>LR738713.1:167643320-167680417 GCA_902687465.1 Secale cereale | reverse complement strand
GAGGGTGGGAGCACGCCCCCTGCCTCGTGGCCACCCCATGGCTTCCCTAGCGTGTACTCCAAGTCTTTTGAGTTGTATTTGTTCCAAAAACGATCCTCCCGAAGGTTTCATTCCATTTGGACTCCGTTTGATATTCCTTTTCTGCGAAACACTAAAATAGGCAAAAAACAACAATTTGCACTGGGCCTTGGGTTAGTAGATTAGTCCCAAAAACAATATAAAAGTGTATAATAAAGCCCATTAAACATCCAAAACATATAATATAATAGCATGGAACAATAAAAAATTATAGATACGTTGGAGACGTATCAAGCATCCCGAAGCTTAATTCCTGCTCGTCCTCGAGTAGGTAGATGATAAAAACATAATTTTTGATGTGGAATTCTACCCAACATAATTCTTAATGTAATTTTCTTTATTGTGGCATGAATGTTCAGATCCGAAAGATTCAAGACAAAAGTTTACAATTTACATAAGAATAATAATACTTCAAGCATACTAACAAAGCAATTATGTCTTCTCAAATAACATGGCCAAAGAAAGTTCATCCCTACAAAATCATATAGTTTGGCTATGTTCCATCTTCGCCACACAAAATACTCATATCATGCACAACCCCGATTTCAGCCAAGAAATCGTTTCATACTTAAAATTTTTCAAACTTTTTCAACTTTCACGCAATACATGAGCACGAGCCATGGATATAGCACTATAGGTGGAATAGAGTGGTGGTTGTGGAGAATACAAAAGAGGAATATGGTCTCACATCAACTAGGCGTATCAATGGGCTATGGAGATGCCCGTCAATAGATATCAATGTGAGTGAGTAGGGATTGCCATCCAACGGATGCACTAGAGCTATAAATGTATGAAAGCTCAACAAAAGAAACTAAGTGGGTGTGCATCCAACTTGCTTGCTCATGAAGACCTAGGGCATTTGAGGAAGCTCATCGTTGGAATATACAAGCCAAGTTCTATAATGAAAATTGCCACTGGTATATGAAAGTGAACAAAAGAAACTAAGTGGGTGTGCATCCAACTTGCTTGCTCATGAAGACCTAGGGCATTTGAGGAAGCCCATCGTTGGAATATACAAGCCAAGTTCTATAATGAAAATTCCCACTGGTATATGAAAGTGACAAAACAAGAGACTCACTATCATGAAGATCATGGTGCTACTTTGAAGCACAAGTGTGGAAAAAGATAGTAGCATTGTCCCCTTTTTTTCTTTTTCTTTTTCTTTTTTGGGCCTTTATTTTTTTCTTTGGCCTTTCCTTCTTTATTTATTTATTTTTATTTGGGACAATGCTCTAACAATGATGATCATCACACGTCTATTTATTTACAACTCCAAGATTACAACTCGATACTAGAACAAAATATGACTCTATATGAATGCCTCCGGCGGAGTACCGGGATGTGCAATGAATCAAGAGTGACATGTATGAAAAATTATGCAAGGTGGCCTTGCCACAAATACGATGTCAACTACATGATCATGCATGACAATATGACAATGATGAAGCGTGTCATAATAAATGGAACGGTGGAAAGTTGCATGGCAATATATCTCGGAATGGCTATGGAAATGCCATGATAGGTAGGTATGGTGGCTGTTTTGAGGAAGGTATATGGTGGGTGTATGGTGCCGGCGAAAGTTGCACGCTACAAGAGAGGCTAGCAATGGTGGAAGGGTGAGAGTGCGTATAACCCATGGACTCAACATTAGTCATAAAGAACTCACATACTTATCTCAAAAATCTACAAGTCATCAAAACAAAGTACTACACGCATGCTCCTAGGGGAAGGGTTGGTAGGAGTTAACCATCGCGCGATCCCGACCTCCACACAAAGGATGACAATCAATGAAATACCTCATGCTTCAAATTTGTCACACAACGGTTACCATACGTGCATGCTACGGGACTTGCAAACCTCAACACAAGTATTTCTCGAATTCACAACTACTCTACTAGCACGACTCTAATATCACCATCCTCATATCTCAAAACAATCATCAAGTATCAAACTTCTCATAATATTCAATGCACTTTATATGAAAGTTTTTATTATACCCATCTTGGATGCCAATCATATTAGGACTAATTTTATAACCAAAGCAAATTACCATGTTGTTCTAATAGACTCTCAAAATAATATAAGTGAATCATGAGAGATCAATAGTTTCTATAAAATAAAACCACCACCGTGCTCTAAAAAGATATAAGTGAATCACCAGAGCAAAACTATCTAGCTCAAAAGATATAAGTGAAGCACATAGAGTATTCTAATAAATTCCGATTCATGTGTATCTCTATCAAAAGGTGTGTCCAGCAAGGATGATTGTGGTAAACTAAAAAGCAAAGACTCAAATCATACATGACTCTCCAAGCAAAACACATATCATGTGGTGAATAAAAATATAGTCTCAAGTAAAGTTACCGATAGATGAAGACGAAAGAGGGGATAACTTCCCGGGGCATCCCCAAGCTTAGGCTTTTGGTTGTCCTTGAATTTTACCTTGGGGTGCCTTGGGCATCCCCAAGCTTAGGGTCTTGCCACTTTTTGTTCCATAGTCCATCAAATCCTTACCCAAAAACATGAAAACTTCACAACACAAAACTTAGCAAAAATCTCGCGAGCTCCGTTAGTATAAGAAAACAAACCACCACTTTAAGGTACTGTAATGAACTCATTCTTTATTTATATTAGTCTTAAACCTACTGTATTCCAACTTCTCTATGATTCATACCCCCAGATAGTACTCATAGATTCATCAAAATAAGCAAACAACACACGAAAAATAGAATCTGTCAAAAACAGAACAGTCTGTAGCAATCTGTAACTTTCGAATACTTCTGTAACTCTAATTTTTCTGAAATAAATTGGCGGACGTGAGGAATTTGTCTATTAATCATCTTTAAAGAATCAACTTAAAATCACTCTCTAGTAAAAAATGGCAGCAAATCTCGTGAGCACAAAAGTTTCTGTTTTTTACAGCAAGATCGCAAAGACTTCACCCAAGTCTTCCCAAAGGTTCTACTTGGCACAAACACTAATTAAAACACAAAACCACATCTAACCAAAAGCTAGATTAATTATTTATTACTAAACAGAAGTAAAAGCAAAGGAAATAAAAATGGGTTGCCTCCCAACAAGCGCTATCGTTTAACGCCCCTAGCTAGGCATGATACAAGCATAGATCTAGGTATTGCCATCCTTGGTAGGCAATCCATAAGTGGCTCTCATAATAGATTCATAAGGTAATTTGATTTTCGTTCCAGTAAAGTGTTCCATGCCTTTTCTTAATGGAAATTGGAATCTAATACTTCCTTCCTTCATATCAATAATTGCACCAATCGTTCTAAGGAAAGGTCTACCAAGAATAATAGGACATGTAGGATTGCCATCTATAGTAAGAACGATGAAATCTATGGGCACATAATTCCTATTTGCAACAATAATAACATCATTAATCCTTCCCATAGGTTTCTTAATGGTAGAATCCACAAGACGCAAATTTAAAGAACAATCATCAAGTTCATGGAAACCTAACATATCACACAAAGTTTTTGGAATTGTGGAAACACGAGCACCCAAATCACACGAAGCATAGCATTCATGATCTTTAATCTTAATTTTAATAGTAGGTTCCCACTCATCATAAAGTTTTCTAGGGATAGAAACTTCTAATTCAAGTTTTTCTTCATAAGATTGCATTAAAGCATCAACTATGTGTTTGGTAAAAGCTTTATTTTGACTATAAGCATGAGGAGAATTTAGCACGGATTGCAACAAGGAAATACAATCTATCAAAGAGAAATTATCATAATTAAATCCCTTGAAATCCAAAATAGTGGGTTCATTGCTATGTAAAGTTTTGACCTCTTCAATCCCAGTTTTAACAGTTTTAGCATCAAGATCTAAAAACTTCGAATCATTTGGACGCCTTTTACCTAAAGTTGACTCATCTCCAGTCCCATCTTTATCAAGATTCATATTAGAAAACAAGTATTTAATAGGATACACATCAATCACTTTATATCTTATCTTTATTATCATGAAAACTTGAAGAACACGCTTTCACAAAGCAATCTCTTTTAGCATGCATCCTAGCGGTTCTTTCTTTGCACTCATGAATGGAAATTCTCATGGCTATGAGAGACTCATTGATATCATGCTTAGGTGGAATAGATATAAGTTTCAAAGAATCAACATCAAGAGAAATTCTATCCACGTTCCTAGCCAACCTATCAATCTTAAGCAATTTTTCTTCAAGCAAAGCATTGAAATTCTTTTGCGAATTCATAAATTATTTAACACTAGTCTCAAAATCAGAAGGCATCTTATTAAAATTTCCATAAGAGTTGTTGTAGGAATTACCATAATTATTAGAGGAATTACTAGGGAAAGTCCTAGAATTAAAGTTTCCTCTATATGCGTTGTTACCAAAATTATTCCTACCAACAAAGTTCACATCCAAAGATTCATTATTATTCTCAATCAACGTGGATAAATGCATATCATTAGGATCAGAAGACACACTCTTAGTAGCAAATAATTTCATAAGTTCATCCATCTTTCCACTCAAAACACTAATCTCTTCAATAGCATGTACTTCTTTACTAGTAGATCTTTCTGTGTGCCATTGAGAGTAATTAACCGTAATATTATCTAGGAGTTTAGTAGCTTCTCCTAAGGTGATTTCCATGAAAGTGACCCCCGAGGCCGAATCTAAAAGATTTCTAGAAGGGAAATTTAATCTAGCATAAAAGTTTTGTATAATCATCCATAAGTTCAAACCATGTGTACGGCAAATTACGTATCATTAATTTCATTCTCTCCCAAGCTTGCGCAATATGCTCATGATCAAGTTGCTTAAAATTCATAATATCGTTTCTAAGAGAGATAATCTTAGAGGGAGGAAAATACTTAGAGATAAAGGCATCTTTGCACTTATTCCATGAATCAATACTATTTCTAGGCAATGAAGAGAACCAAGTTTTAGCACGATCTCTAAGCAAAAAAGGAAATAGCTTCAATTTAACAATATCATTATCCGTATCTCTCTTCTTTTGCATATCGCACAAATCAACAAAGTTGATTAGATGGGTAGCGGCATCTTCACTAGGAAGGCCAGAAAATTGATCTTTCAGGACAAGATTCAACAGAGGAGCATTAATTTCACAAAATTCAGCATCGATAATAGGAGCAATCAGAGTGCTAATAAAATCATTATTGTTGGTATTGGAAAAGTCACACAATTTGGTATTGTCTTGAGCCATAGTGACGAACAAGCAATGCAACACACAAGCAAACAAGAAGCAAGCGAAAAGAGGCGAACGGAAAAAGGGCGAATAAAACGGCAAAGGTGAAGTGGGGGAGAGGAAAATGAGAGGCAAATGGCAAATAATGTAATGCGAGGGATAAGAGTCTGTGATGGGTACTTAGTATATGACTTTTGCGTAGATTTCCCCGGCAACGACGCCAAAAATTCTTCTTGCTACCTCTTGAGCTTGCGTTGTTTTTCCCTTGAAGAGGAAAGGGTGATGCAGCACAGTAGCGTAAGTATTTCCCTCAGTTTTTGAGAACCAAGGTATCAATCCAGTAGGAGACTACACAGGAGTCCCTTGTACCTACACAAACAAATAAGAACCTTACAACCAACGCGATAAAGGGGTTGTCAATCCCTTCTCGGGCACTTGCAAAAGTGAGATCTGATAGAGATAATTTATACGTCTCAACGTATCTATAATTTTTGATTGTTCCATGCTATTATTTATGATGTTTTAGATGTTTAATGGGATTTTTATACACGTTTATATTATTTTTTGGGACTAACCTATTAACCCAAAGGCCCAGTACAGATTGCTGTTTTTTTGTCTATTTCAGGGTTTTATAGAAAAGGAATATCAAACAGAGTCCAAACGGAATGAAACCTTCGAGAGAGATATTTTTGGAGCAAAATCTTCATGGGAGACTTGAGCACCACATAATTGGGCACACGTGGCATCCACGAGGGTGGGGGCGCCCCCCGACAGGGCGCGCCTCTGCCTCGTGGGCCCCACGTTGGTCCCCCGTTGCCCTCCTTCCTCCTATATATACCTATGTACCCCGAAAACATCAGAGACGGAGAGAAAACCCAAGTTCCACCGCCGCAACCTTCTGTTCTTGTGGGATCCCATCTTGGGGCATGTTCCGGAGCTCCGCCGAAGGGGGGATCTACAACGGAGTGCTTCTACATCAACACCATCGCCTCACCATGAGTTATGAGTAGTTTACCACAGACCTTCGGATCCATAGTTAGTACCTAGATGGCTTCTTCTCTCTATTTGGATCTCAATACCAAGTTCTCCTCGGCCTTTGACGAGATCTATTCGATGTAATCTCTTTTTGCTGTGTTTTTGTCGAGATCCGATGAATTGTGGGTTTATGATCAAGATTATCTATGAGAAATATTTGGTTCTTTTCTAAACTCTTTTATGTATGATTATAATATCCTTGCAAGTCTCTTCAAATTATTGGTTTGGTTTGGCCTACTAGATCTATAGTTCTTGGAATGGGAGAAGTGCTTGGCTTTGGGTTCAATCTTGCGGTGTCCTTTCCCAGTGACAGTAGGGGCAGCAAGGCATGTATTATATTGTTTCCATCGAGGATAAAAAGATGGGGTTTATATCATGTTATTTGAGTTTATCCCTCCACATCATGTCATCTTGCTTAAGGCGTTACTCTGTTCTTATGAACTTAATACTCTAGATGCATGCTGGATAGCGGTCGATGTGTGGAGTAATAGTTGTAGATGCAGAATCATTTCGGTCTACTTGTTACAGACGTGATGCTTATATATAATGATCATGCCTAGATAGTCTCATAATCATTCGCTTTTCTATCAATTGCTTGACAGTAATTCGTTCACCCACCGTAGAATTTTACTATCACAAGAGAAGCCACTAGTGAAACCTATGGCCCCCGGGTCTATTCTCAATATATCAATCTACAATCTACTTTACTTTACCGTTTTTACTTTCTGTTCTTATATTCAAGAATACCAAAAATATCAAACTATCATATCTATCAGATCTCACTTTCGTAAGTGACCGTAGAGGGATTGACAACCGCTTATCGCGTTGGCTGCAAAGTTCTTATTTGTTTGTGCAGGTGCGAGGGACTCGCGTGTGGTCTCCTACTGGATTGATACCTTGGTTCTCAAAAACTGAGGGAAATACTTACGCTACTGTGCTGCATCACCCTTTCCTCTTCGAGGGAATACAAGGCAAGCTCGAGAAGTAGCAAGAAGAATTTCTGGCGCCGTTGCCAGGGAGGCTTACGCAAAAGTCATATACCAAGTACCTATCACAAACCCTTATCCTTCGCATCACATTTATTTGCCTCTCATTTTCCTCTCCACCACTTCACCCTTGCCGTTTTATTTGCCCTTCTTTTTGTCGTGTGTTTATCGTTCGCTTGCCCTCATGTCTGAGATGGGGGAAGATTTTATCGAGAAGGGTAGTAATGTTGAGGGCAACGTCTATGTTGACCCTCCGGATGAAACTACCACTTTACATATGAAGAAGTTTCGGGTTGGTAGTGGTAATATCATTGGAAAATGAGTTCTTAAAGAATTATTTACTTGTGTCGGTGCTTTGCCCACTATGGGTGGCTCTATTCTTCATAGAACTAGTAGGCTTGCAGATGCCATATCTATGCTTGTAGTTGAAATTGAAAGGCAATTTATCCATATGCATCCCTGTATTGAGAGAATCTTTCTGGAATTTTCCAATATTGAGCATTCTTCTGTTAAGCGTGCATCTACTATCTTTTTGGCTCATGAATTCAGATTTATCATGAAAGAGGCCAAATAAATCTTTGCTCATTACGGGGTAGATGCTGGACGACTTCCCATAGAGGCTATCTTATTTAACCAAGAAGACATAATGCCGTTGCGATCTCCTGATCATGTTGCTTTTAATGAAAACCTTAGAAAAAAGGTTCCTACCGATGTCTTGGTAGATAAAATTTCTGACTTGAATGATGATTTTGCTATTGAAAAAAATGGGTTAGGTTTCTCCCTTGAGCAAAGCCTCATCACCTTCTGCCAAAAGAATGCCTATAATGATGAATTGGCTGTACACTATAAAGGGCCAAAAGAGGAACCTATACCTCCTGAGCTTGATATGGGGGAATTTTGTCCCATTAACTTTAGCCATTTTGATTACTTTTGCTTGCCACAAAGAAAACTTGCTGCTGAACGTAGGGAATATGAGATGAATTTTCGCGATATATCTTATCATTATGGCAATACCTAGATCTATCCTTGTATCGTGCCTAGCTAGGGGCGTTAAACGATAGCGCTTGTTGGGAGGCAACCCAATTTTACATTTTTTGTTTTTGCTTCTGTTTAGGAATAAATATTGCATCTAGCTTCTGTTTAGATGTGGTTTTGTATTTTAATTAGTGTTTGTGCCAAGTAGAACCTTTGGGAAGACTTGTGTGAAGTTTATATGATCTTGCTGTGAAAAACAGAATCGTTAGCGCTCACTAGAATAGTCACCAGATTTTACTGGAGTGTGCTATTTAGTTCATTCTTTTTGCAGATGATTAATATACAAATTCCTCACGTTTACCAATTTATTTCAATTTTTTTGGAGGTACAGAAGTATGCGAAAGTTACAGATTACTACAGACTGTTCTGTTTTGTGTGTGTTGTTTGCTTATTTCGATGAATCTATGAGTAGTATTGGGGAGTATGAATCATAGAGAAGTTGAAATACAGTAGGTTTAACACCAATATAAACAAAGAATGAGTTCATTATAGTACCTTTGAGTAGTGGTTTGTTTTCTTATACTAACGGAGCTCACGAGATTTTTGTCTAAGTTTTCTGTTGTGAAGTTTTCAAGTTTTGAGTATTGCTTTGATGAACTACGGAACAAAGAGTGGCAAGAGCCTAGGCTTGGGAATGCTTGAGGCACCCCAAGGTAAAATTCAAGGACAACCAAAATGCTAAGCTCGGGGATGCCCCGGGAAGCATCCCCTCTTTCGTCTTCATCTATCGGTAACAATACTCGGGACTATATTTTTATTCACCACATGATGTGTTTTACTTGGAGCGTCATGTATGATTTGAGTCTTTTCTTGTTAGTTTGCCACAATCATCCTTGCTGGACACACCTTTTTGAGAGAGATAAATATGGACTAGGAATTGTTAGAACACTCTATGTGCTTCACTTATATCTTTTGAGTTAAATAGTTTTGCTCTAGTGCTTCACTTATATCTTTTTGAGCACGGTGGTAATTTTATTTTGTAGAAATTTTTGATCTCTCATGCTTCACTTATATCCTTTTGAGAGTCTACTAGAACAGCATGGTAATGTGCTTTGGCTATAAAACTAGCCTTAACATGATAGGCGTCCAAGATGAATGTAGTAAAAACTTTCATACAAAGTGCATTGAATATGATGAGAAGTTGGATGCTTGATAATTGTTTTTAGATATGAGGATAGTGATATTAGAGTCATGCTAGTTGAGTTATTATGAAATTGAGAAATACTTGTGTTAAAGTTTGTGATTCCCGTAGCATGCACATATGGTGAATCGCTATGTGACGAAGTTAGAGCATGACGTATTTGTAGTGTCATCCTTTGTGTGGAGGTCGGGGGTGCATGATGGTTAACTCCTACCAACCTCCTCCCTAGGAGCATGCGTTGATTGCTTTATTTTGATGACTCATAATTTTTTGCAATAAGTATATTTGTTCTTTATGACTAATGTTGAGTCCATGGATTATACGCACTCTCACCCTTCCACCTTTGCTAGCCTCTCTTGTACCACGCAACTTTCGCCGGTACCATACACCCACTATATACCTTCGTCAAAACAGCCACCATGTACCTTCCTCATAATAGCCACCATATCTACCTATCATGGCATTTCCATAGCTATTCCGAGATATATTGCCATGCAACTTTCCACCATTCCGTTCATATGACACACTTCATATTGTCATATTGCCATGCATGATCATGTAGTTGACATCGTATTTGTGGCAAAGCCACCATGCATATTTGTTCATACATGTCACTCTTGATTCATTGCACATCCCGGTACATCGCCGGAGGCATCCATATAGAGTCATGCTTTGTTCTAGTATCGAGTTGTAATATCGAGTTGTAAATCAATAAAAGTGTGATGATCATCATTATAGAGCATTGTCCCATGTGAGGAAAGGCCAAACAAATAAAAAAAGGCTCCTCCAAAAAAAAGAAAAAAAGGGGACAATGCTACTATCTTTTTTTCCACACTTGTGCTTCAAAGTAGCACCATGTTCTTCATGATAGAGAGTCTCACGTTTAGTCACTTTCATATACTAGTGGGAATTTTCATTATAGAACTTGGCTTGTATATTCCAACGATGGGCTTCCTCAAATGCCCTAGGTCTTCGTGAGCAAGCAAGTTGGATGCACACCCACTTAGTTTCTTTTGTTGAGCTTTCATACATATTTAGCTCTAGTGCATCTGTTGCATGGCAATCCCTACTCACTCACATCGATATCTATTGATGGTCATCTCCATAGCCTGTTGATACGCCTAGTCAATGTGAGACTATCTCCCTCCTTTTTCTCTTCTCCACAACCACCACTCTATTCCACCCATAGTGCTATATCCATGGCTCACGCTCATGTATTGCGTGAAAGTTGAAATGTTTGAAAGAATTGAGTATGAAAACAAGTGCTTGGCTGAAACCAGGGTTGTGCATGATGTGAATATTTTGTGTGATGAAGAGGGATCATAGCCAGACTATATGATTTTGTCGGGATAACTTCCTTTAGCCATAGTATTTTGAGAAGACATGATTGCTTTGTTAGTATGCTTGAAGTATTATTATTTCTTATGTCAATATAGACTTTTGTCTTGAATCTTTCAGATATGAACAGTCATGCCACAAAAAAGAGAATTACATTGAAAATTATGTTGGTTAGCATTCCACATCAAAAATTCTGTTTTTATCATTTACCTACTCGAGGACGAGTAGGAATTAAGCTTGGGGATGCTTGATACGTCTCCAACGTATCTATAATTTCTGATTGTTCCATGCTATTATTTATGATGTTTTGGATGTTTAATGGGCTTTGTTATACACTTTTATATTATTTTTGGGACTAACCTATTAACCCAAAGGCCCAGTCCAGATTGCTGTTTTTGCCTATTTCACGGTTTTACAAAAAAGGAATATCAAACGGAGTCCAAACGGAATGAAACCTTCGGGAGAGATATTTTTGGAGCAAAATCTTCACGGTAGACTTGAGAACCACAGAATAGGGCACACGTGGCGTCCATGAGGGTGCCCCCCTTCAGGGCACGCCCTTGCCTCGTGGGCCCCACGTTGGTCCCCCGGTGCCCTCCTTCCTCCTCTATATACCTATGTACCCCGAAAACATCAGAGACGGAGAGAAAACCCTAGTTCCACTGCTGCAACCTTCTGTTCTTGTGGGATCCCATCTTGGGGCCTGTTCCGGAGCTCCGCCGGAGGGGGGATCTACCACGGAGTGCTTCTACATCAACACCATCGCCTCACCATGAGTTGTGAGTAGTTTACCACAGACCTTTGGTTCCATAGTTAGTACCTAGATGGCTTCTTCTCTCTCTCTTTGGATCTCAATACCAAGTTCTCCTCGGTCTTCGATGAGATCTATTCGATGTAATCTCTTTTTGCTGTGTGTTTGTCGAAATCCGATGAATTGTGGGTTTATGATCAAGATTATCTATGAGAAATATTTGGTTCTTTTCTGAACTCTTTTATGTATGATTATAATATCCTTGCAAGGCTTTTCGAATTATTGGTTTGGTTTGGCCTACTAGATCTATAGTTCTTGTAATGGGAGAAGTGCTTGGCTTTGGGTTCAATCTTGCGGTGTCCTTTCCCAGTGATAGTAGGGGCAGCAAGGCACGTATTGTATTGTTGCCATCGAGGATAAAATGATGGGGTTTATATCATGTTATTTGAGTTTACCCTCTACATCATGTCATCTTGCTTAAGGCGTTACTTTGTTCTTATGAACTTAATTCTCTAGATGCATGCTCGATAGCGGTCGATGTGTGGAGTAATAGTAGTAGACGCAGAATCGTTTCATTCTACTTGTTACAGACGTGATGCCTATATATAATGATCATGCCTAGATAGTCTCATAATTATTCGTTTTTCTATCAATTGCTCGACAGTAATTCGTTCACCCACCGTAGAATTTTGCTATCATGAGAGAAGCCACTAGTGAAACCTATGGCCCCCGGGTCTATTCTCAACATATCAATCTACAATCTACTTTACTTTACCATTTTTACTATCTGTTCTTATATCCAAAAATACCAAAAATATCAAACTATCATATCTATGAGATCTCACTTTTGTAAGTGACCGTAAAGGGATTGACAACCCCTTATCGCGTTGTCTGCGAAGTTCTTATTTGTTTGCGCAGGTGCGAGGGACTCGCGCATGGTCTCCTACTGGATTGATACCTTAGTTCTCAAAAACTGAGGGAAATACTTGCGCTACTGTGCTGCATCACCCTTTCCTCTTCGAGGGAATACAACGCAAGCTCGAGAAGTAGCAATAATAAGATAAATATTGTTGGTATTTTGTTTTATAGATTGAAAAGTAAAGATTGCAAAATAAAAGTAAAGTAAAGATAAATAGTTGATGGAAGATTGATATGATAGAAGATAGACCCCGGGGCCATAGGTTTCACTAGTGGCTTCTCTCAAGACATCAGATTTCTACGGTGGGTGAACAAATTATTGTCGAGCAATTGATAGAAAAGCGCATATTTATGAGAATATCTAGGCATGATCATTGTATATAGGCATCACGTCCGTGACAAGTAGACCGAAACGATTCTACATCTACTACTATTACTCCACACATCGACCGCTATCCAACATGCATCTAGAGTATTAAGTTCATAAGAACAGAGTAACACTTTAAGCAAGATGACATGATGTAGAGGGATAAACTCATGCAATATGATATAAACCCCATCTTTTTATCCTCGATGGAAATAATACAATACGTGCCTTGTTGCCTTTGCTGTCATTGGGAAAGGACGCCGCAAGATTGAACCCAAAGCTAAGCACTTCTCCCATTGCAAGAAAGATCAATCTAGTAGGCCAAACAAAACTGATAATTTGAAGAGACTTGCAAAGATATTTAAATCATGCATAAAAGATTTTAGAGAAGAATCAAATATTGTTCATAGATAATCTTGATCATAAACCCACAATTCATTGGATCTCGACAAACACACCGCAAAAAGAATTACATCGAATAGATCTCCAAGAAGATCAAGGAGAACTTTGTATTGAGATCCAATGAGAGAGAAGAAGCCATCTAGCTAATAACTATGGACCTAAAGGTCTGTAGTAAACTACTCACAACTCATCGGAGAGGCTATGGTGTTGATGTTGAAGCCCTCCGTGATCGATTCCCCCTCCGGTGGAGCTCCAGAACAGGCCCCAAGATGGGATCTCACGGGTACAAAAGGTTGCGGCGGTGGAATTAGGGTTTCGTGGTGTTCTCGGATGTTTTCAGGGTACATGGGTATATATAGGAGGAAGAGGCATGTCGATGGAGCTACGGGGGGCCCACGAGGGTGGGGGGCGTGCCTACCCCCTGGGCGCGCCCCCTACCTCGTGGCCACCCTATGGCTTCCCTGGCAAGTACTCCAAGTCTTCTGAGTTGTATTTGTTCCAAAAATGATCCTCCCGAAGGTTTCATTCCATTTGGACTCCGTTTGATATTCCTTCTCTGCGAAACACCGAAATAGGCAAAAACAACAATTTGCACCGGGCCTTGGGTTAGTAGGTTAGTCCCAAAAATAATATAAAAGTGTATAATAAAGCCCATTAAACATCCAAAACAGATAATATAATAGCATGGAACAATAAAAAATGATAGATACGTTGGAGACGTATCAGAGAGCATCATGAATCATAAGTTCTTCTCTCATAATAATTTTCAGTTGAATCATGAATAGATTCATCAATATAACCATCACACGAAGCATTCTTTTCATGATCTACAAGCATAGACATTTTACTACTCTCCACATAAGCAAATTTATTCTCATGAATAGTAGTGGGAGCATCATATGAAACTCGAATACTATAAATTGTTTCCTCATTAAAAGAGTGATGTTCAGTAAAAGGATATTCAAAATTATGACAATAATTATCATAACTTTTTATAACATAAGTATCATCACAATAGTCATCCTAAGTAGCAAGTTTGTTCTCATCATAGATAGGAAGCATGCAGTCATCATAGCAAATTTGATCATCCAAAGTAGGGGGAATAAAAAGATCATCCTCATTAAGCATAACATCCCCAAGCTTGAGACAAACATTAATTTTTGCAAATAAATTCGCAAACATGTCATTCTCATCAAACATATCATCCCCAAGCTTGTGGCTTGACATATCACAAGCATAATCACTCTCATCATTAATAGTATGAATAGCACCAACGGTATAACAATTGCTATCATCATAATTTCCAAAGTTGGTGACAAAAAGATTTCCAAGATTATAAGAGGTATCATTATTGTCCTAATCATAATCATCACAACAAGCAATAGGCATAACTAAATCATCATCCATAGTGGTCTCGGACATTGTGCCATAAGACAAAGAAGCAATACCATCATCAAGTGCATCATCTTCCACAATTATTTTTGATTCATTTTTATGAGGCACAACAATAATAGGAGCAACATTATTTGGAAATTATACCTTTTTACCTCTCTTCTTTCTTCTTTTATTCTTCTTCACCACATCATGTGTGGGTTTAATAAAAAAAAAATCGAGCTTCTTATTGATGAGATTGGTTGAATAGGGAGCTCCTCCTCGTCACCTATTACATCATGAGAGACAATAGGAGGGAAAGTGGAAATCTTACCCTTTCATTAGTATTTATTTTATATTCTATTGGTTTTCCCATCTCTCGATAGTTGGCAATATAAGCATTTTCATTGCAATTTACCACAAAAAACATATATATTTCTTTCATGCAAGTTTCAACAAGGTCCGTGAGTATGAATGCTTCAAACCAATTATTCTTATGTGTCAATTCTTCACCCCTAATATAAACAAAGTTCATTGTAAAGTTCAACGGTGATCAAGTTATTACAATATTTGGACATGATTCGATCATGAAAAAGCATGCATTGGAAATTAAGGTGACCAACATTATTGCAAAGCTCACAAGTAATAGGACAAAGAGAACATAATTTTGTAGCAAACTCATCTATCACTTTGAGCCATTGATTGGTTTCATCATGTTTATGCTTCTTGTAAAATCTATCATCCCTATGAGGCATGTCTTCACAAAGTCTTTCCACACCACAAAAATTGACATGCTTATAAGAAACATTTTTCTCATGACTAGTGCAATAATCATTAGCATTTTGGATAGTCAAAGAATTCATACTAACAACATTGCAATCATGCTCATCATTCAAATATTTTGTGCCAAACATTTTACTTACTTCTTCTTCTACCAATTGAGCATAATTTTCCAATCCATCAAAGATATTATAAAGATGCTAAATAATATGATGCAACCTCAGTTTCATTTTTATAGTTTTCTTTTACAAAACCAGACTAGTGATAAAATAAGAAACTAAAAGATTACATTGCAAGATCTAAAGATATACCTTCAAGCACTCACCTCCCCGGCAACGGCGCCAGAAAAGAGCTTGATGTCTACTACACAACTTGTTCTTGTAGACTCGTGCTGGGCCTCCAAGCGTAGAGTTTTGTAGGACAGTAGCAAATTTCCCTCAAGTGGATGACCTAAGGTTTATCAATCCGTGGGAGGTGTAGGATGAAGATGGTCTCTCTCAAACAACTCTGCAACCAAATAATAAAAAATCTCTTGTGTCCCCAACACACCAAATACAATGGCAAGTTGTATAGGTGCACTAGTTCGGCGAAGAGATGGTGATATAAGTGTAATATGGATAGTAGATATTGATTTTTGAAATATTAACAATAAAAAACAGCAAGGTAGCAAGTGATAAAACGGAGCACAAACGGTATTCCAGTGCTTGAAAATGAGGCATAGGGTCTGTACTTTCGCTAGTGCAATCTCTCAACAATGCTAACATAGTTGGATCATATGATTATCCCTCAAAGTGCAATAAAGAATCACTCCCGGGGCCCTATTAGCGGAGAACAAATGATAGAAATTGTTTTGTAGGGTACAAAACCACCTCAAAGTTATTCTTTCCGATCAATCTATCCTAGAGTTTGTACTAAAATAACACAAAGCTATTCTTTCCGATCAATCTAACCAAGAGTTTGTACTAAAATAACACCATATGACACACATCAACCAACTCTAATGTCACCTAGATATTCCAATGTCACCACAAATGTCCATGAGTTGATTCTATAATATGCATCAAACAACTTCATGATCATAATATTCAATCCATACAAAGAGCTACAAGGAGACCCCAAAGTTTTTATCGGAGAACATTTAATAAAAACATGCATCAACCCCTATGCATATATTAACCCAATGTCACCGCGGGAATCCGCAAGTTCAGTGCCATAACATACATCAAGTGATCAATATGATACCCCATTGTCACCATGAGTATTCAATTGCAAGACATATATCAAGTGTTCTCAAATCTGAACATTCAAAGGGTAAAGATTCAATTAATCACAACAAGAGTAGAGAGGGGAGAAACAACCAATGATCCATCTATGTTAACAAAGCCCATGATATATCAAGATTGTGACATCTCGAGATCGCGCGCGAGAGAGAGAGATTAAACACATAGCTACTGGTACAAACCCTCAGCCCCGATGGTGGACTACTCCCTCCTCATCATGGTGGTCGCCGGGATGATGAAGATGGCTACCGATGATGATTTCCTCCTTCGACGGAGTGCCGGAAAGGGCTCTAGACTGGATCTCGTGGACTACAGAGCCTTGCGGCGGCGGAACTTCTGATCTAGGTTCACCCCAAGGTTTTTTGGAATATTTGGGAATTTATAGGGTGAAGAGGGGGTGCGGGAGGCCACTGATGTGGGCACAACCCACCTGGGCACGCCTGGGGGCCCAGGCGTGCCCTGATAGATTGTGCCCCCTCGGGGCACCCCCTAGGTGCTGCTCTGGCCCATCATGGGTGTTCTGGTCCATAAAAAATCTCCAAAAAGTTTCGCGGTGTTAGGACTCCATTTGATATTGATTTCCTGCGATATAAAAAACAAGCAAAAAACAGCAACTGGCACTAGGCACTGGGTCAATAGTTAGTCCCCAAAAAATGATATAAGGTTGCTATAAAATGATTGTAAAACATCCAAGAATGATAATAAAACACCATGAATACTTCATACATTATAGATACGTTGAAGACATATCAATATTATTTCCAATAAGTCAGTTGCTCGCTCCATTGTTCCGGAGAACGGAGCTTTAGTCATCTTGCCCATGAGGCATGGTTCACAAGTATCAAATGATTCATAATCAAGTGATTCCAAAAGTCCATGTGCATGGAGTTTCTTCATGCGCTTTACACCAATATGACCAAAACGGCAGTGCCACAAATATGTTGCACTATCATTATCAAATTTGCATCTTTTGGCATCAATATTATGTATATGTGTATCACTACGATCGAGATTCAACAAAAATAGACCACTCATCAAGGGTGCATGACCATAAAAGATATTACTCATATAAATAGAACAATCATTATTCTCTGATTTAAATGAATAACCGTCTCGCAACAAACAAGATCCAGATATAATGTTCATGCTCAAAGTTGGCACCAACTAACAATTATTTCGGTCTAAAACTAATCCCGAAGGTAGATGTGGAGGTAGCGTGCTGACGGCAATCACATCGACTTTGGAAACATTTCCCACGCGCATCGTCACCTCGTCCTTATCCAATCTTCGTTTGATCCGTAGCCCCTATTTCGAGTTACAAATATGAGCAACCGAACCAGTATCAAATACCCAGGCCCTACTACGAGCATTAGTAAGGTACACATCAATAAAATGTATATCAAATATACCTTTGTTCACATTGCCATTCTTCTTATCCGCCAAATACTTGGGGCAGTTACGCTTCCAGTGACCAGTCCCTTTGCAGTAGAAGCACTCAGTTTCAGGCTTGGCTCCACACTTGGGTTTCTTCCCGGGAGTAGAAACTGGCTTGCTATTCTTCTTGAAGTTACCCTTCTTCCCCTTGCCCTTTTTCTTGAAACTAGTGGTCTTGTTAACCATCAACACTTGATGCTCCTTTTTGATTTCTACCTCCGCAATTTTGAGCATTGCGAAGAGCTCGGGAATTGTCTTCTCCATCCCTGGCATATTATAGTTCACCATCAAGCCTTTATAGCTTGGTGGCAGTGATTGAAGAACTTTGCAATAACACTATCATCTGGAATATTAACTCCCAGCTAAGTCATGTGGCTATGGTACCCAGACATTCTGAGTTTGTGTTCACTGACAGAACTGTTCTCCTCCATCTTGCAGCTATAGAACTTGTTGGAGACTTCATATCTCTCAACTCGGGCATTTGCTTGAAATATTAACTCCAACTCTTGGAACATCTCATATGCTCCATGACGTTCAAAACGTCTTTGAAGTCCCGATTCTAAGCTGTAAAGCATGGCACACTGAACTATCAAGTAGTCATCAGATCAAGCTTGCCAGACGTTCATGACATCAGCAGTTGCTCCTGCAGCAGGCCTTTCACCTAGTGGTGCTTCAAGGACATAACTTTTCTATGCAACAATGAGGATAATCCTCAAGTTACGAACCCAGTCCGTGTAGTTGCTACCATCATCTTTCAACTTAGCTTTCTCTAGGAACGCATTAAAATTCAAGGGAACAGTAGCATGGGCCACTGATCTATAACATAGATATACAAAAACTATCAGGACTAAGTTCATGATAAATTAAGTTCAATTAATCATATTACTAAAGAATTCCCACTTAGATAGACATACTTCAAGTCATCTAAATGATCACGTGATCCAAATCAACTAAACCATGTCCGATCATCACGTGAGATGGAGTAGCTTTCAATGGTGGACATCTTATGTTGATCATATCTACTATATGATTCACGTTCGACCTTTCGGTCTCCAGTGTTCCGAGGCCATGTCTGTACATGTTGGGCTCATCAAGTTTAACCTGAGTATTTTGCACGTGCAAAATTGTCATACACCCGTTGTATGTGAACGTAGAGCTTATCACACCCAATCATCACGTGGTGTCTAGGCACGACGAACTGTCACAACGGTGCATACCCAGGGAGAACACTTGTACCTTGATTTTTTAGTAAGGGATCATCTTATAATGCTACTGTCGTTCTAAGCAAAATAAGATGCATAAAAGATAAACATCACATGCAATCAAAATATGTGACAATATATGGCCATCATCATCTTGTGCTTTTGATCTCCAGCTCCAAAGCATCGTCATGATCTCCATCGTCACCGGCTTGACACCCTGATCTTCATTGTAGCGTTGTGGTCGTCTCGCCAACTATAGCTTCTACTACTATCGCTAACTCATACTGATAAACTAAACCAATTACTTGGCGTTCGCAATTTATACAATAAAGAGACAACCATAAGGCTCCTGTCGGTTGCCGATAATTTACAAAACATGACCATCTTATACAATAATGTATAACTCATCACGTCTTGACCATATCACATCACAACATGCCCTGCAAATACAAGTTAGACGTCCTCTACTTTGTTGTTGCAAGTTTTACGTGGCTGCTACAGGCTTATAGCAAGAACCGTTCTTCCCTACGACACAAAACCACAACGGTGATTTATCGAGTTTGCTGTTTTAACCTTCAACAAGGACCGACCGCAGCCAAATTAGATTCAACTAAAGCAAGAGAGACAGACACCCGCCAACCACCTTTATGCAAACAAGTTGCACGTAATGGTGGAACCGGTCTCATGAACACGATCATGTAATGTTGGTCCGGGCCGCTTCATCTTACAATACCGCCGAATCAAAATAAGACGTTGGTGGTAAGTAGTATGAACATCACCGCCCACAACTCCTTTGTGATGTACTCGTGCATATCATCCTCGCATAGACCTGGCTCATGATGCCACTGTTGGGAACGTAGCATGCAATTTAAAAAAATTCATATGATCACGCAAGATCTATCTAGGAGATGCATAGCAACGAGACATGAAGAGTGTGTCTACGTACCCTCGTAGACCAAAAGTGGAAGTGTTAGATTAACGCGATTGATGTAGTCGAACGTCTTTGCGATTCAACCGATCAAGCATCGAACGTACGGCACCTCCGAGTTCAGCACATGTTCAGCTTGATGATGTCCCTCGAGCTCTTGATCCAGCAGAGGGTTGATGAAGAGTTCCGGCAGCACGACAACATGTTGACGGTGATGGTGAAGTAGATCGCGCAGGGCTTCGCCTAAGCACTACGACAATATGACCTATGGTGTAAACTATGGAGGGGAGCACCGCACACGACTAAGAGAATAACTTGTGTGTCCTAGGGTGCCCCTGCCCCTGTACATAAAGGACGGGAGGAGGCGGCTGGCCAAGGGGGGCGCGCCATGGGGGGAGTCCTACTAGGACTCCACTCCTAGTAGGACTTGGATTCCCTCTTTTTTCGTTTTGTGGAGAAGGAAGGAAGGAAGGGAGAGGGAAGAAGAGAAGGAAAGGGGGGCGCGCCCCCTCCCCTAGTCCTACTTGGACTCCCTATGGGGGGGGCCGCCACCCCTTGTGGGCTGCCTCCCCTCTCCTCTATGGCCCATGTAGGCCCAATACTTCCCCGGGGGGTTCCGGTAGCCCCTCGGTATCCTGATAAATATCTGAAACGTCTCGAAACCTTTCCGGTGTCCGAATACCATCATCCAATATATTGATCTTTACCTCTCGACCATTTCGAGACTCCTCGTCATGTTCGTGATATCATCCAAGACTCCGAACTATTTTCGGTCACCAAAAACACATAACTCTTTAATGTAAATCGTCATCGAATGTTAAGCGTGCAGACCCTACTGGTTCGAGAACTATGTAGACATGACCGAGACACTTCTCTGGTCAATAACGAATAGAGGAACCTAGATGCTCATATCGGCTCCTACATGTTATACAAAGATCTTTATCGGTCAAACCGTAATGACAACATACGTTATTCCCTTTGTCATCGGTATGTTACTTGCCCGGGATTCAATCATCGGTATCTTCATACCTAGTTCAATCTCATTACCGGCAAGTCTCTTTACTCGTTCAGTAATACATCATCCCGTGACTAACTCATTAGTCATTTGTTTGCAAGGCTTATTATGATGTGTATTACCGAGAGGGCCCAGAGATACCTCTCCGATACTCGGAGTGACAAATCCTATTCTTGATCTATGCCAACTCAACAAACACCTTCGGAGATACCGGTAGAGCATATTTATAATCACTCAGTTACGTTGTGATGTTTGATAGGACACAAGGCATTCTTCCGATATCCGGGAGTTGCATAATCTCATAGTCGAAGGAATATGTATTTGACATGAAGAAAGCAATAGCAGTAAAACTAAATGATCATTATGCTAAGCTAACGGAAGGGTCATGTCCATCACATCATTCTCCTAATGATATGATCCCGTTAATCAAATGACAACACATGTCTATGGTTAGGAAACTCAATCATCTTAGATTAATGAGCTAGTCTAGTAGAGGCTTACTAGGGACACTATGTTTTATCTATGTATCCACACATGCCTCTAGGGCATATTTCCTTCACTATCCTCTCCCCCTAAGCAATCAACCTCATCTCCCACCCTCTCCTCCTCACCTCATCATAAGAGAAGAGAACAAAGAGATCAACCAGGTCACGCGCCGTCCATGGTGGTGGCCACATCCGCCATTGTCGTGGACACCTCGCTAAGGCTTCGAGCTTGGTTGCCATGGAGGTCAGAACAGCATGCTAGGACATGACCAAACCTCGACCATGTGAGAAGATGTCTGCATGCTTCGTGCCACCGACGCCATGGAGCTTCCCCCTTCTAGCAGACTAGCATCCATTCTTCCCTGATCCACTAGGTCACCCCTCCATCTTCGGCCTTTTTGGAGATTATTTTTCTCCCCTCCACGCAATCCCTTCTCTACCCGTGATTCGTCACCTGAAGATTTAGTGATGATTCCAGTCAGATTGGTTTGTTGCGTACTTGATGACTGTCGGTGTACTAAAGTAGGGGTACCTTAGTATCCCGACTTGTGCACGGGCAGTAGCAGCGTCCCGTGGTCTGGCTCACCACGTGCCTGCCAAAGCCCGCTCCAGACCCCTTCAAGCCATTCAAGAACAAAGTATTCAAGTTAGAAGACAAGACCCCGGCAAGAGGAGCTTGCCGGGAAGGCCGCACCAGGCTCAAAGTTATTATTCCAGCACAAGACCTTGGCAAGAGGTGCTTGCCAGGAAGGCCAAAGAACGGCACTTCAAAGAAGTATATCGCGGCACGTCATGTGCCCCGACAGGACCCGGAGAGCGGCAAGCTTCCGGGCCCAGCAAGGTTGCGACCCCGGCAAGGTGCTTGCCGGGGAGGCTTATGCTGTGTGCCTACGCTCCAGCTCAGCTGGCCACGCGTCGCCCTGGGGCCCTTCCAGGGGGCACGTGGCAGATGGCTGTGCAGCCTGGGGTACACGGTGGCGAGCTACGGTGACGAGGCTATCGCCGTGGCGAACGGAGACGCATGGACGGGCGCTTTTGGGGCGACGGCGACGGGCATTCAATGCCCTTGTCCCCCACCGTCAAGGTTAGGTGAAGACCACTGTTCATACACTATTCAAACACTGTTGCAACTACCACCGATTTTACATTTTTACCCTCCTCTACGTTGACACCTGTCGGTGACCCCTTTGAGCTATAAAAGGAGGCCCATGCACAACGTAGAGGGGGTTCGATCCCAGAAACTCGCTCACTCCCTCGCTCGGTGTAGCTGGTACTGTAGATCTTCAAGCTCCCGAGCCCAAGAACTAAATACAAACAAAGCAGGAGTAGGGTTTTACGCGTCATCGCGGCCCAAACCTGGGTAAACTGCCCGCGTGTGCTCCTCGATCTGCTCTCCGTGCTCCCTCCGCTCCCTTACCGCAACGTAGAAGGGGCTCCGGTCCCATAGGTGCTCGTGGGAGGACAGTTTCCCCCGACAATGACCACCCTATAGATGAATTAGTATTTGTTTCTACCACAAATGTTGTTCATGTTGCCATCCATATATTTAGTTGGTGTCACAGTAGTTATTTGACTTTGGGAATCTTCAAAATATAGGGATAACGCTTGTTTTAGGAATGTGTTTCCCTACAATCCGAGTAGTGTGATTGCACAGGCTGCTCAATGGCTTAAATTTTGGTCTGGTAATATACAGAAATGAGGACATGGCGCCATGCAAGCGAGAGGAGCAAGGTGGCTTCTGCAGGTTGTGTATAAGATTTTTAGCACAAGAAGAGGTTGGGCACCTTTGCTGCTTAGAATAGCAAGGTGAAATGAAGTTTTGTGGAGCACTATTGTAGCGACCCGACCCGAAAGGATCGAAGTCTCTGTGCTTAAGTGTCATCCCTAGATCGGTATGCTGACATACACAGTACATGAGGATTTATAACAGAGGTAAATCACATGTATAAAGTAACGTAAATACTATTACCTCAATTAACATAGCGGAAGTAACAACAAGGTTGTGGAGTTCCATCAACACCAACAGCAAAGTTGAGTGTAGACATCGCAACCCTAACGTTTCACTTACTCGTCGAATAACTTCCTGCAACATGAGATGTTGCAGCCATGTAGGTCAGTACATTGAATGTACTGGCAAATTCACACCATAGAATAATGATGAACAAAATCTATCACTACATGCATATTTGGCTGGTGGTGGCTGTAAGGTTAATTTTGCATAAAGCTAGTTTTTCCCTACAACAAAGGAATATTTTTTAATACTGAGTTGAATTAAGCAACATTGAGAATGGTTCCTCCATCTCAATCCCAAAATAACCAAAGTCATTAATAACCCAACAAGTTAATTAAAAAGAGTGTTGAGATTAGTCCATAATTCAAATAAGATGTCCATAACCGGGGACACGACTACTCATGAATTGACTGTACACTCTGTAGATGTTTGTGCACTTTTCGCCACAAGACTCGACTGCATCCATGATTGGAAGATCGAGACATAGTCTTTTAGAAGCATTCACTCTTTACCCTGGATAGACCGGTACACCTACTTTCCCCTACATCTGCTAGTCCGCCACTGAAAGAGCTCACACAACATACTCAACTATTGCAGAGCCCATAATGGCTTGTGGCTACACATGGAAGTTTCTAGGCATAAATGATATATGATCCCTTTGAGTCTGGGTGGCATTCCATAGGATGATCACCCGGTTCCTTTGGGATATCCTAGGACAACACTGGATTCTCCATGTGCCCTGCAACCAATCCACCCAGCTGTGTATTAAAGTTGCCACCTTAAACATTCCCTTAGTTGTTATTACACTCACAACTTTCATGAATCTCACATACCAACCACGTCTACGAGCATGGCTAAGCAAATAAGTAAAAAAACATATATTCCCTGGGTTGATCTCAAGTCATTGGGTTCCTACCTCATGAATTACTCAGCAATACCACATGTAACCAAGTCCTACTCATGCAATCTTTGAGGATAGAACTAATGCAATAAAAACTGGGTATTGAGAAGTATGATCAAAGTATGAACCTGCCTTGTACTGTTAATGCAGATTCTTCGCAGTCATAACTCGTGATAGATCTACTCGTCACACTCCGATCAATCTATCGTAAGCAATCAATAGTATAACCACACATAAGCAATCATACAAAAGAATCGAAGAAAAGATCTCGAAAAGCTTTAAAAAATAAGCAAATAGTTCTCTAAACAGAAACCAATTTCTAAAAATACCAGAATTAGGTTAATTTGGCCTTATCAGAAAGTTTAACTCGGGAGCTTAGATTTGCAAAAAGAATCAACTCAAACGTAGTTATAAAACTCAAGTTATGACAAAAAGAAGTTTAAATCAAATCTGTTTGAATTCAAATTAAAACTTTCAAAAAAAAATTAGTTTGATTCTATGGATAGATGAGACCATGACGAAAAACTTCGCGTTGGTTTCGTTGGATTTGGATAAGCTAGCAAAAGGTTGTGGTAGATTGAAAAACAAGGGCTAATCTGCAAAAAAAAATACAAACAGGTCCCTACCTACGAAAAATAGATCTAATATGCGAACATTCACTATTTAGGACTAAACAACGAATCCGTTCACTAAAACTACTAACTGGAACACATTTACTAACTTGCCAGATCTGGAAAAAAATAGATCGGTTTTATAAAACCGAGACTTAACGGAAACCGGACGAGGCGCAGCGGTTAATACCGGTTCGGGGCGGTTCGACGAAAACCGGCGGGTCGGGCGACGGATCGGGCGATGGGTCGCGGGCGAGTCTGGTGGCGGCTTAGGCGAAGATTCCGGCGGCGGTGAGGGCAGGGCAGCTAGGCGAGTCGGCGCGGGCGACGGCGCGAGTGTGGCGGCGAGTGCGGCGTGGAGGCGACGCAGGGCACTGCGGGCAGGGGCGGTGGCTAAAGCGGCGGCGGCGGAGCAGCGACGGTGGCGGAGCAGCTCGGTAGGAGGAAAGAAGCCGGGGGGGGGTCTGACTATTTATAGAAGGGGGGCGGCGGCGTGGCTTGCAGAAGGGGGCGAGGTGGCGTGGAGGCCAGGTTGGTCACCGCGGCGGCGATGCGTGCGCGCTCGGGACTCCATCCCGAGCTGGGAGACGAGGCGGTGGCCCGGCTGGGCCATGGCCTGGCTCGGAGCTGGGCCGACCTAGTTCGGTCGGGTCCCCTTTTTTTAACAGAAAAAATAAAAGATAAAACCAAATATAATAAAAATATAATATAGGCATATTATATATCAGAATTTTCAGAAAACAATTTCCTACAGCTTGGACATTTTTCTAGAGTCAAATAAAATACACAAAAATTTAAATAAAGCAAACAGTGCTTCTGGTTTATTTAAAATTCAAAATAAAATATTTTAAAATACCAAAATTACTTCAAACTAATTTTTCTCCAATTTTCTATTGTAGGGAATCATTTTACCCTATTTTCCATATATTTTATTTTTGGAGAAACATAATTTGAATAAAAACCAAATACCTCAAATTTGAAAATGAGTTTCAAAAATACTTCAAAGGACTTTCAATTTATTCCTTTTAAATTTCCAACTCATATTTCCTTATAATTGAAGAAGTCATTTTATCTTCTCTCATGAAAATCATTGAGTTGCATAAAGTTTCTGAATTTAAAATATTTTCCAAAATGGAATTCAAATCTTTTCAAAACCCTTTTTCATTTAATTAAATGGAAGAAGTCATATCATCTTCACTCTAGGGTATTGTGAGGAAATGAATTTGAATTCATGGGGAACATAAATGCAAAGTGAAAGTTTGGGAAATTCATTTCATTCCCTCTCATTTAACTTTCAAAAGTTTCAAATTTCACTCAAAAATATTTATTTAATATAACATTCCAAAATTTAGAATTTTGGGATGTTACAACTATGGTAGATACAGTTGCGGTACTGTATTTTGAGTAGTACTTCTGGTTCATCCGTTTTGTTATTGTGATTTGTTGCTTTCCTGTGTCGTGATGTTGTGTTGCTATTCACCCATATTCGTGTAATACGTAGTTGGTTGTATATAGTTCTGTAGTTGGTTGTAGAGTCCTTGTTGTGGTTGCAAGGTGTTTTGTGCCTGTTAATTTAAAATCATGGCTGATCCTTCTGACTAGAACCTGAAACTTGCTTTGTATTATCAGTTTCATTGCTGCAAATTAAATTGGGAGTGGGGACGTCCAAAAGTCAGAAAAGGTGTTATTCATGTTGTGCTACGCTCTGCACCAATCGCTGATTTGTGTTCCAGGCCACCACCACGGTCGCACCAGCATCTCCGCTCCATTCAATCACATTGCCTACGATGCACACATCCTAAATCTAGGAAGTGATCCTGGTAAGACAATTAGAATCACAATTTTTAATCCTAACACATGCGCAATCTAATCAATGGTTAATTTACCATCTCAGGTTCAAGAGCTTTTTGGTCAACTCTCGTCATTGGGATTCCATGGATGCCACCAATGCATGCAATCAATGAACATATTTGATCACGTCTTCTTGAACCAATCAGCCTCCCAAGACAAAGTCAATAAATCCAGCACTCCAATCTATCTGCTACTTAGCCCCTCAAATTAGTATGACTACTAGCCAACTACACTCAAATCATAAAGCTCTAAAATCTACTGTAACTATCTCACATGGTGTAGTACTAGCGAACAAAGTTTTTCAATTGTTCACTAAACTACAATTATTATTTTGAACTCAAATCATCCTATTGTTGCATAGATCTGAAGTGCATATCTGGTAGCTTACGATTGTTCAAAAAACTAAGATCATGATCGTTCCTAAATGTGAGATTTTATTGTGAATTATTTGGTAGGATTGATTCTTTTGTTCTGCTTCAGCTCACTCTTAAATATTGGCAATTCATGTCTAGATCCATTCGTTGGCAACTCACTGATGTAGACACTCACATGGCTGCAGCAGCTCAAACCCAAATTTATTTTTCTGTAAGGATTTGTGTTATGTATTTAGTTCAAAAGCATCAAGGTTATTCAATTTACTTTACTTGAATGTTATCTATGTAAGTGTTCGAGCAATGCCATCTTATGTGGGTGTCTTCTCATGATATTTGTACCTTGCAACGATTATGTCTTGATTCTTGAATTTTACATTTGCTCTAAGTTGTGAATCACATTTGCTGTAAGTTGGGCCTTAAAACATATATGGCTTGCCAATCACACCATGATTACAAGTATATATGTTGTTTGCTGTTAGAAAATGCTAAATTTACCGTATATTGATTAGTGCATCACAATAATGATTTCTGCAGTCACATGACATTCCTTTATTAGCTTATTTGTTGCATTGGTATTTCACGTCACATCCTAATTTACTTGTAACACAGATTGAATGTGCTTTGACAGATGTAATCATATATCAAGGGAACACCCACGTCTAAGTTGTTCTAGATATACTTTATATTGGTTTATAGCTCATTGAGAATACCTTTTTTGCCTTCTTGAACCACTATACAATGAAGTTTCCTTTTTGTTGGGATTGCATTATGGTTAACAAATTTGATAGAATTTCTTACCCAGAGGATGCTAAACAAGGAAACAAAGTACACTCGCTAGATTTATTTTTCTTCGTCAAGGATATAGGGGGGGGGGGGGACCTTATAGATCTCCTGCTTCTATTGCACTAAGCTTTTGATCACCATTTGTGATCTTATTCCAGGATCCATGCTATGCATGCCCATACATTTTCCCTCCCGAGTCTTATTGGATGACTGGAATATTACCGAGCCATACATGTTTTTTTCCTATTGTTTATGTCTTGGCAGTTCGGATTAGTTGTAATTACTACGAACATTGTTGTGTATGTAGTCATACCATGTATCTGTGAATCTCGAGATTTCCCTTAATTATTAAAAAATACATGTTTATGTTTATGAAAATTTAATGTGTTCTATGTGGCCATTTATTTACAAAGTTTATTATAATTTTATTGTACAAATATACGGGCGCAGCAATGTGTGCAGTCAATGATCTAGTATATACATGGGGAGGGGGCGCCTAGAACACACAAAAACAATTGTTAGCCATGTGCGGCGCCCTCCTCCACAGTTTACGCCTCCGTCCATACTCTCATAGTGCTTAGGCGAAGCCCTGCGCGGATCACTTCACCATCACCATCACCACGCCGTCGTGCTGATGGAACTCATCTACTTCCTCGACACCTTGCTGAATCAAAGGAATGAGGGACGACATCGAGCTAAACGTGTGCAGAACTCGGAGGTGCCGTATGTTCGGTGCTTGATCGGTCGGAACGAGAAGAAGTTCGACTACATCAACCTCGTTGTCAAACACTTCCGCTTTCAGTCTACGAGGGTACGTAGACACACTCTCCCCCTCTCATTGCTATGCATCTCCTAGATAGATCCTGTGTGAGCGTAGGAAATTTTTGAAATTGCATGCTATGTTCCCCAACAATAAATTCTCTAAAATTTGGAATCCAACAGAGAGCCACCCGTCGGAATCGGGGCTCCGCAGACCCAAGGAAGGTTCGAACTCTGCGGCGTGCTCTCTACTTCTCACCTCGCCCTGCCAGCTACTCTCAACCTCACGGCCTTGCGAGGAAGGGATGCGTTGTCTTCAGGATGGGCCTCGTGAGGCTGGTCGCACCAAGCACCGTCGCGAGGCCGATCACGCCAGTCGTCGTTGCGAGGCTAGTCACACCAGGCTTGACGCTCGCTACCACCGCGGTTGTCACACCTGCCGCCGCCACGGCCGCTTCCACGACCAACGCCACGGTCGAGGCGGTCTGGGCGGTAACCCAGGTTTTCGTCGCAAAGCGCCCTGAGCTCTTGGCAGTCATTGGTGTTGTGGGTGCGCACGTTATGGAAAACACAAAACATGTGGCTGCTCCCCTCGGGCTCATCGCGGTTGCGGTCACGCTTCTGCTCAGGCTCAGCTCTCAGAACGGCATGGCCTTTGCGCTTGACCTCCTTGCCTTTGGCCTTGTCGTCGTCATGTGCAGCGTCGGGGTCATTGTGAAGGAAGAGGCGACGCTCCTCCGCCTTGGCCCACTTGTCGGCAAGGGTAAACAGCTCCAACACCATGCTCAGGTCGTTGTGGATGGCGAGCTTCTCGCACATGCGGACGTCGTTGACCCAATTGGTGAATACCATGATGATGGCTTCATCCGAAGTGCGAGGGTTCTTGTGGCGCACTGGCTCGACGTGCTGAATGTACTGGCGAAGGGTTTCGTCGGGACGCTACTTCACTCGTCGCAAGTCGGTCATGGTGAGGGCGCGGTCGTAGGTGCCCTTGAAGTTAGCAACGAACATCTCACACACCTCGCTCCACGAAGAGATGGACTCCTCGGGCAGGTTCATGAACCAGGAGCGCGCGCCGTCCTTGAGGGCCATGGGGAACCAGTTGGCCATGACCTTGTCATCGCCATTTGCCGCCTCGGTGCTTAGCGTGTAGAGTTGGAGAAACTCCATAGGGTCAGTGGTGCCATCATAGCACGGGGGCAGGTCCAGCTTGAACTTGCCGGGCCAAACCACCTGACACAGCTCGCAAGTGAAGGCCCGACGGCCCACGTCACACGCGGGGCCCCATTTCTCAGGGCGGGGTGGTTCTGGCGCCCTGTTGCCACGATGTCTTGGATAGCTTGGTCTTGGCACTGCTCGCGCCGCTCGAGGAGCACGCACGCGGCGGATGATCTGGCAGCTGGTCTCGTCCCGGGCCGGCGCTGGTGGTTCGCGTGGCTGGTCGTGGGATCTCGCCTTGCACTGTGACTCGATGATGTCACCGCGTCGGGGAGGCGACAAAGGTGCGCCATGCGTGACATCACCCACGCGAGATGGTGGGGGGCGGAGCGAGTGGGAGGGCGCAGGAGCCTCGCCTGCGGGGTTAACGTGCTCGGTGATGCGGCCTAGCCAGGCGTCGTCGCCCTCATTGGCCGGACGATAGCATAGCAGTTCCTGCGCCAAGAGCAGGGCAACCTACGTGCTCACCGGCCCACGGTGGGCATGGGAGGATGAAGTCGTGGCCTGGGTGAGCGAAGGCGTGACGGTGCGGCCATCCCGCGGCACGGAGGGGTGCATTAAGGAGTCCTGCTGCTCGTGCGCGGCCGAGTCAATGGCGGTGGCTGCAGCGCCAGGGGCGTGGTGATGGCCATTGCGCGCCAAGGGCGCGGTCTGAGCGACACGCGTCGCCCGACGCTCAGGTTTGGGCCCACTTGATGGAGGTAAAACCTAACATCCAGCTCTTGTTTATATTGATGAAGGTGTACCAAGTACATAGTTGATCTACCTCAAGATCTTGAGATGTGTTCTAACTCTAGGGTTAGGTGGATGAAATTTGATGTCCCCTCTACGGGCTATACCGTCTGGCTTATATACACGCCAGGTAGGGTATCTAGGGTTACAAGGTCGGTATCTAGGCACGGAGGCGACATGAGAAATCTTGAAGTGTACGACAAGCCTTGGTAGATGTAGTCCCGATCACGCCCCCATCGTGCAGCTTCCGGAGTCCATCTTTAAGAGAATAAAGGCCCACCGGCCCATCAGAGGAGCCCGGCCAGACTAGGTTAGCACCCCCTAGTCCATGACACTGTCACAAGGTTCCCATTTTACCTCTCTTTCATCAAACCTTCCTTATATACGTTCCACTCTTTTCTTCTCCTCTTTGGTTTTTTCCACCCATCTCTGCTTTTTCTTCCATCCATTTTCCCTAAAATAGAGTCAATTGTCTCATTTTTTAATTAACTACCAAAATAAAAATGTATTTTGTTTAATAAGTCATTATCTATCTATATCTATATCTCTACTTAAAAAGAAAGTAAGGTTCCCATTTCATCTTACTTCCCACCACCTCTTCGTCCAACCTTCCATGTATACGATAATCAATCACCTTATTTTAGTTACCTTCTGAACCAATTTCACTTTAATTTACTTACCAAACTTCTGATCAAAATATAAGGTAATTCACGGTCAGAATTTGATGAACATTTATGTATACAATCACATTATTATTGACAGATAAATCACAAGCTAACGTACTAGAATATTTATACTCCGTTGCAACACACGAGCATTGTTCTAGTATATATACTACATAAAAAGAACATAAGGTTCCCATTTCACCTCTCTTTCGTCCAACCTTCCTTATATACATTCCACTCTTTTCTTCTCCTCTTTGATTTTTTCCTCCATATCTTATTTTCTCCCATCCATTCCCTCCTAAAATAGAGTCAATTGTCTCATTTTTTTATTAACTTACCAAAATAAAAACATATTTTGTTTGGTAAGACATTATCTATATCTATCTGCATATACTTACTTAAAAAGTACGCAAGGTTCACATTTCACCTATTTATCGTCCAACCTTCCTTATATACATTCCACTCTTCTCTTCTCCTGTTTGGTTTTTTCCTCCATATATGTGTGCAAATTTTCAGGTCGAAATACATTAAAATGTGTGCTACAAAAAAAACCCAAATCTAGGGCCTTTTAGCATATGTACTGTTCATCTATAAAGTCCATGATTTTGGTTTTTTTGTACAGCTTGCAATTCAAGGTATTTCATCGTGAAATTTTTCACACATACACTTTACATCCTTGCATACATGTGTACTTTTTTTCAGAATTTTTTGAAACTAAAATTTATGAATTTTGAACTATTCAAAATAAAGGGCTCCATGGAGCTCGGTCTCCAAAATGCCCTACTCATATTTTCTGTAATGTCATCATTGCATTTAATGAAATTGATCATGTTATTTAGGAATGCAATTTTTCCTTTTATTGGTGTGTGATTATATGGTCGGAATGCAATTTTTCCTTTTACTGGTGTGTGACTATATGGTCGGAATGCAATTTTTCCTTTTATTGGTGTGTGACTATATGGTAGGAATATATCACTTTCTAGTTCTGGCGCTTCCTATTTTTCTAAAACTTGCCAAATATGAGTGTTGGGAGACCTATTACCTCTCAACCGTGACCTGTTACATCTCGTGGATGACCTATTACCTCGTTGAATCTAGACCCTTGGATAAAAAATAATGGACTGTTCTTAATAGTTGGGACTATCTTAAAATTTGCCTCAATATAGGTGGTGTTTGGTTCTCTAGTCCTAGGACTTTTTCTAGTCCCTGGAACTTTTTGAAAAAGACTCTTAAGAAGATACTTCTAAGGACTTTTAGCATAAAGTCCTAAAAAAGTCCCACCCTGTTTGGTTTGCTAGAGACTTTTTTTAGTCCCAACACAAAAAAGTTCCTGAAACCAAACACCCCATAATTACTATGCTCGGTGGCCAGCCTCACAGTGGCATGGCATCTAATCCCACTCCGAGAGATAAGATCGCGTCCACAATGTACCTTTCTTCCTTGCAATCTTTGTGAACACACTCGCTGCTGATAGGCATCCATGACCCAACTTTACCGGACCCATCATAATCACAAGACAAGGCTCCCATCCACAAAGTACAGACCATGGAACCCGTCTCTACCCCTCTCTTGCCTGGGCTTGAAAACTTCTTGGCGGGTCCCGATCCGATAGTGGAAGATTTCAAAAATTTCCGCCTTCAACCAGGCAGAAAAGCAAGCGAAGAGAAGACAGGCCACGCCTGGAATCTTCTTCCTGGCCATTTCTGCTTGAGAAGAGAAGAGCCGCCATGGCTTTGAGCTGCACCAAGAGGAAGCTGGGAGGGGAGGCGAGATGCCGGTGCAGATGCCGTCATGTGCACGTCCACTACCACCTGCCACCGCGCAGGCGGGTCTCGCTTCTCCGGTGGCTGCCTCGCCCTCGCCTCTCGCTGCTCTCCTACCTGCTGATTCCACCTGTTCTCTTCTTCGCCCTGCTTGCCTTTGTGGTGTCGTTTCTCTGGTTCACCTTGCTCTATTTCGTCGCCTCGCTCTTGAGCGAGGATGGCAATCTCGAATCCGTCAAGAATGGCGGCGTCGGCCTTGCCAGCGACGTCGAAGACAGTGGGCCAGAGGGGAATTCAGAGGCGAAAGGAGAAGCTGCGAGGCATGCGGGGGAACACCTGACTGGTGATTCTGCTACGCCTGAAAATTCTTTCAGGACACTCGAGATAAAAGAGGTTCGTGCTGATGGATTCTCTCAAATGTCTCGGACGAACGACGACAAACTGGTTGAAGATGTGAATATCTTTGAGACAAGCAGTGCCATGGCTGATTCAGAGGAATTTTCCAGATGTCGTCAGGTACAGGATGTGCCATTCGATTGGTTTGTGAATGAACACAACATCAGAGTGGCGAGCAGCAGCACACCAGGTGATTTATTTCCATCTCTGTATTCCACTGATTCAGCTGAAATTCATGATTTGCCTGGCATGGCCGAAGCGAGAGGCATGTCATCGGACTTTCTTGTTGAAAGCAAGCAAAATATGCCTGTGTCATCGAATACTTCGTCTCATCATCATAGTATTAGCGACGAATATGGTGAAGAATATTGTGACGATAGGAAGGGCTTATCAGTTTGTGCTACATATGAAATTATTGATTTCATTGACAAGCATGAAACAAGAGATCAGGCACCTGACGGTTCTTTTCCAGAAGATGAACTGTTTCAATCTTCAGATGGTTCAGCACATGGTAGTGTTCCAGAGGAACATACCGAAGGGAATACCCAAGAAAAAGATGCAAAGAGTGTACTTGAACTGGTTGTTGATAGCATAGCGACTCTGGAAGATTCTCGTGAAAAGCTAGAAGTACAAAAGATGCCCGAAGTTCTGATCACGGAGGCAAATGCAGAGCAGAGTGTTGGCGCTTCAAACCAAGTTGAGGATCCCAGGAGCGAGAAGGAAGAATCATTGGTGTCACTTCATTCTGTTTGTGAAGATGCAGCCTCCTCAGATGCTTCAACCCACCATTATTTGGTTTATGAAGATGACAAACAGGAAGAGGTTACCAAACATAGCACAGCAGAGGCACCCGATCATGTATCTGCCGTAGTTTGCAACATCTTTGAGAACCGTCAGACACCAAGAAGAGAGCCATCTGACGGTTTCGAGAATGACGACAAAGCCAGAGAGGTGGCCTCACAGGAGAGTCTGGGAGATGAAGCCGGTAAAATTAACGATGACTCTGGCTCAGAGGTGAGTCAAAAGAGCCTTCTTGTTTAGTTTTCTTCATTAAGTAAGCTGTTGGCTGAAATTTTCCCGGGTTCATGTTTCAGTTGGATTTGAAGGGAGCGCATTGTGGAGCGCCACTTCTCAGGAGGTCCCCATCACAATGGTGGAATTTATGTGGAGTCGTTGATGTGTTTGCTGGTTCGGAGGATTAAATGAAAGGTGATGCTGTTCCTGGCTTCCTCTGGTCCACTCCGTTTGTCAGGCTTCCGTGTTTTGTAACTTCATAAAGTGTTTTCCTTGTCGATAAAGTCAAGACAGCTATGCTTGAATCAAGCTCGTTGCTTTTTCCTTGAAAGAAATGTCTGAAACTAGGATAACATAGCAACATTTCTTTTCATTGTGATGAATTGTCCTTGCATTGTGAACTGTCATGACTGCCAAAACGTATGCGTGAATTGCTTGGGCTGTCACTTAACACAAACATATAGTCCCACCGCCCCAAAATAAATGTCACTGGTTTATTACAAAGTGTACTAAATCAGCTACACTTATTTTGAAATTGAGGAAGTACATCTTAGATCATCTCTAATCGATCGCTTATATATATATATATTTATTTATTGAAACAAGGCAAAAGACTTGCCATTTTCATTAATTAAGGAGAAGGTTTGGACAAGAGCCGTAGAGCGGCAAGAAAGAAAGACTACTCTCGCGACATAAGCGCACTGAGGTGTTTGGCTCCCGCCAACGCCCAAAGCTGGGCCTCCTCTTTGATCTTGGCAACAATAATGGTGGTCGGTGAAGCCGTGTTGCGAAAGACTCTTGCGTTCCGCTCCTTCCACATTTCCCACATGACAAGCATAAGAACAGAGGCAATGGCTTTCTTGATATGCCCTTCAGTGCTTATCGTCTTAAGCCACCAATCTTGAACCGTGTCTTCACGGCGCCAAATCTGTGGCGAGTGGTCATGCATGCCGAGCCAGGCGACCACCCCGTTCAGACGCGGGTAGTGAACCTACACTGGAAGAGAAGATGGGAGGCGGACTCTTGGACTTGTTTGCAGAGGGGACAAAGTCCACAGATTAGCCATCCTCGCCGTTGTAATCGATCCGCCGTCCATACGTGGTTTTGGATGATAAGCCAAGTGAAGGCCTTGCATTTTGGGGGAGCCAAATTCCTCCAGATTGTGGGAGCAGTTGGACTGAGAACTAGGCCCTCGAATTGTGCCAAGTACGCCGTAGCCGCCGAATATTCACCATTGGAAGTGAATTTCCAGGATATGGTGCCCTTTCTATCAGGATTGAGAGCAACACCAGAAATCATCTCCGATAAGACCGAAAATCCTGGATATGTGCCAAAGTGAGCCCCTGTGTAATGTCAATTTGCCGCACCCAGAAATTGTTGTCAAGAGCCTTACTAACCAAGCATGCCTTCTTTTTGGGTATTTCAAAGATTTTTGGAGCGATATCTTTAGGTTGGAGACCATTGAACCAAGATGATTCCCAGAATTTTTGCATTTTTGCCATCACCAATGGTCACAATCGTGGATGCCGAAAAAAGATCTCTATCAGTATCAGTACAGGGCGTTTCCATCCCCACCCAAGTCTTGGGAGGGTCGACCCATTCGAACCAAAGCCAGCGAAGATGAAGGGCGGTCGCAAACTTCTTGAGATTAAGCACACCTAGGCCGCCGAAGGTCTTGGGCTTGCAGACAAGCTCCCAATTAACCTTACACTTTCCACCAGACACCTTGTCACAGCCAGCCCAAAGATAAGCACGTCACAGGCTATCAATCCTTTTCCAAACCTCGACGGGGAGCTCCAGCGGCGTGAGATGGTAGATCGCAATGGTTGTGAGGACAACTTTGACCAAAACAATCGCCCAGGGGTTGCTACATGCATAGCCGACCAAGGCGGCAGTTTTCCCGCAATCTTGTCCTCGAGATACTGAAAGTGTATGCGCTTGAGTCTAGTGACCGACAGGGGAAGGCCAAGGTACCGCAAGGGGAAAGATGTTCGGACCGATGGGAAGGCCTGTAGAATGTCATCAAGGTCAAAGTTGGTACAACATATGGGAGCAACTAAGCTCTTGTTGCAATTGGTGACTAAACCAGTGACTTCACCAAAGGCAGAGAGCGTTGAAGCGAGAAACAATATATCTTCCTTAATAGGAGCAACAAAGATGGTTGCATCGTCAGCGTATAATGAGGCCCGGATGGGGTTGCCACGGAGCGGATGGAGGTTGTCTTGCGTGGTAGCCTTGGCTAGGATATGGTGCAAGGGATCAATGGCAAGGACAAAGAGCGGGG
>LR738713.1:167570672-167642622 GCA_902687465.1 Secale cereale | reverse complement strand
GGATCCCCTTGTTGAAGCCCACATCCGTGCTTGATTGGGTCGCCCGCAACACCATTGAGTATAACTCTGGAGGAGGCCGTGGAAAGGAGAGCAGATATCCACTCATAGAACCTGCTCGGTAAGTGATGGTGGCGCAACAAGTCCATAAGGTAATCCCACCTAACTGAGTTGAAAGCTTTCTTGATGTCTAGCTTGAGAAGCAAAGTTGGGGATTTGGCACGGTGGAGTCGGCGGGCCAAGTTGCAAACATACATGAAGTTGTCGTGGGTACTTCTTTTCCTAATGAAGGCGCTTTGCGTGTTGGAGACAGGCGCGGGCATGTGAGGGGCTAGCAGAGTAGCCATCATCTTGGCTATGATCTTTGCAACCACGTGAATGAGACTGATAGGCCGGAAATTGGAGATGTCCTCAGCCCCATCTTTTTTTGGGATGAGGGCAATGTTAGCAGCCAGTGAAGATTGTTGACATGCAGGTTGGAGAAATTATTGATCGCAAGCATTATCTCAGTCTTAATGATGTCCCAACATTCTTTGAAGAAAACTCCAGTGAATCCGTCAGAGCTCGGAGCTTTGTTGCCTGAGAGCTCTTGGATCGCAGCACGAACCTCCTCTCCGGTGAATGGGGTCCCAAGGTCTAAGAGGTCGCAGGAAGACGACGGGATGCAGGCCTAATTGAAGTCCTTGGAACGCGCGGGGGGGGGGTGCTTCCTAATGGCTTTCCTAAAGTGGCTCTAAATAATTTCTTTCTTGTCATCATGGCTCGTGACCCAGCCATTATTGTGCTTAAGATGGTGGATGAAGTTCTTTCTCCGTCGATGATTGATTCGAAGGTGAAAAAAACGAGTATTTACATCCCCTTGTTTGAGTAACTTAATTCTTGAGCTTTGCCTTTTCCTTGCCCGCTCGAGAACCGTGAAGGACACAACCTTTCTCTTAAGATCCTTTCTCAGGTTCCGTTCGCCCGTTGACAGCGTCCTTTGTTCTTGTGTGATGTCGAGGCGAAGGATGATCTCAAGGGCCATGTGAAGTTGGATTTTGTGGTTCGAGAAAATGGACCTGCTCCACTTGCGAAGACATTGACTTGTTCTCTTGAGCTTGTGAAAAAGCACTTGATAGGGCTCAGTATGGGTGGTTTCCTCATTCCAGGCATCATGGACGATCTTCTTGAAGTTAGGCATTTTAGTCCAGAAGTTTTCAGAACGGAAGGATTTTGACCGTTTTGGCCCCTTGTCGCTAGCCAAGAGGAGCGGGCAATGGTCCGAGAGCGAGGACGAGATGGCATGGAGAATGTGCGTGCCGAAATCTAGGTCCCAATCCTCATTGTAGAAAAAGAGTCTAATTTGCTCAAAGTTGGGTTAGTCTGCTCGTTGCTCCAGGTGTACTTTCTGTTTTGTAGGTGGATTTCTTTTAGCTCACATGAGTTAAGGGCATTTCGGAAGTGCACTAAGCGAGTGTGATCTACATTTGCACGGTTTTTGTCCCGAGCATGATAGACTTGGTTGAAGTCTCCCGTCACTAGGCATCTAGTACCCTGTGCAGGTTTGAGGCTCACAATCTCTTGGAAGAAAGCGTCTTTCAGATTACTTCTTGTAGGCCCATAGACTGAAGTGAGTTGAAGGAGATGGGGGTATTGACGATGGAAATGTTCGCATAGATGTAGAATTTGCCAACGTGGATGTTGTCCAGCTTCATGTAGTCTTCATTCTAGATAAGAAGAATTCCTCCCTCGATGCCATCAGCAGGTTTTTCTGCAAAATTCTTCAGTCTTTGACCGCCTGCGAAAGAAGCCACAAAAGGGCCAACAACAGCCAATTTCGTTTCCTGTAGACAAACAAGATTGCAAGAGGTAGCGGCGATTGTTTCATGAACGGTTCCTGTAGACAAACAAGATTGCAAGTCGCTTATAATTTAGGCCTCTATATGGCCTCTTATCTTCTAATTCCTTATATTTACCCCTATAAAAAATTGTGGTTTCTAACCAAACCACTAAAACTCCTTGAAATAAATAACACAAATTCATTTACTTTTGGATCATCGAGTTAAACCTCACTACTCAATTACTTCATTAAACGACATCTTGGTCACATACTTCACTAGTTCTTCGCTAAGAGAACTAATCCAAACAAAACTACAAGTAAAATTACACACTTCAACAGAAACATTTTTTTCTTCATTATTTAATACGGGGTTGCCTGATCTTCACGGAGGATCTGCTCGACAAAGTAGATTAACGCCACCTGAAGGGTACAAAGGAAATCCTCGATCCTAGCTAACAACGTTGTCGGTTAAAGATAACTAATGCAACCTGACAAGACCGAAGCCAGCTATTCATACGCATCAACCAACAACAAGTATTCGCCGAACCACCCTCTAAGTTTTCAATATACACAACTGCTACTTGTGAGTTGTGTTGGGTTTTTCTTCGAAGATGAAGGGACAAGCAATATAGTAGTGGATAATATTTCCCTTAGTAAAGAACCAAGATTATCAAACTAATATGAGATCCACGCAAACGACCTTTAGCAGTACCTACACACACAAGAGCAAATATTTGCACACAACGCGGGCAAGAGGGTTGTCAATCCCCTTGTACTCGTTAATTGCAAGGATAAAATCTTATGGAAGTAGATATATACAAAGTAAATAAATTGTAGCAAGGTATTTAGAGTTTTAGTAATACGATTTAAATAGACCAGGGGGCAATGTTTCACTAGAGGCATATCTCTCAAGAACATAGCATATGGTGGATACACAAATTACTGTTGTGCAATTGATAGAAAAGCGCATAGTTATAATGTTATTCATGGCATGATTGGTACAAAATCATTATGTCTGTGACAAGTAGACTGAAATCTATCTATATCTACTACTATTAATCCACCCATCGACCGCTATCCAGCATGCATCTATGGCATTAAGTTCATAAAAACAGAGTAATACTTTAAGCAAGATGACATAATGTAGACAGAATAAAACCAATCAATATGATCAAACCCCATTGTTTTACCCTTAGTAACAACAATACAAATAAGTACCTTGATATTCCTCCTGTCACAGAGTGAGGACACCGCAATATTGAACCTACAACTATGCACCACTTTCACTGAACATCTACTCATCAATCAACATGGCCAAAGAAAACTCATAGATCGGAAAGCATTGCATAGCTATAACAAACACATAATAAAGTTCAAAAAAGACTTAGTTACTTTCAATGAATAATCTAATCATAAGCCCACTATTCATCGGATTCCAACAAATGCACCGCAAAAGATTACATCGAATCGATCTCCGAGGAGAACATTGTATTGAAGATCCAATATATAGAGGGAGAGAGCCATCTAGCTACTGCTATGGACCCATAGGTCCTATGCGGAATTACTCACACATCATGGGAGGTGCAACAAGGTTGATGTAAAGGACCTCCGTGATCGATTCTCCCTCGGTAGAGTACCGGCGAAGGTCTCCGGATGGGATCACGAAAGAACAGAGACTTGCGGCAGCGATAAAATTGTTTTGTTGGTCCTTATGTTTTTTTGCAATATTAGAGAATTTATAGCATTGGAATTAGGTTTGAAGGGGTAGCATGGGGCCCACAAGACATCAGGGCGTGCCTACCCCCTAGGGTGTGCCTTATTGTCTTATCGTCTCCTAGTATGGCTTCTGGAGCCCCCAGCTTCCTGGGTCTCTTTTGATCCAGAAAAAAAATCATCAAACTGTTTCATCGTGTTTGGACTCCGTTTGGTATGGATTTTTTGTAAAACCAAAAACATGCAGAAAACAACAACTGACACTAAGCACTAGGTTAATAAGTTAGTTCCCGAAAATGATATAAAATTGCATCTAAAGCATACAAGATTGATAATATAATAGCATGAAACAATAAAAAAAATATAGATACGTTGGAGACGTATCAATAACCACACAAGTAGTTAGAGGCACGAACTGGCCGCCGCATCAACGGCTACTGTTGTAAAATGACAAAGTGAGTTTACCTTCTCACAAAGCAAGATTACAAGAGCTGGTGAGGAAGTGAACTCTCAAATAAGATTTTGATTGCACTTAGCTAACCTATGTTGAAATCAAATTGCCAAAGAGTTGTGGCTAAAGTGGGAAGGGGTATTTATACTAGGAACATCCCTCCTAGCTTAGGTATGAAACAAGTCCAAAAGAGGGGCTCAAATTCATGCTAACTAGTAGGGAAAGGGATCGAACAAATTAAGCCCCGCACAACAATTAATGCTTTGGACAGTTTGCATTGGAACTCTCATGTTCTTTGAACCAACCTCCAAATGATACACCGTTTGATTTTCCTGAAAGTAGACTTCATATGTTTTCCATTTTGGCCTTCCACACGTGTTCTATACTCATATATTCATGCAACGTGAGACAACAAGTCCTGGGATGAATTCTGGAATTGTGCATGCAACCATAGATGGTTGTGATGGCTTGTTGTTCTTCCCTGAGGTGTAACTAGTTGGCCTTGTCACCAAAACATGTTATAGGGTTAAACTTGTTTTCTTCAAATTGGTTGTAGGGGTTACATAACTTCTTTCTTCATGAGCTGAAAGTTCTTGATTGTCCTCAACATTGTGCATGAGTAAAAACAACAAACAAGATTTAGGGAGTATAAAATCCTCATGGACATCTGAATTATGATCAGTAGGAGTGCGTTCACCTCTTATAGTATTTGTTTGTCATGGCTCCTTTTTATCACAAACAAATAGGTTTTTTTGGTAGAAGCTTCATTTGATAACTGAGATTTATCATGAGGAGAAGATGATAAATGAGGTGGACCTGGGATGTCCTCATCACTCCTCCTACTATACGATCAATACTTATCCATCTCATGTTCATTGGCTACATTGTTGCTCTTCTATGTTGGCTTCTCAAGTTTGCACACTTGTTTCTTCTTTGTAGTCTTCATATCAAACTTGAACATTGTGTCCTCTATAGTCTCATCTCTAGCAACTAGTGCAACAACATATAGTAGATTTCTCTTTATCAATATATCAATATACTCTTCTTCCCAATGCAAAAAATTGCATCCTTTTATACATCAAAATTTCATCAAACAATGAGTTTTAAATTGTAACGAATCTGAAGAACAACCGTACAAAATTGCACTTGGCCCATCCATTTCACACTTGTAGAAAATTCATCTGAGATGTTTGGGCATGCTCGAGACCGGTGCAACACCGGCCACCAACAGTCATTACACTTGATGACCTGTAGAGGCTCACCAACGAGTTTACTTGGTGGCCCCTAGCTTCACAGGTGGCCCTTGGGTGGAGGCAATGCGATAGAAGGAGGAGGGGATCATAGTGGCCGCAACAGCTAGGGCTTACCCGTTTCACTAGAGCAAGGTGACTGATTACCTTCCATCCAATTTAGGATGCATATATAGCCATCTTCCCTAGAGACCCTAGGAGTTATCAAAACCAGGAAGTGATGATGCTTGGAAAGGAAATTATGCAAGACATTGTTATCGCAAAATGTTCCGGTTCCCCAGAATAAACACAAAGGTTATTAAAAAGTCAATAATAAAGAAATAGACCCAGGCTTAAGGTTTTACCTGCAGCCGTGCACATTTGTTCAGGAATCTATCTAGAAAGAAAAACAGGGCATCAGTAAAAGCCATTACATATATCTTGTCAACGAACTGTTGTGGGATGCGTCCAAATAACTCCACAACAGCTTGTTGCCACACTGGGGTTCTATTGCCCAACCAAGGCCCTTCTGAATCATGGCGTTACCTCGTTATTAAGGAAAACTGGACCAACACATTTGGGCATTAATGACTACATTGTATCTACCCCTAGAAACTTGAAACCAGCTACCACACTAATCTTATTGTCACAAACGTTCGACATGGCCTTCCACTCCTCTCTGCACTTTACCTCTTCTTGTGTCGGTCTTCTATATCCCGAGTACCTACGAGCCCTAGGATTGAGGGATTGAGTAGATACAAGAGACAAAACCGTTGCACAACACACAGAAACAACACTCTCAAAGTAAATCAACAATCCCTTAATGCACGTACATGAGGCTACGAGGCTCTGCCTCAGCCTTATCCTGAGACGACTACTCACACATCCCGAATAAATCACAAGCAAAAGATATTGTAGAAATAGATACTTTAATAAGAACGATTGAAAGTCTTACAATGTCGTTCCGTGATGTACTCTCGATTACAAGTATTATGACTAATAAAGATGGAGGCTATGGTCGTGGAGCTGATGGATATGGAGGTGGTTGTTGTTATAGATAGTAATGATATTAAGTCTTGTCCTCGGCCAACAAACTTAAACCAAGTGCGTAGTTTTCTTAGTTTGGCCATATTTTATCGTCACTTTTTTGAAAGATTTTAGCTCCATTGCTTTGTCATTCATGCTCTTAGCAAGAAAAATGTTCCTTTCACATGTGGACCTTCACAATATAAGGCCTTCAATGAACTTAAGCACTATTTGACACATGCATCATTGCCTGTCTTGCCCAACTTTGTCAAAACTTTTAAAATTGAGTGTGATGCTAGTGGCACCGAGACAGGTGATAACCCACAAGTGTAGGGGATCGCAACAGTTTTCGAGGGTAAAGTATTCAACTCAAATTTATTGATTCGACATAAGGGAAGCCAAAGAATACTCTCAAGTATTAGCAGCTGAGTTGTCAATTCAACCACACCTAGAATCTTAGTATCCGCAACAAGGTAATTTAGTAGCAAGGTAATATGGAAGTAACGGTAACGGTAACAAAAGTAGTAGCAAGGTATTAGCAGCTGAGTTGTCAATTCAACCACACCTAGAATCTTAGTATCCGCAACAAGGTAATTTAGTAGCAAGGTAATATGGAAGTAACGGTAACGGTAACAAAAGTAGTGATAGTGTTTTTGTAGTGATTGTAACAGTAGCAATGGAAAGGTAAATAAGCAACAAGCAATATGTAAAAAGCACGTAGGCATTGGATCACTGATGGATAATTATGTCGGATGCGATTCCTCATGTAATAGTTTTAACATAGGGTGACATAGAACTAGCTACAGTTCATCAATGTAATGTAGGCATGTATACCGAATATAGTCATACATGCTTATGGAAAAGAACTTGCATGACATCTTTTGTCCTACCCTCTCGTGGCAGCGGGGTCCTAGTGGAAACTAAGGGATATTAAGGCCTCCTTTTAATAGAGTACTATACCAAAGCATTAACACATAGTGAATACATGAACTCCTCAAACTACGGTCATCACCGGGAGTGGTCCCGACTATTTTCACTTCGGGGTTGCCGGATCATAACACATAGTAGGCGACTATTGACTTGCAAGATAGGATCAAGAACACACATATATTCATGAAAACATAATAGGTTCAGATCTGAAATCATTGCACTCGGGCCCTAGTGACAAGCATTAAACATGGCAAAGTCATAGCAACATCAATCTTAGAACGTAGTGGATACTAGGGATCAAACCCTAACAAAACTAACTCGATTACATGGTAAATCTCATCCAACCCATCACCGTCCAGCAAGCCTATGATGGGATTACTCACGCACGGCGGTGAGCATCATGAAATTGGTGATGGAGGAAGGTTGATGATGACGACGGCGACGATCTCCACTCTCCGGAGCCCCGAACGGACTCTAGATCAGCCCTCCCGTGAAAGATTAGGGCTTGGAGGCGGCTCCGTATCGTAAAATGCAATAATTACTTCTCTTTGATTTTTTTCTCCCCGAAAGGGAATATATGGAGTCGGGGGATACGTCGGTGGAGCAACAGGGGGCCCACGAGGCAGGCGCCCCCCACCCTCGTGGACAGGGTATGGGCCCCCTGGTCTAGTTCTTTCCGTAGATATTTTTATATATTCCAAAATAATTCTCCATTGAATTTTAGGTCATTCCGAGAACTTTTATTTTTTCACAAAAATAACACCATGGCAGTTCTGCTGAAAACAACGTCAGTCTGGGTTAGTTACATTCAAATCATGCAAGTTAGAGTCCAAAACAATGGCAAAAGTGTTTGGAAAGGTAGATACATTGGAGACGTATCAACTCCCCCAGGCTTAAACCTTTGCTTGTCCTCAAGCAATTCAGTTGATAAACTGAAATTGATTAAGAAAAACTTTGACAAACTCTGTTTGCTTTTGTTGTTGTAAATATGTAAAGCTAGCATTCAAGTTTTCAGCAAAGATCTTGAACTAACCACATTGACAATAACTTTCATGTCTCATGTCTACTCATATCAATGGCATAATCAACTAACGAGCAATAATAATAAACCTCGGATGACAACACTTTCTCAAATCAATCATAATATGATATAACAAGATGGTATCTTGCTAGCCCTTTCTGAGACCGCAAAACATAAATGCAGAGCACCTTTAAAGATCAAGGACTGACTAGACATTGTAATTCATGGTAAAAGAGATCCAATCACAATCATACTCAATGCAAATTAATAGCAATACATGCAAATGACAGCGGTGCTCTCCAACTGGTGCTCTTTAATAAGAGGATGATGACTCAACATAAAAGTAAATAGATAGGCCCTTCGTAGTGGGAAGCAGGGATTTGTAGAGGTGCCAGAGCTCGATTTGAAATAGAGATGAATAATATTTTGAGCGGTATACTTTCATTGTCAACATAACAACCAAGAATCTCGATATCTTCCATGCTACACACATTATAGGCGGTTCCCAAACAGAATGGTAAATTTTATACTCCCCCAACCACCAACAAGCACACTCCACGGCTAGCCCGAAACAACGGGTACCGTCCAAACCAGCAACAGCCCTGGGGGAGTTTTGTTTAATTATTATGATTTGACTGGGCATCCCGATTACCAGCCATTTTCTCACGAATGATGAGCGGTGTCCACTCATCGTAAGAATAACCCACCTAGCATGGAAGATATAGACAACCCTAGTTGATACATGAGTTGTTCAAGCATACAAAACATAATTTCATTTGAAGGTTTAGAGTTTGGCACATACAAATTTACTTGGAACGGCAGGTAGATACCGCATATAGGAAGGTATGGTGGACTCATGTGGAATAACTTTGGGATTTATGGAAGTGGATGCATAAGCAATATTCTCGCTTAGTACAGGTGAAGGCTAGAAAGAGACTGGGAAGCGACCAACTAGAGAGCGACAACAGTCATGAACATGCATTAAAATTAATCAACAATGTGTGCAAGCATGAGTAGGATATAAATCACCATGAACATAAATATCGTGGAGGCTATATTGATTTTGTTTCAACTACATGTGTGAACATGTGCCAAGTCAGACCACTTGAATCGTTCAAAGGAGGATACCACCCTATCATACCACATCACAACCATTTTAATATCATGTTGGCACGCAAGATAGACCATTATAAACTCTTAGCGAATTAAGCATGGCATGAGCAACTATGATCTCTAATTGTCATTGCAAGCATGTTTCATTCATAACAAGCTGAATCAGGAACGATGAACTATCATATTTACAAAAACAAGAGAGGTCGAGTTCATACCAGCTTTTCTCATCTCAATTAGTTCATCATATATCGTCATTATTGCCTTTCACTCGCACGACCGAATGGTGTGGATAATAATAATAGTGCACGTGCATTGGACTAAGCTCAAATCTGCAAGCATTTAATACAAGAGAGAAGACAAAGTAATATGGCTCAAGGTTAAATCAACAATAAAGCATATGAGAGCCACTAAGCATTTCCAACATGGTCTTCTCCTCTTGACCCCCAAAGAAAAGAAAAGAAACTATTTACACGGGAAAGCTCCCAACAAGTAAAATAAGAACGAGAAATATGTTTGGATTTTCTTTTAATTACTACTACTACATGCATGGAAAGTAAACTAGCTAAAAGCTACAACTAGATTTTTTTTGTTTTTCTTAAGGTTTTTCTAACACATCAGAAAAAGACTAAGAAAAGAATTGAAACTAGCATGGATAATACAATGAAAAAGTGTGAGCACCGACAACACTAGAATGAGTGTGTGAACATGAATGTAATGTCGGTGAGAAATACGTACTCCCCCAAGCTTAGGCTTTAGGCCTAAGTTGGCCTATGGTCAGTACTAGCCTGACGGATATCCAAAGTCGTAGTTGGGGTTGTACTGAGATGCAGCAGCTATTGCCTGCTGAGCTGCAGCTTGGAGACGAGCTGCCCTTGTCGTCTCCTGATACTCATTTGCCTCTTCCCTGGTTATAGTATATCTCCCTTTTTCCTGAAAGTCAAAGAAGGTAGGAGCAGGGAGAGCAATATGGACAGTGCGACGCCTGTCAAAGATTAGTCGATACTGGAGGGACTGTTCATCCCTCTCAATGAATTGATGGCGAATCATGGCATTATAGTCTAAATAAGCATGAGGCAACTCCACATCATTCTCGTGTATGGGTATATGAACATAATTGGCCAAGCGAGTTGCATAAATTCCACCAAAACAGATCGCCATTTAAATCATTATGATGTAGCCTACGTGTAACAATGGCCCCCAAATTATATTGTCTATCACCTAATACCGCACTTTTGAGGACACTAAGATCTGGTACACACATGTGGCAAGCTTCATCCTTACCATTAATGCACCTACCAATGAAGAGAGCAAAATAGTGTATAGCAGGAAAATGAATGCTCCCTATGGTGGCTTGGGTAACTTCTCTAGATTCCCCCACAGTAAAACTAGCTAGAAAGTCCTTATACTCATATTTGCGAGGTTCACCAACACTACCCCACTGTGGAAGTTTACAAGCATCATTAAAATCTTCTAAGTCCATAGTATAAGATTTATCATAGAGATCAAACAAGACGGTGGGAGAGTTACATGAAGATGTAAATTTAAACCTTCTAACAAAAGTATCCGTTAAGTATTGGTATTGAGGGCACTTAACTGACTCGAAGTTCTCAATATCCGCATTACGCACATACGTGTAAAATTCCTCCTTGATTCCTGCCCGGATCATAAACTCTTCTGACGGCCATTCACAGGGCCGCACTTGAGCTTCCCTTGGTAACTCATCGCCTGGCTCGCGTATCGCGAGCCTTGGTCCTTGCTTCCTTGAGGAACCACCTTGAAAGATTTTCCTATGCATTTTTTCTGGAATATTTCTGAAATTTTTAGTGACTCAAAATAAAATTGAACCAAACTCAACAAGATTGATATCCACCACTCCTACAAGTGCCTAGAGACTATATCATGCATTAGAAATACTTGGAACCACATAGATTTGACATGCAAGCTCAAGTACAGGGTCACCTAAGCAGCAAAAAATTGCAATAAATAAAGCACTAGAACAACTAATTAGACCAATGGAGGAGTCACATACCAAGGAAATATCTCCCCAAATAGTTTTGTGAATGGAGCTTTGAGCAAGGAGGTCAAAAATGGTAGCAAGATGAGCTAGAACTCGTGCTTGAGCTGGATAGTGGTTTTTTTGGGAGGAAGGAGTGTGTGGGTGCAGGAGTAAGTGAAGGGGGGCCACGTGGGGCCCACGAGGCAGGGGGCGCGCCCAGTGGGGGTGGGCGCGCCCTGGACCCTCGTGGCCAGGTGCTGGCTCCCCCTGCTGTGTTCTCAGTGCCAAATATTCTCAAATATTCTGGAAAAAAAAATCATATTTCATTTTCGGGGCATTTGGAGAACTTTTATTTTCGGGGTATTTTTTATTGCACGGATAACTCTGGAAACATACAGAAAATTCTAATTTTGCTTTATTTAATCTAATTAACAGAAAGTAAAAGGAGGGTACAGAAAGTTGTGCTATCTAGATTCATCCGTCTCATGCTCATCAAAAGGAATCCATTAACAAGGTTGATGAAGTCTTGTTAATAAACTCTTTCCGAATAACATGAAACCAGAGAATTTTCGAATAACACTAGGTTGCTTCAATGGGGATATGTATGTCCCCAACAATAAGAATATCATATGTCATCTTGACAGTAGGAAGAGGAAATTCAAAACCTCCAATAGTAATAGTTGAAATTTTTCCAATATAATTGATACTGTGGACCTAAGGTTGTTTCCTCGGAAAGTGTACCGTATGCTCATTACCATTGACATGAAAAGTGACATTGCCTTTGTTGAAATCAATAACAGCCCCTGCAGTATTCAAAAAGGGTCTACCAAGGATAATAGACATACTATCATCCTCGGGAATATCAAGTATAACAAAGTTCGTTAAAATAGTAACATTTGCAACTACAACAGGCACATCCTCACAAATACCGACGGGTATTGTCGTGGAATTAACACGGCAGATGTCCGGTTTAGCGGACTTGATGATGGAACCATCGCACGGGTTAGCTTGAAAGGGTTCATGGCGCACAAAGGACACAAAGGATTTTATACTAGTTCGGCCCCTTTGAGAAGGTAAAAGCCTACGTCTAGTTGGTTTGGTATTGCTTGGGCGTCGGTTACAGGGAGCGGAATCGCTTGCCTGCGTCTCGACGTATCGATTGTTGCTTGTCCTTGAACCGGTGCCGGGTCGTCCCTTTATATAGAGGTGACGCCTGGTCCGGTTTACAGAATCCCGAGGCCGGCTCATAATTGTGTCCGCCTCGGTCTCTGCTCTTCCTTTCTTATCTCTCAAGTTACATCTCCTTGACGGATTACAAACCGTATTTCTATACATGGGCCTTAAAATCTCATGGGCCGTAATCTCTACTAAAATAATAAACCAAGAACTATATAGCTAAGCCGGTTTACAATATCCGGTTTATACCTATTAACCGTATCCCTGACATTAGGCCCCAGAATGATTTGAACTTGTTCATATCAGTCTCCATTGTCTTCCGCAACTTCTCTTCTGTCTTCCTGTAAACCGGCTCTGACGTCATCTTCCGAAATCATTAAAGTCTGACAATGACATCAGCTCCGCATTTATCGCCGCGAGCTGTACTGTAGCTTATTTTTAATGGTTATCCCGAGAATCGAGGCGTTCAACGGATCTTTATCCGATTTTCTTCCTTGATTATCGCACCTGTCGTTTCACATCCGCCTCTTTGTCTATAAATAGTGCCACCCCTCCTCATTCTTCCTTCTCGCTTCTTCTTCCTCCTTCCGCTCTCTGACCCGCACATCTCCATTGCTGCTCGAGCTCAAGAACGCACCGACGACCGCAAGATCTTCAGCCTTTGACCGGCCGCTGCATCAACCTGAGCCTTGACCAGATTTTCTGCGCCGCCGATTCTCACTGTCCCTGGTATGTTCTTCCTCCTCACTGTAGATCCTATCATATTCGCCATTGCTTCGCCCGTGTTCTTCCGCCATTAGGGCTCCCGATGAAGCTCCGTTCCTTCGTAGATACTTATACCATAGGAATCTCGTAACCCTTTAAGCCTTAGTCTGTAGGTCTCACTTAGCACCAGATTGGATCTTGCTGTAATGACTCTGCTGCCTTATCCGTTCCGCCATTAGGGTTCTTCGCAAGCTTTATGTTGTTCATTCTCTGAGACCTGCAACTTCGTAATATTTTTACCTTTCTGATCTCGCCGTAAATGCGTCTGGTATTTTAGATTTTGCTGTTTGTATTTCTGCTGCTGCCTGCTTTAGGTCTCTTTTTTATGCACATCCTGTAAACTCATCTGCTCTGAATTGGTCCTCTGTAGATTTCCCGTGTAATTTTCGTTTTTTTTTATCTCATTATGCTCAGATCTATTCTTCCTTAGCAACGCATTGAAAACCTGTTTTTCCCTTCAATAGATCTGCTAAGTATGCTCCGGTTTAGATCACCATATCATAAACCGGAAATGATGTAGACTGATGCAATGACGTAGTTATTCCTCTTCAACTGCCATTTTTAAACCGGAAATGATACATCTTGTATTTATGATTGCCGGTTTAACTTTGCCAGACAGTTCTTAACTCCCTTCCTTGCACAATATATATATATATATAGATCCCAAATCCTTTGTATGTTCATAATTTGTTCTGTACCTTCTTTTCTTCAGCACTTTGTTCAAATGACTGCCAAGCAGTATGTTTCGTGCGACTGGGTTCGTTCAGTTGTGACTGAAGAGGATTTAGTCAAACTATCCAGCATTGGTACATTAGGCCCTCAGGCTGAACTGAAATGGCGCGCTCCTGGCAATGAATGTCCTCCCGCTCCTAGGTCCGGGGAAGTGATTGTATTCCTGGATCACATCTCTAGGGGTTTCTCTCCCCCCGGTTCAAAATTTTTTCGGGATGTCCTTGCCACCTTCCAGCTGCATCCACAGGATATTGGACCGAACTCCGTCTCCAATATCTGTGATTTCCAAGTTTTCTCTGAAGCTTACTTGCAAGAAGAGCCTTCGGTTGATCTTTTTCGGGATTTCTTCCACTTGAACCGGCGTACTGAGTTCACCAGCGGGCCTCACCAAGAGCTTGGTGGTATCAGTATTCAGAAGAGGAGGGATGTAGTTTTCCCTCATGCTTCCTTGCACACTCATCCAAAGGACTGGAACAAGTCCTGGTTCTACTGCATAGACACGTCTCCTGAAGGTGAAAACCCTTTGCCGGGCTATCGTGAGACTCGTATTCCGGCAAACCACCCCTTGCCGCAACGATTAAGTGCTGCTGAACGGATCCCATTTTCTCCTCAACTCTCTAAGTTGAGGGCCTTCATAGCGAACGGCCTGATTGGCACAGATTTTCTTCGTTGCTGGTTATCATGGAGTATTCTTCCTTTAAGCCGGCGCCCTGATCTGATGTGCAATTACTCTGGTAAATCAGATGACCCTCAGAGATTTTCTAAGGATAAGTTATCTGAATCGGAAGTAATTGAATCGGCCAAAAAGATTGTCAATCCGGCTCTAACAGACTGCACCAAGGTTGGCTTGGCCCCATTTTTCAAGAAAAACAAGCAGCCCGAGGTAAATATCTTTAACATGTATTTTATAAACTGTCGTCTTTGAACCGTCTTTTACTTGCTTTTCCTTTTTTCATTTAGGCTGATGATCCTTTCTGGAGGAGGAAACCTCAAGAAAAACCTGCAAAGCAAACTCGCCGAAAGACTCCTGCCAATAAGAAAAGGAAAGCTGCCGTTGATACCGGTTCTCCTTCTGAAGATGATGATCCGGACTCCGAGGTACGCTTTATTCCGGTTTACATTTGTTTTTATATACTTGTTCATATCTTTAATGATGCCCTTTTCACAGGATCCACTCGAAGTTGATAACCCAGCGGAGATTGAGGTAACCCTTATTTCTTCCGATTCAGAACCCCCTCCTCAAAAGATCCGTCGGACTGTTAGAAAGTATCAATTTTCTCATCCTTATGCTAAGTTGGATCCCAATTTTGATTTGAAGAAACAACAGCACGAAGCCTTGCGCCGGACCACGCGCCATAGCGGTTTAGCAGTGGAATCCTCTGGGATTTCGCTAACTCTGACTCGAAAGCGCCGCGCTGAGGTGATGCTCTCTCCAACTCTTCTTCACCCCAAGGCCGGTCTTATCAGACAACCACTTAAACCGACTGATCCTGATTATCAGGAAACTCCGCTGTCTTCATCTGGCGAATCAACTGCGACACAGCTTCCACCCTTGAAGACAGCCCCAGGGTGATTCTCTTTACCTTTTCCGGTTTATAATCTTCCTTTTTCTTTATAATGCTGACTTATCTTTGTTTGTTTTTCCAGTAAACCGAAACCCAGCAAAAGGGCTAAGGGTAAGAAGCCTGCTGTTGATCCCTCTGCCGATGAACCAGCAATTGAACCGTCGACAGCTATCCCTCCTGAAGGTACCCCTGTTACTCCGGTTCAAGAACCTGTTCTTGATACTCCTGCCACTGATGCTGCCCAAGATCCACCAAGTCCAGCCCGGGTTAGCTCTCCTCAAGTTAACCTGGGATCTCCTGATCCGGCTCAAGATGAAATTCTTCCTCCCAATGCACCTTCTTCCCCTGACGTTGTGGTTACTGGCGCTGCTTATGTTGCGCCAGCCGAACCCACCGTTTTAGCAAAACACACTGCCAAAGCGGAGAAGGTAACTCAGGAAAAGGGGAATTTAAGCGCGGATATATCCAGCCTTTCGAGCCTGAGTCCCCAGGACATTTATTCCGGATATCTGAACCGGCTCCACAGCAGCCGTGACTATGAAGCCAGCCTGGTGAACCTCATGAGAGAGAAATACGAGGTAAATTTTCCTGTTCTGACTTTACTTTTTCAACGCATCTTTTACCTTATAACAACCCCCAAGTTCCGGTTTATCTGCTTTATAGTAGGTGATCCGGAACTTTTGTAGGTTTGAACTGCTGTCCAATACATTAGCCCCCAAGTATCAAGTAGATAACTTGATTATGTAGTTGATACTTGTAAAAACTTGCCTCTGATGCATTGCTTCAACTGCCATTAGCCCCCAAGTGTCAAGTAGACAACTTGGTTGTGTGCTTGAGACTTGCATTTCATCTTTGCCGGATTACTTCAACTGCCATTAGCCCCCAAGTGTCAAGTAGACAACTTGATTGTGTGCTTGAGACTTGCATTTTCTAACTTTGTTTTTGAACTTGTCTGCAGGCTGAGTTGAACCGGAACGCTGTAGAAAATAGCGAACTTCGAACCCGGCTTATGAAGACCGAGGCAGCTGCTTCAAAGGCGAAAAAAGAACTTCAAGTGAGTTTGAAAACTGCTGAAGACTTGAAGAAGTTCTTTGATGAGGAACGGACTGCTTTTGAAGTCCAGAAGAAGGATCTTGAAAAGCGTGTTCAAGATGCCGAAGGAGCTCTTAACCCGGTTACTGAAGAATTGGCCGGGTTAAAGCACCAAGTCAATTTGATGATTTCTGCTATCTTTGGTAATCATAACTGTAACTTTCGTCTGTTATCTTTGCAACCTATAACCTGCACCGGTTTAACTTTTCTTGTTGTATGTAGGACGCCGCGTCTCCCATCTTGGGGATGACGTACGGAAGAAACTGAAGGCTTGTTATACTTTGGTGGAGCAATTATATTCTGGGGCGCAAAGGATCATCAGCGCTACCTCTTTTGGTAAACCGGCTCCTTCAACCATCAAGGCTACTTTGAACAGTTTGTCAATTCTGCCAACTCGTCTTGAAGAGGTGAAGAAATCAGCTGCTCGAGGAGGTGCTCTTCTGGCCTTGACAAGAGCTAAGGCTTGGGTTCCAGACATTGATCCGGCAGAAGTGCTAACCGGGTTTCCTGACACAAAGGAAGACGGTTCCGCCTTTGGTGAGAAAGATCTGTATGTTCTGACAAAGGAAATGCGTCCACTCTCTAGCAAGATAGCGGTAGAAGCTGATTTATCCCGATACCACCCTGCGTACAACCTTCAAAACGAGCGTGTGGAACGTCCGGTCTATGATGTTGCAAACTTAACTCCGCCGGTTCGTCCTCACACTTATGCTCCTGATATTGAACCTACCGAGTTGATCAACGATGAAGTGTATTTCCGTGCTTTGGCCAAGATTGATTGGCGTGCACCAGATTTCCCGCCGCTTCATGAGGAAGAAGATGTTCCGGAACCAGATGGTGGCCAGTCATCCCGGCAAGGAGGAATGGAATCTTGAACACTTATTGCTGTAATCGCACTTGTTATTCCATAAACAATGCTTCCGGCTTTTTGGCTTTCGTGCCTTGTAATAGGCTTAAGCTGAAATTGTAATGCACTGTGATCCGGCTTTTGGCCGTTTTATAAATATTCTTTCACTGACTTGTTGATTGATGCGGATCTCTTGCCCTGTTCACAAAAAAGATGAAAAATATGCCCTAGTGGTATGACCACCGGACGGATTAACTTGCTCTCTTGGTATGATAAACAAGCATACCTTTGATAAACAACTTAGATACCTTAATTGCATGCAGCCAAAACACCTTAAACCGGCAAGATGTTTAAAATTACCTTAATAAGTACTTGGAACTCTTCAGTCCTAACTTGTCCATGAATTTTTCTTTTCTTTGTTCAGCAATTCGTAACTTGTATCTGACCCCGTGCTACCGATTGTCAGCTCATACTGGTACCAGGCCGGTTTAATAAACACCGGTCATTATAACTGATCATGTACTGCCAATTTGTTGGCTCGTCAGGAAGGTCGACCCGGGTTATGATGCACGCCGGTTTAATTCTCGCTGGTGTTCATGACCCAGACTTATGATGTTATAAATAGGTGGTCAACTTCTGGAGCTGTTCCACTCGGTTTAAAAGGTTATAGAACACAAGAAACACCAAGAAACACACAATTTTTGTAAATCAAACTATGTAATCGAGGCTTTTTCAAAGAGCTGCCAGGCTCAAAACTGTTCAAAGAGCCGAGCCATCGTTTGAACGCGGATTGATACTGACTGCGGATTGATACCGACTCCGGATTGATACCGACTGCGGATTGATACCGACTGCGGATTGATACCGACTCCGGATTGATACCGACTGCGGATTGATACCGACTGCGGATTGATACCGACTCCGGATTGATACCGACTGCGGATTGATACCGACTGCGGATTGATACCGATTTGTTCAGGGAGCCCAAAATTTCATAATATAGCCATTCAAGAGGTGTGTGGGCGATACCACTGTCCTCAGGGGCCTCGGACATTCCTCCTAACCCGGCCGGGGTTTTTTCCTTTTTACGAGGTTTTTCTTTTCTTGAACCGGATAAGAGCTCATATTCCGGTAAGTTCTATCGCTCCTTCACACACCCTGCAAAGGTCAATTTCTAAAAACCAGCCAATATTGAAATACGATTCTTTGATAACAAACTGATATGGACAGTTGCCGCAAATTTGATGTATGTGGAAAAAGGGCTGAGCCCCCGGTTTACCGAGGGTGCCGGTTTATTCATTATTTCATAATATATACATAGGATACATGGGAGCCTATGGCTCAAGTGTAATATGGCCGTAGATGAGCAATGTTCCATGGCCTTTTCGTCTCCTCTTCTGATGTTCGTGAATCTTTGTGCTCTCGAATGTCCACCAAATAGTATGACCCGTTGCGTAAATTTTTGCTGATTACAAAGGGCCCTTCCCAGGGCGGCGATAGCTTGTGCATGTCCGTTTGATCTTGGATAAGCCGGAGCACCAAGTCACCCTCCTGGAATGTCCTGGTTCTGATCCGGCGGCTGTGATATCTGCGCAGGTCTTGCTAATAAATCGCCGACCGTGCTGCAGCTATGTCACGCTCTTCATCCAACCGATCCAAACTATCCTGCCTTGACTCTTCGTTGATGGCTTCTACATAGGCCGCCACCCTTGGGGAATCATGGCGTATGTCACTTGGAAGAACTGCTTCTGCACCGTAAACCATGAAGAAAGGTGTATAACCTGTAGACCGGTTTGGTGTAGTGTTAATACTCCAAAGGACAGACGGTAACTCTTCAACCTAACACCCTGGGGTTCTCTGCAAAGGTGTCATAAGCCGGGGTTTGATTCCTCGCAAAATCTCCTGATTTGCCCTTTCTGCCTGACCGTTGGATTGGGGGTGAGCTACAGAAGATACGTCCAAACGGATATGCTCTCGTTGACAGAACTCTTCCATCTCACCCTGAGATAGGTTGGTGCCATTATCTGTGATGATGCTGTGTGGAAAACCAAACCGGAATATTACTTTTTTGATGAACTTAACCGCTGTGGCCGCATCACACTTGCTTATAGGCTCCGCTTCAACCCACTTCGTAAACTTGTCCACTGCCACTAGTAGATGAGTTTTCTGATCTTGGGATCTCTTGAAAGGACCGACCATATCAAGCCCCGAAGTTGCAAAAGGCCAAGTTATTGGTATCATCCGGAGTTCTTGTGCTGGAACAAGGGCACGTCTTGAGAACTTCTGACAAGCATCACACTTGCGGACCAAGTCTGCCGCATCTGCATGTGCCGTCAACCAATAAAAGCCATGCCGGAAAGCTTTAGCCACCAACGATTTTGACCCGGCATGATGACCACAATCCCCTTCATGAATCTCCCTTAAAATCTCACAACCTTCCTCAGCTGAAACACACCGTTGAAATACTCCAGAGGTGCTACGATGATGCAGCTCTCCGTTGGCAATTGTCATAGACTTGGAACGCCGGATTATCTGCCGTGCTTCATCTTCGTCCTCTGGCAATTCTCCCCGGCTTAGATATACCAAATAAGGTAATGTCCAATCCGGAATAACATGGGTTGCTGCAACCAACTGTGCCTCTGGGTCTGGAATAGCTAGATCGTCCTCTGAAGGTACTTGAACCGAGGGATTGTGCAACTCATCCAAAAAGGTGTTTGGTGGTACCGGTTTACGTTGCGAGGCTAGCCGGCTTAAAGCGTCAGCTGCTTCGTTCTTCCGCCGGTCTATATGCTCCACCTGATATCCTTTAAAATAACCTGCGACCGCTTCAACCTCTCGTCGATAAGCCGCCATGAGGGGATCCCTTGAATCCCACTTGCCCGAAACCTGCTGTGCTACTAGGTCTGAATCGCCCAGGCACTTAACCCGGCTCAGATTCATCTCTTTTGCCAATCTCAAACCGTGAAGCAGTGCCTCATATTCTGCTGCATTGTTAGTACAAGGAAATAACAACCGGAGTACATAACAAAATTTATCACCTCTGGGGGAAGTTAAGACAACTCCGGCCCCCGATCCCTCCAACTGTTTTGAACCGTCAAAGTGGATCGTCCAATAAGTAAGATCCGGCTTCTCCTCAGGAGTTTGCAATTCCGTCCAGTCGTTGATGAAGTCGACCAGTGCCTGAGATTTTATAGCATTTCGTGGTACATACTTCAACTTATGTGGACTGAGCTCAATGGCCCACTTAGCTATCCTGCCTGTTGCTTCTCTATTCTGGATTATATCTCCCAACGGAGCTGAACTAACCACAGTTATTGGATGCCCTTGGAAATAATGCTTCAATTTCCGGTTTGCCATAAACACCCCATACACCAATTTCTGCCAATGAGGATATCTTTGCTTGGACTCGATGAGTACTTCACTCACATAGTAAACCGGGCGCTGAACCGGATGCTCTTTCCCTGCCTCCTTGCGCTCAACCACAATCGCCACGCTGACTGCCCGTGTGTTTGCAGCAACATATAATAGCAAAGGCTCCTTATCGATAGGGGCAGCTAAAACCGGCGGCTTTGCTAGTTGCTGTTTCAGATTCTCAAACGCTGTATTCGCTTCATCGCTCCAAATAAACCGGTCCGTTTTCTTCAACATTTGATAAAGCGGGATCGCCTTTTCTCCTAAGCGGCTGATAAACCGGCTTAACGCCGTGATCCGGCCGGCTATGCGCTGAACATCATTAATGCAAGCCGGTTTCGATAAAGATGTGATGGCCTTGATCTTCTCCGGGTTGGCTTCTATTCCCCTGTTCGAGACCAGGAATCCCAAAAGCTTACCGGCCGGGACACCAAAGGCACATTTCTCCGGGTTAAGCATCATCCTGTAAGCCCGAAGATTATCAAAGGTTTCCCTGAGGTCTTCTATCATTGTTCTTTCCTCCTTTGACTTAACCACAATGTCATCCACATATGCATGTACATTCCTTCCTATCTGCCCTTTCAAACAATTCTGAACACAACGCTGATAGGTTGCCTGCGCACACTTGAGCCCAAAAGGCATAGACACATAGCAAAAAGCACCAAAAGGGGTTATGAATGCTGTCTTCTCTTGGTCTTCAACTGCCATTTTGATCTGGTGATAACCTGAGTACGCATCCAGAAAACTCAGCCGCTCACACCCTGCTGTAGCATCAATAATCTGATCAATGCGAGGTAGAGCAAAAGGATCAGTTGGGCAAGCTTTATTGAGGTCTGTGTAGTCCACACACATCCTCCACTTCCCATTCTTCTTTAGAACGAGCACCGGATTGGCCAACCATTCCGGATGAAAAACTTCCACTATGAATCCTGCTGCCAAAAGCCTGGCCACTTCTTCTCCTATAGCCTTGCGCCTCTCTTCGTTAAAGCGGCGCAGATACTGTTTTACCGGTTTAAACTTCGGATCGATATTCAATTTGTGCTCAGCGAGTTCCCTCGGTATACCTGGCATGTCAGAAGGTTTCCATGCAAAGATATCCCGGTTCTCACGGATGAACTCGATGAGCGCGCTTTCCTATTTGGGGTCAAGGTTAGCGCTGATAGTGAACTGCTTGGACGAATCTCCTGGCACAAAATCAACTTGCTTGGTCTCCTCTGCCGATTTAAATTTCAAAGCCGGATCATGCTCGGTGGTGGGCTTCTTCAGCGGAGTCATATCTGCCGGATCAACATTATCCTTATAAAATTTTAACTCTTCCGTGGCACATACCGCTTCTGCATAGGCTGCATCACCCTCTTCACATTCCACTGCTATCTTACGACTGCCATGCACCGTAATCGTGCCTTTATGACCCGGCATCTTGAGCTGCAGATAAACATAACATGGCCTAGCCATAAATTTAGCATAAACCGTCCTCCCAAACAAAGCATGATACGGGCTTCTGATTTTAACAACTTCGAAAGTGATCATCTCCGATCTGGAATCATGCTCATCCCCAAAGGTAACCTCTAAGTCAATCTTACCAACTGGATAAGCTGACTTACCTGGGACCACCCCGTGAAACACTGTGTTTGATGTCCTCAACTGTTTATCTGTCAGACCCATACGGCGAAAGGTCTCGTAATATAATATATTGATACTGCTACCTCCATCCATGAGTACTTTAGTAAACCGGTATCCTCCCACCTGAGGTGCCACCACCAAGGCTAAATGTCCCGGATTATCTACCCGTAATGGGTGGTCTTCTCTGCTCCAAACAATGGGCTGCTCCGACCATCGTAGAAACTGTGGCGTCGCCGGTTCTACCGCATTAACGGCCCGCTTTAAAACCTTCTGGTCTCTCTTGCATAAACTCATGGTGAAGACATGATACTGACCGCTGCTCAACTCCTTCGGATTACTCTGGTATCCGGATTGCTGTTGCTGTTGCGGACGCTGCTGCTGCTGATTTCCTTGGTTACTATGACCCCCCTGGCCCTGCTGCTGATTATTCTGACTGCTGTAACCACCTTGATGATACGATTGATTCCCCTGACCATGATAACCACCTTGATACTGATTTTCTTGACCATTGTAGTTTCCTTGAGTACCCTGGCCACCCGGCCGGGGTTGATAACCACCGTTGTTCCCTTGATAACCGCTGTTGCCCCTATATCCTGAACCGGAGTTGTTCCCTTGGTAACCCGGACCATAAAACCCGGGCCCCGAACCGCCATTTGGGGGCCGGCTAAGGGGATTAAAACGGCCGTTCCCTGGGCCCATGCACTCCCTTCCAGTGTGCTTTGCAGGCCCCCTTGCTCCGCTATGCCTTAGACAGGGCTGATCCGGATCCTGCTCCCAACCCGGGTTTCCTCCCCCGATTTGGCGAGTGGGACCTTGCTGGTTGACCCGAAAACCACCTTGAACCTGTGTATTAGCCACAAAATCGGAGCTATTCTCTGCCTTCCGTTTGCCCAAAAAGCTTGAAGTAACCGGATTAACCGGCGCCGGTTTACCAGACTTGCTGGCCTTCCCTGTTTTATCTCCTTCTGACTCCGGATACTTAGTATTATCTGAGTCCCCGTACTTCACCAGGGCGCTCATCAAAGTCCCCATATCATTGCACTCCCGTTTGAGCCGTCCGAGTTTTAATTTCAACGATTCAAACCGGCAATTGTTTTCCAATGTTACAATCGCTGTGCTCGGGTTAATGCCGTTTGAGGAGTGCAAGATCTCTGCCACTCTGCGTACCCACGCTGCTGTAGACTCCTGTTCTCCTTGTACACATGCTGCTAAATCTATCACCGACATAGGTTGCTTGCACGTATCCTTGAAATTTTTGATGAACTGACTGCGCAGCTCTCCCCATGATCCAATAGAATTCGGTGGTAATGCCTTTAGCCAAGTCCGGGCCGTGCCCTCAAGCATCATAGTGAAATATTTGGCACAAGCCGATTCGTCCACGTCCAGCATCTCCATGGCCATCTCGTAACTCTCCACCCAAGCTTCGGGTGGTAAATCGGCTGTGTAATTAGGCACCTTGCGAGGTCCTTTGAAATCCTTGGGCAACTTGACGCTCCGCAGGGCTGGGACAAGACATTGTATCCCAAAACCGCTCGCTGTAGCTCCTGCCCCCGTAGCGCCGGTGTAAACCGGCGTCGACTGGCGGATCTCCTCCCGGGCCTCCGATCTAGGCCGGTTTTGATCTGGGGCCGGTATCTCTGCCCCTGCCGGATTATTCTGCCTACGCTGATGCCTCCTCCGTTCACTGCTAGATACTTCCGGCTCCTCCCAATGTCTAGAGTAACTTCGATTGGGACGCGGCGTTGAATGCAACCTCTCCCTGCTGTGAGAATACGCTTGATGCTGTACTAAGGCCGTGTTGAGTAATCTCTGGGCCCTGCGCGCTTCTATTGCTACAGGGGATGTTTCTTCCACAGGTAAAGCGGCCAATCGTGCCGCCGCTGCAGCGATATTATCCACAGGATTTGAATAGTGCCCCGGGGGGACCGGAACATACGGCGCCGATGTAATCCGTCGTTCCCGCTCCACGGCGGGTTGTCGAACCGGTTCCTCTCGAGCCGGTGAACTTCTCCGGTTTAAAATCGGATTGTTACTGGCCCCGACCCCCGGTGTTCTGAACAAATCCGTAGGTTCATAACCCGGCGGCAGTCGGGATTGATATTTTCGTCCTCTTACCCCCTCCATGGAAGCCTGCTCCATCCTTAAGTGAAAGGCTTGTTCATCCAACTCCGCTTGCCTTGCCGCTAGCATCTCTCCCTCTGCCTTTAGATCTTCCTTTAACTGATCAATCCGGGCCTTCAACTGGAGCAGCACTGTATCATGTTGCGCCTTGTCTGCTGGAGCTACCGTCTCTATTGCCTTAGCCGCAAACTCCTCCATCAAGGTGGATAGAACCGTAGTGACGGAGGGATTGGAGCCGCTTCCTCCTGCGCCAGCTTCTGCTGTTGTTCCGTTCGTCGGGGGTTGTGAACCGGCCATAAAAACCGCCACCCGGTTTGGCGGGTCGGAGGGGCCCGGAATACTGTTTCCGTCGGACTCGCCCTCATACCGGCCGTCCCGCAACTGATACAGAGACTCAGTTTCCCCGGACGAAGATTCGTTATCTGAATAGACGACGGTTGCACTATCAGATTCCGAACCGTCCTCCGCCTGTTCTCCGTGAATCGCTCCAACGAACACACGCTTCACAGCAGGTAGAATCCGGGCCGATCTCGCACGCTGAGCCGGCTCGACGATGTTGGGGAAGGTGTCCAGCTCAGGTCCCGGTTCACCGATTTTGCCGATGAAGACTTGGATGCTGCCGAAGGGAACCCGGTACCCGTATTCGATCGAATCGGCCTCCGGTCCCCATCCTGCGTCGTCGATGTAGATCCGGCCCCGACGACTCTTGGTCATCCGGCCGATCGCGTAGCCCTTCAACCCCTTGAGGCCGCCTTCCCAGAACTCGAAACCGTCGTGCGCGAGCCCCACGGTGGGCGCCAACTGTCGTGGAATTAACACGGCAGATGTCCGGTTTAGCGGACTTGATGATGGAACCATCGCACGGGTTAGCTTGAAAGGGTTCATGGCGCACAAAGGACACAAAGGATTTTATACTAGTTCGGCCCCTTTGAGAAGGTAAAAGCCTACGTCTAGTTGGTTTGGTATTGCTTGGGCGTCGGTTACAGGGAGCGGAATCGCTTGCCTGCGTCTCGACGTATCGATTGTTGCTTGTCCTTGAACCGGTGCCGAGTCGTCCCTTTATATAGAGGTGACGCCTGGTCCGGTTTACAGAATCCCGAGGCCGGCTCATAATTGTGTCCGCCTCGGTCTCTGCTCTTCCTTTCTTATCTCTCAAGTTACATCTCCTTGACGGATTACAAACCGTATTTCTATACATGGGCCTTAAAATCTCATGGGCCGTAATCTCTACTAAAATAATAAACCAAGAACTATATAGCTAAGCCGGTTTACAATATCCGGTTTATACCTATTAACCGTATCCCTGACAGGTATAGCAGTTGATTTATCAGCCATTTGCAAAGATATTTCAGTAGGTGTCAACTTACTCAAGTCAAGTCTACGATAGGCATAACACTAACACCGACTCCAAGATCACACAAAGCAGTTTTAACATAGTTTCTTTTAATGGAGTAAGGTATAGTGGGTACTCCTGGATCTCCTAGTTTCTTAGGTATTCCACCCTTAAAAGTGTATTTGGCAAGCATGGTGGAAATTTCAACTTCAGGTATCTTTCTTTTATTGGTTATAATATTCTTCATATACTTAGCATAAGGATTTGTTTTAAGCATATCAGTCAAACGCATACGCAAAAAGATAGGTCTAATCATTTCAGCAAAGCGCTCAAAATCCTCATCATCCTTTTTCTTGGATGGTTTAGGAGGAAAAGGCATGGGTTTCTGAACCCATGGTTCTCTTTCCTTTCCGTGCTTCCTAGCAACAAAGTCTCTCTTATCATAACGTTGATTCTTTGATTGTGGGTTATCAAGATCAACAACAGGTTCAATATCTACATCATTATCATTGCTAGGTTGAGCATCATCATGAACATCATCATTAACATTATCACTAGGTTCATGTTCATTACCAGATTGTGTTTCAGCATCAGAAACAGAGATATCATTGGGATTCTCAGGTGTGTCCGCTACAGGTTCACTAGAAGCATGCAAAGTCCTATCATTTTTCTTTTTCTTCTTCTTAGAAGAACTAGGTGCATCTAAATTAGCTCTCTAAGAATCTTGCTCAATTCTCTTAGGGTGGCCTTCAGGATACAGAGGTTCATGAGTCATTTTATCACCTCTAGTCACAACTCTAATAGCATTATCATTTTTCTTACTATTTAATTTATTGAGCAAATCATTTTGTGCTTTAAGTAATTATTCTACTTGAGTGGTAACTGATGTCTACACACGCTTCTACTCTTGTAGACTATGTTGGGCCTCCAAGCGCAGAGGTTTGTAGGACAGCAACAATTTCCCTCAAGTGGTTGACCTAAGGTTTATCGAACTCAGGGAAGTAGAGGTTGAAGATGGTCTCTCTCAAGCAACCCTGCAACTAAGATACAAGAAGTCTCTTGTGTCCCCAACACACCTAATACACTTGTTAGATGTATAGGTGCACTAGTTCGGCGAAGAGATGTTAAATGGCAAGTGATATGGATGGCAAAACAAAGTAATATAAATCTGTAATAAAAAGTGCAGCAAGCAAACAAGTGGTAAACGTGAGCACAAATGGTATTGCAATGGTGGAAACAAGGCCTAGGGTTCATACTTTCACTAGTGGCAACTCCCAACAACATTAACATAATCGAATCACATGATATTTCCCATAAAACATGCAATGGAGACGCACCCGGAGGTCATTCCTTCGTGGTCAAAAGAGGACGAGAATTATGTAGGGCTACAAAAGCACAACTTAAAGTTCGTAGTTCTCAGGCTAAGGATTTCCCAATGTCACCGCGGCCATCGAAAGAGAGTCCCACAATCACCACAACATATCTAAAGGATAGTCAAAGACAAGCACCAAGAGACTCTCAATCTTCAATCAACACACAAGAGAGGAAATCACTCATGAAAATATTTTTCTAATCCATGTCCAATAGACCGCTGTCACCTTGGTCTCGGGGATTATACTGGATAAAGACAAGTGAGTACATCAATCCAATACATAGAGGAAGGGGAAATATCATGGGATCACCCTAGATTAACATAGCCTATGATCACAACGAAGATCACATCATGGGAGAGAGAATTGAACACATAGCTACTGGTAAGAACCTCAGCCCCGAGGGGGAACTACTCCCGCATCATGGAGGGAGGAAGCAACGTCGATGGAGATGAATCCGGGGGCACTTCCTCGTCCCGGCAGGGTGCCGGCACAGGAATTCTGGTCCCCCGAAGCTTGATGGCAATGGCGGCGGAGATCGGAATCGCGTCTGGAGAAAAGGGGTCCAGAATCGAGGGTTTCGGGAGACGCTTTAAATATATGCCAAAGGGGGGCATCGGAGGAGCCTCGGGGGGACCAGGCGCCCCCCCGGCGCGGCCCGGGGGGGGGGGCGCCGCCAGGGCGCCTGGAGCCCTGGTGCCCCCCCGGCTGTCCTTCGGGCGCACGGTAGTTTCTGGAACGCTGATTTTTTATATAATTTTTCTGGATTTTTCCTCGCAGTTCTCGTAACGTGAAAACCTGAAATACAAAAACAGCCGAAAACAGAAACTGGCACTGGGGTGCACTGAGTTAATAGGTTAGTCCAAATATGATCCAAAGTGTATGGAAGTGTATAAATATCATAGCAATATCACCCAAAAGAGGCATGGAGCAAGCAGAAATTATAGATACGTTTTGGACGTATCAACATCCCCAAGCTTAATTCCTGCTCGTCCTCGAGTAGGTAAATGATAACAAGCATAATTTCTGTGGTGACATGCTATTAACCATATAGGACTTTTTCATAGTCACATGACAAAAGCTTACTGAGACAATGAATCTGTAGTAATTAAGTTGCCTCATGAGAAATTCACAAAGAACTGAAAGTTTTACAATATGATACCGAAACATCAAATAGATTTGTAATGAGCATGGTGTGCAAATATGATAAAGTGATATCTCGCTTGCCCCCTTTAGTGAAGCAAAACATAAATGCAGGGGCACCTCCAAGGTTTAAGTGATGACTAGATACAATGATTTTAGAATAAACGATATCCCAATCATGCAAAAGACAATGCTACTTTGGGACAATGCACATTACACTCAGAATGACAATCATGCTCTCAGTAGTTGGTGCTTTAAAAGAAGGTGGAGACTCTCGAACCGTGGCTTTTGTTGGCAAGGTTGAACACCCGTGGTCGGAAACAAAGACAAAACATGTACCAGAGCTCTTGGTTTTAAAAACAGAGGTAATAATTATTATTTTTAGATTATGCATATTTCGTCAACGAATGCTAGCAGATAACTCAATTACTTCTCGAGCTGGACAAGTTTCGAGGAACGGCTCCCGAATGAGGACGATCACATCCTCTTAATCTCCTTTGTTTATCACTGCCAAAGTTTTCTGATTTCTCATGAACAAAGCGTGAAGGAGGGTTTGTTTGTTGTATAATTTTTTAATGAGTCGGGCGCACTGTATGCCAGTTCCTTCTCGTATTATGGGTTTGCACATTAGACATGCAATCCCGGGGTGAAGCTTGTCCAACTTAAAAAGATCATGAATTAACTACTACTTCCTCATGAGCTAAAACAGAGGCACAAAAGAGAAATGCTTTTTTTGAATAGTTTCGAGATGGTACACGAAAGTCTTCGTTAGGAATGTCAGGTAAATACCATGTATAGGAAGGTATGGTGGACTCATATGGCATAACTGGTTTAAAGGATTTTGGATGCACAAGCAATCAGTCCGCTTAGTACAGGCGAAGGTTAGCAAAAGACTGGGAGCGACCAACTAAGAGAGCAATGACGGTCATAATCTTGCAGAGCGACAAAGCAACATTGAATCAGACATGGAAGTTATATCGTTACTCAGAAATTAAAGATCATCAAGGCTTGATAGACTTTCTTTACAGTCTTAAATATGCGTGAGCATACGCCAAGTCAATCAAAATAAATTCTTGGGGGAAGATACCACTAAACCATACCACATCATAGGCAAACAAATCATGTTGGTACTATAATAACACATTGGAAACCCCCCAGCTATTTGGGACTAACCATAAGAAAACATGAACTTCTAAGCACCATTATGCACGTAGCATTTTTATCATAGACATATCAACCAATGCAACAAAAGCAAACTCTCTTAATAAGATAAGCATGATAACTAAAGAGAGTTCAAGCAACCAACTAAACAAAAGCTCTTTAAAAAGATAAGCATGATAGTAGCTATTGAAAGACAAAGAACACACACATCAAAGATAGACATGAAAATTCTATGTTATGTTCTAGGTAGAAGTGGAGCGTGTTTCTCTCCCACACAAAGAAAGCTGAGTTCCGACTCGTTATGAAAAGCTAAATAAAATTAAAAAGGAAAACTAAAAGCAAGACGCTCCAAGCATAGCACATAACACATGAAGTGATAAAAATATAGTGGAACGAAGGACGAACTGATAATGTTGATGGAGAAGGGGATGCACGGGGGCATCCCCAAGCTTAGACGCTTGAGTCTTCTTGAATATTTCTTGGGGGTGCATGGGGGCATCCCCAAGCTTGAGCGTTTGACACTCCTGAATCTTTTTACCATCTTCCCTCGCACACTTGAAAACTCCCTTCATACATAACTCATCATAATCTGGTTAGCGAGGTTAGTACCCTTAATAAAATAATTGTTCCTTGCTGGAAATAAGGATATTCTTGAAGGTCTAATGTTTCTCAAGATTTCCAAAAGGTTTTTGCAAAGAAAAAGCAAGCTCAAGGTTTGCAAAATGAAGGAAAGGCAAAACAGGACAGAATCTGTGAAAAACAGAACAACAGGTAGTAAATGATTTTTTCGGGGCACTTCTGCAACTCTAATAAAAAAACTCAGAACAGACGCACGAAAGACAATTGTATAGAGCACGCCGTCGAAAACATTCAGACCAAAAAGATGATCTGGTGATTTTATACGAATTTTTCTATCCAAGGACAGAATCTGTTTCCTGGACAGCACGTCACAACTTTTGAACTTTCTTGCAATCAGAGGCTACACTTGGCACAAAGTTGAAAAGTAAAGATACAATGATGATGCTACTATAGTAACAACATCAAGACACAACAAAAGCAAAATAAAGTTTTATTCATTGTGGGCTGCCTCCCAAAAGCGCTTTCTTTTATGCTTTTAAGCTAGGCATAAGACTTTAATGATGCTCTCGTAGGAATAAGAGTTGAAGAACAAAAGAGAGCATCAAGAAGCAAATATCAAACACATTTAAGCCTAACATGCTTCCTATGCATAGGAATATTGCAATAGAATAATTCATTGAAGCACAAAGCAACTAGCATAGGAAGGCAAAACAAGCATAACTTCAAAATATTCACCATAAAAAGAGGAAACTTCTTATTATTAGGATATTTAGAACCAGGTCTCCCTCCCTCATTATAAATTTTAGTGGCATCATGGATGAACTCAACCATATAAGCATCACATAAAGCATTGTTACCATGATCCACATGCAAAAAGGTACTCTCACTCTCCACATAAGCATAATCTTTCTCATTGGTAATAGTGGGAGTAGGACTATCATAAACAACTTGAACACTATAGATTAATTGTATATTAGGAGGGTGGTGTTCAACAAGGGAGTAATTCCCTCCATGATTATGACAAGTTTCATAAGGATAATTTCTCCTTATGTCATAGGTACCTTTATAATCACTATAGATTGGAGTTATAACATCATCATGGTAGAGAAGAGCATTATCATTGCTAGCAACTATATTTGTAAACATGTTGTCTTTATTCTTACTAGCAAAAGAATTATCAATTATCACATCACTAGTGGGTAAAGGACTTGCAATCCTATCATCCCCAAGCTTAGAGCTTCCCATATCATCACTTTCAGAGTTGGTACCAAAAAGATTTTCAAGATCATAAGTAGCATTATCATCATTTTCCCAATCACAATAAGTAACATGCATATCATAATCAAAATCATCTTCAATAGTACCTATGGACGTATCATCAAGATGATAATTAAGGCAATAAACTTCACCTTCTTCTTTAAACTTACAATCGTTAGGATAAAAGTTGATGGGAGGAATATGCTCAGGCCAGGTTGATACCCATTCTTCTTCCTTCTTGCTCCTCTTCCTCCTCCTCTTCTTTTTCTTCCTCTTCACCTTAGGAGGGGGTGGTTTGAGATGAAGCTTCTTCACATATCCTGGTTTATCATTAGAAACAATAGGGGAAACTTGGGAGAAACTCTCCTTTTTATCAGCAGAAATATAAGAGACATTTTTATACTTTGGTAAAGTTCCCTCCTTTCTAATCTTACTTATGTAATCATTTTCATGGAAATTAACAACACAATAGAGATGGCAGTTTTGCAAAGTGTTTTTATTCCTATGGCATTAACATCTAGCCAAGAAGTCTTTTCTGTTAACTCTTCACACATCAAAAATAACATAAGCTCATCATAAAGATCAGAGGTGATCATGTTATCACACAACTGGTTAACAGTTATGTTTTGAAAGTTCATGCATTGAAAATTAAAATGACCCTCTATACGGCAAAGTTCACAAGTAAAAGGATAAAGGTCACACAATTCTCTAGCAATTTCATTTAAATCTCTGACCCAAGTGATTGTTCTTTCATGCTTATGTTGCTTACACTACTTCTCTTCTTCAATCATAGGCCTTTCACAAGGTCTATCCACTCCACAAAAATTGACATGCTTATATAAAACTTCATTTTTAGGAATTGGATCGTGCATGTTGCACTCATCATGAACAATTTCATTTTCTTTGCAAATCTCTTTAAAAGGTTTATGATGCTTGATCCAATCCTCCTTAGGCATATTAAGATGTGAAGCAAAAGATTTGAGGAAATCAACAAGGAGTTGAGAATCAAGTCCAAACTTAGCACTAAACTTATTAAAACTCGTAGTTTCAACAAAAGACTTAATGCAATCATACTCATAAATTATACCTGACTCTTTACCTTTGTCGATCTCCCAATCTTCAGTGTTGCGTTGAATTCTTTCAAGGAGTTCCCATTTAGCATCAGTCTTTTCGTTTGTGAAAGAACCCATAGAGGAAGCGTCGAGCAAATCTTTATTCTGTCGAGAAAGCCTCGCATAGAAATTAGTAATAATCATATCTTTGGGGAGCCCATGGTTAGGACATTTTAGCATTAACGTTTTCAGTCTCCCCCAAGCTTGAGCTATGCTCTCTCCGTCATGAGGATAAAAATTATAAACATAATTCCTATTCTCATGGACTTCATGAAGAGGATAAAACTTGGAGTAAAAGAGAGACTGGATCTCTTCCCACTCCAGCAGGTGAGAGTCATTTAGTAGCCTATACCATTCCAATGCTTTTCCTTTCAGTGACAAGGCAAATAATTTCCTCATGACAAACTCCCTCGATACACCTGCAAGCTTAAATAATGAACATAGGTGTGACAGATATAGCAAGTGTTCACCGGGATGTCTATCTCCTGCATAACGATTAGCCAAAACATAATCGATAATACCAACTGGTATTTTATAGGGCACAATTTCAGTAGGGGGAGGAGCAACCACCACAGGTGTGGGGCGTCTTCCCGCAAGCAACGATCCAATAGCAAGGTTGTCCATAAGCATAACTAGTGAAATAAAAACAAGAAACAAAAAGATTTAATTGCAAGATCTAAAGATATACCTTCAAGCGCTCACCTCCCCGGCAACGGCGCCAGAAATAGCTTGATGTCTACACACGCTTCTACTCTTGTAGACTATGTTGGGCCTCCAAGCGCAGAGGTTTGTAGGACAACAGCAATTTCCCTCAAGTGGATGACCTAAGGTTTATCGAACTCAGGGAAGTAGAGGTTGAAGATGGTCTCTCTCAAGCAACCCTGCAACTAAGATACAAGAAGTCTCTTGTGTCCCCAACACACCTAATACACTTGTTAGATGTATAGGTGCACTAGTTCGGCGAAGAGATGTTAAATGGCAAGTGATATGGATGGCAAAACAAAGTAATATAAATCTGTAATAAAAAGTGCAGCAAGCAAACAAGTGGTAAACGTGAGCACAAATGGTATTGCAATGGTGGAAACAAGGCCTAGGGTTCATACTTTCACTAGTGGCAACTCCCAACAACATTAACATAATCGAATCACATGATATTCCCCATAAAACATGCAATGGAGACGCACCCGGAGGTCATTCCTTCATGGTCAAAAGAGGACGAGAATTATGTAGGGCTACAAAAGCACACCTTAAAGTTCGTAGTTCTCAGGCTAAGGATTTCCCAATGTCACCGCGGCCATCCAAAGAGAGTCCCACAATCACCACAACATATCTAAAGGATAGTCAAAGACAAGCACCAAGAGACTCTCAATCTTCAATCAACACACAAGAGAGGAAATCACTCATGAAAATATTTTTCTAATCCATGTCCAATAGACCGATGTCACCTTGGTCTCGGGGATTATACTAGATAAAGACAAGTGAGTACATCAATCCAATACATAGAGGAAGGGGAAATATCATGGGATCACCCTAGATTAACATAGCCTATGATCACAACGAAGATCACATCATGAGAGAGAGAATTGACCACATAGCTACTGGTAAGAACCTCAGCCCCGAGGGGGAACTACTCCCGCATCATGGAGGGAGGAAGCAACGTCGATGGAGATGAATCCGGGGGCACTTCCCCGTCCCGGCAGGGTGCCGGCACAGGAATTCTGGTCCCCCGATGCTTGATGGCGATGGCGGCGGAGATCGAAATCGCGTCTGGAGAAAAGGGGTCCGAAATCGAGGGTTTCGGGAGACGCTTTAAATATATGCCAAAGGGGGGCATCGGAGGAGCCTCGGGGGCCCCAGGCGCCCCCCCGGCGCGGCCCAGGGGGGGCGCCGCCAGGGCGCCTGGAGCCCTGGTGGCCCCCCAGCTGTCCTTCGGGCGCACGGTAGTTTCTGGAACGCTGATTTTTTATATAATTTTTCTGGATTTTTCCTGGCAGTTCTCGTAACGTGAAAACCTGAAATACAAAAACAGCCGAAAACAGAAACTAGCACTGGGGTGCACTGAGTTAATAGGTTAGTCCAAATATGATCAAAAGTGTATGGAAGTGTATAAATATCATAGCAATATCACCCAAAAGAGGCATGGAGCAAGCAGAAATTATAGATACGTTTTGGACGTATCAGTAACCATAGAAGCATGTTTACTAATGAGTTTCAATTCACCTTTAACCCTAGACATATAATCACTCAAGCGTTCAATCATATAAGCATTACGTTGCAAGTGTCTACCAACATAAGCATTAAAGTTTTCTTGCTTCACAATAAAATTGTCAAACTCATCTAAGCATTGGCTAGCAGACATAACGAGGAATATCACCTTCATCAAATCTATAAAGATGATTTACCTTTACTACCTGTGTCGGGTTATCAAGACCATGTGTTTCTTCAATAGGCGGTAAATTCTTAACATCTTCAGCTTTAATACCTTTTTCTTTCATAGATTTCTTTGCCTCTTGCATATCTTCGAGACTGAGAAACAGAACTCCCCTTTTCTTCGGAGTTGGCTTAGGGGCTGGTTCAGGAAGTGTCCAATTATTTTCATTGGTCAGCATATTCTTCAATAGTAATTCAGCTTGATCAACTGTTCTTTCCCTGAAAACACAACCAGCACAACTATCCAGGTGGTCTCTGGAAGCATCGGTTAGTCCAATATAAAAGACATCAAGTATTTCATTCCTCTGAAGAGGATGACCAGGCAAATCATTAAGTAATTGGAGAAGCATCCCCAAGCTTGTGGGAGACTCTCTTCTTCAATTTGCACAAAATTATATATTCCCCGTAAGGCAGCTTGTTTCTTATGAGCAGGAAAATATTTAGCAGAGAAGTAATAAATCATATCCTAGGACTACGCACACAACCAGGATCAAGAGAATTAAACCATGTCTTAGCATCACCCTTTAACGAGAACGGAAATAACTTAAGGATATAGTAATAACGAATCTTTTCCTCGTTGGATAACAGGGTGGCTATATCATTCAACTTAGTAAGATGTGCCACAGTAGTTTCAGATTCATGGCCATGGAAAGGATCAGATTCAACCAAAGTAATTAACTCAGGATCGACAGAAAAATCATAATCCTTATCAGTAACAAAGATAGGTGAAGTAGCAAAAGCAGGGTCATATTTCATTCTAGCATTCAAAGACATTTCTTTCACCTTAGCTAATACTTCCTCCGTTCCTAAATATAAGTCTTTTTAGACATTTCAAATGTACTACAACATACGGATGCATGTAGACATATTTTAGAGTGTAGATTGACTCATTTTGCTCCGTATGTAGTCACTTGTTGGAATCTCTAGAAAGACTTATATTTAGGAACGGAGGGAGTAATTTCTTAAGATCATATCTATCGTTGCAAGCAAGAAAGTCTCTAGCAGTTTCTTCATCCGTAACATAACCCTCAGGAATAACAGGCAATTCATATCTAGGGGGAGAATCTTCATCATCACTTTCATCAATATTATCAGTTTCAATATTTGCATTATCCCTAACCTTATCAACTTGTTCATATAGAAATTCACCTAGTGGCACAATATTATCAAGCATAGAAGTAGTTTCATCATACATAACCGAAGTGGCATCATCAAGAACATGCGACATATCAGATTCAATAGCAGGAGCAGACGTCGCAAGTTTACTCATAACAGAGGGTGAATCAAGTGCAGAGCTAGATGGCAGTTCCTTACCTCCCCTTGTAGTTGAGGGATAAATCTTGGTTTTTGAGTCTTTCAAGTTCTTCATAGTGATCAACAGATATAAATCCCAAGTGACTTAGAGAATATAGCTATGATCCGCGGCAACGGCCCCAGAAAATAGTCGTGATAACCCACAAGTGTAGGGGATCGCAATAGTTTTAGAGGGTAAAGTATTCAACCCAAATTTATTGATTCGACACAAGGGGAGCCAAAGAATACTCTCAAGTATTAGCAGCTGAGTTGTCAATTCAACCACACCTGGAAACTTAGTATCTACAACAAGGTAATTTAGTAGCAAGGTAATATGGAAGTAACGGTAACGGTAACAAAAGTAGCGATAGTGTTTTTGTAGTGATTGTAACAGTAGCAACAGAAAGGTAAATAAGCAACACACAATATGTAAAAAGCTCGTAGGCATTGGATCAGTGATGGATAATTTTGTCGGATGCGATTCCTCATGTAATAGTTTTAACATAGGGTGACACAGAACTAGCTCCAGTTCATCAATGTAATGTAGGCATGTATTCCGAATATAGTCATACGTGCTTATGGAAAAGAACTTGCATGACATCTTTTGTCCTACCCTCCCGTGGCAGCGGGGTCCTAGTGGAAACTAAGGGATATTAAGGCCTCCTTTTAATAGAGTACTGGACCAAAGCATTAACACATAGTGAATACATGAACTCCTCAAACTACGGTCATCACCGGGAGTGGTCCCGACTATTTTCACTTTGGGGTTGCCGGATCATAACACATAGTAGGTGACTATTGACTTGCAAGATAGGATCAAGAACACACATATATTGATGAAAACATAATAGGTTCAGATCTGAAATCGTGGCACTCGGGCCCTAGTGGCAAGCATTAAGCATGGCAAAGTCATAGCAACATCAATCTTAGAACATAGTGGATACTAGGGATCAAACCCTGACAAAACTAACTCGATTACATGGTAAATCTCATCCAACCCATCATCGTCCAGCAAGCCTATGATGGGATTACTCACGCACGGCGGTGAGCATCATGGAATTGATGATGGAGGAAGGTTTATGATGACGACGGCGACGTTCTCCACTCTCCGGAGCCCCAAACGGACTCTAGATCAGCCCCCCCGAGAGAGATTAGGGCTTGGTGGCGGCTCCGTATCATAAAATGCGATAGTTCCTTCTCTCTGATTTTTTTCTCTCCCCGAAAGTGAATATATGGAGTCGGGGGATACGTAGGTGGAGCAACAGGGGGGCCACGAGGTAGGGGGGCGCGCCAAGGGGGGGCGCCCCCCACCCTCGTGGACAGGGTGTGGGCCCCCTGGTCTGGTTCTTTCCGCAAATAGTTTTTACATATTCCAAAATAATCTTCCGTTGAATTTCAAGTCATTCCGAGAACTTTTATTTCTGCACAAAAATAACACCAAGGCAGTTCTGCTGAAAACAGTGTCAGTCCGGGTTAGTTCCATTCTAATCATGCAAGTTAGAGTCCAAAATAAGGGCAAAAGTGTTTGGAAAAGTAGATACGTTGGAGACGTATCAACAGGTGGCGCGTTAATGCAAGATAAATGACCGGTATATTATTTTACTGAGAAACTATCCAACACACAATTGAATTACACCATTTATCACAAATAATTATATGCTTTGGTCCGTGTTTTGGAAGTTTGGGATCATTATCTTTGGCCTAAGGAGTTTGTTATTCATTTCGATCACAAAATGCTTAAGTTCCTCAAGGGTCAAGCTAATTTGAATAGACACCATTATAAATGGAGTGAGTACATTGAAGATTTCCTTTATGTGATCATGTATAAAAGGGTATATAATATTGTTGCACGTGTTCTTTCTTGCAAATGCATGCTATTCACTCAACTAGAACTAAATGTTGTTGTCTTTGTTGCGAATCCATTTTCTAATTTTCAAAATGGATATTGTTGGGAATGACATTACATGAATGATGGATATCATATGCAAGCTAACAAGCTTTGTTTTCCCAAGAGTTATTTGTGTTTGCCACTTTTGCAAGAATCACATGGTGGCAGACTCATGGGAAATTTTGGATGCGACAAGACGCATGCTATGCTTGCCAATGGCCAAGGATGTACTGTGACGTGGGACGCTTCATTTGTTGGTGCACTATATGTTGCAAAGCTAAGTCTAAAGCCTAGTCTCATAGTATTAACATATAATTGCCTATTCAATGTGCACCTTGGGAGGACATAAAGCATGGATTTCGCATTTGGCTTCCCTAGGACTAGAAGTGGAAAGGGTTCAATTTTCGCAGTTGTATAGATTTTCAAAGATGGCACACTTTACTCCATGCAACAAGAGGGATGATGCTTCACACATTGCAAACTTATTCTGTAGGGACATCTTATGTCTACAAGGAGTCACCAAGACAATCATCTCCGACTACGATGTCAAGTTCTTGAGCTACTTTTGGAATATACTATGCGCCAAGCTCCAAATTAAGTTATTGTTCTCCTTGGTGTATCATCCTCAAAGCGATGGCCAAATGGAAGTTGTCAACCTCACACCACCCACTCTACTTTGCGTATTCATCAAGAAGAACATCAACGAGTGGTAAGAGTGCTTGCCCATCTCCAAGTTTGCCTCCAATAAAGCAACACATTCAACAGATTGTTGTCGCCAATGGACAACCTCATGCTTCCTCTACAAAAATGTGTAAACATGGATGCAAGTTATCGAGCCAACTTCATGAAGAAGATGCACGAAGATACAAGATTCACTATCGAGTGACAAGTACAATGACACACCAACAAGATTAACCTTCGCAATAAGCCAATGGTACTTCAACCAGGTGATCTCGTTTGGCTCCATCTTTGCAAATATCATTTTTTTGGAAGAGCACAAGTCAAAACGTTTACCCCGAGCTGAGGGACCATTCAAAGTTCTCTAAAGGATCAATGATAATGCATACAAGATCGACACCCCCTTTGACAAGTACTCTATGAGCAACACCTTCAACATCACTGACTTGGTCCCTTACCATGGTGATGAAGTTTTGGATCTGAGGATTGATCTTCCCAAGGGGAGATTGTGTGGAGCACCCCATGGAACATCACCATGGATCTTGCACCAACATCTGAAGCGCCAAATGGACCAATGACTAGAGCATGAAGACATGCGATTAAAACCGAGGTGAACTCGCTCCTCTTTGAAATTGCTATACATGCATATGAGACATGACTACCGACTCTAATGGAGACCATATGCATACTTAGGTACCAAGGGATTGACAATGAGGAAGTGATGATAGAAGGCTAATTCATAGCGGAAGAGAAGGAAGAAGAAGATGGAAAACTTGCAACTGCAGCACTGAGGTCGGACGTCTGACCTGCTACATGGATGCCTGGGCTAACCCCGGATGAAAAGACTCTCTGGATAGTCATCCAGGCGCCACGTGGGATCAAGTCAACTAGAATTAAAAGGTTTTCCGTGAAGTCGAACGCCGACTAGCTACACGGACGAGCGACCCTTGCAGCGCGCACCGCAAAAGCCAACCCAGTTCAAGTGCTAGCTATAGCTACCAAATACATGGCTTGCCACCTAGATGGCCCGGCTTGAACCTAGACATTTGTCCAGCTACCCAGATATCTGGCAAGTCTATGTGTAGTTTTGGCCGAGAGCCTTGTACCCCTCTCACCCTATTCCACTTCGTCCCTAGACTATATAAACCAGCCCCCTCTCACTTATTAGGGTTAGAAAAGCATATCATAAATTCTTGAGAGAGCTTTGCCCATCTACCCCTTATCCATTGGAGACCAATGCCTCCATTAGGAGCAGAATCCCAAGGGAATTCCAAGACCTCCAAATTGTGAAGATTGGGCACAATTAGGGATTTGCCCTAGATCACAAGCTATCCTCGTTACCGATATGGTTCTTTTTCTCGTTTTTGTATTTCGGTATCCCCGTGATCATTATCACTCTTGTGTCTAGCCAACGATGATGGATACCGTAATACCAAGTGGGCCCATAGAGTATATCTCCATTGTTAAAGGAGCAAATCCTAGTCTTGAATCATCGAGCACATTGACATACTTTTACAGTGTACCAGTAAGCTAGCATTATGATCTCCTAGTTACAGTAAATATTTGGCAACCCAAAAGCAACCATCTGGTATGAAGGTTTATGATATTCTCATGGTCTAAGGATGCGAGCAAACATTAACATACTATATGATAATACCGACAACATAGTGATGATGGGTCTCACAACATATCGTAAGTATTGTGTTTGTCAAACACCATTTTTTGGCAAATCAGTGTGTTCTATTTATTGTATGCATCTTTATTTACTTTAACAATGCCCTATGACGAGGAAAACATGATCATTTGCAATACATGAGGTAGTGTTAGAGGTTAGACTAGTGATCTATCTGGTGTTTATGTTTTCACATCTGCAACTAGGTTTTCCTATGAATCTCATATTAAAGAATCATTCAGTTATAGCATAGAAATATACATATTAATTACAAACATGGAAATAAAACAAAAACTTTATTATTGCCTCTAGGGCATATTATCAACACCATCATCTTCAATGGCTCACCCGGAGGAGCTCCTCCTTTTCTTCATTTTGGGGATGAGGAGGAGGAGCAACCAAATATCCTCTGGTCCCATTTTCTCAAATGGATGCAACCCTGGAGGAGAAGATCTGGGTTCCTGCACCTGCGCCCACCGTCGTGAATGAATGGTTGGCCCGGGATGATGCCGTTGAAGCACATTTCTAAATCATCCAGGCCAACATTGCCGCATTGTATGTAGGAGTGACGGTGGCAGTGGTCGTGGCCATGGCGGTGGGAGTGGTCATGTCCACGGCCGTGGAGGTGGTGGTGGTCGTGGTCGTGGCAGTAGCGATGGTCGTGGCCACAACTAGATGGTGGGCGTAGCCGTGACCATGTGGTATATAGTTTAACTAATTAGTATAGTTTAGGTGTCTTGTGAGTGTAAGTCGCATTGCAACTAATTTTTTCCCCAATTATAACAATGAAATCAAAGTTTCTGTACATCTTAGATGAGTTCAATCTAAACTATTTTGGGAAAGAACTTAGGTCCAATAATAGTCGGTTCCTACTTGCGCGATAAATATATTTTTGAGAAATCCGTAGGAGCACTGCCTTTTCATTATGAAGAGCGAAATATATACATGTTGCAATGTTTTTATACTCACTCCGTCCCAAAATAAGTGTCTCAATTTTGTATTAACTCTAGTACAAAGTTGTACTAAGCTTGAGACACTTATTTTAGGACGGAGGGAGTATTAGGTAATGCTAGAAGCCTAAAAAATCACACCCTAACATCGCATGCAAGCTACCTGGTTCGGGTAGACTCTTGGCCGGATCCCTCTACCTGATGTCATCGAAGATGAGATGAGCCACCTCGATGTATGTCATACGTGTGTCATTGAAGATGTGATGGTTTCGCCACTTTCAGGCTCCACATGATGTAGACTAAGTAGCCGCTGAGGCGCCTCCTATGGTCGACATCCAAATGCTACAAACATCCCTTCCACCATGCATCCATCGAGGGTGAGGTGGATACCAGTTCCAAAGAAAAATGGGCATCCACCTAGGAGATCACAAGCACGCAGACCACTATTAGACTGTATAGCTTCTATGTACGTGTACATATATTATAACATTATACACACTTATTATATATATATATATGTGATAGGCCACCCCTAGAGGGTCGTGCCGGTTCCCCCAAACCTATTGTCTTACATGGTATCAGACTAGGTCAAAACTCGCTTCCACCCTAAAACTCTACACCGCCGCCGCCGCCCCCTTCCGATCGCGCCTCCGCCGCCATGACGAGCGTCGCCACCTCCGGCTCCACCACCGCCGGGTTCCTGCTGACCTCTCTCGCGGTTCTCCTTTCCCAGCCGCTGGATGCCGCCGTGGTCCAGTCACCAATCGGGACCAGGAGTGTCGGCTCCCTCTTCGCCACTCAACCTCTGGCCGTCTCGCCGCCAGGGCTCGCGCTGACGGGTCACACCGCTGCCTCATCACCCGCTTCTATCGTCGCCGCTGTCTTGCCTCCTCCGGTGGTGGAGCCCGCGTCGTCCTGGATGGACAGGCTCTCTGCCTCAGGCCCGGTGCCGGTGCACTCCGCTCCTGCGGCGTCCGCGCCCCTCGCCGCGTCCACGATGGCGCCCTCTGCCTCCACGGCGTATCCGCCTCAGGCAGCCTACTCCACGGGCTCGCTCCCGCCGCCGCCGTTTCACTTCGGCAAACTCATCACCATCAAGTTGTCGTCAAACAACAACATCTTCTGGCGTGCGCATGTCCTTCCGCTCCTTGGGAGCCACTACCTGCTTGGCTACGTCGACGACTCCCTCCCCTGTCCCCCTGTGTTGGTGGATAGCATGCACGACCCGGTCTACAATCCGGCACACTGTGTTTGTACAGGGCAGGATGACGCAAACCTCTCTTCCATCCAGGGGTCGCTCACCCCGGCTGTTGCCGGACTCGTTGTCTTCGCTAAGACGTCTCATGAGGCATGGACCATCCTCGAGCGCTCGTTCGCGGCGCAGTCGTAGGCTCATGTCTCTGTGCTCCGTCATCAACTTGGCGAGTGTGAGAAGCTTGACTCCACGGCCACCAAGTTCTACAACAAGGTCAAGGGCCTTGCCGACATGTTGGCCTCCATTGGACAGCCGCTCACCGACTCCGAGTTCAATTCCTTCATCGTCAACAGCCTTGACGAGGAGTATGATGCCTTGGTCGAGATCATCAACGAGCGGGGAAATCGACTCCCATGATGGCGCATGAGGTCTTCTCCCGACTCCTCCTCACTGAGCAGCAAGTCGAGTCGCATCGCTCCAAGAGCAGCCATGGGTCTCTCTCTGCAAACGTCGCCACCAAGGGTGGTCGTAACCCCTTTTCATCCAAAGCTCATGCGGGGCCATCGCCGCTGCCCGCTTCGCCTCCTCCTCCATCCACAACTTTATCGGGGGCTGGTGGTCCGCGTGTGTGCCAACTTTGTGGCATTGAGGGGCACTGGACCTCTAAGTGTCATAAACGGTTCCAGAAGAGCTTCCTTGGCCTCGGCAATGATGGCAAGGACACGCGCAACTCTGGGCGTCAGGTTGCCATGGTAGACCGCCCGGCATCGAAAAAGCAACAAGAGCACACTCAGTCCTACTCCATCGACCTACACTGGTACATGGATTCTGGAGCAACAGAGCATCTGACGAGTGAGATGGGGAAGCTTCATACTCGTGAACCCTATCATGGCTCCGACAAGATCCACACCGCCAATGGAGCAGGTATGCACATATCTCATATTGGTCAAGCATCTCTTCTCACTAGGCATGCAAATAGGAGTCTTCAGCTTCGCAATGTTCTTAGAGTTCCATCTGTGACACGTAATCTTCTTTCAGTTCCTAAACTCACTCGTGATAATAATGTGCTTTGCGAATTTCATCCTTTTTATATTTTTATTAAGGATCGGGGCACGAGGGACATTCTTCTTAGCGGGCGCCTGTGCCAGGGCCTCTATCATCTGAAGCATCCTGGTGTCGCTCGCATTTTCAGTGGAGTTCGGGTATCTCCATCAGAGTGGCATGCTCATATTGGTCATCCAGCCATACCTATTGGTCGCCATGTCTTGCGTCGTCATGAGCTTCCTCGCATGTCTAGTAATAATGATGTAGCAGTGTGTGATGCTTGTCAGCAGGGGAAGAGTCATCAACTTCCTTTTTCAGAGTCTATTCGTGAGGTCAAACATCCTTTAGAACTTGTGTTTTCAGATGTATGGGGTCCTGCTCAGACTTCTGTCAGTGGTCACAATTATTATATCATTTTCGTTGATGCTTATAGTCGTTTTACGTGGATTTATCTCATTAAGTGTAAATCTGATGTGCTTGATATCTTTGTTCAGTTTCAAAAACATGTTGAACGCCTTCTCAAGCATAAGATCGTTCATGTTCAGTCGGGCTGGGGGGGCGAGTATCGCAACCTCAACTCCTTCTTTCAGTCGCTTGGGACCACTCACCATTTAGCATGTCCACATACACATCAGTAGAATGGTTCTGTCGAACGTAAGCATCGTCACATTGTTGAAACTACTCTTACTCTCTTGGCCCATGCAACGGTTCCCTTTCGGTTTTGGAGTGATGCCTTCACCACTGCATGCTTTCTTATCAACTGTACTCCCAGTCGTGTTCTCAACATGAAGACTCCCATTGAACTTCTCCTTAATGAACAACCTGACTACACTTCTTTCAAAGATTTTGGGTGTGCTTGTTGGCCACATCTACGTGCATACAACAAGCGTAAGCTTAAGTTTCAGTCCAAAAAGTGTGTTTTTCTTGGCTATAGTCCCATTCATAAAGGTTATACATATCTAGGGATGTTGTTTTTGATGAGCATGTCTTTCCCTTTGCCAAACTTCCTATGTCCACCACTGAACCACCATCCATGCATTCATCCTCCAATGCTTCTGGCCAATTTGATGATGTTGCATACTCTCATGTATTATTGCCTAACCATGGTGCAGGCACTGGACGTGGGGCTCGTTTGGAAATATTGGAGACGCCATTGTCTTCCTCCTCGACGTCGACGGATGATCATGATGAGCCTACGGCTCACCTGCATGGCCTTGATCCGCATGCACATGCACGCCAGTCTGAGTCCCACATGACGTCGTTGCCGCCTGGGCCGTCTTCGCCCCGCGCCCGACCAACCGAGCCGGCAACTTTACTCCGCGCCCAGCCCACCGAGCTGGCTCACGTGCATGGCCTCGGTCTGTGTAACCATGCACGCCCGACCGACTCCTCCTTGATGCCAATGGCAGAAGGGATGTCTTCGCCTTGGGGCTCGCCTGCTATGGAGTCCGAGCTGGCCTCACCGTCGCAGTCTGGCCCTCTGGAGTCGCCTGGCCCCTCGTCGGCGTCACCGTCACCGCCGTTGTCGCCGACTGGGCCATCTCCGACGACGTCGCTCAGTCCCTCGCTGACAGGGTCGTCGTCACCATCGTCGCTCAGTCCCATGTCGGCTGACTCCTCTTCGACCGCGCCTTCCACCTCGACGGCTCCTGCAATTCCTCGCCGCCCACATACATGCAGCCATAGTGGAATTTTTCAACCCTAGCAATGTCATGATGGCACAGTTGCTTGGCTTGCTGCGTGTTTGACTGCTTCTCGTGCAGATCTGTCCTTTGAGCCACATACGTATCAAGATGACCTGAGCATATCTCATTGGAGAGAGGCCATGGAGCAGGAGTATCACGCTCTTCTTCAAAATAAGACGTGGACTCTCATTCCTCCACCATCACGAGTTAACGTCATTGATTCTAAATGGGTATTCAAGGTGAAGAAACATTCTAATGGGTCTATTGAGCGCTACAAAGCGCGCCTTGTTGCCAGAGGTCTTCGGTAGCGCTATGGTCTTGACTACAAAGACACCTTCAGTCCAGTGGTTAAGCCTACTACCATGAGGCTTCTTCTCTCTCTTGCAGTTACTCGCGGTTGGTTTCTTTGTCAGCTTGATGTACATAATGCCTTTCTCCATGGTGACTTGGGGGAGGAGGTCTATTTATATGCGGCAACCCCCTGGCTTTTCTGATCCTGATCACCTATGTCGTCTTACCAAAGCACTCTACGGTCTGAAGCAAGCTCCCCGTGCCTGGCATGCTCGTCTTGCTGCAGCTCTTCCTGCTCATGGTTTTGCATCATCAACTACTGACTCATCATTGTTTCTTCTATAGAGACCCGCGGTCACTATGTACTTGCTGGTCTATGTGGACGATATTATCCTTGTCAGTTCTTCTCAGTCGACTGCTACTGCTCTTGTTCGGTCTCTTGGTGCCGATTTTGCTGTCAAAGATCTTGGGAAGCTTCATTACTTCCTTGGTATGGAGGTCGCTTCTCATTCTGATGGTCTTCTTTTGACACAACAAAAGTAATTCTTGGATCTGTTGCAGAAGGTTGGGATGCTTAAGTGCAAACCGACGACTACACATATGTCTACCACTGACAAGATCACTGATGTTGATGGTGAGCTTCTGTCTTCTGCTAATGTGACGATATACAGGAACATTGTTGGTGGCCTTCGGTATCTTATGATCACGAGATATATATTTCCTTCGATGTCAACAAGGTTTGTCAGTAGGCACCTCGTGACACTCATTGGTCTGCTGTTAAGCGCATCTTGCACTATATTTGGTTCACTGTGTCTCATGGACTGTATATTCGACTAAACCCCTCTGGGGTCATCTCAGCATATTCTGATGTAGACTGGGCTGGCAGTCCGGATGATCGGCGATCCACGGAGGGCTATGATGTGTTCTTTACTTCTAACTTGAATGCCTGGAGTGCTCGGAAACAGGCTACTGTCTCTCGTAGTAGTACTGAAACAGAGTATAAGGCTATGGCTAATGCGACTGCAAAGATTATCTCGGTCGAGTCTTTGCTTCATGAGTTGGGTATCTCCCAATCACAACCTCCTATTCTTTGGTGTGATAACATTGGTGCTACATACCTTTTTGCAAATCTGGTATTCCATGTCCGAACAAAATACATCGAAGTTGACTATCACTTTGTGCGGGAACATGTCTCTCAGAAGCAACTACAGATCAAGTTCATTTCCTCTAAGGATCAACTTGTAGACATCTTCACCAAGCCACTGTCTCTACCACAGTTTGAGGCTTGTAGGCGCAATCTTAGCCTTCTAGATTCTTTAGGAAGTGGCTAAGATTGAGGGAGTGTGTTAGATTGTATAGTTTCTATGTACGTGTACATATATTGTTACATTGTACACACTCATTATATATATGTGATAGGCCACCCCTAGAGGGTCGTGTCGGTTCCCCCAAACCTATTATCTTAGCACAATTCGTCCGCTCGTGTCCGTTTGGGTCGGCGCGGACAAAAGTGGCAGCCCAACGCGCCGACCCAAATGGACGCTCGTCCGTTTTTCGTCCGCGGGCGACCCATTCCAGGCCCAATTTTGCGCCAGATTTGTGTCGGCGCGGATACGAGACGGATGAGCGCGCGCGCCTTCTCCTCTCCCCGGGCCCGCCGGTCGGTGGAAGCCACCAACATTTCCCCCCATTTTCCCCAAAAGGCTACCGCTAGCGCGCGCTCCCACCCCCCAACCAGCCATGGAGGACGCCATCGACCTCGACCTCAACCTCGACGCCACTGCCGGCCTCGCCTCCCTCGCCTCATCTGCCGTCGTCGCCCCCTCCAGGAAGGGCAAGCCTCGTGCCGCGCGCAAGACCACCACCGCGACCAAGCCAAAGAAGGCGCAGATGCCCGAACAACGGGCAAGGGAGTCGGCCAAGAGGAAGGGCCGGAGGCACGCCGCACACGCGAGGGATGAGGCCGGCAGGCAGGCCGCCGCCGCGCAGCAGGAGTTTAGCACCGCCCGCATCACTGCGGCAACTAGGGAGGCGCTCTACATGCTAGGGGTAAACCCTAGCCAGCACAACATCCTCCATGCCGTCGTCGCCGCGGCCAGCACTGGCTCGTCGGCGTTTCCTCGGATGGTGCTGCCCGACTCACCCCGCGCGTCGACTTGCAACCCGGTCATCGGCTTCCACGTCTACCCGCAGGCCTCCCGCCTCTCCGGGGAGTGCTCACCCGACGTTAGAGTGGTCACGCCTTCCACGCCCGCGCCCGCGTCCATCAACCTCAACGCCCCCCCCCCCGGTGGTCGGTGGCTCGTCGTCCGGCGACACAAGGAAACGCACGCGTCAGACGCCGGCCGGCGGGCTCCTGGACGCCCGTAACCTGTTCGAGGAAATGCCGACCGCCGTCGACGAGGACTACATGCAAAACCTCATCTTCGAGGGTGGTGCGCCTGGCGCTGGCTACGATCCCGATGAGACAAAAAGCCAGGACGGCCGCGGGGCATTCACGCCGACCGCTGCTGGCTATGATCCCGATCAGGCGGCCTTCATGCGTGATCAGGTCGGCCTTGACCTAGACGGCTTCCCCCTCGACCACGAGTTCCCGGAGGACTATGGGCTAGAGGAAGAGGACGAGTGCGACATCGAATTGGAGCCTTTGTTCGAGGACGTGCTCGCCAACCAAGCCGCCGGTCCTAAGCCGAAGCGCAAGAGCAAGCGCACGAAGGCGTACATAGCTGCCGAGGACAAGCTTCTTTGCGAGTGTTCGCGAGACATTGGACAAGACCTGAAGACGGGCGCCGAGCAAAAGCATTCCACCTTTTGGACTCGTGTGCACCGCGAGTTTCATGAGCGCAAGAAGTTTCCTCCTTACCAATTTGTGAGCACGCGCGGGTGGGTCTCCATTTCCAAGCGGTGGATGGTGATCCAACAAGAGTGCAACAAGTTTTGCGCCACCCTTGAGAGCGTCAAGGCCCGCCCCGTGAGCGGCATCGGCGTGCAAGACATAGTATGCTAGCAAGCAAGCCGCCCTCTTTTGTGCCATCAAGATCATCCTTTTATGTCTTCATTTGCTATCACTTGCCCATATGCTTGCATGGAAACATTTTGTAGGCATTTCAAGCTTTGGAGGCATTCAAGGTTCAACACAATGGCAAGTGCTTCAACCTCTCCCATTGCTATCGGGTCATCAAGGACGAAGAGAAGTTCAAGGCACAATATGCCGCACTCAAGGCACGCGGGGGGAAGGGCGCCGTGGAGGGTGTTGGGGAGGGCGACCCGGCACGGCCGTGGGGAAAGACCAACTCCAAGAAGGAGGACAAGCGAGATGCGGCCACCAACGCCTTGATCGCAAGCGTGGACAGCATGATGAATAAGAAGGACTCAAGGGAGGAGGAGCGCCGGCGTTTCAAGGCGGAGCAAATGGATGCTTTCATGGAGATCCAAAGGAGAAGGCTTGATCTTGACGCCGAGAAGCAAGCCAGGTTGTTCGAGCTCGAGGCGGAGAAGCAAGCCAAGATGCTAGAGATCGAGGCCGCCAACGCCAAGACAAAGACGAAAGAAGTGGCTCTTGCAAGCATGATGACCGGGGTGGAGATCATGAAGGTCGATCTCAACGCCTTGTCGCCAAGGAAGAGGCCGTGGTTCGAGAAGATGCAGGCCGACATGCTCAAGTTGGACGACTAGTGATCTATGGCGTCGAGGGCCAACTTTTTTGTATGCCAGCAGGTGTGCCGGCATGACCACGGGAGTCGCGAAGGCGTGGTCGAACTCAGGTCCCACCATTTTTTGCGTGCTGGCATGCGTGCCGGCCGGCTGGTGAGTGCGCCAGCATGAACTGTGGTATTTTCTGAAGCCAGCATTGTATGCCGGCGCTGGCATGGTGTCGGCATGAGTCATGGCCGCTGGCATGATCGGCCACGGGCCTTTTTTATTTGAAAGTTCAATGCGGACATGAAATGGGTCGACGCGTTGGGCGCATTGCCGACCCAAATGCAAAATTGGGCGGACGTCGGACGGGCGGCCGACCCAAACGGACAAAAGACGGACAAATGCGCCGTCCGTTTGGGTCGTCCCTTTGGAGTCGCTCTTACAACCACATGAGTGAATGTGCAGTCCAAACTGAGGTGGGTTGCGGTCTCCGGGGCACTAATGCAGAGCTGAAAGACAGGATCCTGAGACCAACCTCTCACTGCCAGTTGGTCGGCCATGAGGATCCTTTTGTGGAGGACGAGCCAATATAAAGGGATGCACTTCAGCTCTGCATGAGCCCGCTAAATCTTGTCGGTCGAGAATCTTGAATGAGAGCCAAGGAGTTGCGATGTGTAGGCAGAGCCAGCCGGATATTCCCCGCTAACTTGTCTGTTCCTGGAAACGAAGTCTGGCCTTTATGGGTCAAGGGCCACCGATGATATGATGGTTTCCAAATTGATGAACTTCCGTAGCTGCCCAGGTCTGCTTAATCTAGCTACTAAATGAATATAGTTATCATTTCGAATCTCATCATGCACCGTTCTATTTTTTTGAGACACAATGACGAAAAGCTCTAGGCAGCGCAGACGTAGGGCCCCAACACCAATCCAGTGGTAATGCAGAAAACAACCTTCTTCATGCCCCTGATGGTGATGGTCGTGGATGCCGTGAAAAGCGCCATATCCATCGCATTGCAAGGCAGAGGGGAGCCATTCCATGACCAGTCTGGGTCCGTTAAATGTGAAGCTCGAGTTATAGCGACTATGCGTTTGTGCTTTGGCTCAACAACCGTCATAAGCCTGATAAAGTTATACTTTTACATCATCAGGGATGCAGGCTGACGGCGATCGCTTGTCCATGAAAAACATACTAATTCTCATTAGTTTAAACATTGTGCTAGTCCTAATTATGTTTTTGCGGAAACTCACAGACATTAATATAAAAAATGTGCTAGTTATAATTATGTTTTGTTGGACACTCGCAAACAAGTGGATGTCGTTCGCCTGCATCCCTGTATATCATGTTCAAGGAATAAGGAAAGTTAGCGGACACGAGGCGATGCTATTAACAGCATCTTCAATGCCAACCCTTAAACCATCCGCAAACATCCGGACCGTGTGGTCCGGACATATTTTGCCATCTGACACGGTCATGTATGTGTCTACAAGCCAGTCTGGACATGCTTTTTCCCAGAAACCGAGGACAAAGTGGGGGAGGGCTTTTTGGGCGTCTGAACCGCTGCCATGCCCGCTCCTGACTATGCTGGCCCACTCAAAACCCTCCTCCCTCGCCTGTGTGCATTCCCATCCGGCGCCAGTTTCCCGTGTTCATGTTGCCGTAGAGCGGCAGCTCCACAATGACGTAGGCCTAGAGCAGACGCGACCTCTCACTGGTGCTGACATTGAAGTGTCGCGTCGTCCGAGAGGGCGGCCCACTTCGCGTCCCTGGTGTCTGCTCATGTTCAATGCCAGAGTGACGTTTGTTGCACGGACGGGATGAACATCTACCATGATCATTTGATGTCCGCCCGTTCGTATGCTGCCATTAAGCATATTCGTCGACCGAGGAACCAACTCCGACGCCGCGCATTGATGCACCCCGAACGCTTGGCCTCACCAGAATCCTCTATTTAAAGGTAACCACAATGCGCTAACTCCACACCATAACACATCCGCTCCACATAATCCCTTGCCCCACATCCGCCATGACTGTGAGCAGGATGCTCTATGGGATGGTGTGTCATCTGAGATGAAGCACGAGATGGCCGCCCTTGCAGCCGCCTTGCGGTCCCGCCGTGCCAGGCGAATCGAGATGACATGCCAGCTAGCTCGCCCGAGGTCTCCGACGGTAATCCCACGTTGGAGACGGGCTCATACGAAATGCGCCAGACCCGCGCCGATGCATGCCGGCCTGACCATGGAGCAGGCGCACGCGCACTACCACGCCGCCATGGCGGAGGAGGAGGAGCCTGCATCGGCTCCAATGCCGGCGTTCTGACAGTCACAATAGGAGCATAGGTACAACTTGTTCCTCCTCGAGCAATATCGGTTGGCGAAGGGCCAAATATACGGTGAGCATGCAAGCGAGGTGACCATGGACAGGACGAACTCAAAATTCATTGCAGAGTAGTAGGCGCTCTACGAGGCCATGTGTGCTTCTCGCGCCGCTCGCAATGTAGAGCCCATGCAGCCAGATGCGGCCGCACCCGGACACGGCCGCACACCCGCTAGCAACGTAGTTGGTCGAAGACTCGAACGCCGCCAGTTGCGCATCCTACGTGCCGATGTCCAAATTTTGAGGGCACATGTGGCAGGTGGACAATGGGAGACCGTCCACGCCCATCATCAACCTCATGTCCATTGGCGCCGGTGATGGACACGTCGCGGACTCCTCCGAGGATGAGTAAGGCATGGGAGGCGGTAGGGCATTGTGTCCCAAGTGGCCCGGTCCGTCTCCCATGTTTTCTCTTCCTCACCAGAGACCACATCTTCACTTCATGGGTCTTGAATCCCACCACCATTCATGGAGACAACAGATGGAGGGCGTGATCGCCGATGCGGAATAAAAAGAAAGTGGACGACAGGCGCGTCATGTGATAGGTTTATGGTCCAACAACTTTTTTAATGAAAAATGTTCGAAATGTAACGAATTTGTCCAGTTTATATGAAAATCCGCCGTGTTTGCACGAATTTTGTTGGGGTTCTTGAAACTTGGTTTAAATGTATGCGAACAATGTTTTATGGCCGGCTCCCACATCCATGTCGACGGCCTGTCCGCGGACAATGAGGGAGCAAATTTATGGGTCAGCAGAGATGCCGTAGGCGAAAATCCACTCATGAGTGGCACGTCACTTCAAAAAAGAGTAGCCGTCACTTCTCAACACGTGTGCCATAATTGTATTTTCTGATAGGGTAATTGTTTGCGTGTGGCGCGCCAGATGAAAGTTGGGTCGTCCGAGCCCGTATTGTTGGATTAGTTAGCGAATCCTGGCACCCATGTTACACCACCTCATCCCGCGCCCCTCAAAACGCATGGTTGCAGGAACCACACTAAAAGTGCAACTAATCTTCGGGTGGTTTTGGTAATTCATAACAACATATAGCTTATTGAACTGATATCCATTCAAGATATATATTTCAGGATGTTCAATGATTGACAAGGCATGGACTAGAGAAGTGGACCCTCAAAATGCTAAGGACGAAGATTGTCAAAAGCTCAAGACTCTCCATTTCATTTTAGTGATCCAAGTGAAGGAAATATGCCCTAGAGGCAATAATAAAGTTGTTATTTGTATTTCCTTATATCATGATAAATGTTTATTATTCATGCTAGAATTTTATTAACCGGAAACTTAGTACAAGTGTGAATACATAGACAAAACAGAGTGTCCCTAGTAAGCCTCTACTAGACTAGCTCGTTAATCAAAGATGGTTATGTTTCCTAACCATAGACATGAGTTATCATTTGATCAACGGGATCACATCATTAGGAGAATGATGTGATGGACAAGACCCATCCGTTAGCTCAGCAACTTGATCGTTTAGTTTTACAGTTATTGCTTTCTTCGTGACTTATACATGTTCCTATGACTATGAGATTATGCAACTCCCGAATACCGAAGGAACACCTTGTGTGCTATCAAACATCACAACGTAACTGGGTGATTATAAAGATGATCTACAGGTGTCTCCGAAGGAGTTTGTGGTGTTGGCATAGATCGAGAATAGGATTTGTCACTCCGAGTGTCGGAGAGGTATCTCTGGGCCCTCTCGGTAATACACATCATAATAAGCCTTGCAAGCAAATGACTAATGAGTTAGTCACAAGATGATATATTACGGAACGAGTAAAGAGACTTGCCGGTGACGAGATTGAACTAGGTATGATGATACCGATGATCGAATCTCGGGCAAGTAACATCTCGATGACAAAAGGAACAACGTATGTTGTTGACCGAGAAAGATCTTCCTAGAATATGTAGGAACCAATATGAGCATCCACGTTCCAATATTGGTTATTGACCAGAGATGAGTCTCGGTCATGTCTACATAGTTCTTGAACCTGTAGGGTCCGCACGCTTAACGTTCGATGACGATCGGTATTATGAGTTTATGTGTTTTGATGCACCGAAGGTAGTTCGGAGTCCCAGATGAGATCACGGACATGACAAGGAGTCTCGAAATGGTCGAGACGTAAAGATTTATATATTGGACGACTATATTCGGATACCAGAAGTGTTCCGGAGGAGTTTCAGATTAAACCAGAGTACCAAAGCAGTATCGGTACCCTCCAGGGGAACTAATGGGCCACTTGGGCCCTTAGTGAAGAGAGAGAGAGAGAGGGCCGGCCAGGGCTGGGCCGCACACCCCTCCCCCTTGGTCCGAGTAGGACAAGTAAAGGGGGGGGGCCTTCCTTCTCCCTCTCCCTCTCCTTCCTTCCCCCTCCTTCCCTCTTGGTGGACTCCTAGTTGGAGTAGCCCTCCTTGGGCGCGCCTATAGGGCCGGCCGGCCTCCCCCTTGCTCCTTTATATACGAGGGAAGGGGGGCACCCTAGGACACACAAGTAAACATCAGTTTTAGCCGTGTGCGGTGCCCCCCCCCTCCACAGTTCCACACATCGGTCATATCGTTGCAGTGCTTAGGCAAAGCCCTGCGTCGGTAACTTCATCATCACCGTCACCACACCGTCGTGCTGACGAAACTCTCCCGTGACGCTCAACTGGATCAAGAGCTCGTGGGACGTCATCGAGCGGAACGTGTGCTGAACGCAGAGGTGTCATACGTTCGGTGCTTGGATCGGTTGGATCGCGAAGACGTTCGACTACATCAACCGCGTCACTAGACGCTTCCGCTTTCGGTCTACGTGGGTACGTAGACATACTCTCCCCGCTCGTTGCTATGCTTCTCCTAGATAGATCTTGCGTGATCGTAGGAAATTTTTGAAATACTACATTCCCCAACAGTGGCATCAAGAGCCAGGTCTATGCGTAGATGATATGCACGAGTAGAACACAATGAGTTGTGGGTGATAATAGTCATACTACTTACCAGCCTGTCAAACATTGATTCAGCGGTATTGTGAGATGAAGCGGCCCGGAACGACATTACGCGTACGCTTACGCGATACTAGTTTCACCGTGACGAGCACTCGTTGCTTGAATTTTAATGCGTTCCTAGAGAAAGCTAAGTTGGAATATGATGGTAGCAACTACACGGACTGGGTCCGTAACTTGAGGATTGTCCTCATTGATGCATAGAAGAATTATGTCCTGGAAACACCAGTAGGTGACATGCCTGCTGCAGGAGCAACTCCGGACGTTATGAACGTATGGCAAGCTCGTTCTGATGTCTACTTGATAGTTCAGTGTGCCATGCTTTACGGCTTCGAATCGGGACTTCAAAGACGTTTCGAACGTCATGGAGCATATGAGATGTTCCAAGAGTTGAAGTTAATATTTCAAGCAAATGCCCGAATTGAGAGATATGAGGTCTCCAATAAGTTCTATAGCTGCAAGATGGAGGAGAACAGTTCTATCAGTGAACACTTGCTTAGAATGTTTGGGTACTACAATCATATGACTCAACTTGGTTGCAAAGTTGATGAAGATAGTGTTATTGATAGAGTTCATCAATCACTGCCACCAAGCTATAAAGGCTTCATGATGAACTATAATATGCAAGGGATGCAGAAGATAATTCTTGAGCTCTTCGCTATGCTCAAAGCTGTGGATGTAGAAATCAAAAAGGAGCATCAAGTGTTGATGGTTAACAAGACCACTAGTTTCAAGAAAAAGGGCAAGGGAAAGAAGGGAAACTTCAAGAAGAATAACAAGACAGTTGCTACTCCCGCGAAGAAACCCAAGTCTGGAGCCAAGCCTGAAACTGAGTGCTTCTACTGCAAAGGGACTGGACACTGGAAGCGGAACTGCCCCAAGTATTTGGCGGATAAGAAGGATGGCAAGGTGAACAAAGGTATCTTTGATATACATGTTATTGATGTGTACCTTACAAATGCTCGTAGTAGCACCTGCGTATTTGATACTGGTTCGGTTGCTAATATTTATAACTCGAAACAAGGGGCTACGAATTAAACGAAGATTAGCTAAGGACGAGGTGATGATGCGTGTGGGAAATGGTTCCAAAGTCGATGTGATCGCCGTCGGCATGCTACCTCTACATCTACCTTTGGGATTAGTCTTAGACCTAAATAATTTTTATTTGGTGCCAGCGTTGAGCATGAACATTATATCTGGATCTTGTTTGTTGCGAGACGGTTATTCATTTAAATCAAAGAATAATGGTTGTTCTATTTTTATTAGTAATATCTTTTATGGTCATGCACCCTTGAAGAATGGTCTATTCTTATTGGATCTCGATCGTAGTGATACACATATTCGTAATATTGAAGCCAAAAGATGCAAAGTTGATAACGATAGTGCAACTTATTTGTGGCACTGCCGTTTAGGTCATATTGGTGTAAAGCGCATGAAGAAACTCCATGCAGATGGACTTTTGGAATCATTAGATTATGAATCACTTGGTGCTTGCGAACCATGCCTCATAGGCAAGATGACTAAAACTCCGTTCTCCGGAACAGTGGAGCGAGCAACAGATTTGTTGGAAATCATACATACTGATGTATGTGGACCGATGAGCGTTGAGGCTCGCAGCGGGTATCGTTATTTTCTGACCTTCACTGATGATTTGAGCAGATATGGGTATATCTACTTAATGAAGCACAAGTCTGAAATATTTGAAAATTTCAAATAATTTTAGAGTGAAGTAGAGAATCATCGTAACAAGAAAATAAAGTTTCTACAATCTGACCGTGGAGGCGAGTATTTGAGTTACGAGTTTGGTCTTCATTTGAAACAATGTGGAATAATTTCACAGCTCACGCCACCCAGAACACCACAGCGAAACGGTGTGTCCGAACGTCGTAACCATACTTTATTAGATATGGTGCGATCTATGATGTCTCTTACCAATTTACCACTATCGTTTTGGGGTTATGCTTTAGAGACAGCTGCATTCACGTTAAATAGGGCACCATCTAAATCCGTTGAGACGATGCCTTATGAATTGTGGTTTGGAAAGAAACCAAAGTTGTCATTTCTTAAAGTTTGGGGCTGCGATGCTTATGTGAAAAAGCTTCAAACTGATAAGCTTGAACCTAAGTCGGAGAAATGTGTCTTCATAGGATAACCAAAGGAAATTGTTGGGTACATCTTCTATCACAGATCCGAAGGCAAGATATTCGTTGTTTAGAATGGATCCTTTCTAGAGAAGGAGTTTCTCTCGAAAGAAGTGAGTGGGAGGAAAGTGGAACTTGATGAGGTAATTGTACCTCCTCCCGAATTGGAAAGTAGTACATCACATAAACTAGTTCCAGTGATACCTACACTAATCAGCGAGGAAGCTAATGATTATGATCATGAAACTTCAGATCAAGTTACTACTGAACCTCGTAGGTCAACCAGAGTACGTTCCACACTAGAGTGGTATGGTAACCCTGTTCTGGAAGTCATGTTACTAGACCATGATGAACCTACGAACTATGAAGAAGCAATGATGAGCCCACATTCCGCAAAATGGCTTGAGGCCATGAAATCTGAGATGGGATCCATGTATGAGAACAAAGTGTGGACTTTTTTGACTTGCCCGATGATCGGCAAGCCATTGAAAATAAATGGATTTTTAAGAGGAAGACTGACGCCGATTGTAATGTTACTGTCTACAAAGCTCGAATTTTTGCGAAAGGTTTTCGACAAGTTCAAGGAGTTGACTATGATTAAGTCTGTCCGAATCATGTTATCAATTGCCGCATTTTATTTTATGATTATGAAATCTGGCAAATGGATGTCAAAACTGCATTCCTTAATGGATACCTCAAAGAGGAGTTGTATATGATGCAACCAGAAGATTTTTTCGATCCTAAAGGTGCTGACAAAGTATGCAAGCTCCAGCGATCCATCTATGGAATGGTGCAAGCATCTCAGAGTTGGAATATATGCTTTGATGAGGTGATCAAAGCATATGGTTTTATACAGACTTTTGGAGAAGCCTGTATTTACAAGAGTGACTGGGAGTTCTGTAGCATTTCTGAAATTATATGTGGATGACATATTGTTGATTGGAAATGATATAGAATTTCTGGATGGCATAAAAGGATACATGAATAAGAATTTTTCAATGAAAGACCTCGGTGAAGCTGCTTATATATTGGGCATCAAGATCTATAGAGATAGATCAAGACGCTTAATTGGACTTTCACAAAGCACATACCTTGATAAAGTTTTGAAGAAGTTCAAAATGGATCAGTCAAAGAAAGGGTTCTTGCCTGTTTTACAAGGTGTGAAGTTGAGTAAGACTCAATGCCCGACCACTATAGAAGATAGAGAGAAAATGAAAGTCATTCCCTATTCCTCCACCATAGGATCTATCACGTATGCAATGCCGTGTACCAGACCTGATGTGTGCCTTGCTATAAGTTTAGCAGGGAGGTACCAATGTAATCCAGGAGTGGATCACTGGACAGCGGTCAAGAAAATCCTGAAGTACCTAAAAAGTACAAAGGATATGTTTCTCATTTATGGAGGTGACAAAGAGCTCGTCGTAAATGGTTATGTCGATTCAAGCTTTGACACTGATCCAGATGACTCTAAGTCACAAATCGGATATGTATTTTTATTGAACTGTGGAGCTGTCAGTTGGTGCAGTTCCAAGCAGAGCATCGTGGCAGGATCTACATGTCAAGCGGAGTACATCCCTGCTTCGGAAGAAGCAAATGAAGGGTTCTGGATGAAGGAGTTCATATCCGATCTAGGTGTAATACTTAGTGCATCGGGTCCAATGAAAATCTTTTGTGACAACACTGGAGCAATAGCCTTGGCGAAGGAATCCAAGTTTCACAAGAGAACAAAGCACATCAAGAGACGCTTCAATTCCATCTGCGATCAAGTCAAGGAGGGAGACATAGAAATTTGCAAGATACATACGGATCTGAATGTCGCAGACCCGTTGACTAAGCCTCTTCCACGAGCAAAACATGATCAGAACCAAGACTCCATTGGTGGCAGAATCATTACTATGTAATCTATATTATTGACTCTAGTTCAAGTGGGAGACTGAAGGAAATATGCCCTAGAGGCAATAATAATTTTGTTATTTGTATTTCCTTATATCATGATAAATATTTATTATTCATGCTAGAATTGTATTAACCGGAAACTTTACATGTGTGAATACATAGACGAAACAGAGTGTCCCTAGTATGCCTCTACTAGACTAGCTCATTGATCAAAGATGGTTTTGTTTCCTAAACATAGACATGAGTTGTCATTTGATCAACGGTATCACATCATTAGGAGAATGATGTGACGAACAAGACCCATCTATTAGCTTAGCAACTTGATCATTTAGTTTTACTGCTATTGCTTTCTTCATGACTTATACATGTTCCTATGACTATGAGATTATGCAACTCCCAAATACCGGAGGAACACCTTATGTGCTATCAGACGTCACAACATAACCGGGTGATTATAAAGATGCTATACAGGTGTCTATGAAGGTGTTTGTGGTGTTGCCATAGATCGAGAATAGGATTTGTCACTCCGAGTGTCGGAGAGGTATCTCTGGGCCCTCTCGGTAATACACATCATAATAAGCCTTGCAAGCATATGACTAATGAGTTAGTCACAAGATGATATATTATGGAACGAGTAAAGAGGCTTGTCAGTGACGAGATTGAACTAGGTATGATGATACCGACGATCGAATCTCGGGCAAGTAACATAGCGATGACAAAAGGAACAACGCATGTTGTCATGCGGTTTGACCAATAAAGATCTTCGTAGAATATGTAGGAACCAATATGATCATCTAGGTTCCTCTATTGGTTATTGACCGGAGATGAGCTCAGTCATGTCTACATAGTTCTCGAACCCGTAGGGTCCGCACGCTTAACGTTCGATGTCGACCGGTACTATGAGTTTAGGTGTTTTGATGCACCGAAGGTAGTTCGGAGTCCCAGATGTGATCACATACATGACAAGGAGTCTCAAAATGGTCGAGACGTAAATATTGACATATTGGACGACTATATTCGGACACCGGAAGTGTTCCCGAGGAGTTTCGGATTACTTCTGCTACTTCTCCCCCTTAGTCCGAATAGGACAAGGAAAGGGGGGCGGCGCCCCCTTCTGCTACTTCTCGAGCTTGCGTTGTATTCCCTCGAAGAGGAAAGGGAGATGCAACACAATAGTGTAAGTATTTCCCTTAGTTTTTTAGAACCAAGGTATCAATCCAGTAGGAGACCACGCGCGAGTCCCTCGCACCTGAACAAACAAATAAGAACTTCGCAGCCAATGCGATAAGGGGTTGTCAATCCCTTTATGGTCACTTACGAAAGTGAGATCTGATAGAGATGATAGTTTATATTTTTGGTATTTTTGGTTTACCAGAACATCAAATAAAAGCAATAAGAGTAAAGTAGATGCAGATTGATATGTTGAGAATAGACCCGGGGGCCATAGTGTTCTCTAGTGGCTTCTCTCATGATAGCGATATTCTACGGCGGGTAAACAAATTACTGTCGAGCAATTGATAGAAAAGCGAATAATTATGAGACTATCTAGGCATGATCATTGTATATAGGCATCATGTCCGAGACAAGTAGACCGAAATGATTCTGCATCTACTACTATTACTCCACACATCGACCGCTATCCATCATGCATCTAGTGATATTGAGTTCACAAGAACAGAGTAACACCTTAAGCAAGATGACATGATGTAGAGGGATAAACTCAAGCAATATGATATAAACCCCATCTTTTTATCCTCGATGGCAACAATACAATACATGCCTTTCTGCCCCTACTGTCACTGGGAAAGGACACCGCAAGATTGAACCCAAAGCCAAGCACTTCTCCCATTGCAAGAACTATAGATCTAGTAGGCCAAACCAAACCAATAATTCGAAGAGACTTGCAAGGATATTATGAGCACACATAAAAAGTTCAGAGAAGAACCAAATACCTTTCATAGATAACCTTGATCATAAACTCACAATTCATCGGATCTCGACAGACACACCGCAAAAAGAGATTACATCGAATAGATCTCCTCGAAGACCGAGGAGAACTTTGTATTGAGATCCAGAGAGAGAGAGAGAAGAAGCCATCTAGATACTAGCTATGGACCCGAAGGTCTGTGGTAAACTACTCACAGCTCATGGTGAGGGCGATGATGATGATGATTAAGAACTCCGTGATGGACCCCCCTCCGGTGGAGCTCCGGAACAGGCTCCAAGATGGGATCTCACGGGAACAGAAGGTACATCGGTGGAATTAGGGTTTTCTCTCTGTTGTCGAAGGTTTCGGGGTACATAGACTTATATAGGAGGAAGGAGGACACCGGGGGAGTCACGGGGGCCCCACGAGGCAGGGGGCTCGCCCTGGGAAGGGGGGCGCGCCCCCACCCTCATGGGCCCCTCGTGGCTCTTCTGACGTGGTTCTCAAGTTCTCCGTGCGTGATTTTCTCCAAAAATATCTCTCACGAAGGTTCCATTCCGTTTGGACTCCGTTTGATATTCTTTTTCTGCAAAACCCTGAAACAGGCAAAAAATAGCAATCTGGACTGGGCCTTTGGGTTAGTAGGTTAGTCCCAAAAATGATATAAAAGTGTATGATAAAGCCCATTAAACATCCAAGACTTCATAAATTATAGCATGGAACAATCAAAAATTATAGATACATTGGAGACGTATCAATCATCCCCAAGCTTAATTCCTGCTCGTCCTCGAGTAGGTAAATGATAAAGAAAGATTTTTTGATGTGGAATGCTAACCAATATAGTTTTTCAATATAATTCTCTTAATTGTGGCATGAATGTTCAGATCTGAAAGATTCAAGATAAAATTCTATATTGACATAAGAAATAACAATACTTCAAGCATACTAACAAAGCAATCATGTCTTCTCAAAATACTATGGCTAAAGAAAGTTATCCCTGCAAAATCATATAGTCTAGCTATGCTCCCTCTTCATCACACAAAATATTCATATCATGCACAACCCCGATTTCAGCCAAGCACTTGTTTTCATACTCTATCTTTTCAAACCTTTCAACTTTCACGCAATACATGAGCGTGAGCCATGGACATAGCACTATGGGTGGAATAGAGGTGGTTGTGGAGAAGACAAAAAGAGAGGAAGATAGTCTCACATCAACTAGGCATATCAACGGGCTATGGAGATGCCCATCAATAGATATCAATGTGATTGAGTAGGGATTGCCATGCAACGGATGTACTAGAGCTAAATATGAATGAAAGCTCAACAAAAGAAACTAGTGGGTGTGCATCCAACTTGCTTGCTCACGAAGACCTAGGGCATTTGAGGAAGCCCATCGTTGGAATATACAAGCCAAGTACTATAACGAAAATTCCCACTAGTATATGAAAGTGACTAAACATGAGACTCTCTACAATGAAGAACATGGTGCTACTTTGAAGCACAAGTGTGGAAAAAAGATAGTAGCAATTGTCCCTTTTTCTTTTCTTTTCTTTTTCTTTTTTTTCTCTTTTTTTTGGGCCTTTCTTTTTTTCTTTGGCCTTTTTTTGTTGAGGGGCTTTATAGATTTAGCCTTTCCTCCCATGGGTCAATGCTCTAATAATGATGATCATCACACTTTCATTACAACTCGATATTACAACTCGATACTACAACAACAAAGTATGACTCTATACGAATGCCCCCGGCGGTGTACCGGTATGTGCAATGAAACAAGAGTGACATGTATGAAAAGTTATGCATGGTGGCTTTGCCACAAATACGATGTCAACTACATGATCATGCATGTCAATATGACAATATGATGCGTGTCATATGAACGGAACGGTGGAAAGTTGCATGGCAATATATCTCGGAATGGCTATGGAAATGACATGATAGGTAGGTATGGTGGCTGTTTTGAGGAACAATATGGTGGCTATTTTGAGGAAGGATATATTATGGGTTTATGGCACCGGCGAAAGTTGCGCGGTACAAGAGAGGCTAGCAATGGTGGAAGGGTGAGATTGCGTATAATCCGTGGACTCAACATTAGTCATAAGAACTCATATACTTATTGCAAAAATCTACGAGTCATCAAAACAATGCAATCAACGCATGCTCCTAGGGGGGAGGTTGGTAGGAGTTAACCATCGCGCGCCCCCGACCTCCACACAAAGGTTGGCACTCTACAAATACCTCATGCTCTAACTTCATCACATAGCGGTTCACCATACGTGCATGCCACGGGAATCACTAACCTTAACACAAGTATTTCTCAATTTCATAATAACTCCACTAGGATTACTCTAATATCACTATCCTCATATCTCAAAACAATTATCAAGCATCCAACATCTCATTCTATTCAATGCACTTGGAGTGTATTTTTTTACTACATTGACATTGGATGTCTATCATGTGTAGACTAGTTTATTTAGCCTAAACACATTACCATGCTGTTTTAATAGACTCTCAAAAGGATATAAGTGAAGCATGAGAGTTCAACAATTTCTACAAAATATTACCACCACCATGCTCTAAAATATATAAGTGAAGCACTAGAGCAAAAACTATTCAACTCAAAAGATATAAGTGAAGCACATAGAGTGTTCTAACAATTTCTAGGCCATTTTTAACTCTCTCAAATAGGTGTGTCCAGCAAGGATGATTGTGACAAACTAACAAGCAAATACTCAAATTATACAAGACGCTCCAAGCAAAACACATATCATGTTGCGAATAAAAATATAGCTCCAAGTATAGTTACCGATGGATGAAGACGAAAGAGGGGATGCCTTACCGGGGCATCCCCAAGCTTAGGCTTTTGATTATATTGAATTTACTTGGGGTGCTATGGGCATCCCCAAACTTATGCCTTTGCTACTCCTTGTTCCATAGTCCATCAAAGCAATACTCAAAACTTGAAAACTTCACAACACAAAACTTAGACAAAAATTCTCGTGAGCTCCGTTAGTAAGAGAAAGAAAACCACTACTCAAAGGTACATCAATGAATTCATTCTTTGTTTATATTGGTGTTAAAACTACAGTACTCCAACTTCTCTATGGTTCATATCCTCCAATATTACTCATAGATGCATCGGAATAAGCAAACAACACACGAAAAACAGAATCTGTCAAAGACAGAACAGTCTGTAGTAATCTGCAGGGTTCGCCTACTTCTGGAATTCCAAATAAAACTAAATTGGTAAATTTGCGCAATTTGTCTACCAATCAGCAGCAAAAAGATTCAACTAAAAAGCACGCTCCAGCAAAATCCGACGACTACTTTAGCGAGCGCTTACGATTCTGTTTTTCACAGCAAGATCATATAAACTTCACACAAGTCTTACCAAAGGTTCTACTTGGCACAAACACTAAACAAAACATGAAACCACATCTAATCAGAGGCTAGATGCAATATTTATTCCCTAACAGCAACAAAAGCAAAAAAATAAAATAAAATTGGGTTGCCTCCCAACAAGCGCTATCGTTTTACGCCCCTAGCTAGGCCCGGTACAAGATAAATCTAGGTATTGCCATCTTTGGAAGGCAATCCATAAGTGGCACTCATGATAGATTCATATGGTAATTTGATTTTATTTCTAGGAAAGTGTTCAGTGCCTTTCCTTAATGGAAATTGGAATCTAATATTTCCTTCCTTCATATCAATAATTGCACCAATCGTTCTAAGGAAAGGTCTACCAAGAATAATAGGACATGAAGGATTGCAATCTATATCAAGAACAATGAAATCTACGGGCACATAATTCTTATTGGCAACAATAAGAACATCATTAATTCTTCCCATAGGTTTCTTAATAGTGGAATCCGCAAGATGCAAATTTAAAGAACAATCATCAAGCTCATGGAACCCTAGCAAATCACACAAAGTTTTTGGGATAGTGGAGACACTTGCACCCAAATCACACAAAGCATAGCATTCATGATCTTTTATTTTTCTTTTGATAGTAGGTTTCCAATCATCATAAAGCTTTCAAGGGATAGAAACTTCCAACTCAAGTTTTTCTTCATAAGATTGCATCAAAGCATCAACTATGTGTTTGGTGAAAGCTTTATTTTGACTATAAGCATGTGGAGAATTTAGCACGAATTGCAACAAGGAAATACAATCAATCAAAGAGCAATTGTCATAATTGTATCACTTGAAATCCAAAGTAGTGGGTTAATCACTATGCAAAGTTTTAATCTCTTCACTCCCACTTTTAACAATTTTAGCATCAAGATCTAAAAACTCCGAATCATTTTTTTTTGACTATGTACTGCAAGGCAACAGCCTCACAGTGTTTTATTAGCTTAAAAACCCATATAGGGAAAGAATTACAAAAGGTCCTAAATATATACAGAGAAGAGAGGGGAGGGGACTTATATCTAGTCTACTGAAGTGAGGCTATCCAGGATAGAAGTCTATCTCTATATTTACATTTAATTCTATGAGCAAGTAAGGAAATATCATACACAAAGTTTCTTTTCTAGGATCTGAAACTAGGTTGCTCATTCCTGAAAACTTTGCCATTCCTCTGAGTCCAGATATTCCAAGCAGCAGTGAAGACCACCTCAGTGAAGAAAGGTTGTCCAAAGTCTTGACGTGCTGCTAGAGCCATGGAGTATGTGGAGGAGTGGCCTTCAGCTGTCCAAGAAATACCAAGATAGTTCCAAACGCGCTGACTGAAATTGCAGACGAAGAATAGGTGTGCCCGGTCTTCAAGATGAGGCAGGAGACATAAAGAACAATGAGCATCATCGACATGCCAGTGCCTTCGTTGCATCATATCTCTAGTGTTGAGGCGATCCATTAACAGAAGCCAACCGAAAACTTTGATCTTCAGCGTGCAAGAGCATTTCCAGATCCATTTAAATATGGGGTCCACCACAATATGAGAGAACCGGAAGTCATAGTATACCTTGGAGATGAAGGTGCCAGACTTCGAGGGCCATTTCCAGGTGTCATTTGCTGAAGGATCAAGATGTATGGTAGTCAAAAGAGACTGCAGATGCTGTAGTTCCTCATAGGCTTCGATGGACAGGGGCAAATGAAAGTTCTGCGTTTCAGTCGAGTCGAGGAAGAAATCCTTGACAGTGATAAACTCATTAATCACAAATGAATATAGATGAGGAAATCTGGTTTGTAGAGCAATCACCCTGTTATCAATATGCCATTTATCAGTCCAAAAGAAGACTGTGTCACCCGAAGAAACATACGGGACGGCAAGGGAGCAGAATTGATCATAGAGTTGAATAATGTCCCTCCACCAGAACGAGCCACAGTTGCGAGTTGCCTGGGGTGGTGAAGAGACATAATAAGTGTCCCAGATCAACTGAACCCAAGGTATATCCAATTTGTTAAAAAAATTATATAGATGCTTCATGAGCAAAGCCTCGTTCTGAGTTTCCAGGTGGGTGATACCAAGTCCACCGCATTTCTTGGGCCGGCATATAAGGTCCCAGGCAGCGAGAGATTGACGAGGCGTCTCCGAGTTGCCTCTCCAGAGGCATTGGCGCATGATCCTTTCCAGTTGTTTAAGAATGCCTTTCGGGAGGGACAGAGAGCACAAGAAATAAATAGGCATGGATGCTAAGACCGATTGCAGCAATTGAAGACGGCTGCCCTGGTTGAGCAAACAGGAGGAAGCAGACAGCCTCCTCTCCAGACGATCCACAAGTGGTGTTAACTCTGCCACAGTTGGCCTAGAAGTGCCCATAGGCAGACCAAGGTATGTGAATGGGAGAGTACCCACCTCACAGCCAAGAAGTGACGCAATACGGGAGCCTTCTTCATCAAATAAGTTTAAAGGAATCAACGATGACTTGCTGAAGTTAACACAGAGCCCGGTGGCTTGAGCAAACTTGTGAAGCATCTGTTTCAGGGCAAGGAGCTGATCATCAACGGCCGGAAGGATGATCAGAGTATCATCAGCGTACTGAACAATTGGGTAATCATTGGAGCTGGTAGGTATTGGCATTTGAAGAATGTGTCGAGTGCACATATCATTTACCACCGATTTAAGGAGATCCACCGCAATGACAAAAAGAAGCGGGGACAAAGGGTCTCCTTGACGCACCCCAGTTCTGCAGTGGAAATGTTGACCAGGTACTCCGTTAAGGAGCACAGAAGAAGAGCCTGAAGATAACAAAGAATTTACCCAGCCAGTCCAACGCTTGTCAAACCCCTTATAATGCAACATCTGAAGAATGGTAGCATGTTCCAGAGTATCAAACGCCTTCGTGAAATCAAGTTTGAGGAGAACAATAGGCCGTTTGGAAGCTTTGCATTGGTGTATGTATTCAAAGCACCAAGCTAAACAATCCTGGATTGATCTGCAACAGAGAAAACCATATTGGTTTTTATGGATGCATCGGAGGATTACCTGTTGCAGTCTGTTGGCTAGAAGTTTCGTCAGAAATTTCAGACAGGTGTTGGTCAGTGAGATAGGCCGAAAGTATCCCACCACCTCAGGGCTCAACTTCTTAGGAATGAGGGTAATGAGGGAAGTGTTCAAGCATTCGAGGTCACAATTGCCCTCATAGAAGTCTCGGACAAGGGATAAGAAATCATGCTTAAGAATTGGCCAACATTTCTTCAAGAACAGACCAGAAAACCCATCAGGGCCCGGGGCACTATCAGGGGGAATATGCTTGATCACTTCCTCCACTTCTTTCTCGGAAAAAGGCCTAGACAATTCCTCAAGGCCATCAACCTTGGCAATAAGGGAGGCAAGGTCAAAGTCCATCTGAATCCCCTTAGCATGGCCCCTACGCTGCTTGAAATCAGTCCAGAACATAGCAGCGAGTTGTTGATGGTCAGAAATTACTTCGCCCTCTGCATTTCTGAGAGAAGAGATGGTGTTTTTACGGTATCTCTCCGTGGCCATGGCATGGAAGAATTTGGAGTTCTCCTCACCAACTTTAATTGACCTGATGGTGCAACGCTGCTTCCAATAGATGAACTGCATGTGTAAGATATCTGCAAGATGTGCTTTAACAATGCGGCAAAAATTCGTTTCAGGCCAACTCAAAGAGCGATAGTCCTCAAGTTGGTCAAAGAAAAGAATAACCTTGTTGCAATCATTGATAAGTGCCTTCACCGTAGCCAGACGAAGATGCCATTGCTTAAGTGCATAGCGTAGGGCTTTGAATTTTGCCGATATTCTTGATGCGATATTAGCCTGTCTGAAGTTTCTGTTCCACACCGATGAGACACACTCAAAGAAACCAGGGAGATCAATCCAGTAATTCTCAAAGCGGAAAACTTTGGCTTTGGGGATGCTCGTGGCAATAGAGACCACACAGGGCACGTGATCCGAGGCAGTTCTGGCTAGGGGATAGACCAAGGTATTGGGGTGGTCATGCGTCCATGCAACTGAAGTAAAAAACCAATCAAGTTGCTCGAGCAGGGGCTGTGCTTGCATATTAGACCAAGTGTATTGTCTGCCCTTTATTGGAAGTTCAATGAGGCCAAGATGCCCAATGATTTCATTGAACAAGAACATATCGTTAATATTGCCCCCTGGAAGGTTACGATTCTCCAAAGATCTCATGAAGTTAAAGTCGCCTAGAAGAAGCCATTTATCATCCACATTAATATTAAGATTATAGAGCCACTGGACAAACTCATCGCGGGCAGGACCCTGACACGGTCCATAAACTGTCACAAGTGTCCAGACTTCAGACGTGTGAGCAGAGCTGAATTCCACCACGATACCAAATGGTTTTGCCACGATTAGCTTGCCGATGAAGAAAGAGGAGTTCCATATGATTACAATACTTCCAGAGGCCCCATTCGAAGGAACATACACAAAATTATAACGCCTGGGGCAGAACTTTCGAAGAAAACGATGATCAATATGCATACACTTAGTTTCCTGAAGGCAAATTACTGAGCATCCACTCTCATCAATCTTTTGCTTGACAGCAAGTTGACGTGCCTCGGAGTTAAGTCCCCTAACATTCCAGCAAAAGACCTTCCAAGCTCTACAGTTGTTTTGATTCATGGGAAACATGTAGAAAGCAGCAGCATAATGTATCACGCAGTGATCCATAGAATAGCATATTACATAACCGAGCCATAACATTCAGAACAAAGAAAATAAAACAAAGATAAATGGCGATTTGGGAGGTACGCCATAGACCCAGACTTCTGAGAGTTTTAATGATCATCAGAACTCGTGCTGCTGGTGACAGACGGATCCGCCGTAAGCTTCTCCTTGGTCATTTTCTCCTGAGCAATCCGAAGACGGGTGCCAATGCGCTGAAGATCATCAATCGAGCAGAGTGGGGGAAGCGGCGGTCCATGCGCAGACGACTTCGTCTTGCGCTTCTTCGGAGCAGAGTGTTGCCGCAATTCTTCAGGCACAGGGACTTGGCGAAAGCCTCCCTTGAGAGCAGAGAGGCGGGCGCTGCGGCGGACCTCGGAGACCACGAGGGGCGTAGCCGCCTTGCGGCCACGCTTCCTTGGCATCTTGGCAGAAAATTGGAAGGCCTCCGTCACAGGGCAAGAGATGTCATCAAAACACAGCGCGCGGGCCACCGGCTTCTTCGCAGGACCAGATAGGACGGAGTTGCAGTCCGTCCGCAGAGCGATGTCGAATCCAGACAAGGTGCAGTTAAAGTTCCAGACATTGAGAGGCAACTCAAAAGACGGGAACTCCTGTTGATGAAGAGATCTTGGAACCGCTGAGACCCACATGAGTGGCATCAAGCGCTCGAAGCTACGCTGCCACTGCAGACCAGGTGGTAATTCAGGCCCGTAAAGAGTCAGGACCATACCAACGTGAAGCGGGGGTTGATTCACAGCAACTTCAACAGCGTCATTGTTGATGGAATCCTCAGACAGCTGGAGGACCATGGATTCCTGGGATGGCTCCTCATCGTGCTGGTTGTCGTCAACTTGCTCCAAGATGTCCTTGGGTTGCTGCTGGAATCCATGATGCTGCTCATTAGCTGGTGGAGGCACATCATTCCAGCCCAGTTCGGGAAATTCAGGCAAGACCATCCAGTTGTGATTGTCAACCACCATCTGTCCGGGCAGGGGGTGCGGATTACCATTGGCTGGCATAGGATCTTCATCAGCAGGTAAAACATCCGCAAAGTCCGCAGAGAGGATGTAAACAGGTACTGTCCAGGAGATGCGTGCTCCACCAAAATCTGAATATTCTCGATAGACAATATCACGCGGCACAAGGGAGGGAGCAGGAAAAGATACATACGCCAAAGTGCGGCCAAGAACAGGATCCTCTTGATGCCAATAATGAAATCTGCCAAAAGAGCCTATGGCATCAGCGATGTAGGCTGTTCTTCTGTAGTCAAGCGGGATGCCAACAAGCATAATCCATCCTCGGCGGAATCCATGGACAGCCCGGTAATTAATACCCTCATCATGGGGTATGAACCGGACGAACCGATCATTGCCAAGATCAAACGGGGGGTGATCCACTAAGGTTTGTCTGGCAACAGCGCTGCGGAATCGGAAAAGTCCTACTCCCTGAATCCAAGGTTGGGCATCCAGGACAGCACGGCCAAGCTGATTGACAACAAAATCACTAACAAGATTGCGGAAAAGAGGAACCTCAGCTTGGAGAGGTGCAGGCTCCACAATGGCAATAGCGAACGCCTCGTTTTGCCGGTCAGGAGCAACCGCCGGCGAGAAGAAAGCCCGTGGGAGCCTCAGGGGGCCGCCGTCGACGATGTCAAAGCCCTGCGGGAGGAAGTCCATTGGGTCGAGCTCGAAGTTGGCCATGGCAGGTGTTGGTGGTGGCTGGGTAGTGTTTGGTGGTGGAGGTGTGGGCGGTGGAGCTGATGCGGGTTGCGGTGGAGTAATGGGCGGCGGCTCGGATGGCAATGGTGGAGGCGATGGGGTGGCAGGCGCGATGGGACTGGACAAGGGTGCAGGGAGGCTGGCTGGGAGGGAAATCGAAGCGGCAGGCGATAAAGAATCCTTAGACTGGATTTGAGCCGCAATATTGACCCGGGGACCCACTTGTAAGAGGGGGAAGGTGCAGAGTCCGAGCAAGATTTCGCTCGGTGGCCCAGGCGGAAACACTGTCTACAACGTATTTGATTAGAACACGTGACCGTTGCGTGTTTCATTGAGAGACAATTTTTGCACTTCCAAACTTGAAACACCATATCATTAATAAAATCCTCATCTGTAACAGATATGCAGTTACTATCCTGGGAGTTGAGGGTAGCAGTCTCCAACGAGGCGGCAGAAAAAAACCGGAGGATTATGGTCTCCATGGGCCTCAGGGGGATGGGCCGATTGAGCGCCCAAGTTCGAAACATCCGACTGGGCCAAGGGGGGGGGGGGTTGTCTGTGGCGAAACAGCCGAGACTTGTGGAGCAAGTAAATCCGGAAACGGTGCAGATTGATCCGATCCTGAAATGACGGGCGTAAGTTTCGCCGGAACGTTGATAGTTCCAAAAGAGATAGGTGGCGTAGCCACCGTCCACTGGAGATTACTCGCCGGCGGCGAGGAGATAATAACACGTTCTCGAGGATTAATCTCATAACCGGCCTCAGCAACGGTATCAATACAGACTTGTGTAGCAGAATCATCTCCAATTCTATTTTCACCAAGATTTATACTAGAAAACAAGGATCTAATAGGAGACACATCAATAACTTTCAGATCTTCATCTTTATTTTAATGATAACTAGAAGAACACGATTTAATATAATCCTCTCTTTTAGCACACATTCTAGCGGTTCTTTCTTTGCATTCATCAATGGAAATTCTCATGGCTTTGAGAGACTCATTGGTATCATGCTTAGGTGGGATAGATCTAAGTTTCAAAGAATCAACATCAAGAGTAATTCTATCCACACTTCTAGCCAATTCATCAACTTTAAGCATTTTCTCTTCAAGCATAGCATTGAAATTCTTTTGCGAGATCATAAACTCCTTAACACTAGTTTCAAATTCAGAAGGCATCTTTCCATAAGAGTTGTTGTAGGAATTAGCATAATTATTAGAGGAATTACTAGGAAAAGGCCTAGGATTAAAATTTCCTCTATAAGCATTGTTACCAAAATTATTCCTACCAACAAAATTCACATGCAAAGATTTATTGTTATTTGCAATCAAAGTGGACAAAGGCATATCATTAGGATCAGAAGAAGCACTCTTAGAAGCAAATAATTTCATAAGTTCATCCATCTTTCAACTCAAAACACTAATTTCTTCAATAGCATGCACTTTTTTAC
>LR738713.1:167546388-167562519 GCA_902687465.1 Secale cereale | reverse complement strand
ATCATGTCTCTACTTTCGAAGCAATCTTCTATTGATCCTCGTGATGTTCCTTTAAATTCTTTGATTGCTCAAGAACAAGTAGATGTGAACTTTATCTCTAGAAACAATTTTAATAACAATGCTTATAGGAGTAATTTTGGTAGCAATCCTAGACCGTTCCCCTCTAATTCCTATGGGAACAACAATGCTTATCCTAGCACCAAGAACTCCACTACTGAACTAGAGATTATGCTTAAAGATTTCATCACTACCCAAAAAGCCTTTAATAAGAGTGTAGAAGAAAAACTAAACAAACTAGATGATCTCTCTTCGAAGGTAGACAATTTAGCCCATGAGGTAGAATTGCTTAAAATTAGAACTTCTCCTCTTGAGGAGAGGAAGGTCACTCCTATGAATGCTATTCAAGTGCAAATTAATGAAAACATTAGGATGTTGGCTAAACTTAAAGAGAGATGGGCTAGAGAAAGGGAGGAAGAAGATAAAATTAAGAACCTTCCTACCCACCACACTGTTGCTACTATCCAAGTTGTTGAGGATATCCAAACTCTTAGCACCCAATGCACTCCTGGTCCCATTGGACCTATTAATGGTGATGCTATGACTATAGAAACTACCAAACAAGTGAGCCTAAAGGACACCACTACCACCTTACTTGATAGTAGTGACCTTGATTTTGATAATTGCACTCTTACCAAAGTTATTGATTTCCTTCACAAGATGTCTAGAGATCCCCACACTAGCACGCTTAATCTTGCCTTCACGGAGCATATCACTAATGCTCTCATCAAAGCTAGGGAGGAGAAACTTAGAGTAGAAGCCTCCATACCTAGAAAGCTAGAAGATGGTTGGGATCCTATGATTAAAATTAAGTTGAATAACTTCTCTAGCTATGCTTTATGTGATGTTGTAGCTAGTACCTCCATTATGCCCAAAAGAATATATGATATGCTTAAACTGAAACCTTTTGATTCTTGTTCTTTTGGTGTTCGTCTCGTTGATTCTTCCATAAATAAACCTTTGGGGAGGATCGACGATGTTCTTATCATTGTCAATGACAATTACGTTCCCGTTGATTTTACTATTATGGACATTGAATGTGAACCTTCTTGTCCAATTATTTTGGAACGTCCTTTTCTTCGCACCGTTGGTGCCATCATTGACATGAAAGAGGGGAATATAAGATTCCAATTTCCTCTCAAGAAAGGGATGGAACACTTCCCTAGAAAAAAGATTAAGTTACCTTTTGAGTCCGTTATACGGGCTAGCTATTCTTTTACTCTTGATAAGACTTGATCTCTTTGCATTATGCCTAGCTTAAAGGCATAAAAGAAAGCGCTTTTGGGAGGCAGCCCACATGAATAAAATTTTATTTTGCTTTTGTTGTGTCTTGATGTTGTTACTACAGTAGCATCATCATTGTATCTTTGCTTTTCAACTTTGTGCCAAGTGTAGCCTCTGATTGCAAGAAAGTTCAAAAGTTGTGACGTGCTGTCCAGGAAACAGATTCTGTCCTTGGATAGAAAAATTCATATAAAATCACCAGATCATCTTTTTGGTCTGAATTTTTTCGACAGCGTGCTCTATACAATTGTCTTTCGTGCATCTGTTCTGAGTTTTTTGATTAGAGTTGCAGAAATGCCCCGAAAAAATCATTTACTACCTGCTGTTCTGTTTTTCACAAATTATGTCCTGTTTTGCCTTTCCTTCATTTTGCAAACCTTGAGCTTGCTTTTTCTTTGCAAAAACCTTTTGGCAATCTTGAGAAAAAGTAGACCTTCAAGAATATCTTTATTTCCAGCAAGGAAAAATTATTTTATTATGGGTACTAACCTCGCTAATCAGATTATGATGAGTTATGTATGAAGGGAGTTTTCAAGTGTGCGAGGGAAGATGATAAAAAGATTCAGGAGTGTCAAGTGCTCAAGCTTGGGGATGCCCCCATGCACCCCCAAGAAATATTCAAGGAGACTCAAGCGTCTATGCTTGGGGATGCCTCCGTGCCTCCCCTTCTCCATCAACATTATCAGTTCGTCTTTCGTTCCACTATATTTTTATCACTTCATGTGTTATGTGCTATGCTTGGAGCGTCTTGCTCTTAGTTTCCTTTTTAGTTTTCTTTAGCTTTTCATAACGAGTCGGAACTCAGCTTTCTTTATGTGGGAGAAAAACACGCTCCATTTCAACCTAGAACACAACATAGAATATTCATGTTTATCTTTGTTGTGTGTGTTCTTTGTCTTTCAATAGCTACTATCATGTTCAGCTCTTACTATTCATGCTTATCTTTTTAAAGAGCTTTTGTTTAGTTGGTTGCTTGAACTCTCTTTATTTATCATGTTTATCTTATTAAAAGAGTTTGCTTTTGTTGCATTGATCTATATGTCTATGATAAAAATGCTACGTGCATAATGGTGCTTAGTAGTTCATGTTTTCTTATGGTTAGTCTCAAATAGCTGGGGGGTTCCCAATGTGTTATTGGAGTACCAACATGATTTGTTTGCCTATGATGTGGTATGGTTTAGTAATATCTTCCTTCAAGAATTTATTTTGATTGACTTGGCGTATGCTCACGCATATTTAAGACTGTAAAGAAAGTCTGTCAAGCCTTGATGATCTTTTATTTCTGAGTAGCGATATAACTTCCATGCCTGATTCAATGTTGCTTTGTCGCTCTGCATGATTATGACCGTCATTGCTCTTTTAGTTGGTCGCTCCCAGTCTTTTGCTAACCTCCACCTGTACTAAGCGGACTGACTGCTTGTGCATCCAAATTCTTTTAAACCAGTTATGCCATATGAGTCCATCATACCTTCCTATACATGGTATTTACCTGCCATTCCTAACGAAGACTTTCATGTACCATCTCAAAAATTATTCAAAAAAGCATTCATCTTTTGTGCCTCTGTTTTAGTTCATGAGGAAGTAGTAGTTAATTCATGATCTTTTTAAGTTGGACAAGCTTCACCCCGGGATTGCATGTCTAATGTGCAAACCCATAATACGAGAAGGAACTGGCAAAGAGTGCGCCCGGCTCAAAATTAATATAACAAACAAACCCTCCTTCACGCTTTGTTCATGAGAAATCAGAAAACTTTGGCAGTGATAAACAAAGGAGATTAAGAGGATGTGATCGTCCTCATTCGGGAGCCGTTCCTCGAAACTTGTCCATCTCAAGAAGTGATTGAGTTGTCTGCTAGCATTCGTTGACGAAACAAGCATAATCTAAAAAATAATTATTACCTCTGTTTTTAAAACCAAGAGCTCTGGTACATGCTTTGTCTTTGTTTCCGACTACGGGTTTTCAACCTTGCCAACAAAAGCCACGGTTCGAGAGTCTCCACCTTCTTTTAAAGCACCAACTATTAAGAGCATGATTGTCATTCTGAGTGTAATGTGCATTGTCCCAAAGTAGCATTGTCTTTTGCATGATTGTGATATCGTTTATTCTGAAATCATTGTATCTAGTCATCACTTAAACCTTGGAGGTGCCCCTGCATTTATGTTTTGCTTCACTATAGGGGGCAAGCGAGATATCACTTTATCATATTTGCACACCATGCTCATTACAAATCTATTTGATGTTTCAGTATCATGTTGTAAAACTTTCAGTTCTTTGTGATTTTCTCATGAGGCAACTTAATTACTACAGATTCATTGTCTCAGTAAGCTTTTGTCATATGACTATAAAAAGTCCTATTTGGTTAATAGCATGTCACCATAGAAATTATTCTTGTTATCATTTACCTACTCGAGGATGAGCAGGAATTAAGCTTGGGGATGTTGATACGTCCAAAACGTATCTATAATTTCTGCTTGCTCCATGCCTCTTTTGTGTGATATTGCTATGATATTTATACACTTCCATACACTTTTGATCATATTTGGACTAACCTATTAACTCAGTGCACCCCAGTGCCAGTTTCTGTTTTCTACTGTTTTTGTATTTCAGGTTTTCCCGTCACGAAAACTGCCAGAAAAATCCCGAAAAAATTATATAAAAAATCAGCGTTCCGGAAGCTTCCACACGGTCGAAGTAGGGCCGGAGGGGGGCCACCAGGGCTCCAGGCGCCCTGGTGGCGCGGCTCCCCTCCTGGCTGCGCCGGGGGGGGGGGCGCCTGGCCCCCCAGGCCTCCGCTAATGCCCCCCTTTGGCATATATTTAACACGCGTCCCGAAACCCTCCAGGACGGAACCCTTTTTCGCGATCTCATCTCTGTTCCGCCGCCGCCATGCTTCCAAGATCGGGAGCACCAGGAGAACTCTTCCCGGCACCCTGCCGGAGGGGAGGATCACCACCGGGAGCCTCTCCACCACCATGGACGCCTCCCGGATGAGTTGTGAGTAGTCTCCCTTGGACCATGGGTCCATGACCAGTAGCTATATGATGTTCTCCTCCCCTTCTTGTGCTTCACTAATTAGACCTCGTGAGCTGCCCTACATGATCGAGGCACATATGTAATCCTTATGCTGTTGCTATGTTGAGTTTGCTAGGATCCGATGGATTGTGAGATTATGTTCAGATTGTGTTTGAGTAATATATTTGATTCACCTCTTTTATATTTATGTTCGTAAGTAATTCTTGCATGTTCTCCATTGTTATTTATTGCTTTGGCCAAGTAGTAGGTAGTGACTCCAAGAGGGAACGTTATGCTTGATTGTGGGTTCATGCCCCTCGATGACTAGCTTGAGTGACAGAAACATGAGTCTACGGGATGTGTTGTTGCCACAAGGGGGAAACCAACGGTGCTTGTGCCCGCGGGTGCAAGGATTGTTTACTTTACGCAAAGTTCTTTTAATGCAGTTGTCTATTGCTTTGAGTTTACACTATGGGTGCGACTCGCAACTTAATACCAGCGAGATGTTCTGGATAGATATCTCAAGGTGGATGATTAGTAGTAGATGCAGATGGATTTCGGTCTACTTGCCTTGGCGTACCGCCCATGCTTTGAACCTCTACCTTTCTTGCAACATAGTTAGCATTGGTTTGCGCACATAATTTTGTCAATTGCCCAGCTGTAATTCGTTTACCTCACATAGCTGTCTTATCGTCTTTTGGGAGAGAGACATCACTAGTGAACATCATGGGACCCCGGTCCATATTACCATCACTGATCACATTCGCTATTTACTTTTCGCTTTTACTTACTATTTGCAATTATACCTATCACTATTATCACTTGCGTTTGATCCTTTGTAAACAACAAGGCCGGAGGGATTGACAACCTCTCTGTACTCGTTGGGAGCAAAGTTATTTGTATCTGTGTGCAGGTCCACGTTGATTGCTAATATCTGGCGCCGTTAGAAGTTGACACCTTCTTGTTGAAACTAGGAGTCTCAGGGGAAATCGATCCTTGGTATCTTTGCCAAGGGAAAACTACCGCTACACTGCATCTCAAACCTTCCACTTGGGGTAACCAACGAGGGGCGAGAAGCCATCAGTGTTGCTTAATGATCTGTTTGCTCAAGTGCTTAGTGATATTGCTCCAAAACCCTCAGCCACTTTCTCCGTCCAAATATGTCCAAATCCTACTTCCAAACTCGGCCCTAACGAAATTTCCTACCCTGCGTCACCGAGTTCATTTGACATATCCATTGCTAGAAACCCCAACAAATCAGTCTGGCCAATACGGATCTCGCTATCACCAAGATTGCGTTGCCAAAGCATTGTGATCAGTTGCATCCACTTCGGTCTCACCGAGTTGGCTTGACATATTCTCTGTTGTTTATTGCTTCACTTCGGTCCCACCGAGTTGATGCAATCGGCGCCACCGAGATGATGGTTGCCCTAAGACTTAGCACATCGGTCCAACCAAGTTGTTCCAGTTGGTCCCACCGAGATTCCTAACGTTCACATTTTTGAACTGATTAGTGCCACCGAGTTTCACTATTCGGTCTCAACGAGATTGGTCAAATGTGTGTAACTGTTAGATTTTGTGTGGAGGCTATATATACCCCTCCACCCCCTTCTCCATTAGAGAGAGGCACATCATAACGTGCCGACACTTCCACCATTCATTTTGTGTGAGAGAACCACCTACTCATGTGTTGAGATCAAGACATTCCATTCCTACCATTTGAATCTTGACTTCTAGCCTTCCCTAAGTTGCTTTCCATTCCAATTCTTGTTCCACCATATCCAAATCTATGAGAAAGTGTTGAGTGTTGGGGAGACTATCATTTGAAGCACAAGAGCAAGGAGTTCGTCATCAACACATCGTCTATTACCTTATGGAGAGTGGTGTCTCCTAGATTGGTTAGGTGTCATTTGGGAGCCTCCGTCGTGATGTGGAGTTGAACCAAGAAGTTTGTAAGGGCAAGGAGATCGCATACTTTGTGAAGATCTACCCGAGTGAAGCAAGTCCTCCGTGGATGATGGCCATGGTTGGACAGACAAGGTTGCTTATTTTTGGACCCTTCTTGGGTGGAGCCCTCCGTGGACTTGCGCAGTCGTTACCCCTCTTGGGTTGAAGTCTCCATCAACATGGACGTACGATAGCACCACCTATCGAAACCATGCCAAAAACTCTGTGTCTCCATTGCGTTTTCCTTGTCCAAACCTTTCCCTTTACCTTCATATGCAATGTTTTACTTTCCGCTGCTATACTCTTAGAATTGCATGTGTTGGTAGATTGCTTGACTTATGCAAATTGCTAAAATCTGCCGACAACTAAAATTGGGAAAAGGATAGATTTTTATTTGGTCAAGTACTCTAGTCACCCCCCCTCTAGACATAGTTTCGATCCTACAAGGGGTATCAGAGCTTTGGTCTCCGTTAGCCTTGATTTCCATAGCTTTGATGATCATAGCCTTGGTTTCACAACATAGGAGAGTATGGCGTCTAGCGAGGGTAACTATCACCGTAGAGGTCCTTACTTTGATGGTAAATTTTTTGCCAGTTGGAAGCATAAGATGAAAATGCATATTCTTGGTCATAACCCTGCCATTTGGGCTCTTGTTCGTATTGGCTTGCAAGGCGAATTCTTTGAGGATGGAAAAGAACCGGATCGTGATGTTGGGAACGTAGTATTTCAAAAAAAAAATCCTACGATCATGCAAGATCTATCTAGGAGAATCATAGCTACGAGAGGGAGAGCCCTCGTAGACCGAAAGCAGAAGCGTTTAGTAACGTGGTTGATGTAGTCGAATGTTGATACTTCTCCAACGTATCAATATTTTTTGATTGTTCCATGCTATTATTTATGAAGTCATGGATGTTTAATGGGCTTTATCATTCACTTTTATATCATTTTTGGGACTTACCTACTAAACCAAAGGCCCAGTCTAGATTGTTGTTTTTTTTCCTATTTTAGGGCTTTGCAGAAAAGGAATATCAAACGGAGTCCAAACGGAATGAAACCTTCGCGAGAGATATTTTTGGAGAAAATCACGCTCGGGAAACCTCAGGACCAAGTCAGGGGACAGAGGGCCTGCCCTCGAGGGTGGGGGGCGCGCCCCCCTTCCCAGGGCGTGCCCCCTGCCTCGAGGCTGGCCCATGTGGCCCCCGGTAGCCTCCTTCTTCCTATATATACCTACGTACCCCAGAAACTCTATACGCAGAGAGAAAACCCTAATTCCACCGCCGTAGCTTCTGTTCCCGTGGAGATCCCATCTTGGAGCCTGTTCCGGGAGGGGGATCCATCACGGAGGCCTTCATCATCATCATCATCGCCCTCACCATGAGTTGTGAGTAGTTTACCATAGACCTTCGGGTCCATAGCTAGTATCTAGATGGCTTTTTCTCTCTCTCCGGATCTCAATACAAAGTTCTCCTCGGTCTTCGAGGAGATCTATTCGATGTAATCTCTTTTTGTGGTGTGTTTGTCGAGATCCGATGAATTGTGAGTTTATGATCAAGGTTATCTATGAAAGATATTTGGTTCTTCTCTTAACTTTTTATGTGTGCTCATAATATCCTTGCAAGTCTCTTCGAATTATCGGTTTGGTTTGGCCTACTAGATCTATAGTTCTTGCAATGGGAGAAGTGCTTGGCTTTGGGTTCAATCTTGCGGTGTACTTTCCCAGTGACAGTAGGGGCAGCAAGGCACGTATTGTATTGTTGCCATCGAGGATAAAAAGATGGGGTTTACACCATATTGCTTGAGTTTATCCCTCTACATCATGTCATCTTACTTAAAGCGTTACTCTGTTCGTATGAACTCAATACACTAGATGCATGCTGGATAGCGGTCGATGTGTGGAGTAATAGTAGTAGATGCAGAATCGTTTCGGTCTACTTATCTCGGACGTGATGCCTATATACAATGATCATGCCTAGATAGTCTCATAATTATTCGCTTTTCTATCAATTGCTCGACAGTAATTTGTTTACCCGCCGTAGAATATCGCTATCATGAGAGAAGCCACTAGAGAAAACTATGCCCCCGGGTCTATTCTCAACAGATCAATCTACATCTACTTTACCTTTACCGCTTTTATTTGCTGTTTTATTAAACTAAAAATACCAAAAATATAACTATCATCTCTATCAGATCTCACTTTCGTAAGTGACCGTAAAGGGATTGACAACCCCTTATCGCGTTGGCCGCGAAGTTCTTAATTGTTTGTGCAGGTGCGAGGGACTCGCGCGTGGTCTCCTACTAGATTGATACCTTGGTTCTCAAAAACTGAGGGAAATACTTACGCTACTGTGCTGCATCTCCCTTTCCTCTTCGAGGGAATACAACGCAAGCTCAAGAGGTAGCAAGAAGAATTTCTGGCACCGTTGCCGGGGAGACTTACGCAAAAGTCATATACCAAGTACTTATCACAAACCCTTATCCTTCGCATTACATTTATTTGCCTCTCGTTTTCCTCTCCCCCACTTCACCCTTGCTGTTTTATTTGCCCTTCTTTTGTCGTGTGTTTATCGTTCGCTTGCCTCTTATTTGCTAGTGTGTTGCTTGCTTGCCCTCATGTCTGAGATGGGGGACGATTTTATCGAGAAGGGTAGCAATGCCGAGGGCAACGTTCATGTTGACCCCCCGGATGAAGCTACCACTTTACATATTAAGAAGTTCCGGGTTGGTAGTGGTAATATTATTGGAAAAGAGGTTCTTCAAGACTTCTTTACTTGTGCCGGTGCTTTTCCCACTATGGGTGGCTCTATTATTCACAGAACTAGTAGCCTTGCAGATGCTGTATCTATGCTCATAGTAGAAATTGAAAGGCAATTTATCCATATGCATCCCTGTATTCAGAGAGTATTTTTGGAGTTCTCCAATATTGAGCATTCTTCTGTTAAGCGTGCAGCTACTATCTTTTTGGCTCATGAATTTCGTTATATCATGAAAGAGGCCAGAGAAATATTTGCTCATTACGGAGTAGATGCCGGTCGACCTCCTATAGAGGCTATCTTGTTCAATCAAGAAGACCTAATGCGGTTGCGATCTCCTGATCATGTTGCTTTTAATGAAAACCTTAGAAAAAATGTTACTATTGAGATCTTGATTGATAGAATTTCTGAGATGAAAGATGACTTTGTTGTCCAAAATAATGGTTTAGGCTTCTCCCTTGAACGAAGGCTTATGGCCTTCTGCCAAAAGAATGCCTATAATGATGAATTGGTCATCCACTACAAAGGGCCAAAGGAGGAACCTGTTCCTCCCGAGATTGATGTAGGAGACTTTTGTCCTATTAAATTTAGCCCCTTTGATTACTTTTGCTTGCTACAAAGGAAGCTTGCTGCTGAACGTAGGGAATATGAGATAATCTTTCGCGACATATCGTACCACTATGGCTATCCCTAGATCTATCTTGTATCGTGCCTAGCTAGGGGCGTAAAACGATAGCGCTTGTTGGGAGGCAACCCAATTTTATGTTTTTTTGCTTTTGTTGCTGTTAGGGAATAAATATTGCATCTAGCCTCTGATTAGATGTGGTTTCATGTTTTGTTTAGTGTTTGTGCCAAGTAGAACCTTTGGTAAGACTTGTGTGAAGTTTATATGATCTTGCTGTGAAAAACAGAATCGTAAGCGCCCGCTAAAGTAGTCGTGGGATTTTACTGGAGCGTGCTTTTTAGTTGAATCTTTTTGCTGCTGATTGGTAGACAAATTGCGCAAATTTAACAATTTAGTTTGTATTTTTTGGAGTTCCAGAAGTAGGCGTACCCTGCAGATTACTACAGACTGTTCTGTCTTTGACAGATTCTGTTTTTCGTGTGTTGTTTGCTTATTCCGATGCATCTATGAGTAATATTGAAGGATATGAACCATAGAGAAGTTGGAGTACAGTAGGTTTAACACCAATATAAACAAAGAATGAATTCATTGCTGTACCTTTGAGTAGTAGTTTTCTTTCTCTTACTAACGGAGCTCACGAGAATTTTTGTCTAAGTTTTGTGTTGTGAAGTTTTCAAGTTTTGAGTATTGCTTTGATGGACTATGGAACAAGGAGTAGCAAAGGCCTAAGCTTGGGGATGCCCATAGCACCCCAAGTAAATTCAAGATAATCAAAAGCCTAAGCTTGGGGATGCCCCGGGAAGGCATCCCCTCTTTCGTCTTCATCCATCGGTAACTATACTTGGAGCTATATTTTTATTCGCAACATGATATGTGTTTTGCTTGGAGCGTCTTGTATAATTTGAGTATTTGCTTGTTAGTTTGTCACAATCATCCTTGCTGGACACACCTATTTGAGAGATTAAAAAATGGCCTAGAAATTGTTAGAACACTCTATGTGCTTCACTTATATCTTTTGAGTTGAATAGTTTTTGCTCTAGTGCTTCACTTATATCTTTTAGAGCATGGTGGTGGTAATATTTTGTAGAAATTTTTGAACTCTCATGCTTCACTTATATCCTTTTGAGAGTCTATTAAAACAGCATGGTAATGTGTTTAGGCTAAAGAAACTAGTCTACACATGATAGACATCCAATGTCAATGTAGTAAAAAAATTCACTCCAAGTGCATTGAATAGAATGAGATGTTGGATGATTGATAATTGTTTTGAGATATGAGGATAGTGATATTAGAGTCATGCTAGTGGAGTTATTATGAAATTGAGAAATACTTGTGTTAAGGTTAGTGATTCTTGTGGCATGCACGTATGGTGAACCGTTGTGTGACTAAGTTAAAGCATGAGGTATTTGTAGAGTGCCAACCTTTGTGTGGCGGTCGGGGGCACGCGATGGTTAACTCCTACCAACCTCCCCCTAGGATCATGCGTTGATTGCTTTGTTTTGATGATTCATAAATTTTTAAAATAATTATATGAGTTCTTCTGACTAATGTTGAGTCCATGGATTATACGCACTCTCACCCTTCCACCATTGCTAGCCTCTCTTGTACCGCGCAACTTTCGCCGGTGCCATAAACCCACTATATATCCTTCCCCAAAACAGCCACCATATTGTTCCTCAAAATAGCCACCATACCTACCTATCATGGCATTTCCATAGCCATTCCGAGATATATTGCCATGCAACTTTCCATCGTTCCGTTTATATGACACGCATCATATTGTCATATTGCCATTGCATGATCATGTAGTTGACATTGTATTTGTGGCAAAGCCACCATGCATAATTTATCATACATGTCACTCTTGTTTCATTGCACATACCGGTACACCGCCAGAGGCATTCATATAGAGTCATACTTTGTTGTTGTAGTATTGAGTTGTAATTTCGTGTTGTAATGAAAGTGTGATGATCATCATTATTAGAGCATTGTCCCATGGGAGGAAAGGCTGAATCTATAAAGCCCCTCCGCAAAAAAAAAAGAAAAAAAAGAAAGGCCAAAGAAAAAAAAAGGCCCAAAAAATAGAAAAAAGAAAAGAAAAGAAAAAAGGGACAATTGCTACTATCTTTTTCCACACTTGTGCTTCAAAGTAGCACTAGGTTCTTCATTGTAGAGAGTCTCATGCTTAGTCACTTTCATATACTGGTGGGAATTTTCATTATAGAACTTGGCTTGTATATTCCAACGATGGGCTTCCTCAAATGCCCTAGGTCTTTGTGAGCAAGCAAGTTGGATGCACACCCACTAGTTTCTTTTGTTGAGCTTTCATTCAAATTTAGCTCTAGTGCATCCGTTGCATGGCAATCCCTACTCACTCACATTAATATCTATTGATGGGCATCTCCATCTCCCTCTTTTTGTCTTCTCTACAACCACCTCTATTCCACCCATAGTGCTATATCCATGGCTCACGCTCATGTCTTGCGTGAAAGTTGAAAGATTTAAAAATATAGAGCATGAAAACAAATGCTTGGCTAAAATCCGGGTTGTGCATGATATGAATATTTTTGTGTGATAATAAGGGAGCATAGACAACACTATATGATTTTGTAGGGATAACTTTCTTTAGCCATAGTATTTTGAGAAGACATGATTGCTTTGTTACTATTGCTTGAAGTATTGTTATTTCTTATGTCGATATAGACTTTTATCTTGAGTCTTTCAGATCTGAACATTCATGCCACAATTAAGAGAATTACATTGAAAAATTATATTGGTTAGCATTCCACATCAAAAATTCTTTCTTTATCATTTACCTACTCGAGGACGAGCAGGAATTAAGCTTAGGGATGCTTGATACTTCTCCAACGTATCTATAATTTTTTATTGTTCCATGCTATTATTTATGAAGTCTTGGATGTTTAATGGGCTTTATCATTCACTTTTATATCATTTTTGGGACTAACCTACTAAACCAAAGGCCCAGTCCAGATTGCTGTTTTTTGCCTATTTCTGGGTTTTGCAAAAAAGGAATATCAAACGGAGTCCAAACGGAATTAGACCTCCGCGAGAGATATTTTTGGAGAAAATCACACTCGGGAAACGTCAGGACCAAGTCAGGGGACGGAGGGCCTACCCTCGAGGGTGGGGGCGCGCCCCCTGCCTCGAGGCTGGCCCGTGTGGCCCCTGGTGTCGGGGATATACCCCGCGGTATGAACCGGCCGGAATTATAACCCGGCCGGACTTGGCAGTTTACTTAAGACAGTTTACATTTGGCAAGTTACTGGTGACCCGGCAGGCGGATCATGGATGACAAGGCCCAAGGCCCAGAAGGCCGGTTCATATTAATTGTGGGCCGGTTTATGAGAAAAGCATAGGGAATATTCTCATACAAAGGAAACAAGACTAGGACTCCTTGTAATAGATCAATCCTAGTCCTACTAGGACTAGTCATGTAACCTGCCCCTTCAACATATATAAGGAGGGGCAGGGCTCCCCAAAGAGGAGAAGTTGACACAAGTTAGACAAGAGACAAGTTTTAGAGGGGAAGTTTAGACAAGTTTCTAGGGTTAGACACAAAGAGCCGGTTTACCGGCAACACCACGAGGATCATAATGAGACCTAGCCTCAAACAGCATGTAGGGTTATTACCGGATGATGTTTCCCGGGGCCCGAAGCTGTCTAAATCCGTGTCTTGCATCGTGTCTCTCGATTCCGCTCAACCCCTCTCAAGCTACTACATAGATGCGCGGCCTCACGACTAAGTCCGTTAAACCGGACATCTGACGTGTTAATTCCACGACAGTTAGCGCCCACCGTGGGGCCTGCGTACGGTGGTGTTGAGTTCTTGGAGGGATTTTTTCCTAGGATTTCGAGAAATTCGCAATTGGCCGGATGCGGAAAATTCGGCAGGAGATAGTCTTCGGCAGAGCCGGCAAAACCCATCTTGGTGATCAGAATTGTCGTGGACCATGGAGCTGGCCGTATGAGTTTTTCGTTCAAGACAAAGTCAGGAGTTTGGATTTTCTACTATACGCCGCCGAGGCAAACGCGATCCGTCGAATCCAAGTTGGAGAAACAAATTGTGGCTGCTACAACCGTGCTGCTGCTATTTTTTATTCTAGGAAGCCGCGGTGCTGGTCAGATTCACATGTGCACAGTCAAAAACGGAAATCAATTATAGCGGGGATAGTTGGTCAGCTGGCTATGATTTGGAGAAGGACCCGAGGTGGATACGTATACGGACAACTATGCCACGGCCACCTCGCCCCGAGCCGCCGGGCTACTCTGTTGCTGCCCCTGTTTTTCCTAAGAAACACCAAGGATCGGAAGAAGACAAGCGGCCACACCTTTTTTACATATGACGTGGAGGAGGAAAAATCAAACCAATGATGACTCGGAAGAGGATTTGGTCATGAACGCGCAACGATGCCGAGCCGTTTTCAGTTTTGTGCCCGTACGTACCTTATCTGCTCCGGTTCCGCCTCGCCCTGTGGGGCAGCTATTATTTTCGTGGCCACGGGACGGCTGGTTCCGTTGTTAAGTCGCTGTCAGCTGCTGCTGTTCCAGCGCTCCATGCTGTCGTCTGTGGTGGTCGGCCCTGGTGGCCTGCCTTTGAGCTGCTGCGCTACTGCTCGTTCAAGTCCCAAAGAAATCAGGACACTGCTCCATGTTCCACATCATCACACAATGAAATCATTGCTACCTACTACTCCTATTACTAGTTGATTGCTTGTTCACGTGATGGCTACAGGATTAATAGTACTAGTGGCTGATCCTAGCTTTGTCAACGGTTCATCAGGACAACTATTAGAAGAAAAAAGGAGAGGCAAACTATCCTCAGACCGGGGCTCCTCCGATTAAACCGCTGCTGTCAAATATCAAATCGCTGTGTCTGCTGTTCAGGACGACCAGGTGCTATCTGTTCTTAGTATTTTTAGCACATATTAATTCTTCCGAGAATAGTTACCATTGCACGTAATGTTTTTTATGCAGGACGACTAAGGCGGCAGCCGGATCATCATTAGGGTATGCCACGGACGCATGTTCAGCTAAATTGCACGGCTTCGTGAATATGTGTATTGCGGTCCGGTTTACAACAATACGCCGGCCGGCTCGTCTGCCCGCGCCCACGCGCGCTGGCCTCCAACACCACGACTGACTCCCTCGCCAACGGACGAGCGCACGCCGCTGTTTTTACGGTCCGGTCTACATTAAACACACAGATGTCTGCGCCTGCGATTAACTCACTCACACGCGCCGGCCTACCATGCCGCTGCCGACTCATCTGCTGTCCGGACGGATCAAAAAATTATTTGTAAAATGATATTCTACCACGGAGGTGGAGGCACGCCTAACATTGTTCGACACAAGTGATCGTCGTTATTCCATGGATTCAAGCGCCGGTTCACAACGCCATGGCCGTCTCGCGCGACAGCACCGGTTTACAACGACGCGGCCGTCTCTCGCGATCGCGCCGGCCGGCCCGTCTGTTCTTCAAACAAATCAGGTGTTATCTCTCTTATATACTTTATCAGGATATTTTTCCTCTGAGCACCATTACACTGCCCTATTGGTATTTTCATATACAGGTAAAATCATTGTTACACTGCGGATATAAAACACGCATTGGCCATATTCTACAACGGCGTTTTCCTTTGTGTCTCATTACCTGATGAACGGACGGCCGGTTCACGCATCCGCACCGGTTTACAACACGGAGGATAACTCGTTCATCTCCGTCAGCTTACAATACCGCGACCGATTCATATGGCTGCGCTATTTCTGATGCAGCAGTCGTTTTACTATCCAACCTGTGATCCGGTCTATTCGACATACCGGTTCAAATTCACTCAGGTGATATCCATCTAGAGTATTATTTCTCTTGTTATATATCATTTTTCATTAAGAAAATAAGATGCTTTGATCAGTTTATCTGGTTGTGCAGAAAATATATACTCAGAAGCAATAAAAACTCTCTGAAGAACAAGAGGTCACATCCGCCCCAAAGAGGACGCTTCACGATTTACCCACCGGTTCAGGAGGAACCCTGGAGACCCTCTGAAAAGTTGGATAATTCCACGTTCAGTGATTGGTTTAAATTACCCACCGGTTCAGGAGGAACCCTGGAGACCCTCTGAAAAGTTGGATAAATCCACATTCAGTGATTGGTTTACATTGACCCACCGGTTCAGGAGGAACCCTGGAGGCCCTCTGGGAGTGGTATCGCCCACTCCCAGTGATCGGATCAGTTTCCTAGTTCTACCGACCCTCTGAAAAGTTGGATAAATCCACGTTCAGTGATTGGTTTACATTGACCCACCGGTTCAGGAGGAACCCTGGAGGCCCTCTGGGAGTAGTATCACCTACTCCCAGTGATCGGATCAGTTTCATAGTTCTATCGGCCCTCTGAAAAGTTGGATAATGCCACGTTCAGTGATTGGCTAGGCCCTCTG
>LR738713.1:167534373-167546357 GCA_902687465.1 Secale cereale | reverse complement strand
TCTGAAAAGTTGGATAAATCCACGTTCAGTGATTGGTTTACATTGACCCACCGGTTCAGGAGGAACCCTGGAGGCCCTCTGGGAGTAGTATCACCTACTCCCAGTGATCGGATTAGTTTCATAGTTCTATCGGCCCTCTGAAAAGTTGGATAATGCCACGTTCAGTGATTGGCTAGGCCCTCTGGGAGTGTTGGCTAATCCACGTCCCATTGATTGGCTCAGTTTTTATTTGCGGTTCTTTCGGCCCTCTGAAAAGTTGGATAAATCCACGTTCGGTGATTGGCTAGGCCCCCTGGGAGTGTTGGCTAATCCACGTCCCATTGATTGGCTGAACCTTGCTTTGAGCCTGGCAGCTCTTAAAAAGCCTCGACTACATGGTCTTATTTGCAAAATTTGCATCTTTTTGTGTTTGTGTTTTATAGCTCTTTTAAACCGGATTGGAACAGCTACAGAAGCTGACCACATATCTATGAAATGGAAAGTCTGGATCAGGAATACCAGTATCAGTAAAACCGGTGTTCATTATAACCCGGATCATCTATCAGGCAATAAGCCACAAATTTCTGAACAAAGTTTCAGAACGAGATAAACCGGTGTCTATTATCAAGCCCGGGTTTGTTATTGGATCCATGAAGATCTTCATCAAGAAATTTTAAGGTTCTACCGGATTAAGAATATCAAGCATACTTGATCGCAGGTATGAAGTATCTTGTTTTTAAATACATATAGGTAGTACATGATCAGTTATAATGACCGGTGTTTATTAAACCGGCCTGGTTTTGACTATATGTCGCCAGTATGAGATAAAATAATGACCGGTATTTATTAACCCGGCCCGATTGTGATCAAACATCATTGGAACCGGTCTTCAAACCGGATTATATTCTTCAATAGCCAAACATGACTGGATTCCTATTATGGTTATCAATATTATGATTGAGGTCTTCAAAGTCGCTTTAAAGCGCAATGGATATTATTTCATCAATAAAAGTGATTTATTCTACCAAGGAATAGTCCCGAGTTGCTGCAGGCTTACAACCCGGCACTTGGGGGCTACATTATTCAGACTGAGATTACATCAAATACACAAGTCTCAAGCACACAAGCAAGTTGTCTACTTGACACTTGGGGGCTAATGGAAAGATCATTTGCTTCATCTGGAAGTACTGGTTCACCTTCTAAATATAGCTAAACCGGAACTTGGGGGCTACCAATCGCTCTTGTCAACAATTCAAGGTACACAAGTATTCATCCATTATATTGAAAGGTCCACTGCTCAGTTGGTAAAGCACAAAGCTCTTAACCTTGTGGACGTGGATTCAAACCCCACGATGAAAGTTACATTATATAGTGTTACTTTCAATGATCATATATACAAAGTACCTGCTCATTATTGCATAATAACCCGGCACTTGGGGGCTACATAAATATGGAATATTCAGTTTCATAGTGATTGGGATAAACAATCCGGATTTCTTCAAGATTATACAAGGCTATGGAACATATACAAAGTCCCTGCTCATTATTACATAATGACCCGGCACTTGGGGGCTATAGGTAATATGCATATAAAGGAGGAACATCTTCAAATTTTCAGTTCTGGCAAATCAGATTAAATTGTGTGACCCGGCAATTTTGGCAATCATAAACCGGCAAGTTCTACATCTTCAAGCTGGCTCGATATCAGTTGAACATTTCAAAGACCAATATTTTTGTCAAGTCAGAACATTGGAAGGCCGATTCAAATGGATTCTTTATTTACAATATTTCTTATGCAAGCAAGTTGATTATGAAGCTAGTCTGTTAACCAGGATTTTCTAGAAGAAGGAAAGACAAGGACTTAAGGATGGTCAGATGACGGTTTACAAGAATTCTTAACTCGGAGCACAAACCTATCAAATTTGTTCTTGTGTTATTTTGGAGCATAAGTTTACCATGGACACATCCAAGCTAAACTTGGGGGCTAATGTCGGGGATATACCCCGCGGTATGAACCGGTCGGAATTATAACCCGGCCGGACTTGGTAGTTTACTTAAGATGGTTTACATTTGGCAAGTTACTGGAGACCCGGCAAGCGGATCATGGATGACAAGGCCCAAGGCCCAGAAGGCCGGTTCATATTAATTGTGGGCCGGTTTATGAGGAAAGCATAGGGAATATTCTCATACAAAGGAAACAAGACTAGGACTCCTTGTAATAGATCAATCCTAGTCCTACTAGGACTAGTCATGTAACCTGCCCCTTCAACATATATAAGGAGGGGCAGGGCTCCCCAAAGAGGAGAAGTTGACACAACTTAGACAAGAGACAAGTTTTAGAGGGGAAGTTTAGACAAGTTTCTAGGGTTAGACACAAAGAGCCGGTTTACCGGCAACACCACGAGGATCATAATGAGACCTAGCCTCAAACAGCATGTAGGGTTATTACCGGATGATGTTTCCCGGGGCCCGAAGCTGTCTAAATCCGTGTCTTGCATCGTGTCTCTCGATTCCGCTCAACCCCTCTCAAGCTACTACATAGATGTGCGGCCTCACGACTAAGTCCGTTAAACCGGACATCTGACGTGTTAATTCCACGACACCTGGTGCCCTCCTTCTTCCTATATATACCTACGTACCCCAGAAACTCCATATGCAGAGAGAAAACCCTAATTCCACCACCGTAGCTTCTCTTCTCGTGGAGATCCCATCGTGGAGCCTATTCTGGGAGGGGGATCAATCACGGAGGCCTTCATCATCATCATCATCGCCCTCACCATGAGTTATGAGTAGTTTACCACAGACCTTCGGGTCCATAGCTAGTATCTAGATGGCTTCTTCTCTCTCTCCGAATCTCAATACAAAGTTCTCCTCGGTCTTCGAGGAGATCTATTCGATGTAATCTCTTTTTGCGGTGTGTTTGTCGAGATCCGATGAATTGTGAGTTTATGATCAAGGTTATCTATGAAAGATATTTGGTTCTTCTCTGAACTTTTTATGTGTGCTCATAATATCCTTGCAAGTCTCTTCGAATTATCGGTTTGGTTTGGCCCACTAGATCTATAGTTCTTGCAATGGGAGAAGTGCTTGGCTTTGGGTTCAATATTGCGGTGTCCTTTCCCAGTGACAGTAGGGGCAGCAAGGCACGTATTGTATTGTTGCCATCGAGGATAAAAAGATGGGGTTTAAATCATATTGCTTGAGTTTATCCCTCTACATCATGTCATCTTACTTAAAGCGTCACTCTGTTCGTATGAACTCAGTACACTAGATGCATGCTGGATAGCGGTCGATGTGTGGAGTAATAGTAGTAGATGCAGAATCGTTTCGGTCTACTTGTCTCGGACGTGATGCCTATATGCAATGATCATGCCTAGATAGTCTCATAATTATTCACTTTTCTATCAATTGCTCGACAGTAATTTGTTTACCCGCCGTAGAATATCGCTATAATGAGAGGTTCTCCCTCTTGTCCTTGGCCATCATGGCGATGATGGCCCCTCCGGGATCCTCCTCCATGGCTTTCGGTGATGATGGCCCCCTCCGGCAGGGTGCCAGAGAGGGCCTGGATCGATTTCTCATGGTTACAGAGGCTTGCGGTGGCGGAACTTCCGATCTAGGTTATTTTCTGGAGGTTTCTGTATTTATAGGAATTTTTGGCGTCGGTCTCACGTCTAGGGGGTCTCTGAGTCGTCCATGAGATAGGGGCCCACGCCCAGGGGGGTGGGCACGCCCCCCATCCTCGTGGACAGCCCGGGACTCTTCTGGCCCAACTCTTTTACTCCAGGGGCTTCTTTTGGTCCATAAAATCATCAAAAATTGGCACATCAATTGGACTCCGTTTGGTATTCCTTTTCTGTAAAACTCAAAAGCAAGGAAAAACAGAAACTGGCACTGGGCTCTATGTTAATATGTTAGTCCCAAAAATCATATAAAATAGCATATATATATATATATATATATATATATATATATATATATATAAAACATCTAAGATGGATAATATAATATCATGAATACTTCATAAATTGTAGATACGTTGGAGACGTATCAGCATCCCCAAGCTTAATTCATGCTCGTCCTCGAGTAGGTAAATGCTAAAAGAAATAATTTATGAAGTGTGAATGCTAGCAGGTGCACAAGTTTGATCAATGATAATTTCAATCACCTTTTCTAGCATCATTATGTGTCATAACAGTAGCTCATCTCATAGAACTTTTCATGATCAAGTAACAAGCTATTCACATGTTAAAGTATAAATCATAAACTTTCTTGAAAACTAACTAACAGTGCTCTTAATCATCAACCAATTGCAATTCATCTTATTTTCGTGAAGGGTCTATGTAAGATCTTTGATTCAGCAAACTCCATACACTCAACTATCATTTAATCTTTCACAATTGCTAACCCTCATGTCATATTTATGGGTTGAAAGTTTTAATCGGACACAGAGAAAGATAGTGGCGTATAGTTTCGCCTCCCAACCTTTTACCTCAAGGGTAATGTCAACAATAATAATTTATGAAAACCTACATCCAAGTGGATATATATATATATATATATATATATATATATATATATATATATATATATATATATATATATATATATATATATATATAGGAAAATGGTTGTGTACTCCTGGTAGTACGTACTCTCGCTCCTCATATACCATATAGATGAATCTTTTATACCTCTTTATTATTTTTAATTTACTTTATTAGTAATTATTAGATATCCCAAAATGATTTTCATGAAAAAAATCATGCGAGTCTACATATTTTAAATGTTTACGTATATACTGATGTGTTTGTACGTGAAAAAGGTATATTACAAAAAGTACGTCGCAGATGATATTTTTTCAACAAAACTCGTATTAGGGTATCTTAGAATATTTAATGAAGTATATTGAGAATGATAAAGAGGTATAATTAATGCGTATATGAGGTATATTGAGGATGTGAGTACATACTCCCAGGAGTATAAAAGAGGAGTCGTATATATATATATATATATATATATATATATATATATATATATATATATATATATATATATATATATATATATATATATATATATCCGGATCGCTCCAACACAAAGTGCTTGCCAAAGGGAAAAGTGTAAAAAGGAAAGGTTATGATCACCATGACTCTTGTATAAGGGTAGAAGATAAAAGTAAAAGATATGCCCTTCGTAGAGGGAAGCAGAGGTTGTCATGCACTTTTATGGTTGGATGCACAAAATCTTAATGCAAAAGAACGTCACTTTATATTGCCACTTGTGATAAAGACCTTTATTATGCAGTCCGTCGCTTTTATTTCTTCCCTATCACAAGTTCGTATAAAGCTTATTTTCTTCGCACTAATAGATCATACATATTTCGAAATCAATGTTTATTGCATGCACCGATGACAACTTACTTAAAGGATCTTACTCAATCCTTAGGTAGGTATGATGGACTCTCATGGCAAAACTGGTTTAAGGGATGTTTGGAAGCACAAGTAGTATTTCTACTTGGTGCAAAGAATTTTGCTAGTATGAGAGGGAAAGGCAAGCCCAACATGTTGGATGACCCAAGACAGTATAACATTTCAGATATAGGAAAACATAACCCATTAAGTTGTCTTCCTTGTCCAACATCAACCTTTTAGCATGCATATTTTAATGAGTGCTCATAATTACAAAAGATGTCCAAGATAGTATATTTATATGTGAAATCTCTCTTCCTTCAATATTCTTTCATGAATTGTTCAAGTGACCAATTTTGCGTTTGGTAACATTCAATAAGTTTACTACCTATACTTATTATGTGTGAAGTCATTACTCCCCATGGTATAAGCATATGAAACATGTATAAATTCATATTTATGATATTCAATTCATTCAACCATTTACTCATAGGATGTATGTGAAGCACGTGAGTAAATGACAAACTACTCCAAAAGATATAAGTGCAATACACTAAGTAGTCAAATAATTAACTAGCCATGGGAGGATTCTTTTTCATTCAAGATTTCAGATCCAATGATTTTATTCAAACAGCAAGTAAAATTGAAAATATGCTCCAAGCAAAACACATATCATGTGAGGAATAAAAATATAGCTCCGAGTAAGGTATACCGATAGTTTTGAAGACGAAAGAGGGGGTGCCTTCCGGGCATCCCCAAGCTTAGGCGCTTGAGTCTTCCTTGAATATTACCTTGGGTGCCATGGGAATCCCCAAGGTTAGGGTCTTTCCACTCCGTATTCTCCTCATATCGATATCTCACCCAAAGCTTGAAAACTTCAACCACACAATACTTAACGTAACTTCGTGAGATAGGTTAGTATGATAAAGAGTAAACCATTCACTTTGGTACCGTCAAAGACAAGGTTGATAATTGTTCTCACACAATGTCTACTGTACCATATCATTTCTACAATTTATATTGAGAAATATAAGCCATAGAAACTAGAAAACAAGCAAACCATGCAATGAAAACAGAATCTGTCCGAAACAAAATAGTCTGTTAATATGAAATAAATTATGAAATAAATTGCTGGACGTGAGGAATTTGTCTGTTAATATTCTGCCAAAATAATCAACTCAAAAGCACTCTTCTGTAAAAAAAATGGCAGCTAATCCCGTGAGTGCAAAGTTTCTGTTTTTTTACAGCAAGATCACATTAACTTTCACCCAAGTCTTCCCAAAGGTCTTACTCGGCACTTTATTGAAACAAAAGCTATAAAACATGATTACTATAGTATCTTAATCATGTAAACACACAAAAACAGTAAGGGTAAATTATTGGTTGTCTCCCAACAAGCGCTTTTCTTTAATGCCTTTTAGATAGGCATGATGATTTCAATGATGCTCACATAAAGGATAGGAATTGAAACATAAAGAGAGCATCATGAAGAATATGACTAGCATATTTAAATCTAACCCACTTCATGTGCCTAGGGATTTTGTCAGCACATAATTTATAGGAACAAGAATCAACTAGCATAGGAAGGCAAGACAAGTATAACTTCAAAACTTTAAGCACATAGAGAGGAAACTTGATGTAATGCCCAGGATGGAATTATACCTCCTACGTGTCGAGGCACGACTTAAAGGCATAAGTCCATCCTAGAATGATCTCAAGTTTGGTAATCTTTGCACAACTCATGTAAAAGAGGGATAGTAAACTGAAAATAGTTGGCTTACAATCGCCACGTCACAGAATAATAGTACAAGTCTCAAACATCATACAATAAGATCACTACAACCCTCTAAGGGCAAATGCCAAATGTCAAAGTACCAAACTCAGATAAATAAACAACCACAGGCGGAACGAATCCTAGTAAGAGACTCCACTACTGATCGTCCGGGTAGCGCACGTAGTAACGACTACGCTCCTCGTCGTACTCCCAATCCAGCTCGGTGCCATCACCTGGATAGCTCACAGCTGGACCTGCATCTGGTGTGTGAAGTAACTGTGAGCCACAGAGGACTCAGCAATCCCGTTCCCGGGTAACAGAACTATTTAAGCCTTTAGGAGAGGAAAAGGCTGAAGAAAGAAATGAGGTGAAGGAACAACAAAGAGTCTGCAGCAGCAACTAGCACTAACTTACGCAAGAGAGAGCGGGAAGAGAAGGCAACGCGAGAAGTGATCACGAAGTGATCCTAGCTACAAGCTCACAAACATAACCCCTCCGTGTTCAACTCCCGAATCCCTATTCAGAAATTGACAGTCACGGAACACACGCTGGTAGTGTATTAGTATCATTGTGTCAAGTTATCTACAACCGGAATTAACAAGCTCCCATCTGCCACATAACCGCGGGCACGGCTTTCGAAAGTTCAAACCCTGCAGGGGTGTTCCAACTTGACCCATTACAAGCCCACGATCCGCGGAGTCGCAACTCCAAAGTGGGAAGACCCGAGTATCCTCGGAATCCCGTGCTCAAGTTAAACCGAACTAAGGTAAGGCTAATCCAGCAAATCCTCCCGGCGTGTCGACACCCTAATCGTAGCCGCGCGTATCTAGGTCTCAGGACACGACCGGATGGGCGATCCCACGGGTTTTTACCAAACCTTGAGTTTCCTCGAGGTGGCCCCGCGTAACCCCCGTTTCGGACCAACACTCATGTGGAGCACTGGCCCGGGGTTGTTGATTAAGAAAGAGGGTTAATTACTCCCTATGCATGTTTAGTTTGTTATTAGGCAAATAGTACCAATGTTGGGATTTGCTGGAAAAGACTTAGCACTTAGCGGTTTATCGAGGGGGTCCCATACACCCCAACCGTGTTAGGAACGCATAATCAAGGAACATAATACCGGCTTATACGGATCCTAACGGCATGAGTGGAACAAAACACCAAGCAAAAGGCTTAGCCTTCCACCCTTGCCAATATATAGGTGATTTCAATTAAAGCATTATATAGTGTGATATAACCCAACCAAACTTCAACATGGAGCAAGCATCTTCACTTCACCTGCAACTAGCAACGCTATAAGAAGGGCTGAGCGAAGCGTACTTAGCCAAGCAACGGTTTGCATAGGTAGGGTGGTTAAACATGGCAATTGGTTACAAGTAGGAGGCTGACAAGAAGAACATGGGCATCGAGGCAAAACTATAGATCGAGACTACTAGCAATAGGCAAAGATAGTAAAGTTATCGGGGTTCGGTCATCTTGCCTGAAGAGAAGACGTTCGGATCGAAAGAAGGGTCCTCGTGCTCAAACTCGTTGGAAACCTCGTGCTCAACCTCGTTGGAAAACTCGTGCTCAACTTCGTGCTCTAAACAAGACAAACACACCAAGCACCAATCAACACGATGCAATGCGCACTCGAAAAACATGTATGCATGATGGATGCACTAGAGATGCACATGGAGCACGTAAAACATCACTCAAGCAAAACACCTCAAAACAAGATAACAACCTGATATTATTAATCTACACAGAAAATCACCCAAGTTTGATATAAGATTCGCTGAAATCGGGTTACGGGCTAAAAGTTATGCCCGAAACAAGATTTGAGCGAAAACTGCAAATTACAGCAACATAGCAACTTTGGAGCTCAAAATAATTAATCTACAGCACCCAAAAAGCATGGCAAAGGACTTGAACATAAACTAGATATAATGTACAGCAACTAGGTCCAAAGTGCACCCCCACCGGAGTCACGGATCAATAGCAATGATCTTGGACATATTGAACTTTGAAATAAAATTCTGGCAGCAGAATTTTATTGAAAGTTTGGAGCAAAAGATAAACATGCTACAGCCACTCAAATGGACATGTGAGGACATGGATGGAAAGACAACAATATATACTTCAAGGAACAATCAAAATCCACCCCAAAACTATCATGCTTTGTCCTACAACATCACACGAACATGGCATCGGAACGTTACAGATTTCAGACTTAGTGAAATTTCACTAAGTCCTAAAACAGCAATATCATCATAGCACACAAAAGAGCATGTTTAAGACACCTCGAAACTAAACATGGCAAAGGGTAAGCACCTCATCAAAATACATATGAAGGTGATCCCGAAACACACAAGCATGCATCGTTGTGGTGAACACACCGATTACAACGAGCTCAACAAGATGGCATTTCATAACAAGTGAAAACACAACATGTGAACATGGCACTTTGCAATGATGATAACAAGGAAACAATACATCTACCATGCAACCTATCACACACAACACGTAGTTCGTGGCAAGACGAACACGTGGACATGACATTTGCATCGTTTGGACAAACGAGCTAAAAGATATCACAAGTCAAAGGTGGCATGAAAATAACACATAACAGCAGTTTATATCAAGATGCCCTCTTGCAACAGCAAAACAAGTGTCAAGATGACATCTAACATGCATGACTACAACAGGCAAAACGTAGAGGGCATCTCCACGAACATCTGGACATGCTACACGCGCAAAACGGAGCAACATGCACCAATCTAGAGCAGTTTGAAGATTGCATCTCAGATCAGGAATAAAAGGACTAGGGTTAGGTCAACCTTCGGGGATCCAGATCTGGAACAGAGGAACGGGCCGGCGGCGCGGATGAACAGTGCGGCCCAGGGAAGCTACAGTGCGGCGGATCTGACCCGGATCCGGCTACTGGGCCTGGCGGCGGTGGCCCACTGGCTGGAGCTGGCGAGGGCCCGGAAGGTGGCGCGGCGAGCGGGCCCTGGCGCGGTCGCGAAGCGGTGGCCCGGTCTTGGCTGCGGTGGCCCGCAGAGGACTGGCGGCCTCGCCGCGGGAGGTAGCGGGCCGGAGGGCAGAGGCCCAGCGGGGCAGGACGGCGCTGGCGGACGCGGGGCGAGCTGGGCCGGCTCGCGTCGATGTGGTCCAGGCGCCCGACGCGGCGCAGCGACTCGGTCGCCCCGCGACGCCCTGGACTGCGAGCGACCGAGCGGCCTGGCTCGACGCTGCGGCTGGCGCGTTGACTTCGCGCTGCGGCGGCTGCGATCTGGCGATCGGCACTGTTTCTTCGGTTAGCTGCTGGATCCCCTCGGGATCCGAGAAGACAAGGTGGATCTGAGGTAGAAAAGGAAAAAAAAGAAGGGGAGAGAGGAGGAAGAAGGAGGGGTTGCCCCAAATAGACCTAGGGGTCTATATATAGCAATTTTTAGACTAGGGTTTGGGGAATAGGGGTGTTAGGAGCCCTCCGATCTGATCCAACGGATCCAATCGCGGGGATGATTTAAAAGGACTAGACGGAGATAACAGACTGCAGCAGGGGTATTTCCGGGACACGAAGCGAAGGCACTTCGGGCCCACACGAGCAACGGAGGGAAAAGTCAACGGAGTCCAAACGAGACGAGATTTGAGAGGCGGGTTGCACACAACAAAACAACAACACACAACACAACCTCACGGCACACCGGTAACGAAAAACGCCCGAACAACAAAGTAGGCATACGGGACGTCACGGACACGTGAGGGAGCTCCGGAACACGAAACGGACAACGGGAAGAAACGCCACGAACCGGAAGCAACCCACAACACAAAAGCAATGCAATGCACATGTCTACATGATATGAATGAATGCCACACACTCACACAACAAAACGACGAAAACCCGAAAGACAAAGAACCCGAAATGGAAATAGATGAAGCCGGAGATTTATTATAAGCCCAAAAGGGAAAGTATTACATCTGGGGCATTACACTTGATATTATTGCAACTTCTACAAGAATGTATTCCTTCCTCATAGAAAATCCAGTAGAATCATGAATGGGTTCAACAATATAACCATCACATAAAACATTCTTTTCATGATCTACGAGCATAGAAATTTTACTACTTTGCACATAAGCAAAATTCTTCTCATTCGGAATAGTGGGAGCAAACTCGAAATAGTGGAATCATTACTAACTAAAGTTGACACTCTTCCAAATCCACTTTAGACTATAGTATTATTCATACTCCAAAAGATATAAGTGAAGTTCATGGAGTATTCTAGGATTAATATCGACTAGCAAATATCCAAGCTCAAAATATATAAGTGAAGCACACGAAGCATTCTATAAAACCGTACTCAAAAGATTAAAGTGAAGCACAAAGATCATTCTATAAGATCATACTCAAAAGATATAAGTGAAGCACGTGATGAATTCTATAAATCAAGGAAGGGCTACCTCATACTAGCATGGTTCTTAAAGAAAAAAAATAAAAACACAAGGGACCCAAATCATGTGAACAAAATAAAAACCGAGGTATACCGATAATTCTTGAAGAAGAAAGATGGGATGCTAACCGGGGCATCCCCAAGCTTAGATGCTTGAGTATCCTTGAAATATTTACTTGGGGTGCCTTGGGCATCCTCAAGCTTGAACTCTTGCCTCTCTTTATTCTTCTCATATTGATAGCTCCTCTATCTTCGAACACTTCATCCACACAAAACTTTAACAAAAACTTTGTGAGATCCGTTGGTATAATAAAGCAAATCACTACCTTTGGGTACTGTTGCAAACTTATTCCAATTTCATATTAGCACTTTATCTACTGTATT
>LR738713.1:167485197-167534242 GCA_902687465.1 Secale cereale | reverse complement strand
ATAGATTCATCAAAATAAGCGATCAACAGATAGAAAACAGAATTTGTCAAAAATAGGACAATCAGTAGTAATCTGGAAGTTTAGTAAACTTATGTAACTCTAAAAAATTCTAAAAATATATGAAAATTTGAACAATTTGTACAGAAGTATTGTGCAAAAAGATTAAGAGCCATTTGAGCTTCCAGTAGAAAAAAAACCACGCGCTATAGCCAAAGTTTCTATTTTTTTCTGCACATAGAAAACAAGAAATCTAATCATCCTAAAACCAAAGCTTGGCACATTATTTATATAATACAATGGATATATACAAGGGGATAATTATTTACAGAGAAACTTCCATGAAAAATTCTACATTGTTTCCATGGGCATGAACACAAGTGCTCATGGTCGACCCTCACTTCTTCAATGCATAACTTTCCAATCACTTCTCTTTCTGAAAATCTTTTTAGGCATAAGAGGCAAGTAATTTTTTTGTATTTTCATTATTTAAAAAAAATTGTATGTTTCACCCACAACTAAACATAAACAAAAAGGAAAAACAAAATCTACTTAGTGAAGAAAGCAAACAAACACACACGAGAATATCAACCCCACTCTATTGCTCCCTGGCAATGGCGCCAGAAAAGAGCTTGATGGTCCCCAAGTGCAAGGAATCATCGTAGCAATTCCCAATGGTGGAAGTGGTAAGTATGGAGTGTCGAACCCACAAGGAGCTAAAGGTAAGATCAATATTCTCTCAAGTCCTATCTGCCACTGATACGACTCTACGTACACCGAACGTTTGCTTCCAACTAGAAACGAGAAATAAAACTACGTTGTGGGTATGAAGAGGATAACTTTGCATGATATCGGAGAGCTAAAATATAAAAGTAGGTGATGTTATCATAAAGTTAGAATATATTACTAAATATTATAAATAGCGAGTGTGGAATAATGATGGATCGGTGTGCGGAATTATCCTAGGCAATTGTTAACAAGACCGGTAGTCGTCATTGCAATTTCATATGAGGGAGAGGCATAAGCTAACATACTTTCTCTTCTTGGATCATATGCACTTATGATTGGAACTCTAGCAAGCATTCGCAACTACTAAAGATCATTAAGGTAAAACCCAACCATAGCATTAAAGCATCAAGTCCCCTTTATCCCATACGCAACAATCCCCTTACTCGGGTTTATGCTTCTGTCACTCAAGTAACCGAATCATGAACATATTGCAACACCCTATGATGGCTTCTCGCCCCTCGTTGGTTACCCCAAGTGGAAGGTTTGAGATGCAGTGTAGCGGAAGTTTTCCATTGGCAAAGATACCAAGGATCGATTTCCCCTGAGACTCCCAGTTTCAACAAGAAGGTGTCAACTGCTAACGGCGCTAGATATTAGCAATCAACGTGGACCTGCACACAGATACAAATAACTTTGCTCCCAACGAGTACAGAGAGGTTCTCAATCCCTCCGGCCTTGTAGTTTACAAAGGATCAAATGCAAGTGATAATAGTGATAGGTATTGCTGCAATAGTAAGTAAAACAGAAAGTAAATAGCGGATGTGATCAGTGATGGTAATATGGACCGGGGTCCCATGATGTTCACTAGTGATGTGTCTCTCCCAAAAGACGATAAAATAGCTATGTGAGGTAAACGAATTACAGCTAGGCAATTGACAGAATTATGTGCGCAAACCAATGCTAATTATATTGCAAGAAAGGTAGAGGTTCAAAGCATGGGCGGTACGCCAAGGTAAGTAGACCGAAATCCATCTGCATCTACTACTAATCATCCACCTTGAGATATCTATCCAGAACATCTCGCTGGTATTAAGTTGCGAGTCCCACCCATAGTGTAAACTCAAAGCAACAGACAACTGCATTAAAAGAACTTTGCGTAAAGTAAACAATCCTTGCACCCGCGGGAACAAGCACCGTTGTTTTCCCCCTTGTGGAAACAGCACATCCCCTAGACTCGTGTTTCTGTCACTCAAGCTAGTCATCGAGGGGCATGAACCCACAATCAAGCATAACGTTCCCTCTTGGAGTCACTACCTACTACTTGGCCAAAGCAATAAATAACAACGGATAACATGCAAGAATTACTTACGAACATAAATATAAAAGAGGTAGATCAAATATATTACTCAAACACAATCTGAACATAATCTCACAATCCATCGGATCCCAGCAAACTCAACATAGCAACAGCATAAGGATTACATATGTGCCTCGATCATGTAGGGCAGCTCACGAGGTCTAATTAGTGAAGCACAAGAAGGGGAGGAGAACATCACATAGCTACTGGTCATGGACCCATGGTCCAAGGGAGACTACTCACAACTCATCCGGGAGGCGTCCATGGTGGTGGAGAGGCTCCCGGTGGTGATCCTCCCCTCCGGCAGGGTGCCGGGAAGAGTTCTCCTGGTGCTCCCGATCTTGGAAGCGCGGCGGCGGCGGAACAGAGATGAGATCATGAAAAAGGGTTCCCGTCTCGAGGGTTTCGAGACGCGTCTTAAATATATGCCAAAGGGGGCATCATCGGAGGCTCGGGGGGCCCAGGCGCCCCCCCGGCGCGGCCAGGGGGGAGGGCCGCGCCACCAGGGCGCCTGGAGCCCTGGTGGCCCCCCGGCTCTACTTTGGCTACCGTGAAGCTTCTGGAACGCTGATTTTGTATATAATTTTTCTGGGATTTTTCAGGCAGTTCTCGTAATGTGAAAACCTGAAATACAAAAACAGCAGAAAACAGAAACTGGCACTAGGGTGCACTGAGTTAATAGGTTAGTCCAAATATGATCAAAAGTCTATGGAAGTGTATAAATATCATAGTAATATCACCCAAAAGAGGCCTGGAGCAAGCAGAAATTATAGATACGTTTTGGATGTATCAACATCCCCAAGCTTAATTCCTGCTCATCCTCGAGTAGGTAAATGATAACAAGAATAATTTCTATGGTGACATGCTATTAACCATATAGGACTTTTTCATAGTCATATGACAAAAGCTTACTGAGACAATGAATCTGTTGTAATTAAGTTGCCTCATGAGAAAATCATAAAGAACTGAAAGTTTTACAATATGATACTGAAACATCAAATAGATTTGTTATGAGCATGGTGTGCAAATATGATAAAGTGATATCTCGCTTGCCCCCTTTAGTGAAGCAAAACATAAATGCAGGGGCACCTCCAAGGTTTAAGTGATGACTAGATACAATGATTTCAAAATAAACGATATCATAATCATGCAAAAGACAATGCTACTTTGGGACAATGCACATTACACTCAGAATGATAATCATGCTCTCAGTAGTTGGTGCTTTTTAAAAGAAGGTGGAGACTCTCGAACCGTGGCTTTTGTTGGCAAGGTTGAAAACCCGTGGTCGGAAGCAAAGACAAAACATGTACCAGAGCTCTTGGTTTTAAAAACAGAGGTAATAATTATTATTTTTTGAATATGCATGTTTCGTCAACGAATGCTAGCAGATAACTCAATTACTTTTTGAGATGGACAAGTTTCGAGGAACGGCTCCCGAATGTGGACGATCACATCCTCTTAATCTCCTTTGTTTATCACTGCCAAAGTTTTCTGATTTCTCATGAACAAAACGTGAAGGAGGGTTTGTTTGTTATATTAATTTTGAGCCAGGCGCACTCATTGCCAGTTCCTTCTCGTATTATGGGTTTGCACATTATACATGCAATCCCGGGGTGAAGCTTGTCCAACTTAAAAAGATCATGAATTAACTACTACTTCCTCATGAGCTAAAATTGAGGCACAAAACAGTAATGCATTTTTTTGAATAATTTCGAGATGGCACATGAAAGTCTTCGTTAGGAATGGCAGGTAAATACCATGTATAGGAAGGTATGGTGGACTCATATGGCATAACTGGTTTAAAGGATTTTTGATGCACAAGCAGTCAGTCCGCTTAGTACAGGCGAAGGTTAGCAAAAGACTGGGAGCGACCAACTAAGAGAGCAATGACGGTCATAATCATGCAGAGCGACAAAGCAACATTGAATCAGGCATGGAAGTTATATCGCTACTCAGAAATAAAAGATCATCAAGGCTTGACAGACTTTCTTTACGGTCTTAAATATGCGTGAGCATACGCCAAGTCAATCAAAATAAATTCTTGAAGGAAGATATTACTAAACCATACCACATCATAGGCAAACAAATCATGTTGGTACTCCAATAACACATTGGAAACTCCCCAGCTATTTGAGACTAACCATAAGAAAACATGAACTACTAAGCGCCATCATGCACGTAGCATTTTTATCATAGACATTTCGACCAATGCAACAGAAGCAAACTCTCTTAATAAGATAAGCATGATAACTAAAGAGAGTTCAAGCAACCAACTAAACAAAAGCTCTTTAAAAATATAAGCATGAAAACTAAGAGCTAAGCATGATAGTAGCTATTGAAAGACAAAGAACACACACAACAAAGATAGACATGAAAATTCTATGTTATGTTCTAGGTAGAAGTGGAGCGTGTTTCTCTCCCACATAAAGAAATGCTGAGTTCCGACTCGTTATGAAAAGCTAAAGAAAACTAAAAAGGAAACTTAAAGCAAGACGCTCAAGCATAGCACATAACACATGAAGTGATAAAAATATAGTGGAACGAAAGACGAACTGATAATGTTGATGGAGAAGGGGATGCACGGGGCATCCCCAAGCTTAGACGCTTGAGTCTCCTTGAATATTTCTTGGGGGTGCATGGGGGCATCCCGAAGCTTGAGCGTTTGACACTCCTGAATCTTTTTATCATCTTCCCTCACACACTTGAAAACTCCCTTCATACATAACTCATCATAAACTGATTAGCGAGGTTAGTACCCATAATAAAATAATTATTCCTTGCTGGAAATAAGGATATTCTTGAAGGTCTACTGTTTCTCAAGATTGCCAAAAGGTTTTTGCAAAGAAAAAGCAAGCTCAAGGTTTGCAAAATAAAGGAAAGGCAAAACAGGACAGAATCTGTGAAAAACAGAACAGCAGGTAGTAAATGATTTTTTCGGGGCACTTCTGCAACTCTAATAAAAAAACTCATAACAGACACTCGAAATACAATTGTATAGAGCACGCTGTCGAAAAAATTCAGACCAAAAAGATGATCTGGTGATTTTATACGAATTTTTCTATCCAAGGACAGAATCTGTTTCCTGGACAGCACGTCACAACTTTTGAACTTTCTTGCAATCAGAGGCTACACTTGGCACAAAATTGAAAAGTAAAGATACAATGATGATGCTACTGTAGTAACAACATCAAGACACAACAAAAGCAAAATAAAATTTTATTCATGTGGGCTGCCTCCCAAAAGCGCTTTCTTTTATGCCTTTAAGCTAGGCATAATGCAAAGAGATCAAGTTTTATCAAGAGTAAAAGAATAGCTAGCCCGTATAACGGACTCAAAAGGTAACTTAATCTTCTTTCTAGGGAAGTGTTCCATCCCTTTCTTGAGAGGAAATTGGAATTTTATATTCCCCTCTTTCATGTCAATGATGGCACCAACGGTGCGTAGAAAAGGACGTCCCAAAATAATTGGACAAGAAGGTTCACACTCAATGTCCATAATAGTAAAATCAACGGGAACATAATTGTCATTGACAATGATAAGCACATCGTCGATACTCCCCAAAGGTTTCTTTATGGAAGAATCAACGAGACGAACACCAAAAGAACAAGAATCAAAAGGTTTCAATTTAAGCATATCATATATTCTTTTGGGCATAATGGAGGTACTAGCTCCAACATCACATAAAGCATAGCAAGAGAAGTTATTCAACTTAATTTTAATCATAGGATCCCAACCATCTTCTAGCTTTCTAGGTATGGAGGCTTCTACTCTAAGTTTCTCCTCCCTAGCTTTGATGAGAGCATTAGTGATATGCTCCGTGAAGGCAAGGTTAAGCGTGCTAGTGCGGGGATCTCTAGACATCTTGTGAAGGAAATCAATAACTTCGGTAAGAGTGCAATTGTCAAAATCAAGGTCACTACTATCAAGTAAGGTGGTAGTGGTGTCCTTTAGGTTCACTTGTTTGGTAGTTTCTATAGTCATAGCATCACCATTAATAGGTCCATTCGGACCAGGAGCGCATTGGGTGCTAAGAGTTTGGATATCCTCAACAACTTGGATAGTAGCAACAGTGTGGTGGGTAGGAAGGTTCTTAATTCTATCTTCTTCCTCCCTTTCTCTAGCCCATCTCTCTTTAAGTTTAGCCAACATCCTAATGTTTTCATTAATTTGCACTTGAATAGCATTCATAGGAGTGACCGTCCTCTCCTCAAGAGGAGAAGTTCTAATTTTAAGCAATTCTACCTCATGGGCTAAATTGTCTACCTTCGAGGAGAGATCATCTAGTTTGTTTAGTTTTTCTTCTACACTCTTATTAAAGGCTTTTTTGGTAGTGATGAAATCTTTAAGCATAATCTCTAGTTCAGTAGTGGAGTTCTTGGTACTAGGATAAGCATTGTTGTTCCCATAAGAATTAGAGGGGAACGGTCTAGGATTGCTACCAAAATTACTCCTATAAGCATTGTTGTTAAAATTGTTTCTAGATATAAAGTTCACATCTACTTGGTCTTGAGCAATCACAGGATTTAAAGGAACATCACGAGGATCAACAGAGGATTGCTTCGAAAGTAGAGACATGACCAAGTCAACTTTTTCATTTAGGGAGGAAATCTCCTCGACAGAGTTTACCTTCCTACCTGTTGGAGCGCGTTCGGTGTGCCATTGGGAATAGTTGGTCATCATCTCATCGAGAAGCTTCATGGCAGCACCAAGTGTAGTTGACATAAAGGTTCCTCCCGCGGCCGAATCTAACAAGTTTCGCGAGGTAAAGTTCAAGCCTGCATAAAAAGTTTGGATAACTATCCAAGTAGTCAAACCATGAGTAGGGCAGTTCTAGACAAGAGATTTCATACGTTCCCAAGCTTGGGCAACATGTTCATTATCCAATTGTTTAAAATTCATTATGTTACTTCTTAGTTGGATAATTTTAGCAGGTGGATAGTATTTTCCAATAAAAGCATCTTTGCACTTGTCCCATGAATCTATGCTATTTCTAGGCAAAGATTGAAACCAAATTTTAGCTCCTCCTCTCAAGGAGAAAGGAAAAATCTTAAGCTTAACAATATTACCATCTATTTCTTGGTACTTTTGCATATCACAAAGTTCAACAAAATTGTTCAAGTGTAAAGCAGCATCATCTCCAGCACCGGAGAATTGATCTTTCATAACTAAGTTCAGTAAAGTAGGTTTAATTTCATAAGAAGGTGCTGAAGTGGCAGGTGTAGTGATAGGCGTGCAAATAAAGTCATCGTTGTTGTGACTAGTGAAGTCACACAACTTGGTGTTCTCGGTGGAACCCATAGTAGCAAGCAAGCAAGATAACTATTTTTGTGATTTTCGATAAAAGATACTAAAGAAAAAACTGAAAGGTAAACTAACAAGACTAAAAAGCAAAGGTAAAAGATAGCGTGCAACTCCCCTATCTTGAAGAGTGGAGTCCCCGGCAACGGCGCCAGAAAACTTTGCTTGATGGCTTCTCGCCCCTCGTTGGTTACCCCAAGTGGAAGGTTTGAGATGCAGTGTAGCGGAAGTTTTCCCTTGGCAAAGATACCAAGGATCGATTTCCCCTGAGACTCCCAGTTTCAACAAGAAGGTGTCAACTGCTAACGGCGCCAGATATTAGCAATCAACATGGACCTGCACACAGATATAAATAACTTTGCTCCCAACGAGTACAGAGAGGTTGTCAATCCCTCCAGCCTTGTAGTTTACAAAGGATCAAACGCAAGTGATAATAGTGATAGGTATTGCTGCAATAGTAAGTAAAATAGAAAGTAAATAGCAGATGTGATCAGTGATGGTAATATGGACCGGGGTCCCATGATGTTCACTAGTGATGTCTCTCTCCCAAAAGACGATAAAACAGCTATGTGAGGTAAACGAATTACAGCTGGGCAATTGACAGAATTATGTGCGCAAACCAATGCTAATTATATTGCAAGAAAGGTAGAGGTTCAAAGCATGGGCGGTACGCCAAGGTAAGTAGACCGAAATCCATCTACATCTACTACTAATCATCCACCTTGAGATATCTATCCAGAACATCTCGCTGGTATTAAGTTGCGAGTCCCACCCATAGTGTAAACTCAAAGCAACAGACAACTGCATTAAAAGAACTTTGCGTAAAGTAAACAATCCTTGCACCCACGGGCACAAGCACCGTTGTTTTCCCCCTTGTGGCAACAGCACATCCCCTAGACTCATGTTTCTGTTACTCAAGCTAGTCATCGAGGGGCATGAACCCACAATCAAGCATAACGTTCCCTCTTGGAGTCACTACCTACTACTTGGCCAAAGCAATAAATAACAACGGAGAACATGCAAGAATTACTTACGAAAATAAATATAAAAGAGGTAGATCAAATATATTACTCAAACACAATCTAAACATAATCTCACAATCCATCGGATCCCAGCAAACTCAACATAGCAACAGCATAAGGATTACATATGTGCCTCGATCATGTAGGGCAGCTCACGAGGTCTAATTAGTGAAGCACAAGAAGGGGAGGAGAACATCACATAGCTACTGGTCATGGACCCATGGCCCAAGGGAGACTACTCACAACTCATCCGGGAGGCGTCCATGGTGGTGGAGAGGCTCCCAGTGGTGATCCTCCCCTCCGGCAGGGTGCCGGGAAGAGTTCTCCTGGTGCTCCCGATCTTGGAAGCGCGGCGGCGGCGGAACAGAGATGAGATCGCGAACAAGGGTTCCCGTCTCGAGGGTTTCGAGACGCGCCTTAAATATATGACAAAGGGGGGCATCAGCGGAGGCTCGGGGGGCCCAGGCGCCCCCCCCCCGGCACGGCCAGGGGGGCCGCGCCACCAGGGCGCCTGGATCCCTGGTGGCCCCCCCGGCTCTACTTTGGCTACCGGGAAGTTTCTGGAACGCTGATTTTTTATATAATTTTTCCGGGATTTTTCGGGCAGTTCTCGTAATGTGAAAACCTGAAATACAAAAACAGCAGAAAACAGAAACTGTCACTGGGGTGCACTGAGTTAATAGGTTAGTCCAAATATGATCAAAAGTGTATGGAAGTGTATAAATATCATAGCAATATCACCCAAAAGAGGCATGGAGCAAGCAGAAATTATAGATACGTTTTGGACGTATCACCCTACAACGGGAATCCCTCACGCTTGCGCGACACGGGGGGGCACCATAGGACAGCACAAAAATAAAACATACAACTCGTACCAATCTAAATCATCAATCAACCCAAAGACAAAGGATATCTACTCAAAACATCATAGGATGGCAACACATCATTGGATCATAATATGTGGCATAAAGCACCATGTTCAAGTAGGGATTACAGCGGGGTGCAGGAGAGTGGACCGCGTAAAATAGATGAGGATGGTGATGATGATGGTGATGTTGATGAAGACGATCACCACAGTGATGATTCCCCTCCCGATGACACTCTGGCGCCACCGAGAGGGAGGAAGAGAGGTTCTCCCCCTTGTGCTTCCTCCTCCATGGCCTCCCCCTAGATGGGGAGAGGTTCTCCCTCTGGTCCTTGGCCATCATGGCGATGATGGCCCCTCCGGGATCATCCTCCATGGCCTCCGGTGATGATGGCCCCCTCCGGCAGGGTGCCAGAGAGGGCCTAGATAGATTTCTCGTGGTTACAGAGGCTTGCGGCGGTGGAACTTCCGATCTAGGTTTTTTCTGGAGGTTTCTGTATTTATAGGAATTTTTGGCGTCGGTCTCACGTCCAGGGGGTCTCCAAGTCGTCCACGAGATAGGGACCTACGCCCAAGGGGTGGGCGCGCCCCCACCCTCGTGGATAGCCCGAGACTCTTCTGGCCCAACTCTTTTACTCCAGGGGCTTCTTTTGGTCCATACAAAATCATCAAAAAATGGCACGTCAATTGGACTCCGTTTGGTATTCCTGTTTTGTAAAACCCATAAACAAGGAAAAAACAAAAACTGGCACTAGGCTCTAGGTTAATAGGTTAGTCCCAAAAATCATATCAAATAGCATATACATGTATATAAAACATCTAAGATGGATAATATAATAGCATGAATACTTCATAAATTATACTCCCTCCGTTCCTAAATATAAGGTGTATTAGTTTTTTAAAAACTCAAATGAAACCTATGTTTGACCAACTTTATAGCAAAATATATAAAGACTTACAACACTAAATATATAAAATACAAAAATATACTTCATGGGCAATATAGTGATAATGGTTTGGTAGTCTAGACATTGATATTTTTGTCTATAAACTTGGTCAAAGTTAGACAAGTTTGACTTTTTGAAAAAAATAATACACCTTATATTAAGGAACGGAGGGAGTAGATACTTTGGAGATGTATCACCGGCCCCCTCCCAATTTGGATTCGGCTAGGGGGGCGCGCCCCCACCCCATGGGAGCCTCCTCTCTCTTCCACTAAAGACCATTTAGGCCCATTAAGCCCCCGAGGGGTCCGGTAACTCCCCGGTACTCCAGTATTTATCCGGTGTCCGAACATAACCTTCCAATATATCAATCTTTATGTCTTGACCATTCCGAGACTCCTCTTCATGTCCGTGATCTCATCCTGGACTCCGAACAACCTTCGATACATCAAAACACATAAACTCATAATACCAATCGTCATTGAATGTTAAGCGTGCGGACCCTACGGGTTCGAGAACTATGTAGACATTACCGAGACTCATCTCCGGTCAATAATCAATAGCGGAACCTGGATTCTCTTATTGGTTCCTACATATTCTACGAAGATCTTTATCGGTCAAAACGCATAACAACATACGTTGTTCCCTTTGTCATCGGTATGTTACTTGCCCGAGATTCGATCGTCGGTATCATCCTACCTAGTTCAATCTCGTTACCGGCAAGTCTCTTTACTCATTCTGTAATACATCATCTGTTGACTAACTCATTAGTCGTTTGCTTGCAAGGCTTATTATGATGTGTATTACAGAGAGGGCCCAATGATACCTCTCTGACACTCGGAGTGAAAAATCCTAATCTTGATATATCCCAACACCACAAACACTTTCGGAAACACCTGTAGAGCATCTTTATAATCACCCAATTATGTTGTGACGTTTGACAGCACACAAGATGTTCCTCCGATATTCGGGAGTTACATAATCTCATAGTTAGAGGAACCCATATAAGTCATGAAGAAAGCAATAGCAGTAAAACTAAACGATCATAGTGCTAAGCTTATGGATAGGTCTTGTCCATCACATCATTCTCCTAATGAGGTGATCTTGTTGATCAAATGACAACTCATGTCTATGGCTAGGAAACATAACCATCTTTGATCAATGAGCTAGTCTAGTAGAGGCATACTAGGGACACTCTGTTTTGTCTATGTATTCACACATGAATAAAAGACTTTTATCATGATATATAAGGAAATATAAATAAAAACTTTATTATTTCCTCTAGGTTATATTTCCTTCACTCTCCCACTTGCACTAGAGTCAATAATCTAGTTCACATCGCCATGTGATTTAACACCTATAGTTCACATCACCATCTGACCAATACCCAAAGGGTTTACTAGAGTCAATAATCTAGTTCACATCGCCATGTGATTATCACCCAAAGAGTACTAAGGTGTGATCATGTTTTGCTTTGTGAGAGAAGTCAAGGGGTCTGTCACATTCAGATCCGTATGTATTTCGCAAATTTCTATCTCTACAATGCTCTGCTTGTAGCTACTCTAGCTAATTGCTCCCACTTTCAATACGCATCCAGATTGATACTTAGAGTCGTCTGGATTTAGTGTCAAAGCTTGCATCGGCGTAACCCTTTACGACGAACTCTTTATCACCTCCATAATCGAGAAATATTTCCTTTAGTCATCCAATTACTAAGGATAATTTTGACCGCTGTCTAGTGATCTACTCCTGGATCACTATTGTACCTCATTGCCAAACTCATGGAAAGGTACACAACAGGTTTGGTACACATCATGGCATACTTTATTGAATCTATGGCTGAGGCATAGGGAATGAGTTTCATTCTCTCTCTATTTTTCTGCTATGGTCGGGCTTTGAGTCTTACTCAACTTCATACCTTACAACTCAGGCAAGAACTCCTTCGCTGACTGATCCATTTTGAACTACTTCAAAATCTTTATCAAGGTATGTACTAATTGAATGTCTTATCAAGTGTCATGATCTATCTCTATAGATCTCGGTGCCCAATATATAAGCAGCTTTACCAAGGTCTTTTATTGAAAAACTCATTTTAAACAATCCTTTATGCTTTCTAGAAAAATTCTACATCATTTCCGATCAACAATATGTCATTCACATATACTTATCAGAAATTTTGTAGTGCTGCCACTCACTTTCTTGTAAATACAGGCTTCACCGTAAGTCTGTATAAAACCATATGCTTTGATCACCTTATCAAAGCGTGTATTCCAACTCTGAGGTGCTTGCACCAGTCCATAGATGGATCGCTGGAGCTTGCACACTTTGTTAGCACCTTTAGGATCGACAAAACCTTCTGGTTGCATCATATACAACTCTTCTTTAAGATATCCATTAAGGAATGTAGTTTTGTCATCCATTTGCCAGATTTCATAAAACGCGACAATTGCTAACATGATTTGGATAGACGTAAGTATCGCTAAGGGTGAGAAAGTCTCATCGTAGTCAACTCCTTGAACTTGTCGAAAAACCTTTTTGCGACAAGAAGATCTTTGTAGACAGTAACATTACCATCGGCGTCAGTCTTCCTCTTAAAAATCCATTTATTTTCAATGGCTTTTCATGAAGGAAATATGCCCTAGGGCCAATAATAAAGTTGATATTTATATTTCCTTATATATCATGATAAATGTCTTTTATTCATGCTAGAATTGTATTAACCGGAAACTTGATACATGTGTGAATACATAGACAAAACAGAGTGTCCCTAGTATGCCTCTACTAGACTAGCTCGTTAATCAAAGATGGTTATGTTTCCTAACTATAGACATGAGTTGTAATTTGATCAACGGAATCACATCATTAGGAGAATGATGTGATGGACAAGACCCATCTGTTAGCTTAGCACTATGATCATTTAGTTTTACTGATATTTCTTTCTTCATGACTTATACATGTTCCTATGACTATGAGATTATGCAACTCCCGAATACCGGAGGAACACCTTGTGTGCTATCAAACGTCACAACATAACTAGGCGATTATAAAGATGCTCTACAGGTGTCTTCGAAGGTGTTTGTGGTGTTAGCATAGATGGAGAATAGGATTTGTCACTCCAAGTGTCGGAGAGGTGGCCCTCTCGGTAATACACATCGTAATAAGCCTTGCAAGCAAACGACTAATGAGTTAGTCATGAGATGATGTATTACGGAATGAGTAAAGAGACTTGATGGTGACGAGATTGAACTAGGTATGATGATACCGATGATCGAATCTCGGGCAAGTAACATACCCAAGACAAAGGGAACAACGTATGTTGTTATGCGGTTTGACCGATAAAGATCTTCGTCGAATATGTAGGAATGAATATGCGCATCCAGGTTCCTCTATTGGTTATTGACCGGAGATGAGTCTCGGTCATGTCTACATAGTTCTCGAACCCGTAGGGCCCGCACGCTTAGCGTTCGATGACGATCGGAGTTTTTGTGTTTTGATGTACAGAAGGTAGTTCGGAGTCCCGGATGTGATCACGGACATGACGAGGAGTCTCTAAATGGTCGAGACATAAAGATTGATATATTGGAAGGTTACATTCGGACACCGGAAGGGTTTCAGGGTCACCGCATAAATACCGGAGTACCAGGAGGTTACCGGAACCCCCTGGGAGTAAATGGGCCTTATTGGGCTTTAGGGGAGAGAGAGGGGCTGCCTAGGGTAGGCCCCCCCCAAACCTAGTCCGAATTATACTAAGGGGGAGGGGCGGCGCCCCCTCCTTCCTTCTCTTCTCTCTCCCCCTTCCCTCTTCTCCTACTCCTACTAGGAAAGGGGAGTCCTACTCCTAGTGGGAGTAGGACTCCCCCCTTGGCGCGCCTCCTCCCCTTGGCCAGCCGCCTCCTCCCTCTCCCTCCTCTATATACATGGGGAGGGCACCCCTAGAACACACATCAATTGTTCCTAGCTGTGTGCGGTGCCCCCCTCCACTGTTACACACCTCGGTCATATCGTTGTAGTGCTTAGGCGAAGCCCTACGCCTGTAACTTAATCATTATTGGCACCACGCCGTCGTGCTGACAAAACTCTCCCTCGGCCTCAACTGGATCAAGATATCGAGGGACGTCATCGAGCTGAACGTGTGCTGAACGCGGAGGTGCCGTACGTTCGGTACTTGGATTGGTTGGATCGCAAAGACGTTAGACTACATCACGTTACTAAACGCTTCCGCTTTCGGTCTACGAGGGTACGTGGACACACTCTCCCCGCTCGTTTCTATGCTTCTCCTAGATAGATCTTGCGTGATCGTAGGTAATTTTTTTGAAATACTATGTTCCCCAATAGTGGCATCAGAGCCTGGTCCATGCGTAGATGATATGCACGAGGAGAACATAATGAGTTGTGGGCGATAATAGTCATACTGCTTACCAGCATGTCATACTTTGATTCGGCGGTATTGTGAGATGAAGCGGCCCGAACCGACATTACGCGTATGCTTACGCGAGACTGGTTTCACCGTTATGAGCACTTGTTGCTTAAAGGTGACCGGCGGGTGTCTGTATCTCTCACTTTAGTTGAATCGAGTGTGACTATGCTCGGTCCTTGTGAAGGTTAAAACAGCACACTTGACAAAAAATCGTTGTGGTTTTTATTTGCGTAGGTAAGAATGGTTCTTGCTAAGCCCGTAGCAGCCACGTAAAACTTGCAACAACAAAGTAGAGGACGTCTAACTTGTTTTTGCGGGCATGTTGTGATGTGATATGGTCAAGACCTGATGAGTTATACGTTATTGTATGAGATGATCATGTTTTGTAAATTACCGGAAACCAGCAGGAGCCTTATGGTTGTCTCTTTATTGTATGAATTGCGAAAGCCATGTAATTGCTTTACTTTATCATTATGAGTTAGCGATAGTAGTAGTAGCAATAGTTGGTGTGACGACCACGACGCTACGATGAAGATCATGGTGTCAAGCCGGTGACGATGGAGATCATGACGATGCTTTGGAGATGGAGATCAAAAGCACAAGATGATGATGGCCATATCATGTCACATATTTTGATTGCATGTGATGTTTATCTTATTATGCCTCTTAGTTTGCTTAGTACGACGCTAGCATTATAAGATGATTCCTTACAAAAATTTTAAGGTACAAGTGTTCTCCCTAAGTATGCACCGTTGCGAAAGTTCGTGGTGTCGAGACACCACGTGATGATCGGGTGTGATAAGCTCTACGTTCAAATACAACGGGTGTAAGACAGTTTTGCACATGCAGAATACTCAGGTTAAACTTGACGGGCCTAGCATGTACAGACATGGCCTCGGAACACTGGAGACCGAAAGGTCGAGCGTCAATCATGTAGTAGATATGATCAACATAAGATGTTCACCATTGAAAACTATTCCATCTCACGTGATGATCGGACACGGTTTAGTTGATTTGGATCTTGTGATCATTTAGATGGCTAGAGGGATGTCTATCTAAGTGGGAGTTCTTTAGTAATATGATTAATTGAACTTTAATTTATCATGAACTTAGTCCTGATAGTTTTTGCATATCTAAGTTTTTGTAGATCAATGGCCCGTGCTACCGTTCCCTTGAATTTTAATGCATTCCTAGAGAAAGCTAAGTTGAAAGATGATGGTGGCTACTACATGGACTGGGTCCGTAACTTGAGGATTATCCTCATTGCTGCACAGAAGTATTATGTCATTGAAGCACCGCTTGGTGACAAGCCCCCTCCCGCTAATGTAGACGCTCTGAACGTCTGGCAAACGCGGTCTGATGACTACTCGATAGTTCAGTGTGCCATGCTTTACGGCTTAGAATCGGGACTTCAAAGACGTTTTGAACGTCATGGAGCATATGAGATGTTCGAAGAGTTGAAGTTAATAGTTCAAGCAAATGCCCAAATTGAGAGATATGAAGTCTCCAATAAGTTCTATTGCTACAAGATGGAGGAGAACAGTTCTATTAGTGAACACTTCCTCCGAATGTCCTGGTACTACAATCATATGACTCAACTTGGTTGCAAAGCTGATGAAGGTAGTATTATTGATAGAGTTCTTCGATCACTGCCACCAAGCTATAAAGGCTTCGTGATGAACTATAATATGCAAGGGATGCAAACGACAATTCCCGAGCTCTTCGCGTAGGTAGAAATCAAAAAGGAGGATCAAGTGTTGATAGTTAACAAGACCACTAATTTCAAGAAAAAAGGGCAAGGGAGAGAAGGGGAACTTCAAGAAGAATAGCAACCCAGTTGCTAATCCCGCGAAGAAACCCAAGTCTGGAGCCAAGCCTGAAACTGAGTGCTTCTACTGCGAAGGGACTAGACACTGGAAGCATAACTGCCCCAAGTATTTGATGGATAAGAAGGATGACAAAGTGAACAAAGGTATATTTGATATACATGTTATTGATGTGTACCTTACTAATGCTCGTAGTAGCACCTGGGTATTTGATACTAGTTCGGTTGCTAATATTTTTAACTTGAATTAGGGGCTTTTTATTAAATGAAGATTAGCTAAGGACGAGGTGACGACGCGCGTGGGAAATGGTTCCAAAGTCGATGTGATGCTGTCGGCACGCTACCTCTACATCTACCTTCGGGGTTAGTTTTAGACCTAAATAATTGTTATTTCGTGCTAGCGTTGAGCATGAACATTATATCTGGATCTTGTTTGTTGCGAGACGGTTATTCATTTAAATCGGAGAATAATGGTTATTCTATTTATATGAGTAATATCTTTTATGGTCATTCACCCTTGAAGAGTGGTCTACTCTTGTTGGATCTCAATCGTAGTGATACATATATTCATAATATTGAAGCCAAAAGATGCAAAGTTGGAAATCATGGAGAGAGCAACTGACTTGTTGGAAATCATACATATTGATGTACGCGGATCGATGAGTGTTGAGGCTCGCGGCGGGTATTGTTATTTTCTGACCTTCACTGATGTTTTGAGGAGATATGGGTATATCTACTTGATGAAGCACAAGTCTGAAACATTTGAAAAGTTCAAAGAATTTCAGAGTGAAGTAGAGAATCATCGTAACAAGAAAATAAAGTTTCTACGATCTGATCGTGGAGGCGAATATTTGAGTTACGAGTTTGGTCTTCATTTGAAACAATGTTGAATAGTTTCATAGCTCACGCCACCTGGAACACCATAGTGTAATGGTGTGTCTGAACGTCGTAACCATACTTTATTAGATATGGTGTGATCTATGATGTCTCTTACCGATTTACCACTATCATTTTGGGGTTATGCTTTAGAGACAGTTGCATTCTCGTTAAATAGGGCACCATCTAAATCCATTGGGACGACGCCTTATGAATTGTGGTTTGGCAAGAAACCCAAGTTGTCATTTCTTAAAGTTTGGGGCTGCGATGCTTATGTGAAAAAGCTTCAACCTGATAAGCTCAAACCCAAGTCAGAGAAATGTGTCTCCATAGGATACCCAAAGGAAACTGTTGGGTACACCTTCTATCACAGATCCGAAGGCAAGATATTTGTTACTAAGAATGGATCCTTTCTAGAGAAGGAGTTTCTCTCGAAAGAAGTGAGTGGAAGGAAAGTGGAACTTGATGAGGTAATTGTACCTTCTCCCGAACTGGCAAATGGTATATCACAGAAACTAGTTACAGTGATTCCTACACTAATCAGCGAGGAAGCTAATGATCATGATCATGAAACTTCAGATCAAGTTACTACTAAACCTCGTAGGTCAACCAGAGTGCATTCCGCGCCAGAGTGGTACGGTAACCAGGTTCTGGAAATCAAGTTACTAGACCATGATGAACCTACGAACTATGAGGAAGCGATGATGAGCCCCGATTCCGCAAAATGGCTTGACGCCATGAAATCTGAGATGGGATCCATGTATGAGAACAAAGTGTGGACTTTGGTTGACTTGCCCGATGATCGGCAAGCCATTGAAAATAAATGGATCTTTTTGAGGAAGACTGATGCCGATGGTAATGTTACTGTCTACAAAGCTCGACTTGTTGTGAAAGGTTTTTGACAAGTTCAAGGAGTTGACAACGACGAGACTTTCTCACCCGTAGCGATGCTTAAGTCTGTCCAAATCATGTCAGCAATCGCCCCATTTTATGATTATGAAATCTGGCAAATGGATGTCAAAACTGCATTCCTTAATGGATGCCTCAAAGAGGAGTTGTATATGATGCAACTAGAAGGTTTTGTCGATCCTAAAGGTGCTAACAAAGTGTGCAAGCTCCAATGATCCATCTATGGACTGGTGCAAGCATCTCGGAGTTAGAATATATGCTTTGATGAGGTGATCAAAGCATATGGTTTTATACAGACTTTTTGAGAAGCGTGTATTTACAAGAAAGTGAGTGGGAGCTCTGTAGCATTTCTGATATTATATATGGATGACATATTGCTGATTGGAAATGATATAGAATTTTTGGATGGCATAAAAGGATACTTGAATAAGAAATTTTCAATGACAGACCTCGGTGAAGCTGCTTATATATTGGGCATCAAGATTTATATAGATAGATCAAGACGCTTAATTGGACTTTCACAAAGCACATACCTTGATAAAGTTTTGAAGAAGATCAAAATGGGTCAGTCAAAGAAAGGGTTCTTGCCTGTGTTACAAGGTGTGAAGTTGAGTAAGACTCAATGCCCGACCACTGCAGAACATAGAGAGAAAATGAAAGTCATTCCCTATGCCTCAGCCATAGGATCTATCATGTATGCAATGATGTGTACCAGACCTGATGTGTGCCTTGCTATAAGTTTAGCAGGGAGGTACCAAAGTAATCCAAGAGTGGATCATTGGACAGCGGTCAAGAACATCCTGAAGTACCTGAAAAGGACAAAGGATATGTTTCTTGTTTATGGAGGTGACAAAGAGCTCGTCGTAAACGGTTACGTTGATTCAAGATTTGACACTGATCCGGATGACTCGAAGTCACAAACCAGATATGTATTTTTGTTGAATGGTGGAGCTGTCAGTTGGTGCAGTTCCAAGTAGAGCGTCGTGGTGGGATCTACGTGTGAAGCGGAGTACATAGCTTCTTCGGAAGCAGCAAATGAAAGAGTCTCGATGAAGGAGTTCATATCCGATCTAGGTGTAATACCTAGTGCATCGGGTCCAATGAAAATCTTTTGTGACAACACTGGAGCAATAGCCTTGGCGAAGGAATCCAGGTTTCACAAAAGAACCAAGCACATCAAGAGACGCTTCAATTCCATTCATGATCAAGTCAAGGAGGGAGACATAGAAATTTGCAAGATACATACGGATCTGAATGTTGCAGACCCATTGACTAAGCCTTTTCCATGAGCAAAACATGATCAGCACCAAAACTCCATGGGTGTTAGAATCATTACTATGTAATCTAGATTATTGACTCTAGTGCAAGTGGGAGACTGAAGGAAATATGCCCTAGAGGCAATAATAAAGTTGTTATTCATATTTCGTTATATATCATGGTAAATGTATTTTATTCATGCTAGAATTGTATTAACCGGAAACTTGATACATGTGTGAATACATAGACAAAACAGAGTGTCCCTAGTATGCCTCTACTTGACTAGCTTGTTAATCAAAGATGGTTATGTTTCCTAACTATAGACATGAGTTGTCATTTGATCAACGGGATCACATCATTAGGAGAATGATGTGATGGACAAGACCCACCGTTAGCTTAGCACTATGATCGTTTAGTTTTACTGCTATTGCTTTCTTCATGACTTATACATGTTCCTATGACTTTGAGATAATGCAACTCCCGAATACCAGAGGAACACCTTGTGTGCTATCAAACGTCACAACGTAACTGGGTGATTATAAAGATGCTCTATAGGTGTCTCCGAAGGTGTTTGTGGTGTTGGCATAGATCGAGAATAGAATTTGTCACTCCGAGTGTCGGAGAGGTATCTTTGGGCCCTCTCGGCAATACACATCGTAATAAGCCTTGCAAGCAAACGACTAGTTAGTTAGTCATGAGACGATGTATTACGGAATGAGTAAAGAGACTTGCCGGTGACGAGATTGAACTAGGTATGATGATACCGACAATCGAATATCGGGTAAGTAACATACCGATGACAAATGGAACAATGTATGTTGGTATGTGGTTTGACCGATGAAGCTTCGTAGAATATGTAGGAACCAATATGAGCATCCAGGTTCCGCTATTGGTTATTGACGGGAGATGAGTCTCGGTCATGTCTACATAGTTCTCAAACCCGTAGGGTCCGCACGCTTAACGTTCGATGACGATCGGTATTATCAGTTTTTGTGTTTTGATGTACCGAAGGTAGTTCGGAGTCCTGGATGTGATCACGGACATGACAAGGAGTCTCGAAATGGTCGAGACATAAAGATTGATATATTGGAAGGTTATATTCGGACACCAGAAGGGTTCTGATGGGCCATCGTATAAATACCGGAGTACCGGGAGGTTATCGGAACCCCCCGGGGAGTAAATGGGCCTTATTGGACTTTAGGGGAGAGAGAAAGAGGGGGGCTGCCTAGGGAAGGCCGCGCGCTCACCCAAGCCTAGTCCAAATTGGACTAGGGGGGAGGGGCAGCGCCCCCTCCTTCCTTCCCTTCTCTCTCTCTCTCCCTTCCCTCTTCTCCTGCTCCTACTAGAAAAGAGGAGTCCTACTCCTAGTGGGAGTAAGACTCCACCCTTGGTGCGCCTCCTCCCCTAGGCCAGCCACCTCCTCCCTCTCCCTCCTTTATATACGTGGGGAGGGCGCCCCTAGAACACACATCAATTGTTCCTAGCCGTGTGTGGTGCCCCCCTTCACAATTACACACATCGGTCATATCATCGTAGTGCTTAGGCGAAGCCCTACGCCTGTAACTTCATCATCATCGTCACCACGCCATCGTGCTAACAAAACTCTCCCTCGGCCTCAACTGAACCAAGAGCTCGTGGGACATCATCGAGTTGAACATGTGCTGAACGCGGAGGTGCCGTATGTTCGGTACTTGGATAGATTGGATCGTGAAGACGTTCGACTACATCAACCACGTTACTAAACACTTCCGCTTTTGGCATACGAGGGTACGTGGACACACTCTCCCCGCTCGTTGCTATGCTTCTCCTAGATAGATCTTGCGTGATCGTAGGTAATGTTTTTGAAATACTACGTTCCCCAACATGCCGATCATCGGGCAAGTCAACCAAAGTCCACATTTTGTTCTCATACTTGGATCCCATCTCAGATTTCATGGCCTCAAGCCATTTTGCGGGATCTGCACTCATCATTGCTTCCTCATAGTTCGTAGGTTCATCATGGTCTAGCAACATGACTTCCAGAACCGGGTTACCGTACCACTCCAGCGCGGAACGTACTCTGGTTGACCTACGAGGTTCAGTAGTAACTTGATATGAAGTTTCATGATGATCATCATTAGCTTCCTCATTGATTGGTGTAGGAATCACTCGAACTAGTTTCTGTGATGTACTACTTTCCATTTCGGGAGAAGGTACAATTACCTCATCAAGTTCTACTTTCCTCCCACTGACTTCTTTCAAGAGAAACTCCTTCTCCAGAAAGGATCCATTCTTAGCAAAAAATATCTTGCCTTCAGATTTGTGATAGAAGGTGCACCTAACAATTTCCTTTGGGTATCCTATGAAGACACATTTCTCCGACATGGGTTCGATCTTATTAGGTTGAAGCTTTTTCACATAAGCATCGCAGCCCCAAACTTTAAGAAACGACAACTTTGGTTTCTTGCCAAACCACAGTTCATACGGTGTCGTCTCAACGGTTTTAGATGGTGCCCTATTTAACGTGAGTGCAGCTGTCTCTAATGCATAACCCCAAAACAATAGTGGCAATTCGGTAAGAGACATCATAGATCACATCATATCTAATAAAGTACGGTTACGACGTTTTGACACACCATTAAGCTGTGGTGTTCCACGTGGCGTGAGCTGTGAAACTATTCCACATTGTTTCAAATGAAGATCAAACTCATAACTCAAATATTCGCCTCCTCGATCAGATTATAGAAACTTTGTTTCCTTGTTACGATGATTCTCAACTTCACTCTGAAATTCTTTGAACTTTTCAAATGTTTCGGACTTGTGTTTCATCAAGTAGATATACCAATATCTGCTCAAATAATGATACCCGCCGCGAGCATCAACACTCATTGGTCCGCATACATCAGTATGTATTATTTCCAATAAGTCACTTGCTCGCTCCATTGTTCCGGAGAACGGAGTTTTAGTCATATTGCCCATGAGGCATGGTTCGCAAGTAGCAAATGATTCATAATCAAGTGATTCAAAAAGTCCATCAACATGGAGTTTCTTCATGCGCTTTACATCAATATGACCTAAACGGCAATGCTACAAGTATGTTGCACTATCATTATCAACTCTACATCTTTTTTCTTCAATATTATGAATATGTGTATTACTATGATCGAGTTTCAATAAACCATTCACCTAGGGTGTATGACCAAAGAAGGTTTTATTCATGTAAACAGAATAACAATTATTCTCTCTCTTAAATGAATAACCATATTGCAATAAACATGATCCAATCTTGTTCATGCTCAACGCAAACACCAAATAACATTAATTTTAGGTTTAACACTAATCCCGAAAGTACTAGGAGTGTGCGATGATGATCATATCAATATTGTAACTACTTCACACAGACATCGTCATCTCACCCTCAACTAGTCTCTGTTTATTCTGCAACTCCTGATTCGAGTTACTAATCTTAGCAACTGAACAGGTAGCAAATACCCAGGGTGTCAGGGATATTATTAGCAGGTGTAAACCGGCTGGAGTAAACCGGATTGTGATGAAATAGTTGTATAATTGTAAAGCTCAGTAAAGGTTACGGCCCATGAAGGCTTAGGGCCCATGTGTAGAGTTACGGTTTGTAAACTGTCTTATCGTGTAACTTGAGAAACAAGGAAGAAAGAGCAGAGACCGAGGCAGACACAAATATGAGCCGGCCTCGGGACTCTGTAAACCGGAACGGGCGTTGCCTCTATATAAAGGGACGACCCGGCGACGGTTCAAAGACAGGCAACAACCCGTCGAGACGCAGGCAAGCAATCAGCTCCCTGTTCATCGACGCCCAAGCAATACCAAACCAAACTAGACGTAGGCTTTTACCTTCCTCGAAGGGGCCGAACTAGTATAAAACCTCTGTGTCCTTTGTGTGCTTTTAACCCCTTCAAGCTAACCCATGTGATGGTTCCTCAACTAAGTCCGTTAAACCGGACATCTGCCGTGTTAATTCCACGACAATTGGCGCCCACCGTGGGGCCTCCGCACGACGGTTTCGAGTTCTTGAAGGGCAGCTTCGAAGGACTCAAGGGCTACGCGGTCGGCCGGATGACCAAGAGTCGCCACGGCCGGATCTACATCGACGACGCTGGCTGGGGCCCGGAGGCCGATTCAATCGAATACGGGTACCGGGTTCCTTTCGATGGCATCCACGTCTTCATCGGCAAGATTGGCAAATCGGGACCTGAGCCGGACATCTTCTCCGACATCATCGAGCCGGCTCAGCGTGCGAGATCGGCCCGGATTCAGCCTGCCATGAAGCGCGTTTTCGTTGGAGCAATACATGGAGTCCAAGCCAAGGACGGATCGGATTCTGGTGGCGAGACAGTTGTCTATTCCGATGATGGATCTTCATCCGGAGAAACTGAGTCCCTGTATCTATTGCGGGACGGCCGATCTGAGGGTGTGTCCGACGGAGACAATATTCTGGACCCCTTTGATCTGCCAAACCGGGTGGCTGTCTTTATGGCCGGGTCACAACCTACGCAGCAGTCCACGGTGAACGGGGCGAACACAGCAGAAGCTGGTGCAGGGGGGAGCGGCCAGGCCCTCTCGCCCTCTGACGCTCTATCCGCCTTAGTCGAGGAGTTGACAACCCGGGCAGTAGCAGTGGTGGCTCCAGCAGACAAGGTGCAACACGATGCAGAACTCCTTCAGCTGAGGGGCCGGATCGAGCAGGCAAGAGAGGATCTAAAAGCAGAGAAAGCTATGATAGCAACAAGATAGGCAGAGCTGGAGTCTCAGGCCTTCCAGCTCAGGATGGATCAGGCCTCTGCGCAGGGAGTAAGGACTCGAAGGTACCAGTCTCGTCTACCGCCGGTCTATGAGGCGATGAATCTTTTCGGGACGCCGGGAGCGGGAGCCAGCAATGATCCAGAGGTAAACCGGAGGACGGCCCCTGTGAGGGGTGAACCGGTTCAACAGACCGTGGCGGAGCAAGATCGACGGATTACGCCTCACGTTCCCACTCCTCCGGGTCATTACTCAAACCCTTTGGATAACATTGTTGCTGCCGCTTCACGTCTGGCCGCTTTACCCATTGAGGGGACATCCCCCGTAGCAATGGAGGCACGCAGGGTCAAGGATCTGCTTAATACAACTTTGACACAGCAGCAGGCATATTCCTACAGCAGGGAAAGACTTCATTCGACACCCCGTCACAGCCGGAGTTATACTAGGCATTGGGAGGAACCGGAGGTGTCCAGTAGTGAACGGAGGCGATACCGTCATAGACAGGATAATCCGGCGGGCGCAGAGGTGCAAGCTCAGGAGGCAGCAAACCGGGTTAGATCTGCGGCCCGCGAGGAGATCCGCCAAACGACGCCGGTTCACACAACCACAGCAGAGTCAGGAGTCACGACGAGTTCCTTTGGGGTGCAGTGTCTTGTCCCCGCCTTACGAAGCATAAAGTTACCCAAAGATTTCAAGGGTCCGCGTAAAGTACCTAACTACACAGCAGATTTGGCTCTAGAAGCTTGGATCGAGAGCTATGAGATGGCTATGGAGATGCTGGACGTGGATGAAGCGGATTGCGCGAAGTACTTTACCATGATGCTTGAGGGTACAGCCCGGACCTGGTTAAAGGGGTTACCCCCTAACTCCATCGGATCATGGGGTGAGTTACGCCGCCAATTTATCAAAAATTTCAAGGATATGTGCAAGCAGCCAATGTCAGTGGTGGATCTAGCAGCATTCATACAAGGAGAGCAGGAGCCTACAAGTGCATGGGTGTGGCGAGTATCAGAAATCCTGCACTCTTCAAATGGTATCAGCCCCAGTACGGCGATAGTAACACTGGAAAACAATTGCCGGTTTGAGTCTCTGAAGTTAAAGTTGGGACGGCTCAAACGGGATTGTAATGACATGGGAACTCTCATGAGCGCTCTGGTGAAGTACGGGGACTCCGATAACACTAAGTATCCAGAAGCGGATGGAGATAAAACTGGGAAGGCAAATAAGTCTGGTAAACCGGCGCAGGCTAATGCGGTCGGAACAAGCTTCTTAGGCAAACGAAAGGCAGAGGGTGGCTCTGATTTCATGGCCAATACCGAAGTTCAAGGAGGCTTTCAGCGCAACAAGGGTAAACCGCCCCCACAAACCGGCGGGGGGTTCGTTACTTGGGAGCAAGAATTGAATGGGCCTTGCCCGAAACACGGATCAAAGGAACATCCAGCTAAACATACCTGGGGAGAATGCAAGGCCATGATGGAGGCCCTGAGCCGGGTCAGATCTAACAACAGACCACCAGGCGGCGGATCAGGCCCCGGGTTTTATGGTCCGGGTCATCAGGGGTACAGCTCCGGATCAGGGTATCTTGGCAACAACAATGGTTACAATAACCAAGGCAACCATCAGTATGGTCAGGGCGGTTACAATAACCAAAACAATCAACAACAAGGCCAGGGTAATAGCAACAATCAAGGCAATCAGCAGCATCAACAGCAGCAGCAATCCGGATATCAGAGTAATCCGAAGGAGCTGAGCAGTGGACAGTATCATGTGTTCACTATGAGTTTGTGCAAACGGGATAAAAAAGTCTTAAAGCGGGCGGTCCACGCGGTTGAACCGGCAACTCCACAGTTCCTGCGCTGGTCGGAGCAACCTATTGTGTGGAGCACAGAGGATCACCTGCCGCGAGTTGATAATCCGGGCCAATTGGCCTTAGTGGTAGCACCACAGGTGGGTGGCTACAAATTCACCAAGGTTCTTATGGATGGCGGCAGCAGCATCAACATATCGTACTATGAGACTTTCCGTCGCATGGGCCTGACGGATAAGAAGCTAAGACAGTCAAACACGGTGTTTCACGGAGTAGTGCCAGGTAAATCAGCTTACCCAGTGGGGAAGATTAACATAGAAGTAACCTTTGGAGATGAACAGGATTCCAGGTCGGAGATGATAACCTTTGAAGTTGTCAAGATGCTGAGCCCATATCATGCTCTGTTTGGAAGACCGGTTTACGCCAAGTTTATGGCTAGGCCGTGCTATGTTTATCTACAGCTCAAGATGTCGGGTCACAAAGGAACCATCACGGTTCATGGAAGTCGCAAGATTGCATTGGAGTGTGAAGAAGGAGACGTTGCTTATGCGAAGGCAGTATGTGCCACGGAGGAGTTGAAGTTTTACAAGGACAACGTTGATCCAGCAGATATGTCCCCATTGAAGAAGCCAACTACAGAGCATGATCCGGCATTGAAGTTCAAGTCCGCGGAGGAGACCAAGCAAGTTGATTTTGTGCCAGGCGATTCATCCAAGCAGTTCACTATCAGCGCTAACCTTTATCCTAAATAGGAAAGCGCGCTCATTGAGTTCATCCGTGAGAAGCGGGATATCTTTGCATGGAAACCTTCTGACATGCCAGGTATACCGAGGGAACTCGCTGAGCACAGTCTTAACATTGATCCGAAGTTTAAACCGGTCAAGCAGTATCTGCGCCGCTTCAACGAAGAAAGGTGCAAGGCTATAGGAGAAGAAGTGGCCAGACTTTTGGCCGCAGGGCTCATAGTTGAAGTTTTTCATCCGGAGTGGTTGGCTAATCCGGTGCTGGTGTTAAAGAAAAATGGAAAGTGGAGGATGTGTGTGGATTACACAGACCTAAACAAAGCTTGTCCAACTGATCCTTTTGCTCTCCCCCGTATTGATCAGATCATTGATGCTACGGCAGGATGTGAGCGGCTAAGTTTTTTGGATGCATACTCAGGATATCATCAGATCAAGATGGCAGTTAAAGACCAGGAGAATACAGCTTTCATAACTCCTTTTGGTGCTTTTTGCTATGTGTCTATGCCTTTTGGGCTCAAGAGTGCCCAAGCAACTTACCAGCGTTGCGTACAGAATTGTCTTAAGGGGCAGATAGGGAGAAACGTTCATGCTTATGTGGATGATATTGTGGTAAAATCAAGGAAGGAGGAGACGTTGATAGAGGACCTCAAGGAGACCTTTGACAACCTTCGAGCCTATAAAATGATGCTTAATCGTGCTTTCGGTGTTCCGGCGGGCAAACTCCTCGGGTTTTTGGTGCCAAATAGAGGAATAGAAGCCAATCCGGAGAAGATCAAGGCAATCACGTCCTTGGCTAAACCGGCGTGTATCAATGATGTTCAGTGTATCGCCAGCCGGATCACGGCGTTGAGCCGGTTCATAAGCCGTCTGGGAGAGAAGGCAATTCCGCTTTATTAGATGCTAAAAAAGACCGACCGGTTTATATGGAGTGATGAGGCAAATGCTGCGATTGAGGATTTGAAGCGGCAACTGGCAGAGCCGCCGGTCCTTGCTGCCCCGGTTGATAATGAGCCATTGTTGTTATACGTTGCCGCCAATGCACGAGCAGTCAGCGTGGCAATCGTGGTTGAGCGCAAGGAAGCAGGAAAGGAATATCCGGTTCAGTGTCCAGTCTATTATGTCAGTGAAGTTCTCATTGAATCCAAACAAAGGTACCCGCATTGGCAGAAGCTGTTATATGGTGTGTTCATGGCAAACCGGAAGTTGAAGCATTATTTCCAAGGCCACCCAATAACTGTCTTCAGTTCAGCTCCGTTGGGGGATATAATCCAGAACAGGGAAGCTACTAGCAGAGTGGCGAAGTGGGCCATTGAGCTCAGCCCACACGGATTGAAGTATATGTCGCGCACCGCTATCAAATCCCAAGCATTGGTGGATTTCATCAACGATTGGACAGAACTGCAAGCACCAGAGGAGAAGCTGGATCTTACATACTGGACGATTCATTTTGACGGTTCAAGGCAGTTAGAAGGCTCGGGGGCTGGAGTTGTGTTAACTTCCCCGCGTGGTGACAAGTTCTGTTATGTCCTCCGTCTAATGTTTCCTTGTACTAACAATGCAGCAGAATATGAGGCATCGCTTCATGGCCTAAGGATGGCTAAGGAGATGAACTTGAGCCGGGTCAAGTGTTTTGGTGATTCAGAATTAGTGGCACAGCAAGTATCCGGCAAGTGGGATTCAAAAGACCCTCTCATGGCAGCTTACAGACGAGAAGTGGAAGCAGTCGTGGGATATTTCAAAGGGTATCAGGTGGATCACATAGACCGGCGAAGGAATGAAGCGGCTGATGCCCTGAGCCGGCTAGGCTCTCAATGTAAACCGGTACCACCGAATACTTTTTTGGATGAGCTGCACAGTCCATCAGTTCAGGTACCATTGGAGGAAGATCTGGCCGTTCCTGATCCGGAGGCACAGCTAGTTGCAGCACTTCATGTTATTCCGGATTGGACACTCCCATACTTGGCGTATCTAAGCCGTGGGGAGTTGCCGGACGATGAGATCGAAGCAAGACAGATAATCCGGCGTTCCAAATCCATGACAATTGCAAACGGAGAACTTCACCATCGCAGTGTTTCTGGGGCATTTCAGCGGTGTGTGTCATCTGAGGAAGGTTGTGATATCCTTCGTGAGATCCATGAAGGGGATTGTGGTCATCATGTCGGTTCAAAATCCTTGGTGGCTAAAGCGTTTCGACATGGGTTTTATTGGCTGACAGCCCATGCTGATGCAGCGGATCTAGTCCGGAGGTGCGATGCTTGTCAGAAATTTTCACGACGTGCTCTTGTTCCGGCACAGGAGCTCCGGATGATACCGATTACTTGGCCGTTTGCGACTTGGGGGCTTGATATGGTTGGGCCTTTCAAACGATCCCAAGATCAAAAAACTCATCTGCTGGTGGCTGTGGATAAGTTTACAAAATGGATTGAGGCAGAGCCTGTGAGCAAGTGTGATGCGGCAACAACGGTTAAATTCATCAAAAAGGTAATTTTCCGGTTTGGCTTTCCACACAGCATCATCACATACAATGGCACCAATTTATCCAAAGGAGAGATGGAAGAGTTTTATCAACGGGAGCATATTTGCCTAGATGTATCTTCTGTAGCTCACCCTCAATCCAATGGTCAAGCTGAAAGGGCTAATCAGGAGATTTTGCGAGGTATCAAGCCCCGGCTTATGACTCCTTTGCAAAGAGCACCAGGGTGCTGGGTCGAGGAGTTACCTTCTGTCCTCTGGAGCATCAATACTACGCCGAACCGGTCCACAGGTTATACACCTTTCTTCATGGTATATGGTGCTGAAGCGGTCCTTCCAAGTGATATCCGTCATGATTCGCCACGAGTAACGGCTTACGTAGAAGCGGCCAATGAGCAGGCAAGACAAGACAGTTTGGACAGGCTAGATGAAGAACGTGACATAGCGGCAGCACGGTCCGCGATTTATCAACAGGACTTGCGCAGATATCACAGCCGCCGGATCAAAACCAGGACGTTCCAGGAAGGAGATTTGGTACTCCGGCTTATCCAAGACCAAACAGACATGCACAAACTATCCCCGCCTTGGGAAGGGCCCTTTGTGGTCAGCAGGAATCTACACAACGGTTCATATTATCTGGTGGACGTTCGAGAGCACAAGGACTCACGGACATCAGAAGAAGAGACAAAGAGGCCGTGGAACATCGCTCTCTTGCGGCCCTACTATACCTGAGCTATGAGCTCTGCTGTATCCTATGCATATATTATGATTAATGAATAAACCGGCGCCCTCGATAAACCGGGGGATCAGCCCTTTTTCCAATATAACTATCTTCTGATGATATTCATCTACAGTGTTATTTCTCTTGTTATATATCATTTTCATTAAGAAAATAAGATGCTTTAATCAGCCTATCTGGCTATGCAAGACAATTCTATAAGGAACCAAAGAAGGTTTTCCGCACAGTGCAAGTCCCGTATAGGTACCCTGCTTCTACACACACTAAGGGCTTCCTATTCAAACATAGGTCGTACTCGAACCAAAGAGAACGTAGCCAAACTCACTGAGGGGCTTCCTGTTCAAACATAGGTCGTATTCGAACCAAAGAGAACATAGCCAAACTCATTGAAGGGCTTCCTGTTCAAACATAGGTCGTATTCGAACCAAAGAGAACATAGCCAAACTCACGGAAGGGCTTCCTGTTCAAACATAGGTCGTATTCGAACCAAAGAGAACATAGCCAAACTCACTAAAGGCTTCCTGTTCAAACATAGGTCGTATTCGAACCAAAGAGAACATAGCCATTCCTGTTCAAACATGGTCGTATTCGAACCATGGGCCCCTTGGATCGTATTCGAATCCATTGCTTGGCTAACATTTCACGACCCCAAGGGGGCTACGGATCGTATTCGAATCCTAGCTTAGCCCCTTGCGGTCCGGTTTACATGGTCGTATTCGAACCATAAGCTCCTTGGATCGTATTCGAATCCATTGCTTGGCTAAACATTTCACGACCCCAAGGGGGCTACGGATTGTATTCGAATCCTAGCTTAGCCCCTTGCGGTCCGGTTTACATGGTCGTATTCGAACCATAAGCTCCTTGGATCGTATTTGAATCCATTGCTTGGCTAACACTTCACGATCCCAAGGGGGCTACGGATCGTATCCGAATCCTAGCTTAGCCCCTTGCGGTCCGGTTTATATGATCGTATTCGAATCATAAGCTCGATTTGGAGCCTGGCAGCTCGCAAAAAGCCTCGACTACATGGTCTTATTTGCAAACCTGTGTTTTTTGTGTTGAAGTTTTCATGTGTTTCTATGGGTTTTTAATCCGGAGTTGACAACATCCTTCAAAAGTCTGGACATAAGAGCTCCAGCATTATTTAAACCGGTAGTTCCTGTAAACCCGGAATAATTGGGTATGCCCCAACGGAGCCAAGAGCTTCCTCAGAAATAACAATGTTCGCCGGGTTAAGGATATCAAGCATACTTAATGACATGTATGAAGTTATTTTCTGGTATAAACAGACACTTGCTTGATATATTTTGTGAGCAATTTAATCGGTCCGGCGATAAACCGCTAGGACATCTTTTAAGTGTTATCTATGCAGAAACAGATAGTACGCAATATAAACCATATCAGGCAAGATTCAAATTGGCAAACGTCAAAGCAAACTTGGGACATCCGGATCAAGACGGACAATATTTTAAGCTATCCTATTACAAGGCACAGCAGGCCTGAACGGATTAAAGTTTTTCGGCAAAATAATACTGCAGCTACAAAGATAATCTATGTGGCCTATGCTTCCTCCTGCCGGGACGGCTGAGGATTGACCTGTTCCGGAGCTTCTTCGTCTTCTTGAAGCGGCTGAAAGTCAGGGACGCACCAATCGATTTTCGTTAAAGCACGGAAGTACATCTCTTCCGTAATAAGTTCAGATGGATCAACATCTGGGGCGAAAGTGTGGGGGCGCACTGGTGGGATTAGATTTACGGTATCATAAACCGGTTGATCCACCCACTCATTCTGTAAATCGTACGCCGGATGATACCTGGTCAAGTCTGATTCAACGGCAAGTTTGCTGGCAAGAGGACGCATCTCATTCGTTTAAGCATGAAGGTCTTTACCAGTGAAGGCCGATCCATCTTCTTTGGTGCTGGGATACCCGTTCAGAGCTTCTTCCGGATCGAAGTCTGGAACCCACGCTTTGGCTCTGGTGAGGCGCTACAAGAGAACCAGCTCGGGCAGCAGACTTCTTCACCTCTTCCAAGCGTGCAGGCAAGATAGACAACTTCTCCAGAGTGCCTTGGATGGTGGTAGGGGCCGGTTTATTGAAAGACATTGCACTTATAATCCTCTGAGTGCCGGAATACAGCTGGTCAACTAGAGTATAAGAGGCCTTGAGTTTCTTCCGAAGATCATCCCCAAGATGGGTGACGCGCCGTCCTGCATATGATTATTACAATTAAACCGGAACGGATTAAAAGTTGCAGAAATGAAAGCATGGGCAGGTTAAGTATTTACCGAAGACGGCAGAAGTCATAAGTTCTATTTACCGCTTTAAACCGGTTAACTCTTCTGTCACCGGATTAAGAGCTTCCTCAGCGTCCTTTGCTCTCTTTTCAAGAGCACTTTTCTGCACTTCCCCGGTTGCCCGTTCCGATTCAAAATATTTCTTCATTTGTTCAATAGTAGTCAAGCTCAGTGCCAGATCTTTTTTGGCCTTGGCAGCAGCAGATTCAGTTTCAACAAGTCTATTCCGGAGCTCAGTTATCTCTTCAGTCCTCCGGGTCAAATCAGCCTGCAAAGGAAATCAAGTGGGATAAATGACAAGTTCAGACAAGTCTCAAGCACATAACCAAGTTATCCACTTGACACTTGGGGGCTAATGAGCAATTGAAGTATCAAAGAGTGACAATTAAAGACAAGTCTCAAGCACACAAACAAGTTGTCTCCTTGACACTTGGGGGCTAATGGGCAGTTGAAACTTCGAAAGAAAGATACAGACAAGTCCCAGGCACATAAACCGAGTTATGCCCCTGGCACTTGGGGGCTAATGTAAGATCATTTGCTCACAGTTGGAAGTACCGGTTCACCTTCTAAACATAGCTAAACCGGAACTTGGGGGCTACCATGATATAGACAGAGATACAGCAAAGGCAAAAGACAAGTAAAGTACCTCATATTTGTCCTTCATCATGTTGACCAAGCCCGCTTCATAGTCCCGACTGGTATGTAGCCGGTTCAAATTTCCGGAATAAAGCTCCTGGGCACTCAGCTCGGCGAAACTAGACAAGTCTGTACTCCATTTACCCTTCTCTTGCTGAAGTTTCTCCGCTTTAGCAGTATGCTTAGCTACAACAACGGGCTCAGCAGGAGCGGTATAACCTGTACCGGTTATTTGAATTTCCGGAGAAGCAGCGGCCGGTTGTGGAGTGGCAGTATGAACCGGACTAGCGGGAGTCGGGCTAGTCCGAGGAGGGTTGGCCCGGGCAGGACTCGCCGGTTCATGGACATCTTCAATGGTGGGATTCTCAGGAGCAGTGGCATAATTATGATCCATGGGCGCGGGATCTTCAAGCTGAACTGTAGGCTCATGTGTCGGAGGGATGACTGTATCCGGATCATCCGCCGGGTCATCAATGGCAGTCTCAGCAACCGTTTTGCTGGCCTTTGCCCTTTTGCTAGGCTTAGGCTTGTTGAAAGGAGTTAGAAAAGAAATCAGAGTCACAAAAGCAAATACAAAGATAAACCGGATGAAATAAATGACTTACCCAGGGACAGTCTTCAGAGTTGGGACCTGTGTGGCAGTGGACTCGCCAGAAGAGGATAAAGGAGTCTCCTGATAATTAGGGTCAGACGGTTTAAGTGGTTTGCGTATAAGTCCAGCCTTGGGATGAAGAAGAGTTGGGGAAAGTAAAACCTCAGAGCGGCGCCTCCGGGCCGGAGTGAGAGATATTCCGGAAGACTCGACTACAAGGCCACTATGGCGTGTAGCCCGGCGAGCTTCATGTTGCTGCTTCTTTAAAAGAAAATTGGGGTCCAGTTGAGCATAAGGATGAGAAAATTGATATTTCCGGACTACCTGATGAATTTTTGGTGGCGGTGGTTCTGAATCTGAAGAAAGAGTGATTACCTCAGTCTCTGCCGCTTTATCCCCTTCAGCCAAATCCTGTGAAAAAGACACTATTAACATAAACTGGGATAAAAGAATAATGAAGTACATCAGGATTGATTCATACCTCAGAGTCCGGATCATCTTCTTCAGCATGTGAACCGGAGCCAGCAGCCACCTTTCTCTTCTTAACAGCATAGGTCTTCCGGCGTGGCTGTTTGCCTGACTTGTCCTGAGGTTTCCTTTTCCAGAAAGGGTCATCAGCCTATGCAAAAGATGAGAGATAAATGGAAGATAATTTAAATGAACGGATTAGAAACGAGCAGAGGAGATTAAGGCTTACCGCAGGCAGTTTGTTCTTTTTATAGTATGGAGCCAATCCGGTTTGGCTACATTCTTCGAAGGAGATGTTGAGCATCTTCTTAGCAGATTCAGTAACTTCCTTCTCAGGAAGCATGATGTCGGTATGACGTTGAGGATCGTCCGGCTTACCGGTATATTGACACATCAAACGGGAGCGCCGGCTCAGAGGAAGGATGCTCCAAGCGAGCCAACAATGAACGAAGTCAACTCCAGTCAATCTGTTTGCCATAAAAGCTTTGAGTTTTGCAAGCTGAGAGGCAAACCGGGGCCGGTCTGAGGAGCTGAGGCGCTGTGGCAGCGGATGATCTTCGGGGAGGCGATGTTCGCGATAACCCGGCGGTGGGTTCTCCCCTTCAGGCGAAGTATCTTGGCAATAGAACCAAGATTTGTTCCAATCCTTGGGGTGAGTATGGAGAGCAGCGTGAGGAAAGACTTCGTCTCTTCTCTTTTGAATGCTAACCCCACCAAGTTCTTGATGAGGTCCGCCAGTAAACTCAGTTCGCCGGTTCAAATGAAAGAAATCCCGGAACAAGTCGACTGATGGCTCCTCTTGAAGATACACCTCGGAGAAAACTTGGAAATCACAGATGTTTGATATCGAATTTGGACCTATGCCCTGAGGATGAAGTTGAAAAGCGGCAAGCACGTCCCGGAAGAACTTTGAACCGGGAGGGCTAAAGCCCCGGGTCATATGATCAAAGAAAACAATTACTTCTCCCTCTTTGGGAGTAGGAGGGCATTCATTTCCGGGGGGGGGGCGCCATTTCAGAGCTGCTCGAGGGCCCAGGATGCCAATTGAAGCGGCTTTAACTAAATCCTCTTCAGTAATGATGGAAGGAACCCAGTCGCAAGAAACGAATTGCTTGGCAGACATGTTAGCAGAAGGAAAATGCTGAAAAGATGAAGTATAAAATCCGGATTATTTAAGTACAGAGGCATAAACCGGATCATATATGCAAAATCACATCGACGGTTTAGACAAGGGACTAATGGCATTACTAACCCGGAAGTAAGCAAGAAACGAGCTACTACCGGTTTATGACGACAAAAAAGAAAGAAGCTAAACCATCGTGTTCAATCTTGATGCGTTGTGGAAGCAATGTATGACCAACTAAACCGGCGAGTATCTTATAGATCTATGAGGGTGAAGAAACAGGTTTCTACAAGAAGCTAAGGTAAAACATATCTGAGCGGTAAGAAAAAGAGAAAACTTATGCAGGTCTATTACAGAAGAACTACGGGGATTTTATACAGAGCGGACGAATCTAACGATTGAATCTAATGCCAAAACCTAAGCATAAGGCAGCGGAGCGGAAGCAAGTTTCGAAGATAAATCCAAGGTTAAAACTACTACGGGCATGGTGTATAGGATGAACAGCCGAAGCTTTTTGAGGTTTAATGGCGGAGGCATAGAAGAACCCTAAGCTAGGGATCTACGGCGAGGGAAAAAGAAGTACCTGAGACAGGAAGAAGCGACAGGCGGCGAGTTATCTGGTCGCGTTCGGGTTGATGCAGCGGCCGGACTTGCTAGCGACGGCGAGCTCGACGGGCGACGGCGGAAGCTCGGGTGCAGAGACGGAGGAAGAAGAAGCAGAAGGAGAAAGAGATGGGTCTCGAGCGGTATTTATAGGTCGAGCAGAGACGAAACGGTAAGCGCGGGATTTGAGGAAGAAAGAGATTGGATAAAGATTCCCTGTTGCCTCGATTCTCGGGATGGCCTTTAAAGCAAAGATAATAACCAGCTGTGTGCGATAAATGCGGAAGTGATGTCACGATCGAATCAGCTGATTTCCAGGGATGACGTCATCGCCGGTTTACAAAAACTGAGAAGATACAAGAAAGAAGATTATACAAGGTTGAGAAGACTGATATGAACAAGTTCAAATCATTCTGGGGCCTAATGTCAGGGATATTATTAGCAGGTGTAAACTGGCTGGAATAAACCGGATTGTGATGAAATAGTTGTATAATTGTAAAGCTCAGTAAAGGTTACGGCCCATGAAGGCTTAGGGCCCATGTGTAGAGTTACGGTTTGTAAACCGTCTTATCGTGTAACTTGAGAAACAAGGAAGAAAGAGCAGAGACCGAGGCGGACACAAATATGAGCCGGCCTCGGGACTCTGTAAACCGGACCGGGCGTCGCCTCTATATAAAGGGACGACCCGGCGATGGTTCAAAGACAGGCAACAACCCGTCGAGACGCAGGCAAGCAATCAGCTCCCTGTTCATCGACGCCCAAGCAATACCAAACCAAACTAGACATAGGCTTTTACCTTCCTCGAAGGGGCCGAACTAGTATAAAACCTGTGTGTCCTTTGTGTGATTTTAACCCCTTCAAGCTAACCCGTGCGATGGTTCCTCAACTAAGTCCGTTAAACCGGACATCTGCCGTGTTAATTCCACGACACAGGGGCTACTATGAACACTAGTGAGGTACACATCAATAACATGTATATCAAATATACCTTTGTTCACTTTTCCATCCTTCTTATCCGCCAAATATTTGGGGTAGTTCCGCTTCTAGTGACCATTTCCTTTGCAGTAGAAGCACTCAGTTTCAGGCTTGGATCTAGCTTTGGGCTTCTTCTCGGGAGTGGCAACTTGCTTGTCGTTCTTCTTGAAGTTCCCTTTCTTTCCCTTGCCTTTTTTTCTTGAAACTAGTGGTCTTTTTTAACCATCAACACTTGATGCTCTTTCTTGATTTCTAACTTCGTCGATTTCAGCATCGCGAAGAGCTCGGGAATCCTTTGCATATTATAGTTCATCACAAAGTTCTAGTAGCTTGGTGATAGTGACTAGAGAACTCTGCTAATCACTATCTTATCTGGAAGATTAACTCCCACTTGATTCAAGTGATTGTAGTACCCAGACATTCTGAGCACATGCTCACTAGCTGAGCTATTCTCCTCCATCTTGTAGGCAAAGTATTTATCAGAGGTCTCATACCTCTTGACATGGGCATGAGTCTGAAATACCAATTTCAGCTCTTGGAACATCTCATATGCTCTGTGGCGTTCAAGACGTTTTTGAAGTCCCGGTTCTAAGCCGTAAAGCATGGTGCACTAAACTATTAACTAGACATCATATTGAGCTTTGCCAAATGTTCATAACGCTGGAAACAACCTCTTACAGAAATGTAGGGAAAGGCTGCGTGCAATAGACCCAAAGTGGCCGGACCCTTCCCCGGACCCTGCACAAGCGGGAGCTACATGCACCGGGTTGCCCTTCTTCAAATGTTCATAATGTTTGCATCTGCTCCTGCAATAGATCAGTCACCTAGCGGTGCATCAAGGACATAATACTTATATGCAGCAATGACGATAATCCTCAAATCACAGACCTAGTTTGCATCATTGCTACTAACATCTTTGAACTTAGTTTTCTCTAGGAACATATAAAAAACATAGGGGAGCTACAACGCGAGCTATTGATCTACAACATAATTTGCAAATACTATCAGGACTAAGTTCATGATAAATTAAATTCCAATTAATCATATTACTAAAGTACTCCCACTTAGATAGACATCCCTCTAGTCATCTAAATGATCACGTGATCCAAATCAACTAACCCATGTCCGATCATCACGTGAGATGGAGTAGTTTTCAATGGTGAACATCTTATGTTGATCATATCTACTATATGATTCACGCTCGACCTTTCGGTCTCCAGTGTTCCGAGGCCATGTCTGTACATGCTAGGCTCATCAAGTTTAACCTGAGTATTCTGCATGTGCAAAAACTGTCTTACACCCGTTGTATTTGAATGTAGAGCTTGTCACACCCGATCATCATGTGGTGTATCTACACGACGAACTTTCGCGACGGTGCATACTCAGGGAGAACACTTGTACCTTGAAATTTTGTAAGGGACCATCTTATAATGCTACCGCCGTACGAAGCAAAATAAGAAGCATAATAAGATAAATATCATATGCAATCAAAATATGTGACATGATATTACCATCAACATCTTGTGCTTTTGATCTCCATCTCCAAAGCATCGTCATGATCTCCATCGTCACCGGCTCTACACCATGATCTTCATCGTAGCGTCGTGGTCTTCTCGCCAACTATTGCTACTACTACTACTATCGCTAACTCATAGTGATAAAGTAAGGCAATTACATGGCTTTCGCAATTCATACAATAAAGAGACAACCATAAGGCTCATGCCGGTTGCCGTCAATTTACAAAACATGATCATCTCATACAATAATGTATAACTCATCACGTCTTGACCATATCACATCACAACATGCCCTGCAAAAACAAGTTAGACGTCCTCTACTTTGTTGTTGCAAGTTTTACGTGGCTGCTACGGGCTTAGCAAGAACCGTTCTTACCTACGCATCAAAACCACAATGATTTTTCGTCAAGTGTGATGCTATAACCTTCACAAGGACCGGGAGTAGTCACACTCGATTCAACTAAAGTGAGAGAAACGGATACCCGCCGGTCACCTTTAAGCAACGAGTGCTCGTAACGGTGAAACCAGTCTCGCGTAAGCGTACACGTAATGTCGGTCCGGGCCGCTTCATCTCACAATACTGTTGAATCAAAGTATGATATGCTGGTAAGCAATATGACTATTATCGCCCACAACTCATTGTGTTCTACTCGTGCATATCATCTATGCATAGACCTGGCTCATGATGCCACTGTTGGGAACGTAGTATTTCAAAAAAAAATCCTACAATCACGTAAGTTCTATCTAGGAGAAGCATATCAACGAGCGGGAGAGTGTGTCCACATACCGTCGTAGAACGAAAGAGGAAGCATTTAGTAACGCGGTTGATGTAGTCGAACGTCTTCGCGATCCAACCGATCAAGCACTGAACGCACGGCACCTCCGCGAACTGCACACGTTCAGCTCGGTGACGTCCCTCGAACTCTTGATCCAGTTGAGGCCGAGGGTGAGTTTCGTCAGCACGACGACGTGGTGATGGTGTTGATGAAGTTACTGACGCAGGGCTTTGCCTAAGCACCGTGACAATATGACCGAGGTGTGTAATAGTGGAGGAGGGACTTGTGTCTCTATGGGGTGCCCCTGTCCACGTATATAAAGGAGTGGAGGAGGGGGCCGGCCGGCCTCCTATGGCGCGTCCCAAGGGGGGATTCCTACTCCTTCTAGGAGTAGGTTTCCCCCCTTTCCTAGTCCAACTAGGAGGGGAAAGGAAGGGGAAGAGGAGAAGAAGGAAAGGGGGCATGGCCCCCACCTCCTGGTCACCTCCTCTCTCTTCCACTAAAGCCCATGTAAGCCCATTAAGCCCCCGGGGGGTTCCGGTAACTCCCCTGTACTCCGGTATTTATCTGATGACTCCCAGAATCCTTCCGGTGTCTGAATATAAACTTCCAATATATCAATATTTATGTCTCAACCATTCCAAGACTCCTCGTCATGTCCGTGATCTCATCCGGGACTCCGAACAACCTTCGGTACATCAAATACATAAACTCATAATACCAATCGTCATCGAACGTTAAGCTTGCGGACCCTACGGGTTCGAGAACTATGTACACATGACCAAGACTCATCTCCGAGAATAACCAATAGCGGGACCTGGATGCTCATATTAGTTCCTACATATTCTACGAAGATCTTTATCAGTCAAACCGCATAACAACATACGTTGTTCCCTTTGTCATCGGTATGTTACTTGCCCGAGATTCGATCGTCGGTATCATCATACCTATTTCAATATCATTACCGGCAAGTCTCTTTACTTGTTCCGTAATACATCATCTCGTGACTAACTCGTTAGTCGTTCGCTTGCAAGGCTTATTATGATGTGTATTACCGAGAGGGCCCAGAGATACCTCTCCGACACTCGGGGTGACAAATCCTAATCTTGATCTATCCCAACACCACAAACACTTTCGGAAACACATGTAGAGCATCTTTATAATCGCCCAGTTACGTTGTGACGTTTGATAGCACACAAGGTGTTCCTCCGGTATTCGGGAGTTGCATAATCTCATAGTTAGAGGAACATGTATAAGTCAGGAAGAAAGCAATAGCAGTAAAACTAAATAATCATAGTGCTAAGCTAACGGATGGGTCTAGTCCATCACTTCATTCTCCTAATGATGTGATCCCGTTGATCAAATGACAACAATGTCTATGGTTAGTAAACACAACCATCTTTGATTAACGAGCTAGTCTAGCAGAGGCATACTAGGGACACTCTGTTTTGTCTATGTATTCACACATGTATCAACTTTCCGGTTAATACAATTCTAGCATGAATAAAATACTTTTATCATGATATCTAAGGAAATATAAATAAGAACTTTATTACTGCCTCTAGGGCATATTTCCTTCACGTGAAGTGTCCGCGGAAGAAATGAGGATGTTGCAATGCAACGCTCAAGGTTGCTATATTCTTTTCAATGGATTATGCCCCGAAGAATTCAACAAAACCAGCCGTCTTGAGAATGCAAAGGAAATTTGGGATACTTTGGTTGATATGCACGAAGGTACCGAGTCCATCAAGGAATCCAAGTTCAATGTGTTTCAAAGACAACTTGACAAGTTCAAGATGAAGGATCGTGAAGGAGTCACCGAAATGTACTCTAAGCTTGCTCTCATCACAAATGAGATAGTCGGCTTAGGAAGTGAAGAGATGATCGATGATACGTCCATTTTGCATCATGCTTTTATGTTTATATTTTTTGCACTTTAGGCTGTTATTATACATTATGTCACAATACTTATGCCTTTGCTCTCCTATTTTACAAGGTTTGCATGAAGAGGGAGAATGCCGGCAGCTGGAATTCTGGGCTGGAAAACGAGCAAACACTGGAGACCTATTCTGCACAACTCAAAAAGCTCCGAAACTCCACGAAACATCGCTTCAGAAAATATAAAAAATATCTGGTGAAACAGATACGCCAGGGGGGCCACCACTTGTCCACGAGGGTGGGTGCGCCCCCTACCTCGTGGGCCACCTGGTGACTTCCCGATGCCCATCTTCTCCTATATGAGGTGTTTTGAACTGGAAAAAATCAGGAGGAGGCTTTTCAGGACAAAACGCCGCCGTCTCGAGGCGGAACCAATCTAGGGCTCCTATGGAGCTGTTCTGCCGGGGATACTTCCCTCCGGGAGGGGGAAATCGTCACCGCCGTCATCACCAACAACTCTCCCACATTGGGGAGGGTTATCTTCATCAACATCATCACCAACACCATCTCCTCTCAAACCCTAGTTCATCTCTTGTATCCAATCTTTGTACCAAAACCTCAGATTGGTACCTGTAGGTTGCTAGTAGTGTTGACTACTCCTTGTAGTTGATGCTAGTTGGTTTACTTGGTGGAAGATCATATGTTCAGATCCATTATGCATATTAATACCACTCTGATTATGAACATGAATATGCTTTGTGAGTAGTTACGTTTGTTCCTGAGGACATGGGAGAAGTCTTGCTATAAGTAGTCATGTGAATTTGGTATCCGTTCGATATTTTGATGAGATGTATGTTGTCTTTCCTCTAGTGGTGTCATGTGAACGTCGACTACATGACACTTCACCATTGTTTGGGCCTAAAGGAAGGCATTGGGAAGTAATAAGTAGATGATGGGTTGCTAGAGTGACAGAAGCATAAACCCTAGTTTATGCGTTGCTTCGTAAGGGGCTGATTTGGATCCATATGTTTCATGCTATGGTTAGGTTTACCTTAATACTTCTTTTGTAGTTGCGGATGCTTGCAATAGAGGTTAATCATAAGTGGGATGCTTGTCCAAGTAAGGGCACCTCCCAAGCACCGGTCCACCCACATACCAAATTATGAAAGTAACAAACGCGAATCATATGAACGTGATGAAAACTAGCTTGACGATAATTCCCATGTGTCCTCAGGAGCGCTTTCCTTCATATAAGAGTTTGTCCAGGCTTGTCCTTTGCTACATAAAGGATCGGGCCATCTTGCTGCACCTTATTTACTTTTACTATTTGTCACTTGTTATCAATTACCTTATCACAAAACTATCTGTTACCAATAATTTCAGTGCTTGCAGAAAATACCTTACTGAAAACTACCTATCATTTCCTTCTGCTCCTCGTTGGTTTCGACACTCTTACTCATCGAAATTACTTCGATAGATCCCCTACACTTGTGGGTCATCAAGACTCTTTTCTAGCGCTGTTGCCGGGGAGTGAAGCGTCTTTGGTAAGTGCAATTTGGTAAGGAAAAATTTATATAGTGTGCTGAAATTTACTGTCACTTGTTACTATGGCTCATAATCCTTTGAGGGGCTTGTTTGGGGTATCTTCACCCCAACCAGTAGAGCAAAGAGTTTTTCCTCAACCTACTGAACCTACTGAAAATGTTTGCTTTGAAATTCCTTCGGGTATGATAGAGAAACTGCTAGCTAACCCCTTTACAGGAGATGGAACACTACATCCCGATTTGCACCTAATCTATGTGGATGAAGTTTGTGGATTATTTAAGCTTGCAGGTATGCCCGAGGATGTTATCAAGAAGAAGGTCTTCCCTTTATATTTGAAGGGAGATGCATTGAAATGGTTTAGGCTATGTGATGATATTGGATCATGGAACTATAATCGATTGAAGTTGGAATTTCATCAGAAGTTCTATCCTATGCATCAGGTTCATCGTGATCGTAATTATATATATAAGTTTTGGCCTCACGAAGGAGAAATTATCGCTCAAGCTTGGGGGAGGCTTAAGTCAATGTTATATTCATGTCCCAATCATGAGCTCTCAAGAGAAATGATTATTTAAAAAATTTATGCTTGGCTTTCTCTCAGTAACCGCTCCATGCTCGATACTTCTTGTACTGGTTCTTTTATGATGAAGACTATTGAATTCAAATGGGATTTATTGGAAAAATTAAACGCAACTCTGAAGATTGGGACCTCGACGATGGTAAGGAGTCAGGTATAACCCCTATGTTTGATTGTGTTAAATATTTTATGGATACCGATGTTTTCCTTGAATTTAGCACTAAATATGGACTTGACACTGAGATAGTAGCTTCTTTCTGTGAATCATTTGCTACTCATGTTGGTCTCCCTAAGGAGAAGTGGTTTAAATACCATCCCCCCATTGAAGTAAAAGTGGTTGAACCTGTTAAAGTTGAAGAAAATACTACCACTTATAATATTGATCCTATTGTTTCTACTGCTTATATTGAGAAACCGCCTTTCCCTGTTAGGATAAAGGATCATGCTAAAGCTTCAACTTTGGTTCGTAAGAGTAATACTAGAACACCTACAACCTCTGAACAAATTAAATTTGAACATAGTGTTGCTATGGTTAAGGATCTCTTGGTCGAAAATTTAGATAGACATGTTATTTACCTCTAAGAGGAAGCTCCTAGAATCGCCAAACCCGATACTAGGAATAAACATAGACATGTTGTAGGCATGCCTGTTATTTCTGTTAAAATAGGAGATCATTGCTATCATGGTTTATGTGACGTAGGTGCTAGTGCGAGTGTAATACCCATTTCCTTATATGATGAAATTATGCACGATATTGCACCCGCTGAGCTAGAAGGTATTGATGTCACTATTAAGCTTGCTAATAGAGACACTATTTCACCAATTGGGATTGTTAGAGATGTTGAAGTCTTGTGTGGGAAAGTTAAATACCCTATTGATTTTCTTGTTCTTGGTTCCCCACAAGATGATTTTTGCCCCCATTATATTTGGTAGACCCTTCTTGATCACTGTTAATGCTAAGGTAGACTGCGAAAAGGATATTGTTACTGTTGGATTAGGGGATATGTCTCATGATTTTAACTTTGCTAAATTTCGGAGACAACCCCATGATAAAGAATTGCCTAGTAAGGATGAAATTGTTGGTCTTGCTTCTATTGTTGTGCCTCCTAACGATCCTTTGGAACAATATCTGCTAGACCATGAAAATGATATGTATATGAATGAGAGAAGAGAAATAAATGAAAATTCTTTAAACAGGGACCCTTATTGAAAAACAACTTGCCTGTTGAAATTCTAGGGGATCCTCCTCCACCCAAGGGTGATCCCGTGTTTGAACTTAAACCTTTACCTGATACTCTTAAGTATATTTATCTCAATGAAAAGAAGATATATCATGTTATTATCAGTGCTAGCCTTTCAGAGCAGGAAGAAGAAAAAATATTGAAAACTCTAAAGAAGCACCGTGCTACTATTGGATATACTCTGGATGATCTTAAGGGCATTAGTCCCACTCTGTGCCAACACAAGATAAAGTTGGAATAGAACGCGAAACCTATTATCGATCATCAACGATGGTTAAATCCTAAAAAAGCTTCTAGAGGCAGGTATAATTTATCCAATTGCTGATAGCCATTGGGTAAGTCCTGTCCATTGTGTCCCTAAGAAGGGAGGTATGACTGTTGTTCCTAATGATAAAGATGAATTGATCCCGCAAAGAATTGTTACAGGTTATAGGATGGTAAATGATTTCCGCAAATTAAATAAAGCCACTAAGAAAGATCATTACCCTTTGCCTTTTATTGATCAAATGCTAGAAAGGTTATCCAAACACACCCATTTTTGCTTTCTAGATGGGTACTCTGGTTCTCTGAAATACCTGTGTCAAAAGGGGATCATGAAAAGACCACTTTTACTTGCCCTTTCGGTACCTTTTCTTATAGACGTATGCTTTTTGGTTTATGTAATGCACCTGCTACCTTTCAAAGATGCATGATGGCTATATTCTCTGATTTTTGTGAAAAGATTGTTGAGGTTTTCATGGATGATTTTTCCGTTTACGGAACTTCTTTTGATGATTGCTTGAGCAACCTTGATCGAGTTTTGCAGAGATGTGAAGAAACTAATGTTGTCTTGAATTGGGAAAATTGTCACTTTATGGTTAATGAAGGCATTGTCTTGGGGCATAAAATTTCTGAAAGAGGTATTGAAGTTGATAAAGCTAAAGTCGATGCTATTGAAAAGATGTCGTGTCCCAAGGACATCTAAGGTATAAGAAGTTTCCTTGGTCATGCTGGGTTTTATAGGAGGTTCATTAAGGACTTCTCCAAAATCTCTAGGCCTCTGACTAATCTCTTACAAAAAGATGTTCCTTTTGTCTTTGATGATGATTGTGTAGAAGCATTTGAAATACTTAAGAAAGCATTGATCTCTGCACCTATTGTCCAGCCTCCTGGCTGGAATTTACCCTTTGAGATTATGTGCGATGCTAGTGATTATGTTGTAGGTGATGTTCTAGGACAAAGAGTTGATAAGAAATTGAATGTTATCCAATATTCTAGTAAAACTCTAGACAGTGCCCAGAGAAATTATGCTACTACTGAGAAGGAGTTTTTAGCAGTCGTATTTGCATGTGATAAGTTTAGACCTTATATTATTGGTTCTAAAGTAACTATTCACACTGATCATGCTGCTATCAAATGCCTTATGGAAAATAAAGATGCTAAACCTAGACTTATTAGATGGGTTTTCCTGCTACAAGAATTTGATTTGCATCTTACTGATAGAAAGGGGGCTGAGAACCCCGTTGCACACAACTTGTCTAGGCTAGAGAATATTCTTGATGACCCACTGCCTATTGATGATAGCTTTCCTGATGAACAATTAGCTGTCATAAATGCTTCTCGTACTGCTCCATGGTATGTTGATTATGCTAATTACATTGTTGCTAAGTTTATACCACCTAGTTTCACATACCAGCAAAAGAAAAAGTTCTTCTATGATTTAAGACATTACTTCTCGGATGACCCACACCTTTATAAAGAAGGAGTAGATGGTATTATTAGACGTTGTGTACCTGAGCATGAACAGGAACATATCCTACGCAAGTGCCACTCTGAGGTTTACGGAGGACACCATGCTGGAGATAGAACTGCACATAAGGTATTGCAATCTAGTTTTTATTGGCCCACTCTCTTCAAGGATGCCCGTAAGTTTGTCTTGTCTTGTGATGAATGTCAAAGAATTGGTAATATTAGTAGATGTCAAGAAATGCCTATGAATTATTCACTTGTTATTGAACCATTTGATGTCTGGGGCTTTGATTATATGGGACTGTTTCCTTCCTCTAATGGGTATACACATATTTTAGTTGTTGTTGATTACGTTACTAAGTGGGTAGAAGCTATTCCAACTATTAGTATTGATCACAACACCTCTATTAAGATGCTCAAAGAAGTTATTTTTCTGAGGTTTGGAGTCCCTAGATACTTAATGATTGATGGTGGTTCACACTTTATTTATGGTGCTTTCCGTAAAATGTTTGCTAAGTATGATGTTAATCATAGAATTGCATCCCCTTACCACCCACAGTCTAGCGGTCAAGTAGAACTAAGTAATAGAGAGCTGAAATTAATTTTGCAAAAGACTGTTAATAGGTCTAGAAAGAATTGGTCCAAGAAACTTGATGATGCATTATGGGCCTATAGAACTGCATACAAAAATCCTATGGGTGTGTCTCCATATAAAATGGTTTATGGAAAAGCATGTCACTTACCTCTTGAGCTAGAACATAAGGCATATTGGGCTATTAAAGAGCCCAATTACGATTTCAAACTTGCCGGTGAGAAGAGGTTATTTGACATTAGCTCGCTTGATGAATGGAGAACCCAAGATTACGAGAATGCCAAGCTATTTACAGAAAAGGTCAAACGATGGCATGACAAAAGGATACGAAAGTGTGAGTTTAACGTAGGTGATTATGTCTTGCTATACAACTCTCGTTTAAGATTTTTTGCAGGAAAACTTCTCTCTAAATGGGAAGGTCCTTACGTTATCGAGGAGGTCTATCGTTTCGGTGCCATAAAAATCAGCAACTTTGAAGGCACAAATCCAAAGGTGGTGAATGGTCAAAGAATCAAACATTATATCTCAAGTAATCCTATAAATGTTGAAACCAATGTTATTGAAACCGTAACCCCGAAGGAATACATAAGGGACACTTTCCAGAACGATTCAGACTCCGAAAAGGAAGAGGTATGAGGTACGGTAAGTAAACCGACTCCAAAACAGTTCTAATGGCAATTTTTCACCGTTTTGGAATATTTAGAAAAATAGAAAAATAAGAGGCAGTCTGGAAAGGACAAGAGGCGTCCACGAGGGTGGAGGGCGCACCCTACCCCCCTGGGCGCGCCCCCTGCCTCGTGGGCCTCCCGGACTCTGATTTCTTGCATGTTACTTCTTTTGGTCGGTAAAAATTTCACTATGTATGCTCCCGAAGGTTTTGACCACCGTATCACACAAAAATCATCTATTTTCGGTTTCGAGCTATTGTTTCTGACAGATCTAGATCATCACGACGTCTTCCAGCACCCCCAAGGACAAGTTCTTCAAGAAGGTCATCAACCCCTACCTCGCGGAGGTGCTCCAACACCCTCAAACCATCGAGGTACGTGAGGGGGTGCTGCACATCCGCGATGTTGAGGGGACAAGGAGGACCGGAAGCATGGAGACAAGACTCGAAGCAATGGAGCAGAAAGTTTTCAAGTGCTAAGGTATGGTGGAACGAGGACTCAATGCCAACCACATGATGATCACAGAGCTCTCCAACAACCACAAGTTGGACACCAAGATCGTTGGGGAAGCCATCTCCAAGCTCCAAGAAAAAATTGAGCACCTCCAAGCCCAGATCTATGACTTGCAAAACCAAAACCGTGAGTATGAATATAGATTCAAGAAGATGAGTTTGGATGCAGATTTGAGGATCCCGGAGACTCGATCCTCCTTCTACGATGGTGAGCCCATGCCTTGGAAGATGGACGACAAGCCTACATCATCAACAACTCCATCACCACCTCCGAAGAAGGAGACATAATCACATGGGTATGGGCACTCCCCTTGGCAACTGCCAAGCTTGGGGGAGGTGCCCCGGTATCATATCACCATCACACTTATATCTTTACTGTTTTTCTTAGTTTGATCCTTTTGGTAATATCTTGTTCTAGTAGAATAAAGTTTAGTATGATCTAGTTGTGAGCTTTTGCTTTTTGATCTTTACCTTTGTAATTGAGTCCGTGAGCTATATAATAAAGATTAGTATTGAGTCAAGGGCTTGATTCTCTCGCTATGGTCATGAGAGAATAAAAGGGAATTTAAAAAGTATCAAAGAAATCATATTGATCTTATGGAAGGTAATGACTTCACATATAAATAGTATGATGAATAAAAGTTGTTGAGAGTTGACAAACCAAGTTTTGGTCATCGTTGCAATTAATAGGAAGTAATAAAGAAAGAGAGGTTTTCACATACAAATGAACTATGTTGGACGTCTTTTATGATTGTGAGCACTCATTAAAATATGACATGCGAAAGAGTTGATGTTGGACAAGGAAGACAACATAATGAGTTATGTTTTCTTATATCCGAAATAAAGTATATTGTCATGGATCATCTAACATGTTGAGCTTGCATTTCCCCCTCATGCTAGCCAAAACTCCTTGCACCAAGTAGAGATACTAATTGTGCTTCCATAAATCCTCAAACCCACTTTTGCCATGATATTCCACCATACCTACATATGGATTGAGTAAGATCCTTCGAGTAAGTTGTCATTGTTGCAACTCTCTAAAATATGTATGATCTATTAGTGTGGAGAAAATAAGCTTTACACGATCTTGTGATATGGAAGTAATAAAAGCGACGGACTGCATAGTAAAGGTCCCTATCACAAGTAGCAATATAATGTGATGTTCTTTTGCGCTAAGATTTTGTGCATCCAACCATAAAAGCACATGACAACCTCTGCTTCCCTCAGCGAAGGGCCTTTCTATTATATCTCTGTGTATGTGTGTGTGTGTGTGTGTGTGTGTGTGTGTGCGTGCGTGCGTGCGTGCG
>LR738713.1:167339882-167485187 GCA_902687465.1 Secale cereale | reverse complement strand
TGTGTGTGTGTGCTGTTGTTATAAGGTTGATCATGATGCCCTCATGTCCGTATTTTATTTTTATCGACACCTCTATCTCTAAACATGTGCACATATTTTTCGATATCGGCTTTCGTTTGAGGACAAGCGAGGTCTAAGCTTGGGGGAGTTGATATGCCCATTTTGCATCATGCTTTTATGTTGATCTTTATTGCACTTTGGGCTGTTATTATACATTATGTCACAATACTTATGCCTTTTCTCTCCTATTTTACAAGGTTTACATGAAGAGGGAGAATGCCGGCAGCTGGAATTCTGGGCTGGAAAAGGAGCAAACACTGGAGACCTATTCTGCACAACACAAAAAGCTCCGAAAGTCCACGAAACATCGTTTCAGAAAATATAAAAAATATATGTCGAAAGAGATATGTCAGGGGGGCACCACCTGTAATGCCCAGTATGGGATTATACCTCCTACGTGTCGAGGCACGACTTAAAGGTATAAGCCCATACTAGAATGATCTCAAGTATGGTATCTTTGCACGACTCATGTAAAATGGGGATGAAATTGCAAGAGGATAGTTGGCTTACACTCGCCACGTCACACAATACATTACATAAGCAAATCATCATCCAAATAACATCACAGTCCGACTACGGACGAAGATCCAAATGAAAGATACCAAATAAATAAAGCCACAAGGTCTGAATCGCCCCTAGTAGAAGCCACTACTGATCATCGGGATAGTGCACATAGTATCGACTACGTTCTTCATCGAACTCCCAGTACAGCTCCGTGTCGTCACCTGTGTAGTTCACCACAGTACCTGCATCTGGTGTTGTGTAGAATCTATGAGCCACGGAGGACTCAGCAATCCCGTTCCTGGGTAACAAAACTATCTAAGCCTTGGGTGTGGAACAATGCTGAAGAATAAAGGTTGCAGCTGCACAAGCACTAGCTTACGTGTTTAGAGCGAGGAGAGAAGTGCCACGAGCGTCAAAGTGATCATGAAGTGATCCTATCTAAGCACGTCAAACATAACCCCACCGTGTTCACTTCCCGAACCCCTTTCGGAAAATGACCGTCACGGTTACTCACGCTGGTAGTGTGTTCTGAACATGGTGTCAAGTTTTATACAACCGGATATTAACAAATTCCCATCTGCCACATAACCGCGGGCATGGCTTTCGAAAGTTCAAAACCCTGCAGGGGTGTCCCAACTTAGCCCATTACAAGCTCACGATCTGCGGAGTCGCAACTCCAAGGTGGGAAGGCCCGAGTATTCTCGGAATCTCGTGCTCAAGATATGCCGACATAGGTTAAACTAATCCAGCAAGACCTCCCGGCGTGCCGACACCCTGACAGTAGCCGCGCGTATCTAGTCTCAGGCTACGACCGGATGAGACATCCTACATGAAAATACCAAATACCCCGGGTTTCCCCAAGGCGGCCCTGCAGTATGCTCAGTTGGACCAACACACATGTGGAGCACTGGCCCGGGGGTTGTTAATTAAGATCACGGGATAGCTAGTCCCTATGCAAGTTTTAGTTATCAGGCAAATGGAGTACCAAAGTTGGGCCTTGCTGGAAAAGGTTTAGCGCTAAGCGGGTTATCGAGGGGGTCCCATGACCCCAACCGTGTTAGGAACGCATAATCAAGGAACATAACACCGGTTTATACGGTTCCTAGGGCGGCATGAGTGGAACAAAACACCAAGCAAGAGGCTTAGCCTTCCACCAATTGCCAAGTATATAGATGATTTAGTTTAAGAGTTTATATAGTGTGATATCCCAACAATAACTTCAACATGAAGCAAGAATCTTCAAATCTTCTCCTCCAACTAACAATGCTATAAGACGGGCTGAGCGAAGCTTACGTATCCAAACAAAGGTTTTCTAGGTTGGGTGGTTAGACAGATTCATGGTTACAATAGGAGGCTGACAAACTAACATGGGCATCGAGGCAATAAGCTAAAGAGCGAGACATCTAGCAATAGGAAAAGATAGTAATGATATCTAGGTCAGGTCATCTTGCATGTCGAGTCGTTGATGGGATCATAAGACGGCTCCACGTACTCAACCTCGGTAGTAACCTCGTTCTCGTTCTCGGTCTCGGCTTCGGCTCTACTCAACACAAGAACACAACATGGCACAAAATCAAACAAGGTGCAATGCACAATCAACATGATGCAAGTATGATGCATATATGATGCAATACATGTCAAGGGACGAAGCACACAAGAACAACACAAGACAACAAGTTTAAATGAGGCCGGAATCCACATAAAGCAAATCCGGTAAGTCCTCATATGGATATGTTGAAATTGGTCCAGACCTGAACAAACCTTAAGTTAAAGTTGTTAAACATAAAGTTAATATGCACCATGATGATCTACACGAAATTCTAGTCAAGTTTCATATAAAGTTTGTTTAATTCGGAGCTACGGTCTAGAAGATATGAGCAAAACAAGACAAGCATGGCAACGGCGCAAGATGCACCCAAACATCAAGCAAACACCCTCCAAACATGTTAACAACATGATATTATGATTCTACATGGAAAATCACATAAGTTTCATATAGTGCACACTCAAAACGGAGCAACGGTTCAACACATACACACGAAACAAGATACAATGCAAAGCTGAAAATAACAGCCACATAGCAACTTTGGAGCAAGAAATATATACTCTACAGCACCCAAACATGATGACAATAAGCATGGACATGAAGTAGACATATCCTACAGCAAACAACTCCATTGGAGCAACTCCATAGGAGGCATGGATCAATAGCAACAAGCTACGCCAAATTGATCATGCTGTTAAAAACCAGACGGTTATATTTTATAGCAACTTGGGAGCAAGAAATAAATGAGCTACAGAAACCCATATGAGCAAGTGAGGGCATGGATGGATAGACAAAAACATGTACAACAAGGAAAGATCATTGGTCACTCCAAAACATGCATATTTGCCTAGGGCATCAAGCAAACATAGCATTAGGTTATAACAGATTCCAGACTTGGCAGAAATTTCACCAAGTATAAAACAATTATGTTGGCATGGCATGTTTACAAGCACGTTTAAGTCACCTCAAGGCATATCATGGAAAATGGTTTTCACCACAGAAAAGACCATATTATGGATATTCTAAAACATATTGACATGTGACATGGGGACAAACACATCAATAGCCACGAGCACTTCAAATCAGCATCTCATAACATGTTACAAAACTTAACAGCCACATGCACTTTTGCAACAGAGATTAACATGGAAATATGAGACCTAACATGAATGCTACAGCAACCATCATGTAGAGCATTTCACAATGAACATTTTGACATATCATTTGCTTCATTTGGATAAACATGCACCAAGTTATCACATCTCAAACATGGCATGAAAATAACAAGTTGCAGTAGTTTATAACAAGTAGCACTCTTTTCACGAAGATTAAGACCTCTAGATGAACTTAAACAAGCAGGCCACAATGGAACAAAACGTAGAGCACATCACCACGATCATTTTGACATATCATATGCACAACTTGGACTTACACACAAAAAGATACAGCTACATGAACATGCAACAAAAATATGCAATCCTGGGACTTAGAGAAAAAAACAACCTCAAGGGGGGGTTTTCGGACGGACACGTCCGCTGGCGTGGATCTTTGTCCGGCTACGCGGATCGCGCGGAGGACAAAGCGGGTCGGGTCGGGTCGGACCCGACCGACCCGTTAGGGTTTCTGCGGCTGGATCGGCGGATCGACGGCGACGCGGCCCTTCGGCGGCCGGCGGATCGACGGATCGGCGGGGCGGCCGGGACGGCGGGCGGCCGCGGTGGCGGAGGCCGGCGAGGGAAGGGGTCGTCGGAGCAGCGGCGAAGGCAGGTGCTAGGGCGGCGGTGGGGTGTGCTCCGGCAGCGGGGAACTCGGGGCCGGCGGCGGATCTGTGGCGTGGAGGCGGTGGCGAGCCCTCGGGCTCCCGGCGCGGAGATCGGCGGCGAGGCGCCCGGCGGCGGGGAAGCGGCACCGGCGGCGGGGAAAGCAAGGCGCGGGGCCGCGGTCGAGGTGCGGCCCGGATCGGTCCGGGGGCGGGCCGGATCTGGGCCCGGTGACGGGGAAGTGGGCGCGGCGGCTCGCCCAACCTGGGGCTGCCACGTGGCCCGGCGGGGGCAAGTCGGACACGTCCGGCCAGCGGGGATGTGTCTGGCGGCTGCTGGGAGGAGAGGAGCTAGGGTTTTGCCTGAAATTTCGGGGGAGGGGGCTAATTTATAGATTCTGGGAGTTGGAAGGTCCAAATGGGGAGCGGTTTTCAGCCACGCGATCACGATTCGACGACCGAGATGATGGGAAGGGTTATGATGGGTTAGTGGGCTGTTGTGGAGGGGGTCTTGGGCCTTAAAGAAGAGGTTCTTTTAGTACCAAACAAACTCCAAACACGACAAAACTTGACAGGCGGCCTACACGTACTAAAACAACAACGCACGACAAGTCTCACATCATACAGGAAACGTTACACGGCCACACACGAAAGAAGGACTCGGGGATGCCACGGGCACGTGAGAGAGCGTCGGAACTCAAAACGGACAACGGGAAGAGACGAGTGGAACCGGGTGCAAGTGACAACACAAATGCAATGCAATGCACATGACAACATGACATGGATGAAATGCACATACGCACATGACAAAACGAAGAACCCGAAATGAAAGAAGAGCCCGGAATGGAATTGACGAAGTCAAAGTTTCATATATTGCCATATATGGAAAGTGTTGCATCTGGGGCATTACAAACTCTCCTCTACTACAAAAAGATCTCGTCCCGAGATCTAGGACTGGAAGAAGGAAGGGTACTCAGAACGAAGGTGATCTTCTCGTTCCCACGTAGCTTCTCGGTCGGTATGGTGTGACCACTTAACTTTCAAGAACTTGATTGACTTGTTGCGGGTCTTGCGCTCGGTCTCTTCAAGAATAGCAACAGGGTACTCACGGTAAGACAAGTCTTGTTGAAGATCAATCTCCTTGAACGGAATGGTGCATTCAGGTGTCTTGAAGCACTTGCGGAGTTGAGACACGTGAAACACATCATGAACACTAGAAAAGTTGGATGGAAGCTCGAGTTAGTAGGCTAGATTGGCTATTTTGCCAAGGATCTTGAAAGGGCCCATGTATCTAGGAGCAAGCTTTCCTTTGATACCGAATCTTTGGGTGCCTTTCATAGGAGAAACACGGAGATAGACATGATCTCCAATGTCGAAAACCAAATCACGATGCTTGCCATCATAGTAACTCTTTTGACGCGACTGAGCGTCCTTGAGATTCTCACGTATGACTTTGCACATCTCTTCGGCTTCTGAGATCAAGTCATTGCCAAGAAGTTGACGTTCACGAGTCTCGGACCAGTTGAGAGGAGTACGACACTTTCTGCCATAGAGGATTTCAAAAGGAGCTTTGCCGGCACTTGCTTAGAAACTGTTGTTGTAAGAGAACTGGGCAAACGGAAGGCAGTCTTCCCACTTCATGCCAAAAGAGATGACACAAGCTCTGAGCATGTCTTCGAGGTTCTGGTTCACTCTTTCGACTTGACCACTAGTCTGAGGGTGAAACGCAGTGCTGAAACGGATCTTAGTGCGCATGGCTGACTAGAAGGAGTCCCAGAACTTGGATGTGAACAAACTTCCACAGTCTGAGGAGATAACTTGAGGAATGCCATGCAACGACACAATTCTGGAAGTGTACAACTCTGCCAGTTGAGCTGCATTGATGGATTCTTTGACTGGAAGGAAGTGAGCTACTTTGGTTAGCTTGTCAATCACCACAAAGATAGCATCATTCCCGTTCTTGGACTTGGGAAACCCAGTGACGAAATCCATTTCAATGTGGTCGAATTTCCACTCGGGAATAGGAAGAGGTTGGAGGAGACCGGCTGGACGTTGATGCTCTGCCTTCACTCTTCTGCAGACATCACATTCATTCACGAATTGGGCAATTTCCCTTTTCATGCGAGTCCACCAGTAAGATTACTTGAGGTTTGAGAACACTTTTGCTCCATTGAGCTGCTCGAACAATTCATTGATGTTGGGGAGCGGATACTTGTTATTTATTGTCTTCTTGTTCAATGGCCGGTAATCAATGCAAAGGCGCTCTGTGCCATCCTTCTTCTTGACAAATAGAACACCACAGCCCCACGCAGAAGTGCTAGGCCTGATTAGACCCATACGCTCTTGTTCATGGAGTTGTCTCTTCAGCTCCTTCAACTCATCAGGGGAAAGCTTGTACGGACGCCGGCATGCTGGCTCGGTACCGGGCTCGAGTTCAATGACAAATTCAACTTGACAGTGCGGAGGCATGCCTGGAAGCTCTTCAGGGAAAACATCTTCATATTCATTGACCGCCAGAATTTGAGAGATGGCATTAATCTCGCCCTTGTCACTAAGAGAGAATAGCCTGATTGTGTTATCTCGAGAGGCGAAGATAATCACGTCTTCGTCAGGATGAGTAATCTTGACTTCCTTATTTGCACAATCAATGTGAGCATCATGCTGGGAAAGCCAATCCATCCCAAGAATAAGATCAATGTCGGAGTTGCCGAGAATAACCGGAGAAGCCAGAAAACGGTAATCACCCATACGAATAGATACATCCGGAGTCTTTGAGGTGGAAGTCATATGCTTGCCTGGAGAAATAATTGATAATTTTTTGGCAAGTCCACTGTGCCCATGTTATGCTTAGATGCAAATGGACATGACATGAAGGAAAGTGATGCACCAGAATCAAACATGACCTTTGCGGGAATTGAGTTAACCGGAAGATTACCAATTATCACATCAGAAGAATTCTCTGCTTCAGCTGCTCTCATCAGGTTCACTCTTGCATGCTTGGGAGTGTGCTTGACAATAGCAGTACTGACAGGTGGAGGAGGCGGAAGGCGCCTTTGAGTACACTTGTTGGCATAGTGACGCTTCTTGCCACACTTGTTGCAAACCACTTCTGAGAGAGGACGGTAATAAGGAGCACTTGACTTCGAAGCTTGAAAGTGTTTATTTGACTGACTGCTTGGGTTGGGTGGGTGGGAGAAACCACGACCACCAGAATGCTTGTTGTTGTTGTTGGGAGGTTGGATCACTGGAGGAGGTGGAAGCCAAAACTTATGTTGCTTTGCGACCACTTGGGAAGAAGAGGAGGAGTGAACAACATCTCTGGTCCTCTTTGTGGAAGCTTCCATCTTGAGTTGGGCTGCCTCTTGCTTAAGTGCCATGTTATAGAATTGATCAAATCATTAGGCTCAAACAAGGTGAGAGCTAGTTGGAGTTCATCCTTCAGACCACCACGGAACTGATAAATCTTGCTCTTGGCATCTGGGATGTCTTGCTTGGTATAGCGGGCAAGGTTCTGGAACTTGACATTGTATTGATAAATAGACATTGAGCCTTGCATCAGGTTGCGGAATTGCTCACGCATACCTTCGATGACACTAGTTGGATTGTGGTGAGAGCGAAAATCCTTGCAGAAGTCAGCGCACAAGATTTCACGCCCTTCTCTGGAGTCTTTGTACTGCTGCCACCAATCAGCGGCTTGGTCCTTGAGTTGGAAGGTGGCAAACTTCACATAGTCCTCAGGTCTCACGTTACTGCACTCAAAATACTTCTTGATATCTGTTATCCAGTCTTCAGCATCTAGAGGGTCCACACAGTAACTGAATGCCTTTGGTTGGTTTGCCAGGAACTGGTTGAGTGTAGCAAAGTGGGGTTGGTTGTAAAAATTGCCTTGGCCTTGGTTCCCATGAGCACCATGATTTGCTTGATTTGCTTGAATGTTCTGCATCATTTGCATAAGCATCTGGGTGTTCTGGTTCGTCGCTTGCATAATTGCCCTCCAGGCCTCAGACGGAGGAGGAGGGGAAGGAGGACAATCAGGAACTTCTTCACCCTCTGGGTTAGCGTTGGGAACCCTTTTAGGAGCCATCCTGAATGAGATGACAACTATTAGCCATTGATTGAGAGAATATATAAGCTGAATCAACGACTAGAAATTGCAACATAAGTCTTCACAAGAATCATTCGAACAAAATGAACGAATGTAATCCACAGTTTAATGGTAACAACAATCTTCTTGAGAAGCCACTTGGGAGAACAAAAGGTAAATAAAAACAACAAGGAACATATAGAACAAATACAAGATAGAAGCTTCGTTCGACATATTCATGCTGAAAGCTTATGGAACGTGTTACAAAAGGGTTTTGCAATCCCCGGATCAGCATAGCCAAGGATCCTTTAAGATGCAACTCCCGATTGGAGCAACGCCCATAAAACTACTTCACTCAATGTAGAACCCCGAACTCCATATCGTGCATTCGTTGGAAGAATGCCTATGAGCTACTAGATTAACCCACCTATTAATTTCCGAAAGTTTCCAGTTATGCAATCAGGTGTTGGGGATAAAGGGGAAGCATCGCACACTCAACTCTAATCCTACATCCAGCTATATCCATCCTTCAACACATAACCAGTTATTTCTGGAAACCGTTTACCTCGGACCTTCGAAATGCGTCTGCTATACAAGCTATGGCAATACTCCCAAACTACCTCCCCAGTACTGGGTGATGTCGGGGTTATCTTGCCACTAACCGCATAGGAGAGTTTTCGACGTCGGCCGTCTTAAGTATTCCAGAACTGCTGCGATATATTTGTGACGACAACACCTCGGAGCTCAACTCCCCGGGACACTGCCACAACCCCTAAATGACAGGAGGCATCGAGAATAATGTTCTCATCACAAAGACATCGAAACAATCCAAACAATACTCGCGTGATCCTAAAAAAATTGTGAATTTTTGAGAGTAGAAGAGACAAGAGTAATCATCAGGAGTCCTAACCAGAGTGAAAAGGGATGACGAGCAAAAGAAATCCTACTCTCCAATATATATATAGGACTCAAAACATTTTCAAGTGTGTGCCTAGACTCAACCATCAACGATTCGATCAAATAGTGGGGGCTTCTAGGTCGGAGAAGGCTCTGATTACCAACTTGTAATGCCCAGTATGGGATTATACCTCCTACGTGTCGAGGCACGACTTAAAGGTATAAGCCCATTGAACCTATAAAAGATGAGCTAGTGCGTCCAACTAACGGCACCAGCCACGTCTCCTTTTATTCACCATGATTAGAGTTACAACTTTTGCCCAATCCCCGCACGCGCTCCGCTCCCAATCCTCTTCCCGTGGTTGCGGCGCCAGAGCCCACACACACACACCAACCCTAGCAGCCACACCTCTCCTTCCTCCCTCGCTCGACCCCATAGTCGCCGCACCCCTCCCTCCTTCCTGCTCGTACAGATGGCCGCCGGCCGCCGCATCCCTTCCCCCCTTCCTCCTCCTTCTTCCTTCCCGCTGGTGCCCCTCGCCCTCGTCCTCGGACAGGGGGCCTCCCCCATGGATGGCCAGGTCTTCAGACCAGGGGTAGAGGAGCAAGGGAGGGCCAAGAAGCCGACGGTGGGGGCGGAGCAGCCAGGAGGCGGCGGACGCGTCCTGGGGTTGAGGAGAGGCGGATGAGGGATAAGTAGGAGGAGCGTTTGGGATCTGTAGGGAATGGGAGGGCCGTCGTGGACGCCCGCCGGTGGGCGTCCGAGCAGAAAGCCATCCGGGAGCACACTACCGTAGGCGTGAAGGGAGCCGTGGACAAGTCGCCAGGAGGATACTATGACACAGGTGCGCTTCTTCCTATTTTTATTCCCGGAATTGTTGTGCGTACGGTGAATAGTGCTTACGATTTTCCCCATCTTTCCATGATGGCCTGCAAATGTTTCCAGTCTTGTAGGTGCTGTTGTGTTGGTCGCTGTGCCCCCCCCCCTACCATGGTCGACAAGGTCAGCGTCCCTCCCTCCCTCTCTCTCAGCCACATTTAATCTTGCTCGCTCTGGCGTTGATCCAGATTTGGAAAAGTAGACCATGATTTGACATGGTATAGATTTGTGACACACGCATGGAATTGTTTGATGCTGCTTGAGGAAGTAATAAATCTTCGTGCAATTTTTTATGTGCTCAGGATCAGGGATGTTCAGGATCTAGCGATTTTCAATATGAAAGCATCTGTGACTCAGTGTGATTTTGTTGGAAATATGCCCTAGAGGCAATAATAAATTGGTTATTATTATATTTCCTTGTTCATGATAATTGTTTATTATCCATGCTAGAATTGTATTGATGGGAAACTCAGATACATGTGTGGATACATAGACAAACACCATGTCCCTAGTAAGCCTCTAGTTGACTAGCTCGTTGATCAACAGATGGTCACGGTTTCCTGACCATGGACATTGGATGTCATTGATAACGGGATCACATCATTAGGAGAATGATGTGATGGACAAGACCCAATCCTAAGCCTAGCACAGATCATGTAGTTCGTATGCTAAAGCTTTTCTAAATGTCAAGTAACTTTTCCTTAGACCATGAGATTGTGCAACTCCCGGATACTGTAGGAATGCTTTGGGTGTACCAAACATCACAACGTAACTGGGTGGCTATAAAGGTGCACTACAGGTATCTCCAAAAGTGTCTGTTGGGTTGGCACGAATCGAGACTGGGATTTGTCACTCCGTATGACGGAGAGGTATCTCTGGGCCCACTCGGTAGGACATCATCATAATGTGCACAATATGTGATCAAGGAGTTGATCACGGGATGATGTGTTACGGAACGAGTAAAGAGACTTGCCGGTAACGAGATTGAGCAAGGTATCGGTATACCGACGATCGAATCTCGGGCAAGTTCTATACCGATAGACAAAGCGAATCGTATACGGGATTGATTGAATCCTTGATATCGTGGTTCATCCGATGAGATCATCGTGGAGCATGTGGGAGCCAACATGGGTATCCAGATCCCGCTATTGGTTATTGACCGGAGAGTTGTCTCGGCCATGTCTGCATGACTCTCAAGCCCGTAGGGTCTACACACTTAAGGTTCGATGACGCTAGGGTTATAGGGAAAGTATGTATGCGGTTACCGAATGTTGTTCGGAGTCCCGGATGAGATCTCGGACATCATGAGGAGTTCCGGAATGGTCCGGAGGTAAAGATTCATATATGGGAAGTCCCGTTTTGGTCACCGGAAAAGTTTCTGGCGCTATCGGTAGCGTACCGGGACCATTGGGAGGGTCCCGGGGGTCCACCGGGTGGGGCAACCGGCCCCAGAGGGCTGTGTGGGCCAAGTGTGGGAGGGGACCAGCCCCAGGTGGGCTGGTGCACCCCCCCCCCACCAGGGCCCAAGGCGCATCATAGAGGGGAAGGGGGCAAACCCTAGGGCAGATGGGCCCTAGGGCCCAATCTGGTGCGCCCCCCTCTCCCTCTCCTCCTCTGGCCAACACCCTTAGATGGGATCTGGGGTGGCCGCACCCCTAGGGGTGGGAAACCCTAAAGGGGGCGTTCCCCCTCCATCCCCCCTATATATATGTGAGTTTTGGGGCTGCCCACAACATGGTTTGACCTCTCTCGCTTGGCGCAGCCCTACCTCTCTCCCTCCTCGTCTCTCGCAGTGCTTGGCGAAGCCCTGCTGGAGTCCCGCGCTCCTCCACCACCACCACGCCGTCGTGTTGCTGTTGGATGGAGTCTTCCCCAACCTCTCCCTCTCTCCTTGCTGGATCAAGGCGTGGGAGACGTCATCGGGCTGCACGTGTGTTGAACGCGGAGGCGCCGTTGTTCGGCGCTTAGATCGGAATGAACCGCGATCTGAATCGCTACGAGTAAGACTCCTTCATCCGCGTTCTTGTAACGCTTCCGCATCGTGATCTACAAGGGTATGTAGATGCACGACCCTCTCCCTCGTTGCTAGATTACTCCATAGATAGATCTTGGTGATGTGTAGGAAAAAATTTGATTTTCTGCTACGATCCCCAACAGATTTCACATGTGTTGACTAACATTCTTGGGCATTCAGCACTATAAGTTGTGTCATCTCTTAGCTCAAAAGTTTTAACTTAAAGCTGTAAGATTACTCCATGTTCTAGATAAACTTAATTATGATTCTATCGTGTATTATTTGGCATGGATGAAATAACATAATCTCAGTTGCATCCTAGCGTTCTGGTTATTCCTAATCTTTTAGATTCTGATTTTGAGTGTGTGTGGTAATCCAGCTCATACTTAATTGGAAGAAGTAAGAACGAATACCTTCCCTTGATTTGTCTCTTTGTTTTGTCCCTTGATGTTGCATTCTGCACCCAACATGTTTTATATTCAGTCAGTTCAATTTTTAAATGTAGATAACAAAGAACTTCACTATTTAGTCTCCATTTGTTTACTTATGCTTGATCATCGCCTGGTTACTAACTAATGAAAGAATAAAAGAAGTGGTGCATAGTGATAAATAATATTGTACATCGATAGTTCATGTTCTCTCATAGTTGTTTACCATTCATTTATGTAACTTTTATAACAACCCATCTTTAAAATTAGGTTCATTCCTGTAAATAATTACAGTGTGTTTGCATTGTTCTTATTTTCTGAATGTAAACCCAATTTAGCTCCATGAGGTAGTCAATGTTAGTGCTCTTATTTTATTGGATGCAATCATTTATTTACTTGCTTCTTGTGTGTGCTCTAGGAGTGGCCAAATGTATCAAGCAGCTTTGCTTGATGTTTGTCGCAGAAGTTGGTTATCTTGACCTAAATAGTTTATCCATCTTTCCGTGTGGTCCCTAATATTGCCATGCTAGAGATCTTTACCTTTTACCTTCATTTATCTAGCATTGTATATTATTCATTTAATTTCCCAAATTCTTACAATTGTAACCTTTGTGCCTATAATAGTTTGCTTACAGTTGAGAGAGGCATGCATCAACTTGTTGATGCTAATTCAGGCTGAAGCGTAGTCCAAATTGATGGTTGTTCAAACAAAGGTGAGATATACTCACTTATTTACTCATGCGATTTTGACCTTTGAGTTGCAAGTCCTCTTTATTGAATCCGACCATGTATAGATTTATCAGCTACATCGTTGCTAACTGGATGCATAAGTAGTTGTTCTCCACATCAAACATTTGTTACTCATTGTGGATCAGGCTATAGGGGTAGAGGGTTGTAAAAAAATCAATGGTCAATGTAGCCTTTTACTTTCCTGGATTTGATGCGGTAGTAGCTTCACCACTCAACTCGACATCTTCTTTAATGATGCTACCTTTTTCAGCTAAGAAACACTTATATTTGAGGCAAGCTCTGTGCACATAATGTTTGACTGGTTTTGGATTGGTGGGAATATGCACAACATGAGAATATACAGTCCCTTGATTAAGCAAATAGCTTTCTTTGTGTAGTTCTGTCAAGAATCTAGAAAGCATAGCATGAAGTGTTAAATAAAAATAATGTCAATACGACTGCTTGGCGGCACTCCTATTTTAGCTCATGTGAATATCTTCTCACGACACATGCATTTTCTCTCTTTCCATGTCCTAACATGTTTTGTAGTTGTGATGATACAATTATAACGGATTATCCTCGAATACATTAGTACTGTCTTTTTTTCCCTTGGGGCAATTGATCACAGGAGTTGGCTTCTGTGCATAGGTTCTGCATCAGCCAAGATCAGGTACTACATCTATGTTTACTACACTAGCTGTATAATATACCTATTTTGGTCAGGTTGATTTCCTGCTGTTGATTATTCAATACAAGTGTATTGTCATGAGGTGTAATCTCTTTCTCTTACATGCTGATATATCCTGGACTCAAAGATGTATAAATCTTTAGTACCCAGGACTCGGATTAAATTATCTAACTTGATATTTCATTTGAACATCAACTCTGGGTAGCTGGAGCACGTCTTTTCACTCCCTTCTAAATAGTATGCCAAGTTGATTTATATCAGAGTAGATGCTACTGTGACATAGGCATGCGCTTCAGTCCAGCGAAGATGTGATCCCCAAGGTAATACCTCCTCTCTTTGATTCATTCATCTTGACTGCACATATGCCGGCGAGGTGAGGCGAGCTCGGGACGGGCCTCCATGGCGGCGAGGTTTTTCTGGGGCTGTGCATGTCGAGCATGTTTGGCTGTTCATGAATGTTTATAAAGTACAGATACATCAGACTGTCATCTGATCTTCCATTAATAATCATGTTGATATATCAACTTCTCTTTGTTCTCGCTTGATAGTTACCATGTAACTCTTGATTTGATTACAACTAATTTCTTGAGAAATAAACTTATATTTTCATCACATGTTTCTATACATTTTTATTTTTTTTCTAATAAGGGGAATGTGCACGTGGCACTATCTGTCTTTTGTTTTCTCATTGGAGCTACCATGTCTTTAGGGTGTATTATAAATGTGTCACATATTTTCATTCGGAACGTGACACTATCTGTCTTTTGATTGTAATGCATGACTCTAGAGTTATGAGTCCACATAAATGACTTATGAATGTAATTTAGTCTCTGTCATTGCTAATTGTGCCAAGTAGTCACATTTCTGCCGACTGGCCATTTTGTCCTAATACCGAACAATGTGCAGATTATGACCGGGTAAACGTTATTCATTTGTAGGTGGCAACATCAGTGATTTCTTGATGATCATGTGAAGCTTGTGGGTCCAGAATGGATCATGCAGTGAAAAAGAAGTCTGGGTCAAGAAAACATGGACATGTTGAGTACATATGTACATCTGTATGCCCTAGGTACATGTGTGGAAGGGCAGCTAACGAATTTCCACAAGGCAAGGTACAAGCTTGCACAAGGATTGCATAGAACGGGTGAAACGAGAGACCTAGGGAAGGCAAAGGAATGGCTCTCATTTTGCGTCAAATCCACTTGGTCTTCCTTTACATTGAACATGTAGGAAATCAGTGGTGTTGTTAGAAAAAAAAAGGTAATGTTTATATTGCTTTGTGTGTAAGTTGTAAACTTACATACTAATTTAATTGACTTCCACCACTTTTGACATTAATAGTGCCCACAAAGAATTCTTATTTTCTGCTGTCAACTTTTAGAAGAAAAAAATGTCAGGATCAATTTATGAAAATTCATTACATGAATTAGGAACTATATGATACTATACGTGAACTTATTGGAGAAGAACATGGACTTGCCAGCTCATGAGAGGGCATACCTCTTAACTATCAGCATAGTGATGTCGATGCATTACCTTTTTCTGAATATGCAATAACTATTTATTCTCTTTTGATATTGTTCACGTCAGTCTTGGGAAGTATCTTCCAAGATTTAATGGATGTAATATGTGGTCCTGAGATTCATAGAGTTTGTGGTGATGCTTCTGTTGAGCAACTACTTGAGAAAATGTTATGTGTATTTTTGTGGCATATAGTTGCTTCAAAATTATTTTTCAGTAGACACAAAATATGTAACTGATGGTTAATAAAATCGTCCTTGCTAAGCAAATACTATTTGTGTAGACTCAGGTACTTGCACCACCACTATGTTATTATAGTTATGTATTTAGTCGTGCTGATGTGCATTTCTCTCTATTGACAGGCTTTGAAGGAAGAACAATGTTGGTACAAGTTATTGTACTGGTATATGTTGCTATCTCTGTGTATAGTTTCTACCTGTTTAGGCATGATTATAGAATATATGCATGCTGTAAATTCCTACTAGGCCTGTTTATGCTACCATTCTGACCCATATCAGTTAGAGCTTCTATTCACCTGAGCCTGTTCTTCATGTTTGTTTACTTAACCGGTATAAAAACAAAATACTACTCTCAGCACATACATATAGTCATTAACATTCAAACAATCCTTCCTCTTTGTTAGCATCTTGCGCCATTGGCGCAACGGGTCATCTAGTACTAGAATGATCTCAAGTATGGTATCTTTGCACGACTCATGTAAAATGGGGATGAAATTGCAAGAGGATAGTTGGATTACACTCGCCACGTCACACAATACATTACATAAGCAAATCATCATCCAAATAACATCACAGTCCGACTACGGATGAAGATCCAAGTGAAAGATACCAAATAAATAAAGCCATAAGGTCCGAATCGCACCTAGTAGAAGCCACTACTGATCATTGGGATAGTGCACATAGTATCGACTACGTTCTTCATCGAACTCCCAGTACAGCTCAGTGCCGTCACCTGTGTAGTTCACCATAGTACCTGCATCCGGTGTTGTGTAGAATCTGTGAGCCACGGAGGACTCAGCAATCCCGTTCCCGGGTAACAAAACTATCTAAGCCTTGGGTGTGGAACAAGGCTGAAGAATAAAGGTGCAGCTGCACTAGCACTAGCTTACGTGTTTATAGCGAGGAGAGAAGTGCCACGAGCGTCAAAGTGATCACGAAGTGATCCTATCTAAGCACGTCAAACATAACCCCACCGTGTTCACTTCCCGAACCCCTTTCGGAAAATGACCGTCACGGTTACTCACGCTGGTGGTGTGTTCTGAACATGGTGTCAAGTTTTCTACAACCGGATATTAACAAATTTCCATCTGCCACATAACCGCGGGCATGGCTTTCGAAAGTTCAAAATCCTGCAGGGGTGTCCCAACTTAGCCCATTACAAGCTCACGATCTGCGGAGTCGCAACTCCAAGGTGGGAAGGCCCGAGTATTCTCGAAATCCCGTGCTCAAGATATACCGACATAGGTAAAACTAATCCAGCAAGACCTCCCGGCGTGCCGACACCCTCACAGTAGCCGCGCGTATCTAGTCTCAGGCCACGACCGGATGAGAAAGCCTATAGGAAAATACCAAATACCTCGGGTTTCACCAAGGCGGCCCTGCAGTCTGCTCGGTTGGACCAACACTCATGTGGAGCACTGTCCCCGGGGTTGTTAATTAAGATCACGGGATAGCTAGTCCCTATGCAAGTTTTAGTTATTAGGCAAATGGAGTACCAAAGTTGGGCCTTGCTGGAAAAGGTTTAGCGCTAAGCGGGTTATCGAGGGGGTCCCATAACCCCAACCGTGTTAGGAACGCATAATCAAGGAACATAACACCGGTTTATACGGTTCCTAGGGCGGCATGATTGGAACAAAACACCAAGCAAGAGGCTTAGCCTTCCACCCATTGCCAAGTATATAGATGATTTAGTTTAAGAGTTTATATAGTGTGATATCCCAACAATAACTTCAACATGAAGCAAGAATCTTCAAATCTTCTCCTACAACTAACAATGCTATAATAGGGGCTAAGCGAAGCTTACGTAGCCAAACAAAGGTTTTCTAGGTTGGGTGGTTAGACAGATTCATGGTTACAATAGAAGGCTGACAAACAAACATGGGCATCGAGGCAATAAGCTAAAGAGCGAGACATCTAGCAATAGACAAAGATAGTAATGATATCTGGGTCAGGTCATCTTGCCTGTCGAGTCGTCGATGGGATCGTAAGACGGCTCCTCGTACTCAACCTCGGTAGTAACCTCGTTCTCGTTCTCGGTCTCGGCTTCCGGCTCTACTCAACACAAGAACACAACATGGCACAAAATCAAACAAGATGCAATGCATAATCAACATGATGCAAGTATGATGCATATATGATGTAATACATGTCAAGGGACGAAGCACACAAGAACAACACAAGACAACAAGTTTAAATGAGGCCGGAATCCACATAAAGCAAATCCGGTAAGTCCTCATATGCATATGTTGAAATTGGTCCATACCTGAACAAACCTTAAGTTAAAGTTGTTAAACAGCAATTTAACATGCACCATGATGATCTACACAAAATTCTAGTCAAGTTTCATATAAAGTTTGTTTAATTCGGAGCTACGGTCTAGAAGATATGAGCAAAACAAGACAAGCATGGCAACGGTGCAAGATGCACCCAAACATCAAGAAAACACCCTCCAAACATGCTAACAACATGATATTATGATTTTACATGCAAAATCACACAAGTTTCATATAGGGCACGCTCAAAACGGAGCAACGGTTCAACACATACACACGAAACAAGATACAATGCAAAGCTGAAAATAACAGCCACATAGCAACTTTGGAGCAAGCAATATATACTCTACAGCACCCAAACATGATGACAATAAGCATGGACATGAAGTAGACATATCCTACAGCAAACAAATCCATTGGAGAAACTCCATAGGAGGCATGGATCAATAGCAACAAGCTACAACAAATTGATCATGCTGTTAAAAACCTGATAGTTATATTTTATAGCAACTTGGGAGCAAGAAATAAATAAGCTACAGCAACCCATATGAGCAAGTGAGGGCATGGATGGATAGACAAAAACATGTACAACAAGGAAAGATCATTGGCCACTCCAAAACATGCATGGATTTGCCTAGGGCATCAAGTAAACATAGCATCAGGTTATAACAGATTCCAGACTTAGCAGAAATTTCACTAAGTATAAAACAGTTATGTTGGCATGACATGTTTACAAGCATGTTTAAGTCACCTCAAGGCATATCATGGAAAATGGTTTGCACCACAGCAAATACCATATGATAGAGATTCTAAAACATATTGACATGTGACATGGGGACAAACACATCAATAGCAACGAGCACTTCAAATCAGCATCTCATAACATGTTACAAAACTTAACAGCCACATGCACTTTTGCAACAGAGATTAACATGGCAATATGAGACCTAACATGAATGCTACAGCAACCATCATGTAGAGCATTTCACAATGAACATTTTGACATATCATTTGCTTCATTTGGATAAACAATCACCAAGTTATCACATCTCAAACATGGCACGAAAATAACACGTTACAGCAGTTTATAACAAGTACCACTCTTGTCACGAAGATTAAGACCTCTAGATGAACTCAAACAAGCATGCCACAATGGAACAAAACGTAGAGCACATCACCAAGATCATTTTGACATATCATATGCACAATTTGGACTTACACACAAAAAGATACAGCTACATGAACATGCAACAAAAATATGCAATCCTGGGACTTAGAGAAAAAAAACAACCTCAAGGGGGGGGGTTTCGGATGGACACGTCTGCTGACGTGGATCTTTGTCCGGCTACGTGGATCGGGCGGAGGACGAAGCGGGTCGGGTCGGGTCGGACCCGACCGACCGACCCGTTAGGGTTTCTGCGGCTGGATCGGCGGATCGACAACGGCCGGGACGGCCGGGACGGCGGGCGGCCGCGGTGGCGGAGGCCGGCGAGGGAAGGGGTCGTCGGAGCGGCGGCGTAGGCAGGTGCTCGGGCGGTGGTGGGGTGTGCTCCGGCGGCGGGGAACTCGGGGCCGGCGGCGGATCTGTGGCGTGGAGGCGCGGCAGCGGCGTCGAGCCCTCGGGCTCCCGGCGCGGAGAATGGCGGTGAGGCGCCCGGCTGCGGGGAAGCGGCACCGGCAGCGGGGAAGGCAAGACGCGGGGCGGCGGTCGAGGTGCGGCCCGGATCGGCCCGGCGGCGGGCGGGATCTGGGCCCGGCGGCGGGGAAGTGGGCGCGGCGGCTCTCCCAACCCGGGGCTGCCACGTGGCACGGCGGGGGCAAGTCGGACACGTCCGGCCGGCGGGGATGTGTCCGGCGGCTGCGGGGAGGAGAGGAGCTAGGGTTTTGCCCGAAATTTCGGGGGAGGGGGCTAATTTATAGATTCTGGGAGCTAGGAAGGTCCAAATGGGGAGCGGTTTTCGGCCACGCGATCACGATTCGACGACCGATATGATGGGAAGGGTTGTGATGGCTTAGTGGGATTTTGTGGAGGGGGTCTTGGGCCTTAAAGAAGAGATTCTTTTAGCCCACTAGGTTAACCGTTGCAGTACCAAACGAACTCCAAACGTGACTAAACTTGACAGGCGGCCTACACGTACCAAAACTACAACGCACGACAAGTCTCACGTCATACCGGAAACGTTACACGGCCACACACAAAAGAAGGACTCGGGGATGCCACGGGCACGTGAGAGAGCGTCGGAACTCGAAACGGACAACGGGAAGAGACGAGTGGAACCGGGTGCAAGTGACAACACAAATGCAGTGCAATGCACATGACAACATGACATGGATGAAATGCACACACGCACACGACAAAATGAAGAACCCGAAATGAAAGAAGAGCCTGGAATGGAATTAAGGAAGTCAAAGTTTCATATATTGCCATATATGGAAAGTGTTACATCTGGGGCATTACAAACTCTCCTCTACTACGAAAAGATCTCGTCCCGGGATCTTGGACTTGAAGAATGAAGGGTACTCGGAACGAAGGTGATCTTCTCGTTCCCACGTAGCTTCTCGGTCGGTATGGTGTGACCACTTAACTTTCAAGAACTTAATTGACTTGTTGCGGGTCTTGCGCTCGGTCTCTTCAAGAATAGCAACAGGGTGCTCACGGTAAGACAAGTCTTGTTGAAGATCAATCTCCTCGAACGGAATGGTGCGTTCAGGTGTCTTGAAGCACTTGCGGAGTTGAGACACGTGAAACACATCATGAACATTAGCAAAGTTGGATGGAAGCTCGATTTGGTAGGCTAGATCGCCTCTTTTGCCAAGGATCTTGAAAGGGCCCACGTATCTAGGAGCAAGCTTTCCTTTGATACCGAATCTTTGGGTGCCTTTCATAGGAGAAACACGGAGATAGACATGATCTCCAATGTCGAAAACCAAATCACGATGCTTGCTGTCATAGTAACTCTTTTGACGCGACTGAGCAGCCTTGAGATTCTCACGTATGACTTTGCACATCTCTTCGGCTTCTGGGATCAAGTCATTGCAAAGAAGTTGACGTTCACCAGTCTCGGACCAGTTGAGAGGAGTACGGCACTTTCTGCCATAGAGGATTTCAAAAGGAGCTTTGCCGGCACTTGCTTGGACACTCTTGTTGTAAGAGAACTCGGCAAACGGAAGGCAGTCTTCCCACTTCATGACAAAAGAGATGACACAAGCTCTGAGCATGTCTTCGAGGATCTGGTTCACTCTTTCGACTTGACCACTAGTCTGAGGGTGAAACGCAGTGCTGAAACGGATCTTAGTGCCCATGGCTGACTGGAAGGAGTCCCAGAACTTGGATGTGAACAAACTTCCACGGTCTGAGGAGATAACTTGAGGAATGCCATGTAACGACACAATTCCGGAAGTGTACAACTCTGCCAGCTGAGCTGCATTGATGGATTCTTTGACTGGAAGGAAGTGAGCTACTTTGGTTAGCTTGTCAATCACCACAAAGATATCATCATTCCCCTTCTTGGACTTGGGAAACCCAGTGACGAAATACATTTCAATGTGGTCGAATTTCCACTCGGGAATAGGAAGAGGTTGGAGGAGACCGGCTGGACGTTGATGCTCTGCCTTCACTCTTCTACAGACATCACATTCATTCACGAATTGGGCAATTTCCCTTTTCATGCGAGTCCACCAGTAAGATTGCTTGAGGTCTTGGTACATCTTGGAACTTCTGGGATGAATCGAGAGGAGGGAGTCATGTGCTTCGTTCATTATGAGCTTTCTGAAATCACCCTTGGGAACCACAAGTATGTCCTCAAAGAACAAGGTGTCTTTCTCATCAACGCGATAGCACTTGTATTTGGGAGTACCCTTTGCAATACCATGTTTCACTTTCTGCACCATAGCATCACTGAGCTGGGCCTCACGGATCTGATCTTCCAAAGTAGGAGCAACTTGAAGATTTGCGAGAAAGCCTTGCGGAACAACTTGGAGGTTGAGCTTCCTAAATGCTTCATAAAGCTCAGGCTAAAACGGCTTGATAAGGAGACTGTTGCAATATGCCTTTCTGCTCAAGGCATCTGCAATGACATTGGCCTTGCCAGGTGTGTATTCGATGCTTGGATCATACTCTTGGATTATCTCAACCCAACGAGTCTGGCGAAGGTTCAGGTTCGGCTGTGTGAAGATGTACTTCAAGCTCTTGTGATCGGTGAAGATGTCCACTTTTCTGCCCAACAGAAGGTGTCTCCACGTGATCAAGGCGTGTACCACTGTTGCTAGCTCGAGACCATGTGTGGGGTAGTTCTTCTCATTTGGCTTCAGTTGACGAGAAGTGTAAGCCACAATCTTTTTGTCTTGCATTAGAACACCACCAAGTCCTTGAAGAGAAGCATCACAGAATACTTCGTAGGGCTTGGAATCATCTGGAGGAGTAAGAACCGGAGCAGAGATGAGCTTTTCTTTGAGAGTTTTGAATGCCACATCACAATCAGGAGACCAGTTGTACTTGACATTCTTCTGCAGCAAGTTGGAGAGAGGCTTGGCAATCTTGGTGAAGTTCTCAACGAACCTTCTGCAATAGCTAGCAAGACCAAGGAAGCTTCAGAGTTGCTTGACGTTCTGAGGGGGTTCCCAGTTGACAATCGCTTCAACTTTCTCGGGGTTGACAGCAATACCCTCAGCAGAGAAGATATGGCCAAGATATAAGACCTTATCGAGCCAGAATTCACATTTAGAGAACTTGGCATAGAACTTATGTTCACGGAGTCTATGGAGAACCAAACGGAGGTGCTTGGCATGATCCTCTTCATTCTTGGAAAATACCAAGATGTCATACAGATAGACGAGCACAAATTCGTTGGTGTAGGGGTTGAATATGTAGTGCATCATCCTCGAGAAGGTGGGTGGAGCATTTGCGAGGCCAAAAGACATGACTGTGTATTCATAGGAGCTGTAGCTTGTTCTGAATGTAGTCTTGTAAATATCTTCTTCGTGGATACGGATCTGGTGATAACCCATCCGGAGATCGAGCTTTGAGAACACTTTTGCTCCTTTGAGCTGCTCGAACAATTCATTGATGTTGGGGAGCGGATACTTGTTCTTTATTGTCTTCTTGTTTAATGGCCGGTAATCAACGCAAAGGCGCTCCGTGCCATCCTTCTTCTTGACAAATAGAACACCACAGCCCCACAGAGAAGTGCTAGGCCTGATTAGACCCATACGCTCTTGTTCATCGAGTTGTCTCTTCAGCTCCTTCAACTCATCAGGGGAAAGCTTGTACGGACGCCGGCATGCTGGCTCGGTACCGGGCTCGAGTTCAATGAAAAATTCAACACGATGATGCGGAGGCATGCCTGGAAGCTCTTCAGGGAAAACATCTTCATATTCATTGACCACCGGAATTTGAGAGATGGCATTAATCTCGCCCTTGTCATTGAGAGAGAATAGCCTGATTGTGTTATCTCGAGAGGCGAAGATAATCACGTCTTCGTCAGGATGAGTAATCTTAACTTCCTTATTTGCACAATCAATGTGAGCATCATGCTGGGAAATCCAATCCATCCCAAGAATAAGATCAATGTCGGAGTTACTGAGAATAACCAGAGAAGCCAGAAAACGGTAATCACCCATGCAAATAGATACATCCGGAGCCTTTGAGGTGGAAGTCATATGCTTGCCCGGAGAAATAATTGATAACTTCTTTGGCAAGTCCATTGTGCCCATGTTATGCTTAGATACAAATGGACATGACATGAAGGAAAGTGATGCACCAGAATCAAACAAGACCTTTGCAGGAATTGAGTTAACCGGAATATTACCAATTATCACATTAGAAGAATTCTTTGCTTCAGCTGCACTCATCAGGTTCACTCTTGCATGCTTGGGATTGTGCTTGACAATAGTAGTACTGACAGGTGGAGGAGGCGGAAGGCGCCTTTGAGTACACTTGTTGGCATAGTGACGCTTCTTGCCACACTTGTTGCAAACCACTTCTGAGAGAGGACGGTAATAAGGAGCACTTGACTTCGAAGCTTGAAAGTGATTCTTTGACTGACTGCTTGGGTTGGGTGGGTGGGAGAAACCACGGCCACCAGAATGCTTGTTGTTGTTGTTGGGAGGTCGGGTCACTGGAGGAGGTGGAAGCCAAAACTTATGTTGCTTTGCGACCACTTGGGAAGAAGAGGAGGAGTAAACAGCATCTCTGATCCTCTTTTTGGAAGCTTCCATCTTGAGCTGGGCTACCTCTTGCTTAAGTGCCATGCTATAGAATTGATCAAATTCATCAGGCTCAAACAAGGTGAGAGCTAGTTGGAGTTCATCCTTTAGACCACCACGGAACTGATAAATCTTGCTCTTGGCATCTGGGATGTCTTGCTTGGCATAGCAGGCAAGGTTCTGGAACTTGACATTGTATTGATAAACAAACATTGAGCCTTGCTTCAGGTTGCGGAATTGCTCACGCATACCTTCGATGACACTAGATGGAATGTGGTGAGAGCGAAAATCCTTGCAGAAGTCAGCCCACGAGATTTCACGCCCTTCTCTGGAGTCTTTGTACTGCTGCCACCAATCAGCGGCTTGGTCCTTCAGTTGGAAGGCGGCAAACTTCACATATTCCTCAGGTCTCACGTTACTGCACTCGAAATGCTTCTTGATATCTGTTATCCAGTCTTCAGCATCTAGAGGGTCCACACGGTAACTGAATGCCTTTGGTTGGTTTGCCAGGAACTGGTTGAGTGTAGCAAAGTGAGGTTGGTTGAACAAATTGCCTTGGCCTTGGTTCCCATGAGCACCTTGATTTGCTTGATTTGCTTGAATGTTCTACATCATTTGCATAAGCATCTGGGTGTTCTGGTTCGTCGCTTGCATAATTGCTCTCCAGGCCTTAGACGGAGGAGGGGGGGAAGGAGGACGATCAGGAACTTCTTCACCCTCTGGGTTAGCGTTGGTAACCCTTTTAGGAGCCATCTTGAATGAGATGACAACTATTAGCCATTGATTGAGAGAATATGGAAGCTGAATCAACGGCTAGAAATTGCAACATAAGTCTTCACAAGAATCATTCGAACAAAATGAACGAATGTAATCCACAGTTTAATGGTAACAACAATCTTCTTGAGAAGCCACTTGGGAGAACAAAAGGTAAATAAAAACAACAAGGAACAGATAGAACAAATAAAAGATAGAAGCTTCGTTCGACATATTCGTGCTGAAAGCTTATGGAACGTGTTACAAAAGGGTTTTGCAATCCCCGGATCAACATAGCCAAGGACCCTTTAAGATGCAACTCCCGATCGGAACAACGCCCATAAAACTACTTCACTCAATGTAGAACCCCGAACTCCATATCGTGCATTCCTTGGAAGAATGCCTATGAGCTACTAGATTAACCCACCTATTAATTTCCGAAAGTTTCCATTTATGCAATCAGGTGTTGGGGATACAGGGGAAGCATCGCGCACTCAACTCTAATCATACATCCAGCTGTATCCATCCTTCAACACATTACCAGTTATTTCCGGAAACCGTTTACCTCGGACCTTCAAAATGCATCTTCTATACAAGCTATGGCAATACTCCCGAACTACCTTCCCAGTACTGGGTGATGTCGGGGTTATCTTGCAACTAACCGCATAGGAGAGTTTTCGATATCGGCCGTCTTAAGTATTCCAGAACTGCTATGATATATTTGTGACGACAACACCTCGGAGCTCAACTCCCCGGGACACTGCCACAACCCCTAAATGACAGGAGGCATCAAGAACAATGTTCTCGTCACAAAGACATCAGAACAATCCAAACAATACTCCTGTGATCCTAAAAAAAATTGTGAATTTTTTAGAGTTGAAGAGACAAGAGTAATCGTCAGGAGTCCTCACCAGAGTGAAAAGGGATGAGGAGCAAAAGAAATCCTACTCTCCGATATATATAGGACTCAAAACATTTTCAAGTGTGTGCCTAGACTCAACCATCAACGATTCGATCAAACAGTGGGGGCTTATAGGTCGGAGAAGGCTCTGATTACCAACTTGTAATGCCCAGTATGGGATTATACCTCCTACATGTCGAGGCACGACTTAAAGGTATAAGCCCATACTAGAATTATCTCAAGTGTGGTATCTTTGCACGACTCATGTAAAATGGGGATGAAATTGCAAGAGGAAAGTTGGCTTACACTCGCCACGTCACACAATACATTACATAAGCAAATCATCATCCAAATAACATCACAGTCCGACTACGGAGAAGATCCAAATGAAAGAATAAATAAAGCCACAAGGTCCGAATCGCCCCTAGTAGAAGCCACTACTGATCATCGGGATAATGCACATAGTATCGACTACGTTCTTCATCGAACTCCCAGTACAGCTCCGTGTCGTCACCTGTGTAGTTCACCATAGTACCTGCATCTGGTGTTGTGTAGAATCTGCGAGCCACGGAGGACTCAGCATTCCCGTACCCGGGTAACAAAACTATCTAAGCCTTGGGTGTGGAACAAGGCTGAAGAATAAAGGTTGCAGCTGCACTAGCACTAGCTTACGTGTTTAGAGCGAGGAGAGAAGTGCCACGAGCGTCAAAGTGATCACGAAGTGATCCTATCTAAGCACGTCAAACATAACCCCACCGTGTTCACTTCCCGAACCCCTTTCGGAAAATGACAGTCACGGTTACTCACGCTGGTAGTGTGTTCTGAACATGGTGTCAAGTTTTCTACAACCAGATATTAACAAATTCCCATCTGCCACATAACCGCGAGCATGGCTTTCAAAAGTTCAAAACCCTGCAGGGGTGTCCCAACTTAGCCCATTACAAGCTCACGATCTGCGGAGTCGCAACTCCAAGGTGGGAAGGCCCGAGTATTCTCGGAATCCCGTGCTCAAGATATACCGACATAGGTAAAACTAATCCAGCAAGACCTCTCGGCGTGCCGACACCCTGACAGTAGTCGCGCGTATCTAGTCTCTGGCCACGACCGGATGAGACAGCCAACAGGAAAATACCAAATACCTCGGGTTTCCCCAAGGCGGCCCTGCAGTCTACTCGGTTGGAACAACACTCATGTGGAGCACTGGCCCGGGGGTTGTTAATTAAGATCACGGGATAGCTAGTCCCTATGCAAGTTTTAGTTATTAGGCAAATGGAGTACCAATGTTGGGCCTTGCTGGAAAAGGTTTAGCGCTAAGCGGGTTATCGAGGGGGTCCCACAACCCCAATCGTGTTAGGAACGCATAATCAAGGAACATAACACCGGTTTATATGGTTCCTAGGGCGGCATGATTGGAACAAAACACCAAGCAAGAGGCTTAGCCTTCCACCCATTGCCAAGTATATAGATGATTTAGTTTAAGAGTTTATATAGTGTGATATCCCAATAATAACTTCAACATGAAGCAAGAATCTTCAAATCTTCTCCCGCAACTAACAATGCTATAAGAGGCGCTGAGCGAAGCTTACGTAGCTGAACAAAGGTTTGCTAGGTTGGGTGGTTAGACAGATTCATGGTTACAATAGGAGGCTGACAAACAAACATGGGCATCGAGGCAATAAGCTAAAGAGCGAGACATCTAGCAATAGGCAAAGATAGTAATGATATCTGGGTCAGGTCATCTTGCCTGTCGAGTCGTCGATGGGATTGTAAGATGGCTCCTCGTACTCAACCTCGGTAGTAACCTCGTTCTCGTTCTCGGTCTCGGCTTCCGGCTCTACTCAACACAAGAACACAACATGGCACAAAATCAAACAAGGTGCAATGCACAATCAACATGATGCAAGTATGATGCATATATGATGCAATACATGTCAAGGGACGAAGCACACAAGAACAACACAAGACAACAAGTTTAAATGAGGCCGGAATCCACATAAAGCAAATCCGGTAAGTCCTCATATGCATATGTTGAAATTGGTCCAGACCTGAACAAAACTTAAGTTAAAGTTGTTAAATAGCAATTTATCATGCACCACGATGATCTACACGAAATTCTAGTCAAGTTTCATATAAAGTTTGTTTAATTCGGAGCTACGGTCTAGAAGATATGAGCAAAACAAAACAAGCATGGCAACGGTGCAAGATGCACCCAAACATCAAGCAAACACCCTCCAAACATGCTAACAACATAATATTATGATTTTACATGGAAAATCACACAAGTTTCATATAGGGCACGCTCAAAACGGAGCAACGGTTCAACACATACACACGAAACAAGATACAATGCAAAGCTGAAAATAACAGCCACATAGCAACTTTGGAGCAAGAAATATATACTCTACAGCACCCAAACATGATGACAATAAGCGTGGACATGAAGTAGACATATACTACAGCAAACAACTCCATTGGAGCAACTCCATAGGAGGCATGGATCAATAGCAACAAGCTACGCCAAATTGATCATGTTGTTAAAAACCTGACAGTTATATTTTATAGCAACTTGGGAGCAAGAAATAAATAAGCTACAGCAACCCATATGAGAAAGTGATGGCATGGATGGATATACAAAAATATGTACAACAAGGAAAGATCATTGGCCACTCCAAAACATGCATGGATTTGCCTAGGGCATCAAGCAAACATAGCATCAGGTTATAACAGATTCCAGACTTAGCAGAAATTTCACCAAGTATAAAACAGTTATGTTGGCATGGCATGTTTACAAGCATGTTTAAGTCACCTCAAGGCATATCATGGAAAATGGTTTGCACCACAACAAAGACCATATGACGGAGATTCTAAAACATATTGACATGTGACATGGGGACAAACACATCAATAGCAACGAGCACTTCAAATCAGCATCTCATAACATGTTACAAAACTTAACAGCCACATGCACTTTTGGTATAGAAATTAACATGGCAATATGAGACCTAACATGAATGATACAGCAACCATCATGTAGAGCATTTCACAATTAACATTTTAACATATCATTTGCTTCATTTGGATAAACAATCACCAAGTTATCACATCTCAAACATGGCATGAAAATAACAAGTTGCAGTAGTTTATAACAAATAGCACTCTTGTCACGAAGATTAAGACCTCTAGATGAACTCAAACAAGCATGCCACAATGGAACAAAACGTAGAGCACATCACCACGATCATTTTGACATATCATATGCACAATTTGGACTTACACACAAAAAGATACAGCTACATGAACATGCAACAAAAATATGCAATCCTGGGACTTAGATAAAATAACAACCTCAAGGGGGGGTTTTCGGACGGACACGTCCGCTAACGTGGATCTTTGTCCGGCTACTCGGATCGTGCGGAGGACGAAGCGGGTCGGGTCGGGTCGGACCCGACCGACCGACCCGTTAGGGTTTCCGCGGCTGGATCGGCGGATCGACGGCGGCGCGGCCCTGCGGCGGCTGGCAGATCAATGGATCGGTGGGGCGGCCGGGACGACGGGCGGCCACGGTGGCGGAGGCCGGCAATGGAAGGGGTCGTCGAAGCGGCGGCAAAGGCAGGTGCTCAGGCGGCGGTGGGGTGTGCTCCGGCGGTGGGGAACTCGGGGCCGGCGGCGGATCTGTTGCGTGGAGGCGCGGCGGCGGCGTCGAGCCCTCGGGCTCCCGGCGCGGAGATCGGCGGCGGGGAAGCGGCACCGGCGGCGGGGAAGGCAAGGCGCGGGGCGGCGGTCGAGGTGCGGCCCGGATCGGCCCGGGGGCTGGCCGAATCTGGGCCCGGCGGTGGGGAAGTGGGCGTGGCGGCTCGCCCAACCCGGGGCTGCCACGTGGCACGGCGGGGGCAAGTCGGACACGTCCGGCCAGCGGGGATGTGTCCGTCGGTTGCGGGGAGGAGAGGAGCTAGGGTTTTGCCCGAGATTTCGGGGGAGGGGGCTAATTTATAGATTCTGGAGCTAGGAAGGTCCAAATGGGGAGCGGTTTTCGGCCACGCGATCACGATTCGACGACCGAGATGATGGGAAGGGTTGTGCTGGGTTAGTGGGCTGTTGTGGAGGGGGGTCTTGGGCCTTAAAGAAGAGGTTCTTTTAGCCCACTAGGTTAACCGTTGGAGTACCAAACGAACTCCAAACGCGACGAAACTTGACAGGCGGCCTACACGTACCAAAACAACAACGCACGACAAGTCTCACGTCATACCGGAAACGTTACACGGCCACACATGAAAGAAGGACTCAGGGATGCCACGGGCACGTGAGAGAGCGTCAGAACTCGAAACGGACAACGGGAAGAGACGAGTGGAACCGGGTGCAAGTGACAACACAAATGCAATGCAATGCAATGCACATGACAACATGACATGGATGAAATGCACACACGCACACGACAAAACGAAGAACCCGAAATGAAAGAAGAGCCCGGAATGGAATTGACGAAGTCAAAGTTTCATATATTGCCATATATGGAAAGTGTTACATCTGGGGCATTACACCACCTGTCCACGAGGGTGGGGGCGCCCCCCTGGGCACGCCCCCTGCCTCGTGGGCCACCTGGTGTCTTCCCGATGCCCATCTTCTCCTATATGAGGTGTTTTGACCTGGAAAAAATGAGGAGGAGGCTTTTCGGGACAAAACGTCGCCGTCTCGAGGCGGAACCTTGGTGGAACCAATCTAGGGCTCCGGTGGAGCTGTTCTGCCGGGGATACTTCCCTCCGGGAGGGGGAAATCGTCACCGCCGTCATCACCAACAACTCTCCCATCTTGGGGAGGTTTATCTTCATCAACATCTTCACCAGCACCATATCCTCTCAAACCCTAGTTCATCTATTGTATCCAATCTTTGTACCAAAACCTCAGATTGGTACCTGTAGGTTACTAGTAGTGTTGATTACTCCTTGTAGTTGATGCTAGTTGGTTTACTTGGTGGAAGATCATATGTTCAGATCCATTATGCATATTAATACCTCTCTGATTATGAACATGAATATGCTTTGTGAGTAGTTATGTTTGTTCATGAGGACATGGGAGAAGTCTTGCTATAAGTAGTCATGTGAATTTGGTATTCGTTCGATATTTTGATGAGATGTATGTTGTCTTTCCTCTAGTGGTGTCATGTGAACGTCGATTGAACGACACTTCACCATTGTTTGGGCCTAGAGGAAGGCATTGGGAAGTAATAAGTAGATGATGGGTTGCTAGAGTGACAGAAGCTTAAACCCTAGTTTATGCGTTGATTCGTAAGGGGCTGATTTGGATCCATATGTTTCATGATATGGTTAGGTTTACCTTAATACTTCTTTTGTAGTTGCGGATGCTTGCAATAGAGGTTAATCATAAGTGGGATGCTTGTCCAAGTAAGGGCAGCACCCAGGCACCGGTCCACCCACATGCTAAATTATCAAAGTAACGAACGAGAATCATATGAACGTGATGAAAACTAGCTTGACGATAATTCCCATGTGTCCTCGGGAGCGCTTTCCTTCATATAAGAGTTTGTCCAGGCTTGTCCTTTGCTACATAAAGGATTGGGCCATCTTGCTGCACCTTATTTACTTTTACTATTTGTCACTTGTTATCAATTACCTTATCACAAAACTATTTGTTACCTATAATTTCAATGCTTGCAGAAAATACCTTACTGAAAACTGCCTATCATTTCATTGTGCTCCTCATTGGGTTCGACACTCTTACTTATCGAAAGGACTACGATAGATCCCCTACACTTGTGGGTCATCAATCGACAAATTCATCATCAACAAGATCCTTAGAGCCTTGGATGGAAAATATGATACCGTGTACAAATTGATGCAAATGATGCCCAATTACAAAGATCTCAAGCCCGCGGAAGTCATTGGTAGAATTGTTGCTCATAAGATGTCACTCAAGGATAAGGCAGAGCTCCATAACAAGTCTAGTGGTGCATACAAAGCTTCATGTGATGCTCCCACAAGATCAAGTGAGAAACAAGTTTTCAATGAAGAATTGAGTTTAATGGTGAAGAACTTAACCAATTCTACAAGAATATAAGCAAAGATAGAAGCTCCAAGTCAAGATCCTACAGTGACAAAATATCTTCTAGCTGTGATCGCAATTGCTATAATTGTGGAAGATCCGGACACTACTCCAATGAGTGTACGACTACCTACAAAGAAAGAGAAGATTCACCCAAAAAGAGAAGTAAAAGAGATGAATCACCTAATAGAGATAGAAGGATTAGAGATGATCGCTATGAATGAAAATCCTCTCGAAGAAGCAAGGATTCAGAAAGGAAAGACAAGTCATCAAAGAGGTACACAAGACAAAGACATCAAGCTCATGTTGGTGAGTGGATTTCCGGCTCTGATTCCAATACCCACTCCGAGAGAAGTTATCACTCCGACTCCACCTCCAACTCCGACTCCAACTGTCATCAAACTCCTACGACATTTTTGATTCACGAAATGAAGGAATTGCAAGACGCTTCATGGCTAAAGGCTCCAAGGTATCACACCCTGAGTATCTTGATTTCAGTAGTGATGAAGATGATTTTCTAGGTGATGATGAATTACTTGTTGGCAAAACTAGTAATGAAAACTATGATGAACTTGCTAGTAATCATGATAGTCAAGATGAAACTAATGACAATGATAAGAAGATATTGAGCATCTAACTAAAGAACTAAACACTCTTAAGTTAGCTCTTGAAACAACTCTAGAGGATCATAGAGAGCTCCTAAAAACTCATGAGAACCTACGCTTCGAGAAGATACGATTCAATGATGATGTTCGAAAGAAGAGTTCTTCTTACATTGCCGAACGTCTCCTCTTGTCTACTTATATGCCACAAGTAAAATCTAGCAACAAGAGCAAGAAAGATTCTTCTTCTAGCAGTAACAATAACCCTACTAAATCCAATATTATTGCTTCTAGTAATTCTCTTGATTCCACTAACGATTCTCTTAGCCAAGTTACACTTGAGCAAGAAACTATCTTATTGAAGGGAATTATAGAGAAAGGTGTTTGCAAGTTCCTTGCCAGGAGTAAGTCATACGTCTTCATCATATCTACTTTTCCTAACACTTTTCCTCTTGTTTTGGACTCTAATTTGTATAATTTGAATGAAACTAACCCGGACTGACGTTATTTTCAGCAGAACTACCATGGTGTTGTTTTTGTGCAGAAATAAAAGTTCTCGGAATGGAATGATACTTTTTGGAGAATTATTTTAGAATAAAATAAAAATATCGGAGCTAAGAACCACCGGACGGGGGCCCCTGGGTGAGCACAACCCACCAGGGTGCCCCCCTCGAGGCACGCCCAAGTGGGTTGTGCCCACCTGGTGGCCCCGCTGACCCTATCTCTGACGCTATAAAATCCCATATTTCGAGAAAAAAAGAGGAGGAAGAATTATCTCATTTCACGATACGAAGCCACCGCCACCTCATCTTCTTCATTGGGAGACCAGATCTGGAGTCCGTTTTGGGCTCCGGAGAGGGGAATCTTCGGTCTTCGTCATCACCAACCCTCCTCCATCGCCAATTACATGATGCTCTCCATCGGGAGTGAGTAATTCCCTCATAGGCTCGCTGGTCGGTGAGGAGTTTGTTGAGATTCATCATGTAATCGAGTTAGTTTTGTTTGGGCTTGATCCCTAGTATCCATTATGTTTGGAGATTGCTGTTGTTATGACTTTGCTATGCTTAATGCTTGACACTTTGGACCCGGGCGCCATGAACTCAGATCTGAACCGTTTATGTTTACACCATTAATATCTATGATCTAGATCCGATCTTGCAAGTCATATTCACCTACTATGTGTTATGATCCGCAAACCCCGGAGTGACGGTATTCGGGATACTTTTCGGTGATGACCATAGTTTTAGGAATTCATGTATTCACTATGTGCTAATGCTTTGTTCTGGTACTCTATTAAAAGGAGGCCTTAAAATCCCTTAGTTTCCTTATGGACCCCACTGCCACAGGAGGGTAGGACAAAAGAAGTCATACAAGTTCTTTCCATAAGCATGTATGAATATTTACAGAATACATTCCTACATTATATTTATGAACCGGAGCTAGTTTCGTATCGCCCTAGGTTATGATTATTACGTGATGAATATCATCCGACAAATTGTCGATCCAATGCCTACGAATTTCCTACATATTGATCTTGCTAGGTTACTACTGCAGCTGTTATTGTTACAACTGCTACAAAATCATTGCTATCACTGTTATCGTTACTATTGTTGTTACCACTACTATAAAAACTATCATATTATTGTGCTACTAAACACTTTGCTACTGATAAATAATCTCCACGTGTGGCTGAATTGACAACTCAGTTGCTAATACTTGCAAATATTCTTTGGCTCCCTTGTGTCGAATCTATAAATTTGGGTTGAATACTCTACCCTCAAAAACTGTTGCGATCCCCTATACTTGTGGGTTATCAAGACCTTCTGGCGCCGTTGCCGGGGAGCATAGCTATATTTGTTGAGTCACTTGGGATTGTTACCTAGGTATCACTATGAGGAATCTGAAGGACGAAAGAACTAAAATATTTCCCTCGACAACGAAGGGAGGTAACGAATTGCCATCTAGCTATGCACTTGATTCTCCTTCAGTTATAAGTAAGCTTGCAACACCACAATCTGCTATTAGTCCTGATTTGTCGCAAGTTATTGATGATGCTACTTCTGATGTGAATGATTCTTATGATGATGCTAGTACCTTTCTTGATAAGACTGTGCCATTGAGTGAATTTCTTGATGAACAACTTTCTAGAGCTAAAGATATTGAGAATGTTGAAACTGATGAATTACTTGAAATTGAAAATCTTGAAACACCTATTAGACCTAGCCATCCTAGATATGAATTGCCAAAAGCACCAGAAGGTTATGTTACGGATGAGGAGACAACTAGAAACTTTCTTGCTTGCAATGCTAGAGATAATCTTAAGAAATTATCATGCAAACTGAAAGAAAAATCTTGGAATGCTAAAATGAAATGTGATCCTAAGTTTTCTACCTCACCTATTTGTGTTGCTGATAAGGATTATGATTTTCCCGTCGACCCAGAGTTAATTACTTTGGTAGAATCTGATCCTTTCCATGGCTATGAAACTTAAACCGTAGTGGCACATCTTACTAAACTAAATGATATAGCCACCCTATTTGCTCATGATGAGAAAAGTCGCTTTTATTATATCCTCAAATTGTTTCCGTTTTCATTAACGGGTGATGCTAAAGCTTGGTACGATACTCTTCCTCATGGTTGTGTGTGTAGTCCCCAGGATATGATTTATTACTTCTCTGAAAAATATTTCCATGCTCATAAGAAACAAGTTGCCTTGCAGGAAATATTTAACTTTGTGCAATTTGAAGAAGAGAGTCTCCCACATGCTTGGGGGAGGCTTTTCCAATTTCTTAATGCTTTACCCGATCACCCACTTAAGAAAAATGAAATACTTGATATCTTCTATAATGGACTAACCGATGCTTCTAGGCATTTCCTAGATGGTTGTGCTGGTTGTGTTTTCAGGGAAAGAACTGTTGAACAAGCGGAGCAATTATTGAAGAATTTATTGAAGAATTATGATGATTGGACACTTCCTGAACCACCGCCTAAACCCACTCAAAAGAATAGGGGTATCTTACATCTTAGTCCCGAAGATATGCAAGAGGCAAAGAAAAGTATTAAGGAAAAGGGTATTAAGGCAGAGGAAGTCAAGAATTTACCACCTATTGAAGAGATACATGGACTTTACATGCCACCATCAAGGGTGGTAGAGGTAAATTCATTATTGAAATTTGATGAAAGTGATATCCCTTACAATAAGCATCATAGTCAATGCCTTTATGAGTTTGATAATTATTTAGAAAACAAGATCACTTCAATGCCAATGTCATGAAACAATTGAAATAAACCTCTGATATGATTGCTCGGTTGAGTGAATTATTATTTAGAATCTATAATGATGTAATGGGTGTGGGAAAACATGCCTCTATGGTCCAAACTCAGTTAGAACAAGTTGCTCAATCTAAAAAAGAATTGCTAAATGAAATGAATAATAATATAAATGATTTTGCTGTTAGAGTAGCAACTAGAGGAGGTAAAATGACTCGGGAACCACTTTATCCTGAGGAACACCCGAAGAGAATTGTACAAGATTCACAAAGACTTAACACTAGTCCACCTAGTATTTCTAGAAAGAAAAAGAAAAGGAAAAATGATAGGACTTTGCACACCTCTAGTGAACCTGAAAAATCTCCTAAAAACGGTAATGATGTCTCTATCTCTGATGATGAAACTCAATCTGGTAATGAACATTCACCTAGTGAAAATGAAAAAGACAGTGATGATGTTCATAAAGATACTCGACTAGACAATGATAAAAAATCAGATAATGATGTTTACATAGAACCAATTGTTGATCTTGATAACCCAGAAACTAAAAATAAAAGATATGATAAAAGAGACTTTGTTCCTAGAAAACATGGAAAGGAAATAGAACCATGGGTACAAAAACACATGCCCTTTCCACCTAAATCAATTAAGAAGAAAGGTGATGAAGAATTTGAATGCTTTGCTGAAATGCTTAGGCCAGTCTTTTTGCGCACTCGCTTGACTGATATTTTAAAGATGGCCCCTTATGCAAAATACATGAAAGACATTTTTACTAATAAAAGAAAGATCCGGAAACTGAAATCTCCACCATGCTTGCCAATTATTCTTTTAAGGATGGAGTTCTTAAAAAACATGGAGATCCTGGAATACCAACTATACCTTGCTCCATAAAAAGGAATTATGTGAAAACTGCTTTGTGTGATTTAGGAGCTGGTGTTAGTGTTATGCCTTTCTATTTATATAAAAGACTTGAATTGAACAAGCTCACACCTACTGAAATATCTTTGCAAATGGCTGACAAATCAACTGCTATAACTATCGGTATTTGTGAGGATGTGCCCTTTGTTGTTGTTGCCAATGTTACTATTTAACTGACTTTGTTATACTTGAGATGCCCGAGGACGACAACATGTCGATTATTCTTGGTAGACCCTTTTTGAATACTACAGGGGCTGTTATTGATTGCAATAAAAGTAAGATCACTTTTCATATCAATGGTAATGAGCACACAGTGCATTTTTCGAAGAAACAATCCCAAGTGAATGGTATTAATGTTATTGAAAATTCTCCGACACTCACTATTGGAAGTTTTCAACTATCTACCTACTGTCAAAAAGACATATGATATACTTATTGCTGGGGATATACATATCCCCGTTGAGGTAACTTAGTGTTTTACGAAAGTTCTTCAGTTTCATGCTAATTGAAAGTGGTTGTCAATAAGACTTGATCAACCTTATTAATGGGTCATTTTCGAGAGGTATGAAGTTGATGAATTTAGTAGGAATTACTTTCAGTCCCTACATTTTATTCAATGTTTTTCTTAGTTTAATAAAAATAAAATGCCATGCTTTGTCTCTTTACTATTTTTTCATGCAATAAAAAATGACCCAAAAATAAAAGTGCTCGGAATAACCTGAAAATTTAACCCAATTTTTTTTTGAATATTTCTGAATTTTTAGTGCAAATAACATCGGAGGGGGTGCATGTGATGGCCTGGCTTATTAGGGATGATAGGCTACTCATATCAATAAGGAATTCCTTCTTTACCGGGAGCCCATTCGGAAAGAACTCCAAAGTTAAGCATGCTCAGCTTGGAGTAGTTTCAGGATGGGTGACCGACCGGGAAGTTGCTCCCTGATAACCCACAAGTGTAGGGGATCGCAACAGTTTTTGAGGGTAAAGTATTCAACCCAAATTTGTTATTCGACACAAGGGGAGCCAAAGAATACTCTTAAGTATTAGCAGCTGGGTTGTCAATTGAACCACACCTAGAAACTTAGTATCTGCAGCAAGATAGTTTAGTAGCAAAGTAATATGATAGTGGCAGTAGCAGTAATAAAATTAACGATAGTGTTTTTGTAGTTTTTGTAATATAAGCAATGGAAAAGTAAATAGCAACTAGCAATATAGGTAAAGCTCGTAGGCATTGGATCGGTGATGGGAAATTACGTCGGATGCAATTCATCATGTAGAAGTTATAACCTAGGGTGACACAGAACTAGCTTCAGTTCATCAAATGCAATGTAGGCATGTATTCCGAATATAGTCATACGTGCTTATGGAAAAGAACTTGCATGACATCTTTTGTCCTACCCTCCCGTGGCAGCGGGGTCCTATTGGAAACTAAGGGATATTAAGGCCTCCTTTTAATAGAGTACCGGACGAAAGCATTAACACATAGTGAATACATGAACTCCTCAAACTATGGTCATCACCGGGAGTGGTCCCGATTATTGTCACTTCGGGGTTGCCGGATCATAACACATAGTAGGTGACTATAGACTTGCAAGATAGGATCAAGAACACACATATATTCATGAAAACATAATAGGTTCAGATCTGAAATCATGGCACTCGGGCCCTAGTGACAAGCGTTAAGTATAGCAAAGTCATAGCAACATCAATCTCAGAACATAGTGGATACTAGGGATCAAACCCTAACAAAACTAACTCGATTACATGATAGATCCCATCCAACCCATCACCGTCCAGCAAGCCTACGATGGAATTACTCACACACGGCAGTGAGCATCATGGAATTGGTGATGGAGGAAGGCTGATGATGACGATGGCGACGATCTCCACTCTCCGGAGCCTCGAACGAACTCCAGATCAGCCCTCCCGAGAGAGATTAGGGCTTGACGGCGGCTCCGTCTCGTGAAATGCGATAATTCCTTCTCTCCTATTTTTTCTCCCTGAAACGGAAGATATAGGATCTGGGGATACGTCGGTGGAGCATCGAGGGGCCCACGAGGCAGGGGGGCGCGCCCCCACCCTCGTGGACAGGGTGTGGGCCCCCCGGTGAGGATCTTCTTGCAGATATTTTTTATATATTCCGAAATAATTCTCCGTTGATTTTCAGGTGATTCCGAGAACTTTTTATTCTGCACAAAAACAACACCATGGCAGTTCTGCTAAAAACAGCTTCAGTCCGGGTTAGTTCCATTCAAATCATGCAAGTTAGAGTCCAAAACAAGGGCAAAAGGGTTTGGACAAGTAGATACGTTGGAGACATATCAACTCCCCCACGCTTAAACCTTTGCTTGTCCTCAAGCAATTCAGTTGATAAACTAAAAGTGATAAAGAAAAACTTTGACAAACTCTGTTTGCTCTTGTTGTTGTAAATATGTAAGCTAGCATTCAGGTTTTCAACAAGATCATGAACTAACCACATTCACAATAAATTTCAGGTCTCAAGACTACTCACATCAATGGCATAATCAACTAGCGAACAATAACAATAAACCTCGGATGACAACACTTCTCAAAACAATCATGATATGATATAACAAGATGGTATCTCGCTAGCCCTTTCTGAGACTGCAAAACATAAATGCAGAGCACCTTTAAGGATCAAGGACTGACTAGACATTGTAATTCATGGTAAAAGAGATCCAGTCAAGATCATACTCAATGCAAATTAATAGTAATACATGCAACGACAGAGGTGCTCTCCTACTGGTGCTCTTTGATAAGAGGATGATGACTCTGCATAAAAGTAAATAGATAGGCCCTTCGCAGAGGGAAGCAGGGATTTGTAGAGGTGCCAGGGCTCGATTTTTAAATAGAGATGAATAACATTTTGAGCGGTATATTTTCATTGTCAACATAACAACCAAGAATATCAATATCTCCCATGCTACGCACATTATAGGTGGTTCCCAAACCGAATGGTAAAGTTTATACTCCCCCAACCACCAACAAGCACACTCCACGGCTAGCCCGAAACAACGGGTACCGTCCAAACCAGCAACAGCCCTGGGGGAGTTTTGTTTAATTATTATTATTTTGAGCATGGGACTGGGCATCCCGATTACCAGCCATTTTCTCATGAATGATGAGCGGAGTCCACTCATCGTGAGAATAAGCCACCTAGCATGGAAGATATAGACAGCCCTAGTTGATACATGAGTTGTTCGAGCATACAAAACAGAATTTCATTTGAAAGTTTGGAGTTTGGCACATACAAATTTACTTGGAACGGCAGGTAAATACCGCATATAGGAAGGTATGGTGGGCTCATGTGGAATAACTTTGGGGTTTATGGAAGTGGATGCACAAGCAATATTCCCGCTTAGTACAGGTCAAGGCTAGAAAGAGACTGGGAAGCGACCAGCTAGAGAGCAACAACGGTCATGAACATGCATTAAAATTAATTAACAATGAATGCAGGCATGAGTAGGATATAAATCACCATGAACATAAATATCGTGAAGGCTATGTTGATTTGTTTCAACTACATGCGTGAACATGTGCCAAGTCAAGTCACTTAAATCGTTCATAGGAGGATACCACCCATCATACCACATCACAACCATTTTAATATCATGTTGGCACGCAAGATAGACCATTATAAACTCTCAGCTAATTAAGCATGGCATAAGCAGCTATGATCTCTAATTGTCATTGCAAACATGTTTCATTCATAACAAGCTGAATCAGGAATGACGAGCTATCATATTTACAAAGACAAGAGAGGTCAAGTTCATACCAGCTTTTCTCATCTCAATTAGTTCATCATATATCATCCTTATTGCCTTTCACTCGCATGACCGAACGGTGTGGATAATAATAATAGTGCACGTGCATTGGACTAAGCTGGAATATGCGGACATTTAATACAAGAGAGAAGACAAGGTAATATGGCTCAAGGTTAAATCAACAACAAAGCATCAGAGAGCCACTAAGCATTTTAATCATGGTCTTCTACTCCCAACCCCTAAAGAAAAGAAAAGAAACTATTTACACGGGAAATCTCCCAACAAGCAAAAGAAGAACGGGAAATCTTTTTGTGTTTTCATTTTTAATTACTACTACAGGCAAAGAAAGTAAACTAGCTAGAAGCTATAACTATTTTTTTTTGTATTTCTGGGTTTTTCTAGCACAGAGGAAAAAGACTAAAAAAACAAATTTAAACTAAGCATGGATGGTACAGTGAAAGAGTGTGAGCACCGACAGCTAGAATAAGTGTGTGAACATGAATGTAAGTCGGTGAGAAACACGTACTCCCCCAAGCTTAGGCTTTTGGCCTAAGTTGGTGTTGTAGGGTGAAACCCTAGGGGGATCTTTTCACACTTGGAGGGGAAAAAAGAGGAAGAACACACAAGACACAAATCTCTCAAAACAAGCCCAATATCACATCCACTAGAGTAGCATACAAAGGATCCATAAGATTACAAGATCAATCCAAGGAAATAAGCACAAAGGTAAGGTTCTTCCCACTCCTAAAGGAGGTGAGGTCTTGCAATCCACAAGGATTCTTCTCCCTTGGGAGGTCTTGTAATCCACGAGGATTCTTCTCCCTTGGAGGTCTTGATCTCCTAGAGGAGGGGATACAAGGAGCAAAGCTCTCAAGGTCTCTCAATATATTTGCTAAACCTTAGAAAGAAGGTGGGGTGGTCTATTTATAGTCTAAGCCACAAAGGGTAAGTGGAGAGGGATACAAGGCTAAAGGCCCGCGGCTACGCACAGGCAGGGCGGTAGTACCGGACCTCGGGCGGTAGTACCGCTTGGGAGCGGTAGTACCACCTGTAGGCGGTAGTGCCGCATGGGAGCGGTAGTACCGCTTGTAGGCGGTAGTACTGCTCGTTCCGGACTAGACATGCCCTTCTTCGCTTGTGTCGCTCCTTTCCTACTTCTTCTCGTACGTCTCCATGTGGACTTGGTGGTGCTCCCCGGCTTCATGTAGGTGGTCGTCCTTGTACCTAAAGATGCACGATGTTCCGTGGTGAGGTAGTGACTAAGTCCAAATGATATTCATGTAACTCTCGAAGAGGAGCGAGTTCACCTTAAGTCCGGTAGGTTCACTTGTGGCTTGAGGAGCTATGACGGTGTACATGGAGATAGCCGTAGGATGCTCCGCATCATCTCCTCCCCCTTGGGAAAGATATGTCCTTGGATCGTGAACCATATCGTCATATACACGGTAGGCGTGGATAAACTTGGAGTTGGACAACTCCAAGATGTCGTAGGAATGGTAGACATGCAAAAAGAGCAAACACAAGGGACACTTGGAAATACAATGGTTAGGGGACGCAAGGTGCCCATCATTTAAGCATGAGTCCGTCCAAAGAAATCGGTAGTGGCAATGAGCGTGAATTGTAGCAAAATGAAAGAGCATGGCATACAATGCATTCATGTGATCAAGCTCATTGTGCAAGAAGTTGCAAATGCTACCATTGTGCAAAATGATGTCGTAATGGGATTGTGTATCAAAAGCATGAACATGGTAAATGATGCTCAATGTGAGTATGTGATCATGCAATTGATGATTGGCAATGTGATCAATATGTATGAAGAGTCCATCAAGAAAGATCACAACAAATTTGCTAAGAAAATGCACAAGCTCATATATAATGGATGACATGGGAATACAAGATGCAACAAGGCAATCATAATGGGAGTCAATCCATGCGCAAGATGCAATTTTTTTATGGGTATGATATGTCCATGGAGCATGGCATGTGGGCGCATAATCACCAAATATGAAGGTTTGGGTGCAATGTGCCAAAGGAGTGTTGATATACCCATGCTCAAAGTCGTGGCAATAGTGGTAGACCGGTGGTGCATCCATGAAATCGAAGCGTATGTGAGGATGGCTCACTAGGAAGGAATGCACCTTGATGAGGATGTCGAAAACGGTGTTGTCGTCGCGCAACGTGTATGCCTTCACATGCCCAAGATGCCTCATGATGGTACCGCCTTGTGAATCCTTCAAAATGAAAGAACATGACAAACACTGGGAAAAACAAATGAGGTTAGCGAAGATGCAAAACCTATTCGTGTGGTGAGTCACCCAACAAGTATGTTCGTCATTCTTATCATAAGAAAGGACAAGGGGACATGGCAATGTATGGAAGCATATGACGCGATAACAACCAAAGGCATTAAGCTCAAACAAGCAAGCATGCATCACAAGTAAGGTGTTTAAGTCTCCGAGATCAACAAGTATAACATGGTTGCACTCACAACAAGTGAATATGAGAGATGCAACTATTGTAGACAAGTGACAATGATCAAGATATATCATGTGAAAATCATGAACATAGATGTCATCAACCCAAGAAAGCAAGTAAGAGTGGAACATGGGTGATGCAACATAGCAAGCAATCATGGCAATCAAGTAGTATAAGCTATTAGTGCGAAGGTGCAATCTACTATAGGTAATCACGGCAATCATGGCATGTGTGCAAATAGTGGGCATGAATAATGCACATGGCATAACACAATCATGAAAGCAAGATGTGAGCAAAGTCTCATCAATAGCATGGGGCACAATGTAAACATGGCAATAGCAACAAGTATCTCCACCAAGCATGCAAATACACATAGAAGTAGCATAATGGTGAATCATGTGTAAAGGCAAGCAAGGGTCACAATTGCATGGCAAATTCATAGCAAGAGGCATAACATGCAAAGTGAACACGATAGAATGGGCATAAGACGACAAGTGGTAAATAGCCCATAGTCGTGTGAGAGTTAAGTAAAAGAGATGCGCGTAGAGGCTGGGCGAAGAGAACGGTGGAAAGGATAGTCCACGGGATCCCAAGTAGTCGTTGCTCTCTAGAGCTTGTTTCGTCAACTCATGAGATTATGAGGTTGACAAGTATTTGTGGGTACCTACACAAAAGGGACACAAACCAAAGAAAGTGTGTGCATGGTAAATGTACACATCATCCATCATGATGTGTATGTGTATCTGTGAGTTAGCACAAGATAAGCATCGCTCAAAGAAATTTGATGCATGGTATAAGAACATGTCATCCATCATGAATGAATAGTTATTGTGTATAACACGATGATGACACAAATTGAGAATGCAAGTATATGGCACATCAATGTCATTTTCATTCATGGGGAGCATATGGTGCACACAAGTAGCGAGATCATGCAATGGATAGGATGAATCAAAATCTCCGAACATGTATGAGGAAACTATGGGGGTCTCCTCATTAGCAATAGTGGAAACATCATATGGAGAAGTGGAACAACATCCAAAACAATGCATGTCCAAAGCTAGGTTGTCATGGCATGGCATATGATGGATATGATGCAAAGGAAGCATGTCAATATCATCGTAAGAAAAACAAATGCTAATAACCATAGGCTTGTCATCTATGCCACATGTGCACATTGGGTTTATTTTAATGGCATGTGCATAGTTACTACGATGAGATTGCAAATATGACATACGAGTGATCTCATGCATAGCATATGACAAGTCAAGCGGATTATCAAACATGATGTGACCTAAAGAATGATCACAAGAGATCCTATGCAACATGGCATCACAACTAATAGACTCCTCATGGCAATCATCAAACTCATCATAAATGGGTAAATCATCGCATGGGGAAATCATACTAGCACGAAGCATGGCAATGGGTGGATCAACATCATGCAAGCAATCAATGTTGACATAGTCCACTAGTGGGACGAGAGCATCACCTTCACCTTTGTTACCTTTCTCATTCCACTCATGTGGTGTAGGTGAGGTGGGAAAGACCAAATGGTGGTCATTATCGTCAGCTTGATGGAACCATGTGGGGTGCATCATATTCCACCATGGCCATCGTCTTGTCCAAAGGGAGGACGAAGTCGTCGTGAATCGGCGCATCATCATATATGGGACCTAGCACCAAATGAGAAGACACAATAGAGGTAGAGGTCAAGTTGTTAGAAATGCGAATGGCCTCACGTGCCCTATCAACTTCCTCACTCTCTCTATGTGGTGGTGGCTCACTCACTCCCTCAAGGTAGGTGCACTCAATGTCACATATCGTGCAGTCACTCAAATCACTCAAGTGGTGGTGATGGTAACTCTCCTCACATGGGAATTGTGGCAACTCATCATATATGGGGCTAGTGGTGAAGTCACTCTCACTCTCGATATGGTGGCAAAAGTCACTCGAGTCAACATACGTCGCCGTGGTTGAAGGGAAAATCCCATGCTCAACCATCTCGTAGTCGTCCTCATGGATGAAGGCCGAAGATGGCACATCATCACTCTCGCCTCCAAAGATGGAAGCATCATCCTCGCTCGCCACCTTGTCGCTCGCCTCCAAAGCTTGGTCCTCGAATGGCTCCATAGTCGTAGCCGTCGCCGCACCGTCTTGAAAAAGACTCTAAGTAGACTCCGCATCATCAATGCCAAAAAGAGGTATGGCGGTGGAGTCGAAGTTGGGAGCGTCATCTTGGAGCTCGTTGGGCTTGGACATCGCGGTGGTACTAGCCTCATGCTCGCCATCTTGGGGTTTGGTCTTCGAGAAGTGTGCTTGCGGTGGAGAAGTCTTGGCCTTCATGAGTTCTTGTTCCGCCTTGAGAGCACCAATGTAGTTGTCGTCGAGGGACTTGTAGTTCTCGAGGAAGATAGTCTTGGAGATGTCGTTGTCCAATCCCATGATGAAGTAAAACTTCATCCAAATGGGGTCGTCCACACCGGCTCATCGCAAGGCATTCTTCATCTCCTTGAAGTACTTGTCGATGGACTTGAATCCTTGTATGGTGTTCTCCAATTGGCGTAGAAGATGTTCCGTGTAAGTAGGAGGCACGAACTCTCTCCGCATAGCCCTCTTCATTTTGGGCCAATTCATGTTGTAGCTCTCCGAAGGTGTGTGAAGCCACCATGTCGACGCACGGTCGTGGAAGTTTCTTCTGGCGCATTTCACTTGATCTTCGGGAGGAACTTGAAGTAGCGTGAGGTAGTCGTCCATCAAGCGCTCCCACTCGAGATACTCCTCGGGGTCTTGAGTCCCATAGAAAGAAATCTTGTGGTCGTTGTCGAGGTCATAGTAGCTCGTGGAAGTCGCGGACTTGAGCTTGGGAAGCTTCTCTTGAGGTGCGGGTCGGCGAAGATGCCGCAAGTCCAAAGGCGAAGATGCCTTGAAGTCACTTGGCGAAGATGCCAAGGTACATTGTGAAGTCGTTGAGCGGTTGTTGATGTTGAGCTCGTGACCTTCACGTTCTTGTCGTTGATGGTATCGATGCCGATGTGATCTTGCGGGAGATGAAATGCCTTGCCTATCCATCACAAGACTCGAGCAAATGTGAGTCGGAGAAAGGAAAGAACTAGACCAAATGTACCTTTCCAATGTTGAAGATGGATCAATGATCACCCAATAATGTATCAATGAAATAGCACAATTGGTACCGGATCTTGTCAATTCTCACACCTATACAAGTAAGGCTTATGGTGGAGCTCGGTGAGGATAGTGGCACAAAAATTTGATGCAAAATGTTAGAAAGAGTCAATAACGTTGAAAGAGATTCACAAATTCGCAAGTGAAACAAGTAGACCAATAGCAAAATGTGGCACACGGAAACACACACACGGATAGATAAATGGGGTCGTGCAACCAAGGAATGAGCACAAAATGTGGAGTCCACGGAAACGCTCGTGTTGCACAACTCAAGAGAGACGCTAGCACGATTGCTCAATAGGCGAATACGACACTTGTGCACAACCTATAAGATGCAAAATGTATGAACTTTCTATCCCAAGTATGCTATGTGTATGATGTTCCGGTGCTTTTAGCACAAGATGATCCAAGATGATCAAGTATGATATGATATGATGCGATGCTATGGCTCTTTCTTACAAGCTTCTTTGTCTTTCTCTTTTTGCTTAAAAGCTTATTCTTCTTTTCTTTTCTTTTTTTTCTGTATATGGCCACGATGCACAAACCAAGATGACAATTGTGTATATGCGGGAACAATCTTGTGACACAAGGGATGATATGATGATACCAAGATGATATGGTATGTATACAATGGAAGGGCGGATCGATGATTACTAATGTGCACAAGTAACGTTGCTGACAATACTCAAAGGCTAGTCTCGATAGGCAAGTGACGCAAAATGGGCTAGGGGTTAACAATGCAATTGCAAGGGGAATATACAAAGATGTCGTCGAAGTTACCGTTCGATGATTATGATGAGATGATGTGCTCTTGCTATAGACCCGTTCCTAATTAGCCGAAACACCTTAGGAAACGGAAAAACCACAACTCAAAATCTCAAGGACAAATGTCAAATGGTGGTAGCGGACAAGCGGTGGTGGTTGTGTATAATGGGCTATACACGTTGTCGGAGTTGAATTCACGGTCCCTAAGTAGCCGAAACACCTTAGGAGACACAAGCCACAACTCAAACAAGCTCAACAAAAATGGTTTAAGTTGGGTTGGCGGAAATGTATAGTGGGCAATGGGTATGCGGAAGTGGTGGTGGTGGTTGAGGAAGAAGCAATTGTCCCTAAGTAGCCTAAACACCTTAGGAGACTCAAATCACTACTCAAGCAACCACAAATGCTATGGGGATCCAAAAGGGTTAGGTTGCGGAAGTCGGTGGTGGTATAGCGGATGATGTGGTGGAAGCCCTAGGAAAAGATGTCAAAATTCACAAAATATAATGGAGTCAAATGATGATGGTAGTATTTTTGTGTTATGGGGGATGTCAAGAGCTTCAAAACGTCAAAATCGGACTCTGTATGAATTATTTATGGTCAAAACGGTGAAACTCGGAAGGCTGAAAATGTGCGGGGCGGTAGTACCGCTTTGGGTGGGCGGAAGTAAAATATTAGTACCGCTTGGAGGGCGGTAGTACCGCTTGGATGGGCGGTAGTACCGCTGGTGTCGGGAAAAATTCGCACATCGGGATTGGGGCAAATTTGGGGCGAAAATGGATGATTTCGGGGGCGAAATTGGATGATTTCGTGGATGGAAAGTGGTGAAACTTGGGGAGATGCTAGATCCACTCGAAACCAGGCAAATCCATGGATCAAATCCAACAAAACCTCATCAAACCAACAAATCACAAAAAAAATTGGGGCTATTTTTGGTGGGGATTTTCGAAATTGGGCAAGAACACAACAAAACAAGGCTAGAAAACACGAAGGGGGGCTCCAATTTTGTGAGAAACCATAGCTCTAGATATCATGATGTTGTAGGGTGAAACCCTAGGGGGATATTTTCACACTTGGAGGGGGGAAAAGAGGAAGAAGAACACAAGGCACGCATCTCTCAAAACAAACCCAATTCACATCCACTAGAGTAGCATACAAAGGATCCACGAGATTACAAGATCAATCCAAGGAAACAAGCACAAAGGTAAGGTTCTTCCCACTCCTAAAGGAGGTGAGGTCTTGCAATCCACAAGGATTCTTCTCCCTTGGGAGGTCTTGCAATCCACAAGGATTCTTCTCCCTTGGGAGGTCTTGCAATCCACGAGGATTCTTCTCCCTTGGAGGTCTTGATCTCCTAGAGGAGGGGATACAAGGAGCAAAGCTCTCAAGGTCTCTCAATATCTTTGCTAAACCTTAGAAAGAAGGTGGGGGTGGTCTATTTATAGTCTAAGCCACAAAGGGGTAAGTGGAGAGGGATACAAGGCCAAAGGCTCGCGGCTGTGCACAAGCAGGGCGGTAGTACCGGACCTCGGGCGGTAGTATCGCTTGGGAGAGGTAGTACCGCCTATAGGCGGTAGTGCCGCATGGGAGCGGTAGTACCGCTTGTTCCGGACTAGACATGCCCTTCTTCACTTGTGTCGCTCCTTTCCTCCTTCTTCTCATACGTCTCCATGTGGACTTGGTGGTGCTCCCCGGCTTCATGTATGTGGTCGTCCTTGTACCTAAAGATGCACGATATTCCGTGGTGAGGTAGTAACCAAGTCCAAATGATATTCATGTAACTCTCGAAGAGGAGCGAGTTCACCTTAAGTCCAGTAGGTTCACTTGGGGCTTGAGGAGCTATGACGGTGTACATGGAGATAGCCGTAGGATGCTCCGCATCAGTTGGTCTATGGCCAGTACTGGCCTGACGGATATCCAAAGTTGTAGTTGGGGTCGTATTGAGATGTAGCAGGTGCTGCATGCTGAGCTACAGCTCGAAGGCGGGTTGCCTCTGTCATGTTATAATAGGCATTTGCCTCCTCCATTGTTATAGTGTATCTTCCTTTTTCCTGAAAGTTAAACAATGTAGGGGCAGGAAGAACAATAGGGTTGCATGCTGCCTGTTAAAGATTAGTCGATATTTGAGGGTTTGATTATCCCACTCTATAAACCGGTGACTATCCATTGCATGACAGTCTAAATAAGCAGGAGGTAAAGGTTCATCATTCGTGTGCACAGACACACCAAGATAGCGGGCTATGCGAGTAGCATAGATCCCACCAAATAAATCTCCATGTAAACCATTATGGTGTAGTCTACGTGCAACAATTGCTCCCAAGTTATATTGCCTATCACCTAGTACAGCACTCCTGAGAACACTAAGATCAGGGACACACATGTGACAAGCCTCATCTTTACCGTTTATGCATCTACCGATAAAGAGAGCAAAGTAATGAATAGCAGGAAAATGTATGCTCCCCGTGGTAGCTTGTGTGACATCCCTGGATTCTCCCACTGTAATACTAGCAAGGAATTCTCTAAATTCAGATTTGCGAGGATCACTGATACGTCCAAAACGTATCTATAATTTCTGCTTGCTCCATGCTTCTTTTGTGTGATATTGCTATGATATTGATGCACTTCCATACACTTTTGATCATATTTGGACTAACCTATTAACTCAGTGCACCACAGTGCCAGTTCCTGATTTCTGCTGTTTTTCTATTTCAGGTTTCCCCCATATTAAAAGTGCTCCAAAAATTCCAAGAAAAATATAGGAAAAATCAGCGTACAGGAAGCTTTGCGAAGAACCAAAGATGGGCCAGAGGGGAGCCAGGGGAGGCCCAGGCGGCCACCTGGCGCGGCCCCACCCCTGGCCACGCCAGGGGGGCGCCTGGGGCCCCTGCTCCGCCTCTGGGTGTCCCCCTTCGCCTATATATCCCTCTCGTCCCGAAACCCTCGAGGACAGAACCCTTTTTCACGATCTCGCCTCTGTTCCGCCGCCGCAGTGCTTCCAAGATCGGGAGCATCAGGAGAACTCTTACCGGCACCCTACCGGAGGGGAGAACCACCACCGGGAGCTTCTCCACCACCATGGACGCTTCCCGAATGAGTCGTGAGTAGTCCACCTTGGACCATGGGTCCATGATCAGTAGCTATGTGATGTTCTCCTCCCCTCTTTGCTCTTCATGGTTTAGACCTTTTGAGCACATATGTAATCTTTCTGTTGTTGCTTTGCTGAGTTTGCTGGGATCTGATGGATTATGAGACTATGTTCAGATTGTGTTTGAGTAATATATTTGATTCACCTCTTTTATATCTTTGTTCTTGAGTAATTCTTGCATGTTCTCCGTTGCTATTTATTGCTTTGGCCAAGTAGTAGGTAGTAACTCCAAGAGGGAGCGTTATGCTTGATTGTGGGTTCATGCCCCTTGATGACTAGCTTGAGTGACAGAAACATGAGTCTAGGGGATGTGCTGTTGCCACAAGGGAGAAAACAATGGTGCTTGTACTTGCGGGTGCAAGGATTGTTTACTTTACGCAAAGTTCTTTTAATGCAGTTGTCTGTTGCTTTGAGTTTACACTTTGGGTGGGATTCGCAACTTAATACCAGCGAGATGTTCTGGATAGATATCTCAAGGTGGATGATTAGTAGTAGACGTAGATGGATTTCGGTCTACTTGCCTTGGCGTACCGCCCATGCTTTTGAGCCTCTACCTTTCTTTGCAGCATAGTTAGCATTGGTTTGCGCACATGATCTTGTCAATTGCCCAGCTGTAATTTGTTTACCTCGCTTTGCTGTTTTATCGTCTTTTGGGAGAGAGACATCACTAGTGAACATCATGGGACCCCGGTCCATATTACCATCGCTGATCACACCTTCTATTTACTTCCTGTTTTTATTTCCTAGTTGCAGTCATACCTATCATTATTATCTCTTGTGTTTGATCCTTTGTAAACAACAAGGCCGGAGGGATTGACAACCTCTCTGTACTCGTTGGGAGCAAAGTTATCTGTATCTGTGTGCAGGTCCCGTCAACCGCTAAGTTTCTGGCGCCGTTGACACCTACTTGTCGACCCTCGAAGTCTCACGGGATTCGATCCTTGGTATCTTTGCCAAGGGAAATTTGCCGCTACGCTACATCTCAACCTTCCACTTGGGGTAACCAACGAGGGGCGAGAAGCCATCAAGCAAGTTTCTGGCGCCGTTGTCGGGGACTCCACTCTTCAAGATAGGGGAGTTGCACGCTATCTTTTATCTTTGCTTTTTAGTCTTGTTAGTTTACCTTTCAGTTTTTGCTTTAGTGTCCTTTATCAAAAATCACAAAAAACTTATTTGCTTTTCTGTTAGTAGTCCTTTCTGTTTAGTCAAGCATGTTAGGACTTGGTGCTTTGAGGGGATCATAAGTTCTAGATTTCCATCAAAGGGATGGAGAAAATATGAAGAAGGCATGGGACAGAATTTCTGATGCACATAGGAGAATTATGTCTTGGATACCTATAAAAATTGTGCTTAGAAATTTTTACCATGGTCTTTTTAAATGGTGTAAACACTCTCTTGATATTATAGCTGAAGGAGATTTCCTAGAGTGTGATGAAGCTAGAGCTCTTGAAATTATACATGGTCTATCTAGTTACTTTGTTTATGATCATAGTTTTGATACTGTCATAGATAGACTTGCTACTATTGAGAAGAGAATGGATGCTCTAGACTTGATGAAGGTAGAGAAACCCAAACCCAATAAGAGAGATATTTTGGAAATAGACAATGATTGGGAGCCTTTTGTTAGGATTAGCATCTCTAATCAAGACTTCATTGCTTATTGTGATATTGGATCTATGGTTTCTACTATGCCAAAAATTGTTCATGATTCTTTAAAATTTAACATGGACAAATTATCATCCTATCATGAACATGCTAATGGAGATATTTCTGAGATCCAGGGAAGAATAAAAGACGTACCAGTTACATTCCTTAAAGGGATTGCAATGGTTGATTTCTTCATCATGAAGCCAAACCAAGGAAATATAGTGCTTGGAAGGGACTTCCTCCGAGCCGTAAAAGGCTTCATCGATATAGGTAAGGGACAAATCCGCCTACACGGGAAGGCAAAAGGTACATACCCCTTTCCTAGAAGGAACAAGGATGAACTTGTTGAGGAACCATTTGAAGCAATTTATAACTCCGATTATTATGATGACTTTTGATTCCTCCTTTTTGCATCATGCCTAGCTTAAAGGCATAAAAGAAAGCGCTTTTGGGAGGCAGCCCACAACGAATTAGGTTTAATTTTGCTTTTGTTGTGTATTGATGTTTGTTACTACAGTAGCATCATCATTGTATCTTTTCTTTTCAGCTTTGTGCCAAGTTTAGCCGCCGATTGCAAGAAAGTTCAAAAGTTGTGACGTGCTGTCCAGAAAACAGATTCTGTCCTTGGACAGAAAAATTCGAATAAAATCACCAGATCATCTTTTTGATCTGAATTTTTTTGACAGCGTGCTCTATACAATTGTCTTTCGAGCGTCTGTTCTGAGTTTTTTTATTTGAGTTGCAGAAGTGCCCCGAAAAAATTATTTACTACCTGCTGGTCTGTTTTTCACAGATTATGTCCTGTTTTGCCTTTTCTTTGTTTTGCAAACCTTGGGCTTGCTTTTTCTTTGCAAAAACCTTTTGGCAATCTTGAGAAACAGTAGCTCTTCAAGATTATTTTTATTTCCAGTAGGGAAAAATTATTTTATTGTGGGTACTAACCTCGCTAATCAGATTATGATGAGTTATGTATGAAGGGAGTTTTCAAGTGTGCGAGGGAAGATGATAAAAGAAGATTCAGGAGGGTCAAACGCTCAAGCTTGGGGATGCCCCCGTGCACCCCCAAGAAATATTCAAGAAGACTCAAGCGTCTAAGCTTGGGGATGCCCCCATGCATCCCCTTCTCCATCAACAATTATCAGTTCGTCTTTCGTTCCACTATATTTTTTCACTTCATGCGTTATGTGCTATGCTTGGAGCGTCTTTCTCTTAGTTTCTTTTTTTAGTTTTCTTTAGCTTTGCTTGCTGTTCATAACAAGTTAGAACCCAGCTTTCTTTGTGTGGGAGAGAAACACGCTCCACTTCAACCTAGAACACAACATAGGATTTTCATGCTTATCTTTGATGTGTGTGTCTTTGTCTTTCCATAGCTGTTGTCATGTTTAGCTCTTAGTTTTCATGCTTTTCTTTTTAAAGAGCTTTTGTTTAGTTGGTTGTTGAACTCTCTTGAGTTTTCATGTTTATCTTGTTAAGAGAGTTTGCCTGTTGCACTGAGTTGTGTGTCTTAACTTAAAGTAGGTAATTGAGGTTGCTATTTAATTTTAGTAGTAACTTGTAATAGTTTTGAGGTATTGCCATGAGTAATGTCTGAACTATTGGTGTCAAGAGCTTTAGCCTATTAGTGATAGATGTCGTATTTTGGGCAATCCGTGTTTATTTTCGAAAACCTACAAAATAGTTGAGAACTTTAGCTACTAGATGGATCACTAATCTTTGGAGGGATCGAATATTAGACTACACTCACGTACCATGAGTCGAGGATGCGCAAGGATAACCAAACCCCCATACACTCCTCCTCGGGGTACTTGTCTCTTTGTGAACCTCGTAATTAGATTGAGAGTTACCGATAATAAGTGCATGAGTTCTTCGGACTAATGTGAGTATTTGAAAGTTGACACTTCCACCTAGCCATATTTTTCTAGCCTCTTCGGTACCGTGCATTGCCCTTTCTCACCTCGAGAGTTGGCGCATACTTCGCCGGTGCATCCAAATCCTTGGCACGATACGCTCTGTCATCATAAGCCTCATTATATCCTTCCTCAAAACAGCCACCATACCTACCTATCAAGGCATTTCCATAGCATTTCCAAGATACATTGCCATGCAACATCCATCTTCTCATGACTTGATCTTCATGTCATACATGCTTTTTGCTTGATCGATGAGCCGCATGCTAGTTGGGCCTTTCCCTAATCATTGCTACATGACGCGCTAGTATCATTGCATATCCTGCTACACCGGCAGAGGCATGCATTTGCATACATCATGATAGTTTCATTTTCTTTATGTTGAGTACTTTTGTAAAGTGTGAAAGATCTTCTATACTTCTTGTAATACATAGAGTGTTGCCGCTAAAGTGAGGAAAAGATCCCAAAGAGGACAAAATCAAAAGATCCCAAAGAGGACAAATGAGAGTTAAATAGAAAGAGCCATTGAGGCCACAAAAAAAATAGAAAAAAGAGAGAAGGGGGCACACTACTATTCCTTTTGAGAGATCCACACTCGTACTTCATCTTATACCTTGTACTCCATAGAGATTATAATTCATGCATATAGATATGTGGGGACCTTCACACTATAGAACTTGGCTTGTATATTCCAATGATGAGCCTCCTCAAAAGAGCTCTAGGTCTTCTTGAGCGAGCAAGTTGGATGCACCCCCACTAGTTCCATTGGAGAGCTTACCTTAGCTCATATCTGCATCCGTTGCATGGCAATCCCTACTCCTCACATCATATCTATCATTTGGCTTTCTCTCGCCTATGATTGTCCTCATTGATGTGAGCCTTTCACACCTTTTTTGTCTTCCCCCTTCATCATTTTTCTCTCTTTGCCATCCTAAGTGTCAACTTTCTTGCTTACGCTCATCCATTGCATGAGTGCTCAAAATATCAAAAGGGAGTGGATCATTTTGACTTGTACCTGGCTAGTGGTCTCGGGATGAGTCAAGATAAGATTCCAAAGAAGACCAAGTGTGAAACTTTAGTAGATTAAGTTCTCAACAATACAAAAACTATGTTTTACTCTCTCGTATATCCCTATCCCCTTTCTTGCACGCAAACACCATTTGGAGACATTCGAGTCACGGACAGCGAGAGCTCTTGCACCTTTATGTTCTTATGTTGCTTGTTACAATGCTAATATAGACTCTTGCTTGTTATGACTTGAATTGAATTACATGCCTTGATTGCTTTACTTAAAAAGTTCTTATATGGTTGGTAGCATGTCACCACAGAAATTATGCTTGTTATCATTTACCTACTCGAGGACGAGCAGGAATTAAGCTTGGGGATGTTGATACGTCCAAAACGTATCTATAATTTCTGCTTGCTCCATGCTTCTTTTGTGTGATATTGCTATGATATTGATGCACTTCCATACACTTTTGATTATATTTGGACTAACCTATTAACTCAGTGCACCACAGTGCAAGTTCCTGTTTTCTGCTGTTTTTCTATTTCAGGTTTCCCCCATATTAAAAGTGCTCCAAAAATTCCAGGAAAAATATAGGAAAAATCAGCGTACAGGAAGCTTCGCGAAGAACCAAAGATGGGCCATAGGGGAGCCAGGGGAGGCCCAGGCGGCCACCTGGCGCGGCCCCACCCCTGGCCGTGCCAGGGGGGCGCCTGGGGCCCCTGCTCCGCCTCTGTCTGCCCCCCTTCGCCTATATATCCCTCTTGTCCCGAAACCCTCGAAGACAGAACCCTTTTTCGCGATCTCGCCTCTGTTCCGCCGCCGCAGCGCTTCCAAGATCGGGAGCATCAGGAGAACTCTTCCCGGCACCCTGCCGGAGGGGAGAACCACCACCGGGAGCTTCTCCACCACCATGGACGCTTCCCAAATGAGTCGTGAGTAGTCCACCTTGGACCATGGGTCCATGATCAGTAGCTATGTGATGTTCTCCTCCCCTCTTTGCTCTTCATGGTTTAGACCTCGTGAGCTGCCCTACATGATCGAGGCACATATGTAATCTTTCTGCTGTTGCTTTGCTGAGTTTGCTGGGATCTGATGGATTATGAGACTATGTTCAGATTGTGTTTGAGTAATATATTTGATTCACCTCTTTTATATCTTTGTTCTTGAGTAATTCTTGCATGTTCTCCGTTGCTGTTTATTGCTTTGGCCAAGTAGTAGGTAGTAACTCCAAGAGGGAGCGTTATGCTTGATTGTGGGTTCATGCCCCCTGATGACTAGCTTGAGTGACAGAAACATGAGTCTAGGGGATGTGTTGTTGCCACAAGGGAGAAAACAACGGTGCTTATACTTGCAGGTGCAAGGATTGTTTACTTTACGCAAAGTTCTTTTAATGCAGTTGTCTGTTGCTTTGAGTTTACACTTTGGGTGGGATTCGCAACTTAATACCAGCGAGATGTTCTGGATAGATATCTCAAGGTGGATGATTAGTAGTAGATGCAGATGGATTTCGGTCTACTTGCCTTGGCGTACCGCCCATGCTTTTGAGCCTCTACCTTTCTTTGCAGCATAGTTAGCATTGGTTTGCGCACATAATCCTGTCAATTGCCCAGCTGTAATTTGTTTACCTCGCTTTGCTGTTTTATCGTCTTTTGGGAGAGAGACATCACTTGTGAACATCATGGGACCCCGTTCCATATTACCATCGCTGATCACACCTTCTATTTACTTCCTGTTTTTTATTTCCTAGTTGCAGTCATAGCTATCATTATTATCTCTTGTGTTTAATCCTTTGTAAACAACAAGGCTGGAGGGATTGGCAACCTCTCTGTACTCGTTGGGAGCAAAGTTATCTGTATCTGTGTGCAGGTCCCGTCAACCGCTAAGTTTCTGGCGCCGTTGACACCTACTTGTCGACCCTCGGAGTCTCACGGGATTCGATCCTTGGTATCTTTGCCAAGGGAAATTTGCCGCTACGCTACATCTCAACCTTCCACTTGGGGTAACCAACGAGGGGCGAGAAGCCATCAATCACTCATACTGCCCCATTGTGGGAGCTTGCAGGCAACATTAAAATCCTCTAAATCCATGGTATAAGATTTATCATAAAGGTCAAACAGGACAATGTGAGAATTACGTGAAGATGAAAATTTAAACCTTCTCACAAAGCTATCGGTTAAGCCACGGTATTGAGGACACTTATCTTGTACGAAGTCCTCGAGGTCAGCATTACGCACGTATGCGTAAAATTCATCTTTGATGCCCGCTTGGCTCATAAATTCATCTGACGGCCATTCACAAGGCCGCACATCAGCATCCCTCGGTGGTTCATCGTCCGGCTCATGGAACGCGAGCCTCGGTTCTTGCTTCCTTGAAGGACCACCTTCTCCTAGATATTCATCTGAAATTTTCTGAAATTTTTAGTAACTTCAAAATAAAAGTTAACCAAACTCAACAAGATTGATAGCAACAACTCCTATAAGTGCCTAGAGGCTATATCATGCATTAGAACTACTTGGGACCAAGAAAATTTGACATGCAAGCTCAAGAACAAGGTCACCGCAGCAGCATAAATTTGCAACAAATAAAGCACTAGAACAAAAACTAATTGGACCAATGGAGGAGTCACATACCAAGGAACAATCTCGCCAAACAGTTTGGTGAATGGTGCTTTGAGCAAGGAGATCGAAAATGGCAGCAAGATGAGCTAGAACTCGGGTTTGAGCTAGTTGGGGATTTTTTTTGGAGGAAGAAGAAGAGCATGGGTGAAAGGATAAGTGGAGGGGGGGCACGTAGGGCCCATGAGGCAGGGGGCGCGCCCTGCACCCTCGTGGCCACGTGCTGGCTCCCCTCGTTGTGTGTTCAGTGCCATATTTTCTTAAATATTCTAGAAAAAAATCATATTTCATTTTCATGGCATTTGGAGAAATTTTATTTTTGGGATATTTTTTATTGCAAGGATAAGTCTGGAAACCGACAGACAATGCTAATTTTCTTTTATTTAACCTAATTAACAGAAAGTAAAAGGAGGGTACATAAGGTTTGTGCCATCTAGATTCACTTATCCCATGCTCATCAAAAGGAATTCATTAACAAGGTTGATCAGGTCTTCTTAATAAACTCTTTCTGAGTAACATGAAACCGGAGAATTTTCGAATAACACTATGTTACCTCAATGGCGATATGTACGTCCCCAACAATAAGAATGTCATATGCCTTCTTGATAGTAGGAAGAGGAAACTCAAAACCTCCAATAGTAAAAGTTGAAGTTTTTCCAATATAGTTGATACTATGGACCTGAGGTTGTTTCCTCGGAAAGTGTATCGTATGCTCATTACCATTGACATGAAAAGTGACATTGCCTTTGTTGCAATCAATAACAGCCCCTGCAGTATTCAAAAAATGTCTTCCAAGAATAATAGACATACTATCATCCTCGGGAATATCAAGTATAACAAAGTCTGTTAGAATAGTAACATTTGCAACTACAACAGGCACATCCTCACAAATACCGACAGGTATAGCAGTTGATTTATCAGCCATTTGCTTAGATATTTCAGTAGGTGTCAACTTACTCAAGTCAAGTCTACGATATAAAGAGAGAGGCATAACACTAACACCGGCTCCAAGATCACACAAAGCAGTTTTAACATAGTTTCTCTTAATGGAGCAAGGTATAGTAGGTACTCCTGGATCTCCTAATTTCTTAGGCATTCCACCCTCAAAAGTGTAATTGGCAAACATGGTGGAGATTTCTACTTCAGGTATCTTCCTTTTTTTGGTAATAATGTCTTTCATATACTTGGCATAAGGATTTGTTTTAAGCATGTTAGTCAAACGCATACGCAAAAAGATAGGTCTAATTATTTCACCAAAGCGCTCAAAATCCTCATCATCCTTTTTCTTGGATGGTTTCGGAGGAAAAGGCATGGGATTCTGAACCCATGGTTCTCTTTCCCTACCGTGCTTCCTAGCAAAAAAGTCTCTCTTATCATGACGTTGATTCTTTGATTGTGGGTTATCAAGATCAACAACAGGTTCAATCTCTATATCATTATCATTGCTAGGTTGAGCATCATCATGAACATCATCATTAATATTATCACTAGGTTCATTTTCATTACCAAATTGTGTCTCGGCATCAGAAACAGATATACCATTCGGATTCTCATGTGTGGCAGCTACAGGTTCACTAGAAGCATGCGAAGTTTTGTCATTTTTATTTTTCTTCTTCTTAGAAGAACTAGGTGCATCTAAATTAGCTCTCTCAGAATCTTGATCAATTCTCTTAGGGTGGCCTTCAGGATACAGAGGTTCCTGAGTCATTTTACCACCTCTAGTTGCAACTCTAACAGCATAGTCACTATTCTTACTATTTAATTCATTGAGCAAATCATTCTGAGCCTTAAGTACTTGTTCTACTTGAGTGGTAACCATAGAAGCATGTTTACTAATAAGTTTCAGTTCACTTTTAGCACTAGACAGATAATCACTCAAGCGTTCAATCATATAAACATTGTGTTGTAGTTGTCTACCAACATAAGCATTGAAGTTTTCTTGTTTCACAATAAAATTGTCAAACTCATCTAAGCATTGGCTAGTAGACTTATAACGAGGAATATCACCTTCATCAAATCTATAAAGAGAATTTACCTTTACTACCTGTGTCGGGTTATCAAGACCATGTATTTCTTCAATAGGCGGTAAATTCTTAACATCTTCAGCTTTAATACCTTTTTATTTCATAGATTTATTTGCCTCTTGCATATCTTCAGGACTGAGAAATAGAACACCTCTTTTCTTCGGAGTTGGCTTAGGGGCTGGCTCAGGAAGTGTCCAACTATTTTCATTGGCTAGCATATTATTCAATAATAATTCAGCTTGTTCTACTGTTCTTTCCCTGAAAACACAACCAGCACAACTATCCAGGTGGTCTTTGGAAGCATCAGTTAGTTCATTATAAAAGACATCAAGTATATCATGCATCTCAAGAGGAAGATCAGGCAAAGCATTAAGTAACTAGAGAAGCCTCCCCCAAGCTTGTGGGAGACTCTCTTCTTCAGTTTGAGCAAAGTTATATATTTCCCGTAAGGCAGCTTGTTTCTTATGAGCGGGAAAATATTTAGCAGACAAGTAATACATCATATCCTGGGGAATACGCACACAACTAGGATCAAGAGAATTAAACCAAGTCTTAGCATCACCCTTTAACGAGAACAGAAATGACTTAAGGATATAATAGTAGCGGATCTTTTTATCATTGGTAAACAGGGTGGCTATATCATTCAACTTGGTAAGATGTGCCACAATAGTTTCAGACTCATAGCCATGGAAAGGATCAGATTCAACCAAAGTAATTAATTCAGGATCAACAGAGAATTCATAATCCTTATCAGTGACACAAATAGGTGAAGTAGCAAAAGCAGGGTCATGTTTCATTCTAGCATTCAAGGACTTTTCCTTCGACTTAGCTAATTGTTGGGGAACGTAGCAGAATTCAAAAAAATTCTATGCTTCACCAGGATCAATCTAAGGAGTTGTGACGCCCCCGATTTGACCGTACACCAATCATGCACGCAAATGTGTACGACCAAGATCAGGGACTCACTAGAAGATATCACAACACAACTCTAGACACAAATTAAAATAATACAAGCTTTATATTACAAGCCAGGGGCCTCGAGGGCTCGAATACAAAAGCTCGAAAACACAAGAGTTAGTGGAAGCGACAATATCTGAGTACAGACATAAGTTATACAAGTTTGCCTTAAGAAGGCTAGCACAAATATAGCAACGATCGAAAAGGCAAGGCCTCCTGCCTGGGACCTCCCAACTACTCCTCAAAGCCGAACTCCATGTAGAAACATCATCGGGATCCTCTGGGTCCTGGACTCCACCATCTGGTTGCATCATCCGAGAAGAAAGGAAGAAAGGGGGAAAAGGGGAGCAAAGCAACCGTGAGTACTCATCCAAAGTACTCGCAAGCAAGGATCTACACTACATATGCAATGATATCTGTGTGAAGGGGTAATATATGTGGACTGAACTGCAGAAAGCAGAATAAGAGGGGGATAGCTAATCCAATCGAAGACTACGCTTCTCGTAACCTCCATCTTGCAGCAGAAGATGACGGTAGCTGGAAAGTAACAAGTATCCTCCCTTCTCGCGGCCTCCATCTTGCAGCAGTAGAAGGGAGTAGATGGTAAGTTCACCAAGTAACAACGTATAGCATAATCCTACTCGGTGATCCTCCCGCACATCACCCTGTGAGAGAGCAACCACCGAGTTGTATCTGGCACTAGTAAGGGTGTGTTTTATTAAGTATCCAGTTCTAGTTATCATGAGGTCGGAATACAACTCCGGGTCGTCCTTTTACCGAGGGACACGGCTATTCGAATAGATTAACTTCCCTGCAGGGGTGCACCACATAACCCAGCACGCTTGATCCCATTTGGCCGGACACACTTTCCAGGGTCATGCCCGGCCTCGGAAGATCAACACGTCGCAGCCCTACCTAAGCACAGCAGAGAGGTCAGCACGTCGGTCTAAACCCTAAGCGCACGGGGGTCTGGGCCCATCGCCCAATGCACACCTGCGCGTTGCGAGGGCGGCCGGTAAGCAGACCTAGCCTCTCCTAATACCAGAGTAGGCTTTCCAGTCCAATCCGGCGCGCGCCGCTAAGTCGCTGACGTCAAAAAGGCTTCGGCTGATACCACGACGTCGAGTGCCCATAACTGTTCCCACGCAGCTGGTTAGTGCGTATAGACCAAATGGCCAGACTCGGATCAAATATCCAAACTCGTTAAGCGTGTTATTATGAAATAACCGCGGACAACGACCAGGGCCAGGCCACCTGTCTCCTAGGTGTCTCAACCTGCCCTGTCGCTCTGCCACAAAGATCCACACAGAGGGCCGTCGGGAAAGTATGTCCTTTCAGCCCCCAATCCGTGAATCAACCGCGGGTACTCAACGAGCCGACCCGACTTTAGTCACAACAAGTATCATGTATATGTGTATGTAATATATACCCGTGATCACCCCCAAGCGATCACGGCCCGATAGAATAGCAGGGCAGACGGACAAGGGTGTAGGGCCAATGATAGAATACTAGCATCCTATACTAAGCATTTAGGATTGCAGGTAAAGTATCAACAGTGGTAGCAACAATGACAGGCTATGCAGCAGAATAGGAGTATCGAAAGCAGTAACATGCTACACTACTCTAATGCAAGCAGTAGAGAGAAGAGTAGGCGATATCTAGTGATCAAGGGGGGGGGCTTGCCTGGGAGCCCTGCAGACAAAAGGAATCTTCGATAGCGTAGCCGTAGTCGAACACCGAAGCATCAATGGTCTCGGGGGTCTATCACGGTATCGGAGTCTACCGAAAAGAAGCAACGAAGGGGAAACAAATAAATAACAGAGCAAACAATAGCATCACAAAATAAAACAAGGCAATACACGATGCTAGAGGTGACCTAACGCAGTGCTCGGTGATACAAGCGAAGAGGAATAACATCCGGGAAGTATTCCCGGTGTTAGGCATTTTCGGGCAGATGAAACGGAGGGGGAATGTTGCATGTTCGGTATGATAGAGATGTGTGGCGGACGAACGGACCGTGTATTCAGATTCGTCGTGTCGTTCTGAGCAACTTTCATGTACAAAGTATTTTCATCCGAGTTACGGTTTAAAAGATATGATTTTCTAAAGTTTTTATTAATTCCTGGAATTTAATATTAATTAAATTAATTCGAAAAAGGATTTATGACATCATCCTGACGTCAGCACGGTTGACTGGTCAGCCTGACTAGTGGGTCCCACCTGTCATACACTATTTACTTTTATTAGGATTTAGCTAATCCAATTACTGTTTAATTAAACTAACTTTTTAATTAGGTTAATTAGTGATTTAGTTAAACTAATTATGATTAATTAATTAATTAAATTAATTAATATTTTAGTTATTGTAATTATTTTAATTAATTAATATTTTAATTATTTTAATCAATATTAATTATTTTCATATATTATTATTATTATTTATTTATTTTTATTTTTTTTATTAGAAACCGTTTTGGGCTCGGGCCCCTTTGTCATAGGGCCACAGGGGCCTTAGTGGTTTAGGGGCTAACGGGGCGGGCACGTAACGGGTGCCCGGGCACGGGCTAACGAAGCCCCAGGTTAGGCCGTACTTGGCCGACGGAGGCCGCACGCGGGGAAGGGGCGGGAGCCACGGCAAGCGCCGGACGGCGCGAGAGAGCCCCCGAACAGCAGCCGACGCGGGCGGTCGTGGCTGACGGGGCAAAGGGGACGAGCACCGTGGGAAGCCAGCGCGTAGGGGGCGAGCAGGGAATGCGCGGCGGGGCTGCGGGCAGGAGCAAAGCTCCGGAGCGGCGAGAATGGGAGGGACGGCCGGACGCGCAAGCAAGGTGAGGCCCGGGCGGCGCAGCAACAGCGGCAACTGCAGCAGTGGGGGCGCGGTCGGCGCGTGTATGGGTCGGTGTGCGTGTGCGTGCTGTGGACGGCGCCGGCGACAGAGGGGAAGGAAGGGAGGCGGAGGCCGAGGGCCTCACCGGTGAGACGTAGGGCACGGAGCAGTGGTTCTTGAGGTGGGGGACGGGGACGACGCGTCGCAGGGGATGCAGTCCGGCGAGGAGGCGTGGTCGAGGCGGCGGAGCGGTCCTCCGATGGCGGCGATGTCCTGCGGCGTCGGGCGGCGGCATGGGCGCCCAGCGAGCCGGCGCAGCCAACGCACGAGGGGAGCGCGGGCATGGGGTGAGGTAGGGCGCCAGCGACGTGGCCCGAGGCGAGGGCGTGTGCGGGGGACTGCGAGGTCGTCGTTCCTGGATCGTTTCTTCCTGGCGGCGCGGGGGGGAGGATGGGATCGAACGGGAGTGGGGATCGTGGGAGCGTGCTAGGTTTTCCCACGGGGATATGGAGCAGTGGGGATGGGCCGGCCTCGCTGGGCCAAGGCCCAGTTGGGCCGGGGGGGTTCCTTCTCTTCTTCTTTTTTCTTTGTTCTGTTTTTCTTTTACCTTTTCTTGTGTGTTTTATTTTTACTCACTAGTTTAATTTTGTTTTTTTAATACAAAAGTTGTACTAATTTAGTATTAGTAATTATGCCACTGCCACAAACATTTTGGCACATTAAATAAAGCAGTTTGTATCTGTTTATTTTTCAGAGTATTTAAATAATAGTTTTACCGTTGTTATAATATTTTGGTGCATCCAGACATACTATAACAGTGTGGTTTCTCCATCATAAATACTTATGATTTATTTGACACCACCCGAACATTTTAGTTTTAATATTTGAAAACTTTTGGCGTTTGCCTTTAATTCAAATTTGAATTCGAACCGGTTTCGAACAAACACGAGATTACCAACAGTAATTATGGTGACGCGTCGTCATTATCAGAGGCTTACTGTAGCTTAACTATCCGGGCGTCACAATTCTCCTCCACTACAAGAAATCTCGTCCCGAGATTTAAGCGGTGGAGTAGGGGGGTACTGGTAGCGAAAACCTAACGAGTCTTCTCGGTCTTGGCTGCCCTTTCAAAGAGGTTGATCCCTTTTGTTGATGTCTTCATTTCTCTGCTTCAAGTCATGATGATCAAGTTGTCATGCTTCCTCCGGGGTCTTCATCGTCCTACGAACGCGATAAGGGGATTTTTTTTTTTGGAAGAATGCATCTCCACAAGGCTGGGCATCTGACGGTGAGCTCAATGGAAAATACACGAGGTACCCCACGAGTTGTATTACAGTGAATTCGTTGAGTGCAATATACGATGGTGCCAAAGTTTCAAATGGGTAGGCAATCATTCGATGCCTAGACAGAAACGGGAATCGGGGCTTGAACAATGGGAATAACATGGTGTTTGATTCCAGGATGATTAATGGTATAGGAAATAGCTCGTGAATCACATACGAAGCGAGGTGCAAAAGATACATTAGAATCCAGGTTGTAAAGAGTCAGGTTTCGATCCAGTGGTCATGTGGGTTATGGGCCCACCATGTGGATTGGAAGTAGGAAGGATGGTGACATCTTGCACAGCCTCGACAGGGAGGTATGTGAGTGGATAGCTTGTCAGCTATGCCGGCAACAATATCGGAACCAAGGACGGGGAACGAAGAGAACCATTTTCCCGTTCGTTGAATCGAGGCGGACCAATAGGCGAAGTTCTCGTCCACCGGCAGTACTGGAATGTTATTAACAATAGAATCAAGGTCGTATTGACAGAGTTGTATAACGAGGTGTTTAATCTAAGCAGACTTAGATTATATGTGGATCAAAGAAAGGTTAAACAAACAAATGGAAAGGAAAATAGTGATTACACACTATTATTAGGAGTATATCCTTCCCTTGGACAAGAAGAACATGGCATACAGGGTAGGAGAGCAAGTACCAACCATTCAGATAAAGAGGCAAGGATTAATCAAGAGGTTACTCATACAACGGTGTTTGGATAACTGACCAAGAACATTTAGCATCACGCCTCCAATGTTCTTGTTGATGAGCGGAGTACAATTGCCATGCTTCGAGGTAGCAATGACATGGTGTTTCAATCAAGGGCCAGACTCTGGATACACGAATGATCCATCAAGAGCAACTTATAAAATAAGTCTTGCAATTTCCACCTGGAAGAATGGTTATCATTGCAAAAGAAATTATAATGATAGATCCTCCAGCTAGGGGTGCTAGGCATGACATCATAATACCGGGTCATCAAAGGACCAACATATTTCTCTTGGAAAGTTGTCCCAACCATCATATCTGACCGAGATTCAGATCCGATTGGTGTCATGATACCTCAGACTCAGGATGTTCGAGAAGAAAAGGTGCAACACTAATCGACGAAATGACATTGCAAGATTCTCGGGAAATGAACTACGGGAGTGGGTTCCCGAAACAATAGTTCATCATTAATCCAAGGAGAGGATGAGGAGGTGGCTGATGGGCTCATCAGCAATCCATCAAGAAGTACAAACGAATGGATTTCCACAATAATGTGAACAAAAATATGACAATTGTCAATTAAAATGATATAATGTTGTATGCTCGAGGAAAACATACACCATTAATCATTAGTTGAAAGGTGTGCCCAAAATATGACCTTAGGCAGCAAGATCAATGTTAGGGTGATGATTCAATAACCAACAGTCTAAGAACGAACTGTCGATCGCTAACTTCAGAGCAATAGGGTTGCTAGAAATACAGAACTCAAGTAGCATCTTTAGCATATTGATATCCCGGTTGAAAACAACATGGGTACCAAGGAAGAATGGTGATGGGGAGTAGTATCACTATACCAAGAATTCTGATGAGGTGGAGCAGTCTCGCAACATTCTTGACATAAAAGATGGTAATACTTCAAGATAGAACATATTACAAGTTGGAGAGTAAGTTTTAATCATAATGTGGACAAGCTCGCGATGAAAGGAAGTCAAGGGTGTTGTCGATGATAATAAAAATCATCGAGGGCAAGGAGGGTATTTCTCATCATAAACTCCGTTGATGTCTCGGAGGAAGTCAAAGTGTTGAAGGTGATCACGACACATTTGTCGGGAGGTTTCAAGAGGATGCAATCGAAGAACGGCTGCGTCAAGCAAGGGAATGGCGAAGTGGCAAGTTATTGGATCAATATAAAAGATGCAGGCTCGGAATCAAAGTTGCCTTACTGAACAAGCAACCATAGGCTGAAAGCTCGATGTAAGTTGTGCTCAATCTCTGAAGAATTTGTGCACCAAAGAAGGACGAGGTAGCACAGTCAAAGATAGCTAGACAAGGGATGTACCCGATAGTCTAGGAATAAACCAGATTGAGTTTAAAAATTTCCCAGTACCATCTACTAGGGGTGTTGAATTTTTAGAGCAGATTTGATTTACTAAACGGTGTCCTCGGTTGACGGCAACCTAGAACCCGTAGAGTGATTATGACAAGGAAAGGTATTACTTCATCAAAAGTTCAAAAGGTGTAGTGCAAAGGCATGATATCCTCGAGATATCAGAGGGTAAAACTCGAAGGTAGAACACGATAGAAGTTGAACTAGGTCATTGACCTATGACAGTAGATGCTTTAACCTTGTCAAAAATTGACGAGGCCTGGAATGGATATATTCCAGATATATTGAATAAGGACAGCATGGTCGGAACCATAACTGCAAGGGATCAAATTTATTGACACCAAAAGAATTATTTAGATGTAAAACCATTTTACAAGAAGCTCCCGAGACGGTCTACATCGTTTCCATGGGCATGAACAAAAGCTCAAGGTCGACTCCCATTTCTCCAATGCATACGTTTCATTTACCTCTTGCTTTGATAAAACTGTAGTGTTGGAATTTTAACTGGTAGAACACCGGAAGAGTATGACTTGTGAAAACTTTCGGGTTTTCACGGATTAGGGGAAGGCATAGGTTCCACCCATCGGGCATCTTAGTAACATATACCACAAGTTTCAAAAGTAATATCACCAGCTCCAAGGGAGAGCATGGTTGTCAAAGAAGAGGATACAATTTACCGAAGGTATTATGCATCAAGGACAGAACTTCTCGAGGTTTTTGTATACGAAGGACACTGCCGGATAATATTTCAACAAAGGATCGAGCGATCCACAACGAAGCTGATGTGAGTATCGGTACTCACTCAGAGGAAAAAGAATGCAAAGGCATCAGATTCAAGAATCACCTGATTAGCCTGATGCTTAAATAGAAAGAAATTATGGTTTCCAAAACGAAGGATCAGAAGCATACACTCTGATCAAGGGTGGATAAGTTGAAAACACTTAGTTGGACAATCAATAAAGGTTTGAATTGCCGAGAACCAACTCATGTCCGGAGTGACGTCTGAGTCGAAAAGTTAATTTCAAAAAGGATAACCCGATGACTGCGTGCATACGCACACATTGAATCAATAGGCTCAAAATGGCTAAGACAAGGGATGCTAACAAAGACTACTAGTCACATGGAATTAACCATAATGCAAGCCAGCAAGAATTTCAAGAGTAACTAGCTGCAGAGGATTTTCGAAAGATCGAAAAGTATTCAGAAGAATTTTGTGAGACACATGAACAATTGAGAAGCACGGATCCTCGATAAATGTGACGAAATAACCGTAAGGGTTTTCACGCGAAACAAAACCGCAAGACAATAAACTCAAAGGATTCTCGAGACAACGGAGAATATTTCGAGGCCTCTTGTAACAACAAGAGCGACGAGGAACGATCATGAGAATGACAAGTGCATGCAGATATCCATAGGGATATATTGGTGGCAGTGAATTACAAAGGCGGTGAACACAAGTTCTCGGGTTAACAGCGGAGAGTATCTTCAGGGTCTTCTGGTGCAGCGGACGATCATCGATCATAAGGTGCTCTCCGGCTGAAAGTGATAACGAGATCCTAATGTTAGATTTAGCAAAATTCATTTATCCCGAATAGAAGAGAGATAAGAGTCCCAGAGTATAGACGAGGAGTAAAAGATCCTAATACCACCCAATGGCGACGTGGGCTCGTAAGCCACACAACAAGTTAGTAAATTTATTTTTCAAAGACTAGACTCAACTTCGGCCAAGGAGTTGGAAAGGGGGATTCCTACGGGCAGTCGGCTCTGATACCAACTTGTGACGCCCCCGAATTGACCGTACACTAATCATGCACGCAAATGTGTATGACCAAGATCAGGGACTCACTGGAAGATATCACAACACAACTCTAGACACAAATTAAAATAATACAAGCTTTATATTACAAGCCAGGGGCCTCGAGGGCTCGAATACAAAAGCTCAAAAACACAAGAGTTAGCGGAAGCGACAATATCTGAGTACAGACATAAGTTAAACAAGTTTGCCTTAAGAAGGCTAGCACAAATATAGCAACGATCGAAAAGGCAAGGCCTCCTGCCTGGGACCTCCCAACTACTCCTCAAAGCCGAACTCCATGTAGAAACATCATCGGGATCCTCTAGGTCCTGGACTCCACCATCTGGTTGCATCATCCGAGAAGAAAGGAAGAAAGGGGGAAAAGGGGAGCAAAGCAACCGTGAGTACTCATCCAAAGTACTCGCAAGCAAGGATCTACACTACATATGCAATGATATCTGTGTAAAGGGGTAATATATGTGGACTGAACTGCAGAAAGCAGAATAAGAGGGGGATAGCTAATCCAATCGAAGACTACGCTTCTCGTAACCTCCATCTTGCAGCAGAAGATGAGGGTAGCTGGAAAGTAACAAGTATCCTCGCTTCTCGTGGCCTCCGTCTTGCAGCAGTAGAAGGGAGTAGATGGTAAGTTCACCAAGTAACAACGTATAGCATAATCCTACTCGGCGATCCTCCCACACATCACCCTGTGAGAGAGCAACCACCGAGTTGTATCTGGCACTAGTAAGGGTGTGTTTTATTAAGTATCCGGTTCTAGTTATCATGAGGTCGGAATACAACTCCAGGTCGTCCTTTTACCGAGGGACACGGCTATTCGAATAGATTAACTTCCCTGCAGGGGTGCACCACATAACCCAGCACGCTTGATCCCATTTGGCCGGACACACTTTCCAGGGTCATGCCCGGCCTCGGAAGATCAACACGTCGCAGCCCTACCTAAGCACAGCAGAGAGGTCAGCACGCCGGTCTAAACCCTAAGCACACGGGGGTCTGGGCCCATCGCCCAATGCACACCTGCGCGTTGCGAGGGCGGCCGGTAAGCATATCTAGCCTCTCCTAATACCAGAGTAGGCTTTCCAGTCCAATCCGGCGCGCGCCGCTAAGTCGCTGATGTCAAAAAGGCTTCGGCTGATACCACGACGTCGAGTGCCCATAACTGTTCCCACGCAGCTGGTTAGTGCGTATAGACCAAATGGCCAGACTCGGATCAAATATCCAAACTCGTTAAGCGTGTTATTATGAAATAACCGCGGACAACGACCAGGGCCAGGCCACCTGTCTCCTAGGTGTCTCAACCTGCCCTGTCGCTCCGCCACAAAGATCCACACAAAGGGCCTTCGGGAAAGTATGTCCTTTCAACCCCCAATCCGTGAATCAACCGCGGGTACTCAACGAGCCGACCCGACTTTAGTCACAACAAGTATCATGTATATGTGTATGTAATATATACCCGTGATCACCCCAAGCGATCACGGCCCGATAGAATAGCAGGGCAGACGGACAAGGGTGTAGGGCCAATGATGGAATACTAGCATCCTATACTAAGCATTTAGGATTGCAGCTAAAGTATCAACAATGGTAGCAATAATGACAGGCTATGCAGCAGAATAGGAGTATCGAAAGCAGTAACATGCTACACTACTCTAATGCAAGAAGTAGAGAGAAGAGTAGGCGATATCTGGTGATCAAGGGGGGGGCTTGCCTGGGAGCCCTGCAGATAAAAGGAATCTTCGAAAGCGTAGCCGTAGTCGAACACCGAAGCATCAATGGTCTCGGGGTCTATCACGGTATCGGAGTCTACCGAAAAGAAGCAACGAAGGGGAAACAAATAAATAACAGAGCAAACAATAGCATCACAAAATAAAACAAGGCAATACACGATGCTAGAGGTGACCTAACGCAGTGCTCGGTGATACATGCGAAGAGGAATAACATCCAGGAAGTATTCCCGGTGTTAGGCATTTTCGGGCAGATGGAACGGAGGGGGGATGTTGCATGTTCGGTATGATAGAGATGTGTGGCGGACGAACGGACCACGTATTCGGATTCGTCTCGTCGTTCTGAGCAACTTTCATGTACAAAGTATTTTCATCCGAGTTACGGTTTAAAAGATATGATTTTCTAAAGTTTTTATTAATTCCTGGAATTTAATATTAATTAAATTAATTCGAAAAAGGATTTATGACATCAGCATGACATCATCCTGACGTCAGCACGGTTGACTGGTCGGCCTGACCAGTGGGTCCCACCTATCATACACTATTTACTTTTATTAGGATTTAGCTAATCCAATTACTGTTTAATTAAACTAACTTTTTAATTAGGTTAATTAGTGATTTAGTTAAACTAATTATGATTAATTAATTAATTAATTAATTAATTAATTAATATTTTATTTATTGTAATTATTTTAATTAATTAATATTTTAATTATTTTAATCAATATTAATTATTTTCATATATTATTATTATTATTATTTATTTATTTTTTTCTATTAGAAACCGTTTTGGGCTCGGGCCCCTTTGTCATAGGGCCACAGGGGCCTTAGTGGTTTAGGGGCTAACGGGGCGGGCACGTAACGGGTGCCCGGGCACGGGCTAACGAAGCCCCGGGTTAGGCCGTACTTGGCCGACGGAGGCCGCACGCGAGGGAGGGGCGGGAGCCACGGCAAGCGCCGGACGGCGCGAGAGAGCCCCCGAACAGCAGCCGACGCTGGCGGTCGTGGCTGACGGGGCAAAGGGGACGAGCACCGCGGGAAGCCAGCGCGTAGGGGGCGAGCAGGGAATGCGCGGCGGGGCTGCGGGCAGGAGCAGAGCTCCGGAGCGGCGAGAACGGGAGGGACGGCCGGACGCGCAAGCAAGGCGGGGCCCGGGCGGCGCAGCAACAGCGGCAACTGCAGCAGTGGGGGTGCGGTCGGTGCGTGTATGGGTCGGTGTGCGTGTGCGTGCTGTGGACGGTGCCGGCGACAGATGAGAAGGAAGGGAGGCGGAGGCCGAGGGCCTCACCGGTGAGACGTAGGGCACGGGGCAGTGGTTCTTGAGGTGGGGGACGGGGACGACGCGTCGCAGGGGATGCAGTCCGGCGAGGAGGCGTGGTCGAGGCGGCGGAGCGGTCCTCCGATGGCGGCGGTGTCCTGCGGCGTCGGGCGGCGGCATGGGCGCCCAGCGAGCCGGCACAGCCAACGCACGAGGGGAGCGCGGGCATGGGGTGAGGTAGGGCGCCAGCGACGTGGCCCGAGGCGAGGGCGTGTGCGGGAGACTGCGAGGTCGTCGCTCCTGGGTCGTTTCTTCCTGGCGGCGCGGGGGGGAGGATGGGATCGAACGGGAGTGGGGATCGTGGGAGCGTGCTAGGTTTTCCCACGGGGATATGGAGCAGTGGGGATGGGCCGGCCTCGCTGGGCCAAGGCCCAGTTGGGCCGGGGGGGTTCCTTCTCTTCTTCTTTTTTCTTTGTTCTATTTTTCTTTTACCTTTTCTTGTGTGTTTTATTTTCACTCACTAGTTTAATTTTGTCTTTTTAATACAAAAGTTGTACTAATTTAGTATTAGTAATTATGCCACTACCACAAACATTTTGGCACATTAAATAAAGCAGTTTGTATCTATTTATTTTTCAGAGTATTTAAATAATAGTTTTACCGCTGTTTTATTATTTTGGTGCATCCAGACATACTATAACAGTGTGGTTTCTCCATCATAAATACTTATGATTTATTTGACACCACCCGAACATTTTAGTTTTAATATTTGAAAACTTTTGGCGTTTACCTTTAATTCAAATTTGAATTCGAACCGGTTTCGAACTAACACGAGATTACCAACAGTAATTACGGTGACGCGTCGTCATTATCAGAGGGTTACTGTAGCTTAACTATCCGGACGTCACAATTCTCCTCCTCTGGCTGCCCCCCTTCGCCTATATATCCCTCTTGTCCCGAAACCCTCGAGGACAGAACCCTTTTTCGCGATCTCGCCTCTATTCCGCCGCCGCAGCGCTTCCAAAATCGGGAGCATCAGGAGAACTCTTCCCGGCACCCTGCCGGAGGGGAGAACCACCACCGGGAGCTTCTCCACCACCATGGACGCTTCCCAAATGGAGGAAGAAGAAGAGCATGGGTGAAAGGATAAGTGGAGGGGGGCCACGTAGGGCCCACGAGGCAGGGTTCGCGCCCTGCACCCTCGTGGCCACGTGCTGGCTCCCCTCGCTGTGTGTTCAGTGCCATATTTTCTTAAATATTCTAGAAAAAATCATATTTCATTTTCATGGCATTTGGAGAAATTTTATTTTCGGGATATTTTTTATTGCAAGGATAAGTCTGGAAACCGACAGACAATGCTATTTTTCTTTTATTTAACCTAATTAACAGAAAGTAAAAGGAGGGTACATAAGGTTTGTGCCATCTAGATTCACTTATCCCATGCTCATCAAAAGGAATCCATTAACAAGGTTGATCAGGTCTTCTTAATAAACTCTTTTCGAGTAACATGAAACCGGAGAATTTTCGAATAACACTATATTACCTCAATGGCGATATGTACGTCCCCAACAATAAGAATGTCATATGCCTTCTTGATAGTAGAAAGAGGAAACTCAAAACCTCCAATAGTAAAAGTTGAAGTTTTTCCAATATAGTTGATACTATGGACCTGAGGTTGTTTCCTCGGAAAGTGCACCGTATGCTCATTACCATTGACATGAAAAGTGACATTGACTTTGTTGCAATCAATAACAGCCCCTACAGTATTCAAAAAAGGTCTTCCAAGAATAATAGACATACTATCATCCTCGGGAATATCAAGTATAACAAAGTCTGTTAGAATAGTAACATTTGCAACTACAACAGGCACATCCTCACAAATACCGACAGGTATAGCAGTTGATTTATCATCCATTTGCTCAGATATTTCAGTAGGTGTCAACTTACTCAAGTCAAGTCTACGATATAAAGAGAGAGGCATAACACTAACACCGGCTCCAAGATCACACAAAGCAGTTTTAACATAGTTTCTCTTAATGGAGCAAGGTATAGTAGGTACTCCTGGATCTCCTAATTTCTTAGGCATTCCACCCTCAAAAGTGTAATTGGCAAACATGGTGGAGATTTCTACTTCAGGTATCTTCCTTTTGTTGGTAATAATGTCTTTCGTATACTTGGCATAAGGATTTGTTTTAAGCATGTTAGTCAAACGCATACGCAAAAAGATAGGTCTAATTATTTCAGCAAAGCGCTCAAAATCCTCATCATCCTTTTTCTTGGATGGTTTCGGAGGAAAAGGCATGGGATTCTGAACCCATGGTTCTCTTTCCCTACCGTGCTTCCTAGCAACAAAGTCTCTCTTATCATAACGTTGATTCTTTGATTGTGGGTTATCAAGATCAACAACAGGTTCAATCTCTACATCATTATCATTGCTAGGTTGAGCATCATCATGAACATCATCATTAATGTTATCACTAGGTTCATTTTCATTACCAAATTGTGTCTCCGCATCAGAAACAGATATACCATTCGGATTCTCAGGTGTGGCAGCTACAAGTTCACTAGAAGCATGCAAAGTTTTGTCATTTTTATTTTTCTTCTTCTTAGAAGAACTAGGTGCATCTAAATTAGCTCTCTCAGAATCTTGATCAATTCTCTTAGGGTGGCCTTCAGGATACAGAGGTTCCTGAGTCATTTTACCACCTCTAGTTGCAACTCTAACAGCATAGTCACTATTCTTACTATTTAATTCATTGAGCAAATCATTCTGAGCCTTAAGTACTTGTTCTACTTGAGTGGTAACCATAGAAGCATGTTTACTAATAAGTTTCAGTTCACTTTTAGCACTAGACAGATAATCACTCAAGCGTTCAATCATATAAACATTGTGTTGTAGTTGTCTACCAACATAAGCATTGAAGTTTTCTTGTTTCACAATAAAATTGTCAAACTCATCTAAGCATTGGCTAGAAGACTTATAACGAGGAATATCACCTTCATCAAATCTATAAAGAGAATTTACCTTTACTACCTGTGTCGGGTTATCAAGACCATGTATTTCTTCAATAGGCGGTAAATTCTTAACATCTTCAGCTTTAATACCTTTTTATTTCATAGATTTATTTGCCTCTTGCATATCTTCAGGACTGAGAAATAGAACACCTCTTTTCTTCGGAGTTGGCTTAGGGGCTGGCTCAGGAAGTGTCCAATTATTTTCATTGGCTAGCATATTATGCAATAATAATTCAGCTTGTTCTACTGTTCTTTCCCTGAAAACACAACCAGCACAACTATCTAGGTGGTCTTTGGAAGCATCAGTTAGTTCATTATAAAAGACATCAAGTATATCATGCATCTCAAGAGGAAGATCAGGCAAAGCATTAAGTAACTAGAGAAGCCTCCCCCAAGCTTGTGGGAGACTCTCTTCTTCAGTTTGAGCAAACTTATATATTTCCCGTAAGGCAGCTTGTTTCTTATGAGCGGGAAAATATTTAGCAGACAAGTAATACATCATATCCTGGGGACTATGCACACAACTAGGATCAAGAGAATTAAACCAAGTCTTAGCATCACCCTTTAACGAGAACAGAAATAACTTAAGGATATAATAGTAGCGGATCTTTTTATCATTGGTAAACAGGGTGGCTATATCATTCAACTTGGTAAGATGTGCCACAATAGTTTCAGACTCATAGCCATGGAAAGGATCAGATTCAACCAAAGTAATTAATTCAGGATCAACAGAGAATTCATAATCCTTATCAGTGACACAAATAGGTGAAGCAGGGTCATGTTTCATTCTAGCATTCAAGGACTTTTCCTTCGACTTAGCTAATTGTTGGGGAACGTAGCAGAATTCAAAAAAATTCTATGCTTCACCAGGATCAATCTAAGGAGTCATCTAGCAACGAGGGAGAAAGGAGTGCATCTACATACCTTGTAGATCGCGAGCGGAAGTATTCAAGAGAACGTGGATGATGGAGTCGTACTCGTCGTGATCCAAATCACCGATGATCCCAGCACCGAACGGACGGCACCTCCGCGTTCAACACACGTACGATACAGCGACGTCTCCTCCTTCTTGATCCAGCAAGGGGGAAGGAGAGGTTGATGGAGATCCAGCAGCACGACGGCGTGGTGGTGGATGCAACAGTATTTCTGCAGGGCTTCACCAAGCGCTGCGGTAGGAGGGAGAGTTGTAACGGGAGGGAGAGGGAGGCACCAGGGGCAAGGGTGTGGCTGCCCTCCCTCCCCCCACTTTATATAGAGGGCCTAGGGGGTGCGCCGGCCCTAGAGATGGGATCTCTAGGGGCGGCCTAGGGGGGACTTGCCCCCCAAGTCATAGGGGGAGGGCCCAAGGGGGCGCACCAGCCCACTATGGGCTGGTTCCCTTCCCCCTTCAGCCCATGGGGCCCTCCGGGATAGGTGGCCCCACCCGGTGGACCCCCGGGACCCTTCCGGTGGTCCCGGTACACTACCGGTGACCCCCGAAACTCTCCCAATGGTCGAAACTGGACTTCCTATATATAATTCTTTACCTCCGGACCATTCCAGAACTCCTCTTGACGTCCGGGATCTCATCCGGGACTCCGAACAACATTCGGGTTACCGCATGCATATATCTCTACAACCCTAGCGTCACTGAACCTTAAGTGTGTAGATCCTACGGGTTCGGGAGACACGTAGACATGACCGAGATGACTCTCCGGTCAATAACCAATAGCGGGATCTGGATACCCATGTTCGTTCCTACATGTTCCTCGATGATCTCATCGGATGAACCACGATGTCAAGGATTCAATCAATCCAGTATACAATTCCCGTTGTCTATCGGTATAATACTTGTCCGAGATTTGATCGTCGGTATACCGATACCTTGTTCAATCTCGTCATGGCAAGTCTCTTTACTCGTTCCGTCATACATCATCCCGTGACCAACACCTTAGTCACATTGAGCTCATTATGATGATGTCCTATCGAGTGGGCCCAGAGATACCTCTCCGTCATACGGAGTGACAAATCCCAGTCTCGGTTCGTGCCAACTCAACGGATACTTTTGGAGATACCCGTTGCATACCTTTATAGCCACCCAGTTACGTTGTGACGTTTGGCACACCCAAAGTATTCCTACGGTATCCGGGAGTTGCACAACCTCATGGTCTAAGGATAAGATACTTCACATTGGAAAAGCTTTAGCATTACGAACTACACGATCTTGTGCTAGGCTTAGGATTGGGTCTTGTCCATCACATCATTCTCCTAATGATGTGATCTCATTATCAATGACATCCAATGCCCATGGTCAGGAAACCATAACCATTTGTTGATCAACGAGCTAGTAACTAGAGGTTTACCAGGGACACGTTGTGGTCAATGTATTCACACATGTATCACTGTTTCTGGATAATACAATTCAAGCATGAATAACAGACAATTATCACGAACAAGGAAATATAATAATAACCATTTTATTATTGCCTCTAGGGCATATTTCCAACAGTCTCCCACTTGCACTAGAGTCAATAATCTAGTTACATTGTGATGAATCGAACACCCATAGAGTTCTGGTGTTGATCATGTTTTGCTCGTGGAAGAGGTTTAGTCAAAGGATCTGCGACATTCAGATCCGTATGCACTTTACAAATATCTATGTATCCATCTTGAATATAACTCCGGATGGAGTTGAAACGGTGCTTGATGTGCTTGGTCTTCTTGTGAAACCTGGGCTCCTTGGCAATGGCAATAGCTCCAGTGTTGTCACAGAAGAGAGTCATCGGGCCCGACGCGCTTGAAATGACTCCTAGGTCGGTGATGAACTCCTTCATCCAGACTCCTTCGTGCGCTGCTTCACAAGCAGCTATGTACTCCGCTTCACATGTAGAATGCGCCACGACGCTTCGCTTGCAACTGCACGAGCTGACTGCCCCACCATTCAAAATATACATGTATCCGGTTTGTGACTTAGAGTCATCGAGATCTGTGTCAAAGCTAGCATCGATGTAACCCTTTACGACGAGCTCTTCATCACCTCCATAAACGAGAAACATATCCTTAGTCCTTTTCAGGTACTTCAGGATGTTCTTGACCGTTGTCCAGTGTTCCATACCGGGATCACTTTGGTACCTCCCTACCAAACTTATGGCAAGGTTTACATCAGGTCTGGTACATAGCATGGCATACATAATAGAACCTATGGCTGAGGCATAGGGGATGGCACTCATCTTTTCTCTATCTTCTGCCATGGACGGGATTAAGCCGTGCTCAATCTCATACCTTGCAATACAGGCAAGAACCCTTTCTTGGACTGATCCATATTGAACTTCTTCAATATCTTATCAAGGTATGTGCTTTGTGAAAGACCAATGAGGCGTCTCGATCTATCTCTATAGATCTTGATGCCTAATATGTAAGTAGCTTCTCCAAGGTCCTTCATTGAAAAACTCTTATTCAAGTAGGCCTTTATGCTTTCCAAGAATTCTACATCATTTCCCATCAGCAATATATCATCCACATATAATATGAGAAATGCTACAGAGCTCCCACTCACTTTCTTGTAAATACAGGCTTCTCCCCAAGTCTGTATAAACCCAAACGCTTTGATCGCATCATTAAAGCGAATATTCCAACTCCGAGATGCTTGCACCAGCCCATAGATTGAGCGCTGGAGCTTGCATACCTTGTTAGCATTCTCAGGATCGACAAAACCTTTCGGCTGCATCATATACAGTTCTTCCTTGAGGAAGCCATTAAGGAATGCCGTTTTGACGTCCATTTGCCATATCTCATAATCATAGTATGCGGCAATTGCTAACATGATTCGGACGGACTTTAGCATCGCTACGGGAGAGAAAGTCTCGTCGTAGTCAATCCCTTGAACTTGTCGATAACCTTTAGCGACAAGCCGAGCCTTATAGATGGTCACATTACCATCTGCGTCAGTCTTCTTCTTAAAGATCCATTTGTTTTCTATGGCGTGCCGATCATCGGGCAAGTCCATCAAAGTCCATACTTTGTTTTCATACATGGACCCTATCTCGGATTTCATGGCTTCAAGCCATTTGTTGGAATCTGGGCCCGCCATCGCTTCTTCATAGTTCGAAGGTTCACCGTTGTGTAACAACATGATTTCCATGACAGTGTTACCGTACCACTCTGGTGTGGAACATGTCCTCGTGGACCTTCAAAGTTCAGTGGTAACTTGATCTGAAGCTTCATGATCATCATCATTAACTTCCTCCCTAGTCGGTGCAGGCACCTCAGGAACAACTTCCTGCGCTGTGCTACTTTCCGGTTAGGAAGGGATGACTGTCACCTCATCAAGTTCCACTTTCCTCCCACTTACTTCTTTCGAGAGAAACTCTTTCTCCAGAAAGGATCCATTCTTGGCAACGAAGACCTTGCCTTCGGATCTGAGGTAGAAGGTATACCCAATAGTTTCCTTAGGGTATCCTATGAAGATGCATTTTTCGATTTGGATTCGAGCTTTTCAGGTTGAAGTTTCTTGACATAAGCATCGCAACCCCAAACTTTCAGAAACGACAGCTTAGGTTTCTTGCCAAACCAAAGTTCATACGGTGTCGTCTCAACGGATTTAGACGAAGCCCTGTTTAAAGTGAATGCGGCAGTCTCTAAAGCATAACCCCAAAATGATAGCGGTAAGTCGGTAAGAGACATCATAGATCGCACCATGTCCAACAGAGTACGATTACGACGTTCGGACACACCGTTACACTAAGGTGTTCCAGGCGGTGTCAATTGTGAAACAATTCCACAGTTGCATAGGTGTGTGCCAAATTCGTGACTTAAATATTCTCCTCCATGATCCGATCATAAGAACTTTATTTTTCTGTCACGTTGATTCTCAACCTCATTCTGAAATTCCTTGAACTTTTCAAAGGTCTCAGACTTGTGTTTCATCAAGTAGACATACCCATATCTACTTAAGTCATCTGTGAGGGTGAGAACATAACGATAGCCTCCGCGAGCTTCAACACTCATTGGACTGCACACATCGGTATGTATGATTTCCAATAAGTTGGTCGCTCGCTCCATTGTTCCGGAGAACGGAGTCTTGGTCATCTTGCCCAAGAGGCATGGTTCGCACGTGTCAAATGATTCATAATCAAGAGACTCCAAAAGTCCATCTGCATGGAGCTTCTTCATACGTTTGACACCAATATGACCAAGGCGGCAATGCCACAAGTATGTGGGACTATCATTATCAACCTTACATCTTTTGGCATTCACACTATGAATATGTGTAACATTACGTTCGAGATTCATCAAGAATAAACCATTGACCAGCGGAGCATGACAATAAAACATATTTCTCATATAAATAGAACAACCATTATTCTCGGATTTAAATGAGTAGCCATCTCGCATTAAACGAGATCCAGATACAATGTTCATGCTCAAAGCTGGTACTAAATAACAATTATTGAGGTTTAAAACTAATCCTGAAGGTAGATGCAAAGGTAGCGTGCCGACGGCGATCACATCGACCTTGGAACAATTCCCGACGCGCATCGTCACCTCGTCCTTCACCAGTCTCCGCTTATTCCGTGGCTCCTGCTTTGAGTTACAAATATGAGCAACTGCACCGGTATCAAATACCCAGGAGCTACTACGAGCGTTGGTGAGGTACACATCAATAACATGTATATCATATATACCTTTGACGTTGCCGGCCTTCTTATCTGCTAAGTATTTGGGGCAGTTCCACTTCCAGTGTCCCGTTCCCTTGCAATGAAAGCACTCAGATTCAGGCTTGGATCCATTCTTTGGCTTCTTCCCGGCAACTGGCTTACCGGGCGCGGCAACTCCTTTGCCGTCCTTCTTGAAGTTCTTCTTACCCTTGCCTTTCTTGAACTTAGTGGTTTTACTCACCATCAACACTTGATGTTCTTTCTTGATATCCACCTCCGCTAATTTCAGCATTGAATACACCTCGGGAATGGACTTCTCCATCCCTTGCATATTGAAGTTCATCACGAAGCTCTTGTAGCTAGGTGGGAGCGACTGAAGGATTCTGTCAATGACCGCTTCGTCTGGGAGATTAATTCCCAACTGAGACAAGCGATTGTGCAACCCAGACAATTTGAGTATGTGCTCGCTGACAGAACTATTCTCCTCCATCTTACAACTGTAGAATGCGTCGGAGACGTCATATCTCTCGACTCGGGCGTGAGCTTGGAAAACCATTTTCAACTCTTGGAACATATCATATGCTCCGTGGTGCTCAAAACGCTTTTGGAGCCCCGATTCTAAGCTGTAAAACATGCCGCACTGAACCAGGGAGTAATCATCACAACGTGACTGCTAGGCGTTCATAACGTCTTGGGCTGCCGGGAAAAAGGGTGCATCACCTAGCGGTGCTTCAAGGACATATGATTTCTTGGTAGCTATGAGGATAATCCTCAAGTTATGGACCCAATCCGTATAGTTGCTACCATCGTCTTTCAACTTGGTTTTCTCTAGGAACGCGTTGAAGTTGAGGGCAACATGAGCGTGGGCCATTGGATCTACAAGACATATTGTAAATATTTTAGACTAAGTTCATGAAAATTAAGTTCATCTAAACAAATTTAATGAACTCCCACTCAGATAGACATCTCTCTAGTCATCTAAGTGATACATGATCCGAATCGACTAGGCCGTGTCCGATCATCACGTGAGACGGACTAGTCATCAAGGGTGAACATCTTCATGTTGATCGTATCTTCTATACGACTCATGTTCGACCTTTCGGTCTTCCGTGTTCCGAGGCCATGTCTGTACATGCTAGGCTCGTCAAGTGAACCCTAAGTGTATTGCGTGTGTAAATCTGGCTTACACCCGTTGTATGCGAACGTTAGAGCCTATCACACCCGATCATCATGTGGTGCTTCGAAACAACGATCCTTAGCAATGGTGCACAGTTAGGGGGAACACAATTCTTGAAGTTTTAGTGAGAGATCATCTTATTTACTACCGTCGTTCTAAGCAAATAAGATGTAATAAACATGATAAACATCACATGCAATCAAATAGTGACATGATATGGCCAATATCATTTTGCTCCTTTGATCTTCATCTTCGGGGCTCCATGATCATCATCATCAACGGCATGACACCATGATCTCCATCATCGTGTCTTCATGAAGTCATCTCGCCAAACATTACTTCTACTACTATGGCTAACATTTAGCAATAAAGTAAAGTAATTACATGGCGTTATTCAGTTGACACGCAGGTCATACAATAAAATAAGACAACTCCTATGGCTCCTGCCGGTTGCCATACTCATCGACATGCAAGTCGTGATTCCTATTACAAGAACATGATCAATCTCATACATCACATATATCATTCATCACATCTTTTGGCCATATCACATCACACGGCACATGCTGCAAGAACAAGTTAGACGTCCTCTAATTGTTGTTGCAAGTTTTTATGTGGCTGCTATAGATTTCTAGCAAGAACGTTTCTTACCTACGCCAAAACCACAACGTGATATGACAATTTCTATTTACCCTTCATAAGGACCCTTTTCATCGAATCCGATCCGACTAAAGTGGGAGAGACTGTCACCCGCTAGCCACCTTATGCAACTGGTGCATGTCAGTCGGTGGAACTTGTCTCACGTAAGCGTATGTGTAAGGTCGGTCCGGGCCGCTTCATCCCACGATGCCGCCGAATCAAGATAAGACTAGTAGTGGTAAGAGAATTGAACAAATCTACGCCCACAAATGCTTTGTGTTCTACTCGTGCAAGATACTACGCATAGACCTAGCTCAGATGCCACTACTGGGGAACGTAGTAGAATTCAAAAAAATTCTATGCTTCACCAAGATCAATCTAAGGAGTCATCTAGCAACGAGGGAGAAAGGAGTGCATCTACATACCCTTGTAGATTGCGAGCAGAAGCGTTCAAGAGAACGTGGATGATGGAGTCGTACTCGTCGTGATCCAAATCACCGATGATCCCAGCGCCGAACGGACGGCACCTCCGCGTTCAACACACGTACGGTACAGCGACGTCTCCTCCTTCTTGATCCAGCAAGGGGGAAGGAGAGGTTGATGGAGATCCAGCAGCACGACGGCATGGTGGTGGATGCAACGGTATTTCTGTACGGCTTCGCCAAGCGCTGCGGTAGGAGGGAGAGGTGTAACGGGAGGGAGAGGGAGGCGCCAGGGGCAAGGGTATGGCTGCCCTCCCTCCCCCCACTTTATATAGGGGGCCTAGGGGGTGCGCCGGCCCTAGAGATGGGATCTCTAGGGGGCGGCGGCCTAGGGGGGACTTGCCGCCCAAGTCACATGGGGCGCCCCCCACCCCTACGGTTCCCAACCCTAGGCGCAGGGGGAGGGCCCAAGGGGGGCGCACCAGCCCACTATGGGCTGGTTCCCTTCCCCTTTCAGCCCATGGGGCCCTCCGGGGTAGGTGGCCCCACCCGGTGGACCCCCGGGACCCTTCCGATGGTACCGGTACACTATCGATGACCCCCGAAACTCTCCCGATGGCCGAAACTGGACTTCCTATATATAATTCCTTACCTTCGGACCATTCCAGAACTCCTCTGACATTCGGGATCTCATCCGGGACTCCGAACAACATTCGGGTTACCGCATGCATATATCTCTACAACCCTAGCGTCACCAAACCTTAAGTGTGTAGACCCTATGGGTTCGGGAGACACGTAGACATGACCGAGACGACTCTCCGGTCAATAACCAACAGCGGGATCTAGATACCCATGTTGGTTCCTACATGTTCCTCGATGATCTCATCGGATGAACCACGATGTCAAGGATTCAATCAATCCCGTATACAATTCCCTTTGTCTATCGGTATAGTACTTGTGCGAGATTCGATCGTCGGTATACCGATACCTTGTTCAATCTCGTCATGGCAAGTCTCTTTACTCGTTCTGTAATACATCATCCCATGACCAACACCTTAGTCACATTGAGCTCATTATGATGATGTCTTACCGAGTGGGCCCAGAGATACCTCTCCGTCATACGGAGTGACAAATCCCAGTCTCGGTTCGTGCCAACTCAACAGATACTTTCGGAGATACCCGTTGCGTACCTTTATAGCCACCCAGTTACGTTGTGATGTTTGGCACACCCAAAGTATTCCTACGGTATCCGGGAGTTGCACAACCTCATGGTCTAAGGAAAAGATACTTGACATTGGAAAAGCTTTAGCATTACGACTACACGATCTTGTGCTAGGCTTAGGATTGGGTCTTGTCCATCACATCATTCTCCTAATGATGTGATCTCGTTATCAATGACATCCAATGTCCATGGTCAGGAAACCGTAACCATCTGTTGATCAACGAGCTAGTAACTAGAGGTTTACCAGGGACACATTGTGGTCTATGTATTCACACATGTATCACTGTTTCTGGATAATACAATTCAAGCATGAATAACAGACAATTGTCATGAACAAGGAAATATAATAATAATCGTTTTATTATTGACTCTAAGGCATATTTCCAACACTAATAATTTCTTAAAATCATATCTATCATTGCAAGCAAGAAAGTCTCTAGCGGTTTCTTCATCCATAACATAACCCTCAGGCACAACAGGCAATTCATATCTATTGGGAGTAGTTTCATCATCACTTTCATAAATATCATCAACATTTGCACTCTCCCTAAGCTTAGCAATTTGTTCATCTAGAAATTCACCTAGTGGCACAGTATCAGGCATAGAGGTAGTTTCATTATACACAGCAAAAGTAGCATCATCAAGAACATACGACATATCAGATTCAATAGCAGGAGTAGTTGTCGCAAGTTTACTCATAATAGAAGGAGAATCAAGTGCAGAGCTAGATGGTAGTTCCTTACCTCCCCTCGTAGTTGAGGGTAAGATCTTAGTCTTTGAGTCCTTCAAATTCTTCATAGTGATAAACAGATATAAATCCCAAGTGACTTAAAGAATAGAGCTATGCTCCCCAGCAACAGCGTCAGAAAATAGTCTTGATAACCCACAAGTGTAGGGGATCGCAACAGTTTTCGAGGGTAAAGTATTCAACCCAAATTTGTTGATTCGACACAAGGGGAGCCAAAGAATACCCATAAGTATTAGCAGCTGAGTTGTCAATTCAACCACACCTGGAAACTTAGTATCTGCAGCAAGATAGTTTAGTAGCAAAGTAATATGATAGTGGCGGTAGCAGCAATAAAAGTAACGATAGTGTTTTTGTAGTTTTTGTAATATAAGCAACGAAAAATTAAATAGCAACTAGCAATATAGGTAAAGCTCGTAGGCATTGGATCGGTGATGGGAAATTACATAGGATGCAATTCATCATGTAGAAGTTATAACCTAGGGTGACACAGAACTAGCTCTAGTTCATCAATGCAATGTAGTCATGTATTCCAAATATAGTCATACGTGCTTATGGAAAAGAACTTGCATGACATCTTTTGTCCTACCCTCTCGTGGCAGCGGGATCCTATTGGAAACTAAGGGATATTAAGGCCTCCTTTTAATAGAGTACCGGACCAAAGCATTAACACATAGTGAATACATGAACTCCTCAAACGGTGGTCATCACCGGGAGTGGTCTCGATTATTGTCACTTCGGGGTTGCCGGATCATAACACATAGTAGGTGACTATAGACTTGCAAGATAGGATCAAGAACACACATATATTCACGAAAACATAATAGGTTCAGATCTGAAATCATGGCACTTGAGCCCTAGTGACAAGCATTAAGCATAGCAAAGTCATAGCAACATCAATCTCAGAACATAGTGGATACTAGGGATCAAACCCTAACAAAACTAACTTGATTACATGATAGATCCCATCCAACCCATCACCGTCCAGCAAGCCTACGATGGAATTACTCACACACGGCGGTGAGCATCATGGAATTGGTGATGGAGGAAGTTCGATGATGACGATGGCGACGATCTCCACTCTCCGGAGCCCGAACGGACTCCAGATCAGCCCTCCCGAGAGAGATTAGGGCTTGGCGGCGGCTCTATCTCGTGAAACGCAATAATTCCTTCTCTCCTATTTTTTTCTCCCTGAAACGGAAAATATAGGATCTGGGGATACGTCGGTGGAGCATCGGGGGGGGGCCATGAGGCAGTGGGGCACGCCCTGGGCAGGGGGTGCGCCCCCCACCCTCGTGGACAGGGTGTGGGCCCCCGGTGAGGATCTTCTTGCAGATATTTTTTATATTTTCCGAAATAATTCTCCATTGATTTTCAGGCGATTCTGAGAACTTTTTATTCTACACAAAAACAACACCATGGTAGTTCTGCTGAAAACAGCGTCAGTCCGGGTTAGTTCCATTCAAATCATGCAAGTTAGATTAAAAAACAAGGGCAAAAGGGTTTGGAAAAGTAGATACGTTGGAGACGTATCACTCCCGGGTGCGCACGAGTGAGGACAAAGTGTGCAGAAAAGACTAGTATTGATATGTGAGGCCAGTTTAGATCTCGTCAGGAGTAACGACCACTGGTGGGTATGTCCGGGGCGTTACAAGTTGGTATCAGAGCCGACCCTCGCGGTTACACGAATGTTTACGGACAGGTGCGCGGTCATGTTGTTCATGACGTTTGTGACCCGTCGTGGCACACGACATGGCACATGTACTGGACTGGATGCACAGACGTTTGTGACAAGAGGGAACGTTCCTGTGGCCCGACGAGGTCGTCGGTTCCTCTGAGTGGGGGTGTATGTGATAGCATGGCTTATTAGGTGTCGGGGTTTTCGGACGACATATGCCAAAGGATGGCTTATCATGCATGGGGTCGAAAGAACGTCGCCGGGCTCGGGAAGCGGGATAAGGCGATACTTACGACGCCTACGGATCATACCCAAGTTCGGAGATCTCCGGGGAGATAACACCCCTAGTCCTGCTCTGCGGGGACTCCGCGTCATCACTGATGGCACTAGAGTAGCTACAGGATTGCTCCTTTAGCTGTGATATCTAAAGGAAGAAGATGAACAAGGCTAGCTCACCTCCTCTCTCCCCTATCTAGGGTTCTTGTCTTGTGAACTTCTAATAGCCAACTATCCAGCCCTCAACATGGAGGACCCTGGGGGATTTATATAGGCCTACCCCCCAGGGGTACAATGGTAACCTCGACGGCATGGCCCCCAGCCGTCAGTGTCTTATGGTGCCGGCCTCGCCACCATGTCTGCTGGGGCCCGCCGCCTGCGGGCCCCTCGTGATTGCCGTTCACTATGGGGGTGCTTTTGCTGACGACAGCCTTGTTGGGGAGGAGATGGCCACAGTGCCATCGTCCCTCGCCGTATGCTGCTGCCTCGCCCCGTCCCGTCATCTTGATGAGGCTCGGACTTCTAGGATGGGGTGTGCCGTCTGCTACCAGACGGCCGTCTCCCCTGGCCGCCTGCCAGAGGCGGTTTGTTCTTGAGCTTGCTCGCTGACCGAGGGGGCCAGCCGCCTGCTGGCCCCATCGTTTGTGGGTAGTGGGATCGTGGCCTCCTCTGACCGCTGCTTGGTCACGAGCCTCGTGGCTACAGCGACCCGCCGCTTAGGACATATTTCCAAAGTACATGGTCACTGCAGCCACGTCCTTATAGATCTTCTAAGGACATGTTCTCCTGTAGCCATGCCCCCGCCACGTCGAGACCCACCTCAGCGTGTTCCCTGAGGGTGGAGTGCGGGGCCGTCTGCTGGCTGGTGGTGCTTGGTGTTGCCGCCTGTTGGGTCCCTGCCGCCTGCTGGCAGCCGGCTCCTAGGGCAGGCCACCCTAGGAGGCGGCTCGAGGAGCAGACGGCCGCGGTAGACCAAGCGGCTGTTATTTGTCTTAAAATACCAAGGATAGGCGCTGAGGCTACCCATGGTCAATCTCTCCGACAGTAGTCCCCGAAGTTGGTGGAACTCCGATGCGGACGCTGGAGACGCTGAGGGGTTCCAACAGCTTCTCCCCTCAGGCATGCTTACCGTCTGTCTCTTGTCTGCTTAAGGAATCCGTCTGGCGCCAGCCGGCTCTGCGCTGCAGGAGCCGGCCTCTAGCAGCTGTATCGTCGTCTCGGAATCTTCGGCGAGAAGGCGCCGCCTGGTCAGCGGGCAGTCGAACAGACCCACGGACCGTTGGCAGCGCCCACGCGTCACCGCCCTGTCGCATCGGCCTGCCAGCCCACGCGCGTGACAGGACATAACAGTGGGCCGGGGCCCGCCACTAAGGGCCTCGGGCCCCGCGCGGATCCACAGTGGTAGGGGTAATCGGTTACCCTCCCACGCGCATTAAATGCGCGCGGATTAGGCGCGAGAAAATTGGGGGTCATGCGGGACGTGGGGTTGTTAGGCCCACGCCCGCCCCCTCGCCTTCGTCGCCAGAGCCTATATATAGGCCGGGGGAGAGGGCTGGCGCTGCTCTCGCGCTCACTCTCCCCCGTCCTTCATCTTCTTCCTCGCTCCTCCTCGCTGCAGTCACAGCGAACCACCGCCCGAGCCATGGCTGCTCCAGCGCCTTCCCGACGCCACGGCCAGTGGGACGGCAGCGACGTCTTGCAAGAGCACATAGACGTCCTCCGCCGATCGCAGAAGCTGCCGCCGGCCGGCAAGGTCGCCGTGCGCCTGGCGCCGGTGACGGAGATCAGGCCGGCCTCGCAACTAGACGAGCGGGTCATCTTCCGCTCGCACTTTCAGTGCGGGTTCGGCCTGCCGGCGAGCGGCTTCTTCCGCTCCTTCCTCGACTTCTTCCACATCCAGCCTCACCATCTGACGCCAAACACGATAACAACCATCTCTTCCTTCGTCGTCCTCTGCGAGGCCTATTTTGGCATCCTCCCCACTATCGAGCTCTAGACGGAGCACTTCTATGTGAAGCTGGGCACCGCCGTCCAGAGCATGGCCGCCCAGTGCGGGGGATGTATCGCCGTGAAGCGCACCAAGGCGAGAAACTTCTTTCCGCCGCCGAAACTCGTTGGGTCAGTGAAGCTGTGGCAAAAGACGTATTTTTACGTCTCCAACGTTGACCCCGAGGAAGATTTCATCTGCCTGCCGGAGTGGGTGCCGGGGCTGCCTGCTAAGCCTCGAGACTCCTGGAGGACCCGGCCCGTCGCCCTGACTGAAGGCGCCTCCGTCGCCGTGCGCCGTCTCCGGGAGCTGAGAGACGACGAAGGCCTAGAGTTTGCGGGTCTGCTTCTGACGTTTGCCGAGTGCCGGGTGCTGCCGCTGCAGCGCCGGCCCCACCTCATCTATGATATGAGCGGGCGTCGAGACCCCAGCCGGACATGCACCAAGCCCCTGCCACACGGGGAAGTGGCCCGGCTGGTGAACCACATCTCCAGCTGCAAGGTCTCCGACGCCGGTTGGGCCTTCAGCAAGGCTCCGTACAGCCGCATCAACCAGACGCCCGCAGTAAGTTTTCGTCCTTCTATTTTCTTTCTTCTTTGTCCGGCTGTTGTAGCCGTCTGGTGCTGACACCCGGCTCAGATCTTCCCAGGCCAGCCGGCGCCGGGCTCCAACCAACTGGGCCGCCCCGTCGAGCCGGATCGCTCCGAGAGCGATACGAGCGACCCCGATCTTGGGACCGCCGCCGCCATGGAGGAGGAGGAGGTGACAGGCGGCGGGGACCAGCAATCGGGTGCCCAGCCAGAAGGCGGCCTCGAGAGCTGGTGGGACGATGACGAGGGGATGGAGGAGGCGCCCGTCCGCGCCAGCCAGTAGGCAGGGCCGTCTGGCACAGCCGGCGGCGGGAAGCGGAGGTCCTCGTCAGGGCCGACTGGCGCTCCACCCAAGAAGCTTCGGTTGTCGACTGCCGCCACGAGGCGTCAGGAGGCAGCCGCCAGGGCAAACATGCCGAAGAAGCCCAAGGCCAGGCCAGTCGTGTCTGGGTAAGCATTCCTCATTCTCTCTTTGCATCTTATTCTTTTTCCTCAGCTGATCCTTTCTTGCTTGACTCTTTGTTTCTTTGGAACGTCCGTGCAGCGCGCCGCTTTCCCTCTCGCGGGTGCCAGCGAGCTCTATGGTAGGAGGCCCAGATGCCCCACCTGTGCCCCCTCGCGTGGATCCTGCTGCCGTGCTCCGGGAGCGAGCGGCGGCCGATGCCGCCGCCCAGGCGGAGGCCGAAGCCGCCAAGAAGGCCGAGGCAGACGCCGCCCGCGTCCGAGAGCGGGGGAAGGGCCCCCAGCAGCCAGCAGGCCACATCGACCGCCCGGCGCCAAGGTCTCAGAAGCCGTCTGCCCAGACGTCGGCTGCTGACGAGCAGCCGGCTCCAGGCGATGGAGGCGACGAGTGCGTCATCTTGGAGACGCCGCCACCGCCCCCCGCACCGCCTGCTGGGGAGCAGGGCAGCCGGCCGGTGGGGACGGAGGTGCCGCCTGTTGGGGGCACGCTGGTGGTTGTCCCGCAACCGACCCCCCGAGGCCCAGCCCGCCGGCACCTTGCGAGGGCGGCTTCTATGCCCCAGTAGGTGGAGGTCGGCGGGGCCAGCTCGTCTGCGCCGGAGAACGAGGCGACCAGCGCGGCGCCATCGAACTGGAGATCCGGAGGAGGCGGCGCGTGGATCGTCGCGTCGCGGGACGTGTTGGACCGCATGAACTCCTTGGGCAGCGTCGTGCAAACGGCGATGCACGAGTTCATCGCCACGCGGTCCTCCGTTCGGGTGAGTGTGTTTCATTTCTGCTTTTATTCCTTCAATTTTTCCGTGGGGGCGCGTCAGCGCACCCACTGGGTGTAGTCCCCGAGTTCCGAGCCGGCTGCTGAGCAGGCGGCTTGGAACTCCAAAGCGTTCACCCAGATCTGATCTTGCTTCTTGTTGCAGGAGTACCACAACCTCCGCGTGGCCTCCTACAACGCGCATCGCCAGGAGCTGGCGCAGCTGCAGACTGCCCTGGCAGACAGCCGAGGTGAGTGTATCATCTTCTCCTTGCGGGGGCGTGTCAGCGCACCCGCTGGGTGTAGTCCCCGAGTTCCGAGCCGGCTGCTGAGCAGGCGGCTTGGAACTCCAAGGTTATGTCTTCTACTGCTGACCCTTGCTCTTTTTCTTTCTCCCCTGCCAGCGGTCGCAGCCAGCTTCCGCATCCAGCTGGGCGAGGCCCAGACGGAGCTGGCCGCAAAGGAGCGGGAGGGTGCCCTCGCCGCCCAAGACCGCGATCGCCTGGCCAAGGAGCTGGCGGACCAGGCGGCAGCCCACAAGGCCGAGCTCGGCAAAAGGTCTGACGCCGAGTCCCTTCTGCGGGCCGAATTCGAGACTGAGCGCTCGAATTGGGCCGAGAAGGAGGCGGCTCTCCAAGACGGCTACGTAACCATTGGAGACATGGTCGACGGTGAGACATCTGCCTTCTCATTCTGTTTTCATCGTTTGCAGCAGCCATCTTGCTTTTCTTCTGATACTTGTTCTAGTCTTGGCAGAATTCTTCTCGGGCTACTCTGTGGCCGCCACCCAGGTCATCGAGGCCGAGCGTGCTGCGAGGCGCCAGGCGGGCCAGGAAATCGCATCCAACGCGCCCAGGACCCCGGCCGATGAGCTTATCGCCATACGGGTGCGTCTTCTACCAGTCCGCCGTCTTCTCCACCGTCTACAGCGTGCCGGCGCCCAAGTCCTGGCCGTCCTCTGGCTAGGTGTGCCAATGCTTCGCACCCCCAGCCGGATGGCCGCCTGGCTGGAGGCGGCCGGCCAGCCCTTCGAGGCCTGGAAGGCTCCGTGGCAAGGGTTGGCGCACGGACCGCCTTGGAGTTCGCCAAGAGTTGGTACCCAGGCCTGAGCCTTGAGCAGCTGGAGACGTTCCGCGCGGAGGCCCAGCCGGAGCTGGCTGCGGAGAAGAGGGAACTCGTCCAGCGAGCTGCCGCCGTCGCCGAATACGCCGACACCTCCCTCTTCATCCCGGAGCTGGATGACAGGGGCCACGTAGTGCCGCCTGGTAACTTCGGGCTGGACTTGGCGGCGTCTGAAGAGCCGGACGAGGAGATCGCCTCCAGCGAAGGCGATGAGGATGAGGAAGGCAGCGACGAGGAGGCCAGCTCCCAGGAGGCGGACCCAGCAGGCAGTCGCCAGCCTGACTAGTCCTCGACAAGCGGGCCAGGAGTGACGGCTCCGCCTGCTGCAGGAGACGGCCAGACCGAGACCCGCCAGGCGGCCTCCCCAGAAGCCGGCTCCGTCGTGCCACCTGCCCAGCCTGCTGCTCCTTAGGATTTTCATTTGTATCGTCTGCCTTTCTGTAAGACTCGCAAGGTTAATTCGAACAATTCCACCCACTGGGTGTATTTAGTAAGTTATTGCTACAAGGCGGCTCTTAAGGCCTTTTGGATGTAAATATTCTTTTTAATGCAGCATTGTTTTTATGCAATTGTGCCGAGTCCTAGGATTAGCCTTGCCCTAGTTCCTTGTGGCGATTTTCTCCTTGCCAACCCTTTGTACTGCCGCCCTGCCAGCCAGACGGCCACTCCGTGGTTCTGTGGCTGGGTCAGGGACTTGGCTGTTTTCGGGGTGGGCAAGTATCTCGCCCTCTGGAAGACGGTCTGGCCAAGCCTAGAACCGGCTGGCCGGCTGCTCGGCAGCCGGCAGTTAATCTTAAGGGCCGGCTGGCCCTATGTCTTTTTTCCTTAAACGTTTTTCATGTGGGCACCACTTCTTGCCTTTGGCTCCTGCATGCCGGACAGCCGCGTTCTGCGAGTCTGTGACTTGATGCAGGAGAGGGCTTGGGTGCCATCACATTACTTATCTGACTTTTTAAGGAGAATTCTCTAGACATAGGGCCAGGCGGCCAGTCCCCGGGCTGTCTGGTAGGCTCCGGTGCCGGACGAAGGAGTGAACAACAATCATTCACAGGCATAATTCTTATCATATAGATAAAGGATTGGGCAGTCCCCGAGAATCTCTTGGGGCTCTCACTGATTCTCAAAATAACTTTAGATAGCATGACACATACTGTCTTTCAGCTATAAAAGCGACGAAGAAGGTTCGCGTTCCATGGGCGCTCCGACTCCTTGCCTGAGTCGTCTCTCTTGCGCGCCCTTGGCTTCTGGGCGTCGATGAGGTAGTAGGCATCGTTGCTCAGTACCTTGCTGACGATGAACGGTCCTTCCCAAGGAGCCGAGAGCTTGTGCTGGCTGGCTATTCGCTGGATTAGCCAGAGCACAAGGTCTCCCTCGCGGAAGGAGTGTGGCTTCACTCGCCGGCTGTGATAGCGGCGGAGACCCTGCTGGTAGATGGCGGAGGGGCTGAGTGCTACCAGCCGGGCCTCCTCCAGCAAGTCCACGCCGTCTTCGCGTGCTTCTTTGGCTTCAGCTTCCGTGTACATGGTGACGCGAGGCGAGTCAAACTCAACGTCTGTTGGGATGACTGCCTCGGCCCCATAGACGAGGAAGAAAGGGGTGGAGCAGGTGGATTTGTTAGGAGTGGTTCTGAGGCTCCATAGGACAGACGGCAGTTCTTCAATCTAGCAGTCGGCCGACCGCTCCAAAGGTTCGACCAGCCGGGGCTTGATGCCTGACAGGACGAGGCCATTGGTGCGCTCGACTTGGCCGTTAGACTGTGGGTGGGCAACGGACGCTACGTCCAGCCGGATGCCCTGTGTTGCACAAAAAGGTCAAGTGCGCCTTTGGCAAAATTTGTGTCATTGTCGGTGATGATGTTGTGCGGTATACCATACCGGACTGTGATGTCTGCAATGAATGTCACGGCAGTTTGGCCATTGAGTTTCTTGATTCGCTTGGCTTCAATCCACTTGGTGAATTTATCTATTGCCACAAGTAAGTGTGTCAGGCCTCCTCTGGCAGTCTTGAAAGGTCCTACCATATCCAGACCCCAGACGGCAAATGGCCAAGTGATCGGAATAGTCTTGAGTGCAGAAGCTGGCAAGTGTTGCTTGGAGCTGAAGCGTTGGCAGCCGTTGCACTTCTTCACCAAATCTTTGGCATCGTCCAAAGCAGTCGGCCAGAAGAAACCATGGCGGAAAGCTTTGGCTACGAGAGATCTTGAGGCCGCGTTGTGGCCGCACTCTCCTTGGTGAATGTCCTTCTGGATGGCCAGCCCTTTGGTTGCTTCTACACAGCGCTGGAAAACGCCTGTCGCACTCCTTCTGACGAGCTCTTTGTTGACAATGGTGTAAGCTGAGGCTCGGCGTTGAACTTGACGCGCCAAAGTTTCTTCTGCTGGCAGCTCTCCTTTGAGCAGGAACGTGAGGATTGGTTGTGCCCAAGACGGCGCTGAGACTCCAGTTGCTTCAGCCAGAGAGACCAGGGTGGTTGGGCTCGGAGGTGGAGGACCGGGCTGAGCCGCCAGCTATGTCTCCGAAGTCCCCGAGCCGTCTGCTGGAGCTGGCGCCTCATGGCCGTCTGCTGGAGCAGTCCCCGGGCCAGGAGCTGGCGTGGCTGTGGGTGATCCGTCTGTTAGAGTTGGAGTGTCGTGGACGCCTGCCGGGGCAGTCTTTTGGCCATCAGCCCAAACCGCGGGGCCGCCTGCCCCGGGGTCGGCTGGTATGAAGATTGACTCCGACTCTGGTGAAGGCTTGATAGACGGTTTGCGCAGGCACTGGAGAGATACGCCGGCTGGTATTGCTTGGCGGGTGGAACCGATTCGTGCCAAGGTGTCCGCTTGCATGTTATCAGCTCGTGGCACATGGAGGAACTCGCAGCCATCAAAGTGTCCGCTGATCTGCTAGACAAGGAAGCGGTAGCTTGCCATATTTGCATCCTTGGCGTCCCAGTCCCCAGACGACTGCTGGACAACCAAGTCTGAGTCACCGTAGCACAGCACTCGGCGGATGCCAATCTCCTTGGCCATCCGGAGCCCGTGGATAAGTGCCACATATTCCGCCACGTTGTTGGAGGCGGCAAAGTGGATCTGCAGGGTATACTTGAGCTTATCGCCTTTGGGGGAGGTGAGGACGACGCTGGCTCCCAAGCCGGTGCGCATCTTTGATCTGTCAAAGTGCATCCGCCAATGGGTTGAGTCTGGCACAGGCGGCAGGTACTGGGTTTCAGCCCAATCGACGAGGAAGTCGGCCAATGCTTGCGACTTGATGGTGGTGCGCGGCTGGTAGAAGATGGTGAAGGGGGCCAGCTCAATGGCCCACTTGGCCACTCTTCCTGAGGCATCTCTGTTCCCCATGATTTCAGCAAGCGGGGCCGTGCAGACGACCGTGACAGAATGCTCTTGGAAGTACTGCTTGAGTGTCTTGGCGGTGAAGTACACGCCGTAGCACATCTTCTGGTAATGGGGGTAATTCTACTTGGACGCTGATAGCACTTCGCTCAAGTAGTAGACGGGCCGCTGGACGGGAAAGGCTCTGCCGTCCTCTGGGCGCTTGACCACAATGACAGTGCTGACCACCCGGCTGGTGGCGGCTATGTAAAGGAACATGGGTTCCTTGTCTGCTGGCGCCGCCAGGACAGGCGGGGTGGACAGCAGTCGCTTGAGCTGCTGGAAGGCTTCATCCGCCTGGTCGTTCCACTCGAAGCAAGTGGTCTTCTTCATCAGCTGGTATAAGGGGAGTGCCTTTTCTCCCAGCCGGCTAATGAAGCGGCTGAGAGATGCCAGGCACCCCATGAACCTCTGGACATATCGCACACGGGTCGATCGTTCCATCCTCTCGATGGCTTTGATCTTCGCGGGGTTGCACTCGATGCCGCGTTCGGATACCAGGAAACCAAGGAGCTGGCCTGCTGGTACCCCGAAGACGCATTTCTCCGGGTTTAGCTTAATCCGAAAGCGGCGCAGATTCTCAAATGTTTCTTGGAGATCCTCCAAAAGGGTTCCTCTCTTCTCCGTCTTCACCACAATATCATCCACGTAAACATGGGCATTCCTGCCAAGCTGCTTGAGGAGACACTTCTGCATGCAACGCTGAAAGGTGGCGCCGGCATTTCTCAAGCCGAACGTCATGGTCAGGTAGCAGAAGGCCCCAAACGGCGTGAGGAAGGCAGTCTTCGGACGGTCGGCTGGATCAAGCTTGATTTGGTGGTACCTCGAATAGGCATCAAGGAAAGACAGCAGCTCGCATCCGGCTGTGGAGTCAATCACTTGATCTATTCGTGGCAGAGCAAATGGATCTTTGGGGCAAGCTTTGTTCAGGCTGGTGTAATCAATGCACATGCGCCATTTGTTGTTCTTCTTCAGCACCAGGACAGGATTCGCCAGCCACTCAGGATAAAAGACTTCCATGATGAAGCCGGCTGCTAGCAGGCGGGCGACCTCCTCCCCAACGACTCTTCTCTTCTCTTCTGACAGGCGGCGCAGCGGCTGCCTGACAGGCTTTGCATCTTCTCTCACGTGCAGCTTGTGCTCAGCGAATTCCGTCGGAACACCAGGCATGTCCTTGGGGGACCATGCGAAGATGTCCCGATTCTCACGGAGGAAATCGACGAGCTCGCTTTCCTATTTGATATCTAGGCTTGACCCTATGACAGCAAATCGCTCCGGGTGAGATGGGTCCAAGGCGATCTTCTTTGTGTCCTTGGAGGGCTGGAACGAGCCTTGTGGCTCCACCTCCTTGGGATCGGCTGGTATGGCCGGCTGCTCGCCAGCCATTGCCACCAGCCGCTCCAGACGGCGCTTCTCCTCAGCCACAACAAGGGTTTCTGCCAGGCGACTGATGGCCGTTGCACATGCAATGGACTTCTCGTACTCCCCGGTTATGGTGATTATTCCCTTGGGACCAGGCATCTTCATCTTGAGGTAGGCATAATGGGGGACTGCCATGAACTTTGCAAGAGCGGGCCGGCCCAAGATCACGTGATAGGGACTTTCCAGATTTACCACTTCAAACCAGACCGGCTCCCTCCGGAAGTGCGTCTTGTCACCAAACAGGACATCGACCCTGGCCTTGCCGATTGGTGAACAAGAGAGGCCTGGCACAATGCCATGGAACACGGTCCGGGTGGTCTGAAGCTGCTTTTCTTTGATGCCCAACTTCTCCATGGTGTCTCGGTACATGATGTTGATGCTGCTCCTTCCGTCTACCAGTGCTCGGGAGAAACGGTAGGCCCCGCCTGTTAGTGGAGAGAGTGGCGTCCAGAACCAAGGCATAGGCCCCTGGAGATGGCATGACAGCCGTGTGATCCTCTCGGCTCCAGCTGACAGGCCTTTCAGACCAGTGCATGAATTCTGGGTTCTTGACGGCAAGAGTGTTGACCTATCTACGCTGCTGGCGCCGACTGTGCCTATCATCCGTCTGGCTGGTGAAGACAACATAGGCTCCATTTTCTTCTGGGAACTCATCCTAGACCTGGCCCCCAGGACGAGCAGCCGGCGGATTAGGAGGCGGAGCCGGCGGTCCAGCAGGCGGCGGAGGCAGAGCTTCTCCCCTCACAATCCTTGTGAGCCAGTGGCACTTCCGTGTGGTGTGGTTGGAGGGCTTCGCACCGTTGTGGAACTTGCAGGGGCGTCCAAGGCTTGATCAAAGGAGAAGGCTGGCTGCCACACCGGTTTGCCTCCCTTCTGGCACTTGGGCCCTGCTTGAGCTTCTGGCTGTTGTCCGTCGACCGCTGTCACCAGCCAGCTGTTGGCAGCCGGCGCCTGGGCCTTGCGCTTCTGGTCGTTGGTCTGCTGGCGCCGGCTGGATTCTCCTGTCGGCGTCTTGGGAGTTGGAGGGGTCATCTTGCCAGAAGCATCTACTTGCAGCTCATTCTTCATGGAGGAGTCAGCGGTGGCGTACTTGTCCGCTATGCTTAGCAGCTCATCCAACGTGGCCGGCTCGTCGCATAGGAGCCGGTGCTTGAGCAAGGTGCCTTCTCTGCACTCGGCCGTGAAATACTCAATGGCTTGTACCTCGTGCACTCCCTCACAAGAGTTTCGCAGCTCCGCTCAACGCGTCAGGTAGTCACGAGCCGACTCGTCCGGGCCTTGGACACATAGGGAGAGCTGACGCGGCTTGGGAGGGCGCTTGTAGGTGCTGGTGAAGTTGCGAGTGAAGGCGTCGGTGAAGTCTAGCCAGCCGTTGATGCTGTTGGACTTGAGGTTGTTCAGCCACGTCCGAGTCGTGCCGTGGAGCATGAGCGGTACGTACTTCACCGCAACATGTCTGTTGCCTGTGGCAATGCTGACAGCCGTCGAGTAGTCCACCAGCCAGTCCTCTGGTTTCACCGATCCGTTGTACTTGGGGGTGTCTTTGGGGAGCGAGAAGCCCTTGAGAAAAGGCTCGTTGCGGATGCAAGGGCCGAAGCAGGCCGGACCGAGGTCATCTTCTTCTTCAACCGCCTGGAAGCGAGCCAGACGGTCCAGGCGGTGGCGGGCGTCGTTCTCCCCGTCCCCCTCGCGGCGGCCCAAGCGGCCTACCAGAGAGGGGTGGTCAACAGGCGGAGGGGACACGCGCCTCTCCCGCCTGGGAGGAGGCGGCTGCTCCCCTCGTCGTTCTACGGCCCTTGGGCGGCCATCTTCATCGCGCTCGATGGTGAAGCGAGTCAGCCGGCTGCGGCTGTCAGCGGGCTCTAAGTCTCGCCGGTTGGTGGCGCCGACTGTTGGAGAGCGAGACGTGGCTCCTTGGTCCCGCCGAAGAGGGCGGTTGTCGGCGTGCGCAGCCACCTCTGATACTCGGCGACGAGCCTCCTGCTGTGTAGCAGCAGCGTCGAGGAGCTGGCGGGCACGTTGGGTCATGCAACGAAGTTCGTATCCCTCCAAGTGGCCCATCTCATCGACTGCCGCATGGGCAGCCCTTAGGTTCTCTGATGGAGTGAGGTACACAGGCCGCGGGGCTCCCAGCATGTCCGCTAGCAGCCCGCCGCGATCACGGACAGCGCCGGCTCGGCTAGGCTCGCCAGCAGCCGGCGTGCCACAGATGGCGCGGTCCATTTCGCTACGGTAAACTTCAGTGAGGCGTCGGGAGGCGGCCAGTTTGTTGGCGCTGTCGAGGAGCGAGACGCGGAGTGCCTCCAACTCCGCGCCGTCTGCCCCCGCCGCGACAGGGGCGGCGAGGTGCTGCAGAGTGGCCTCGAGCGCGGACCCATCCGGCACGATGGTTCACCGTGGTCGGTGACGAGCACCTGCGTGACGATGCCGATGGTGCCCGCGCCACTGGCTCGGCCGTCGGAGAAGGTTCGTCGTGGATGCGGGCGGCACCGAGCAGATCGGCGAGCCCGCTCACAGCGCATGCAGCCTCAGCGCTGCGAAGTATCCTGGTCTCCACGCCAGCGGGCGTGCCGGGCTGGCTACTCTCGCTAGGAAGGAACAAGGTTCCCGTCCAGAACATGTCTCTGGACGACGTTGCACCTAGCCCCACGGTGGGCGCCAAATGTCGGGGTTTTGGGACGACATATGCCAAAGGATGGCTTATCATGCATGGGGTCAAAAGAACGTCGCCGGGCTCAGGAAGCGGGATAAGGCGATACTTAGGACGCCTACGGTTCTTACCCAGGTTCGGGGCTCTCCGGGGAGATAACACCCCTAGTCCTGCTCTGCGGGGACTCCGCATCATCACTAATAGGCCTAGAGTAGCTACAGGATTGCTCCTTGAGCTGTGATATCTAAAGGAAGAAGATGAACAAGGCTAGCTCACCTCCTCTCTCCCCTATCTAGGGTTCTTGTCTTGTGAACTTCTAATAGCCAACTATCCAGCCCTCAACATGGAGGACCCTGGGGGTTTATATAGGCCTACCCCCTAGGGGTACAATGGTAACCTCGACGGCATGGCCCCCAGCCGTAAGTGTCTTCTGATGCCGGCCTCGCCGCCATGTCTGCTGGGGCCCGCCGCCTGCGGGCCCCTCGTGATTGCCTTTCACTGTGGGGGTGCTTTTGCTGACGACAGCCTTGTTGGGGAGGAGATGGCCACAGTGCCATCGTCCCTCGCCGTACGCTGCTGCCTCGCCCCGTCCCGTCATCTTGATGAGGCTCGAACTTCTAGGTTGGGGTGTGCCGTCTGCTACCAGAAGGCCGTCTCCCCTGGCCGCCTGCCAAAGGCGGTTTGTTCTTGAGCTTGCTCGCTGACCGATGGGGCCATCCGCCTGCTGGCCCCGCCGTTTGTGGGTAGTGGGATCGTGGCCTCCTCTGACCGCTGCTTGGTCACGAGCCTCGTGGCTACAGCGACCCGCCGCTTAGGAGATATTTCCAAAGTGCATGGTCACTGTAGCCACATCCTTATAGATCTTCTAAGGACATGTTCTCATGTAGCCATGCCCCCGCCATGCCGAGACCCACCTCAGCGTGTTCCCTGAGGGTGGAGTGCGGGGCCGTCTGCTGGCTGGTGGTGCTTGGTGTTGCCGACTGTTGGGTCCCTGCCGCGTGCTGGCAGCCGGCTCCTAGGGCAGGCCACCCTAGGAGGCGGCTCGAGGAGCAGACGGCCGCGGTAGACCAAGCGGCTGTTATTTGTCTTAAAATACCAAGGGTAGGCGCTGAGGGTACCCATGGTCAATCTCTCCGACGTTAGGGATGATAGACTACTCATATCAATAAGGAATTCCTTCTTTTCCGGGAGCCCATTCGGAAAGAACTCCAAAGTTAAGCATGCTCAGCTTGGAATAGTTTCAGGATGGGTGACCGATTGGGAAGTTGCTCTCGAGTGCGCACGAGTAAGGACAAAGTGTGCAGAAAAGACTAGTATTGATATGTGAGGCTAGTTTAGATCCCACCAGGAGTAACGACCACCGGCGGGTGTGTCCGGGGCGTTACAGTGCACCAGGTGGGCACAACCCGCATGGGCGCGCCAGTAGCCCCAGGCGTGCCCTGATGGGTTGTGGTCCCCACGTGGGCCCCTCACTTATTTCTTTAGTTCACTTCATCCCCTACCTCCAGAAAAAAATCAGCATTGCTCTCTCCCTCGTGTTCTTGCTCTCAAACCCACGGATTTCTATCTCTTTGTTTGAAGCTCCATTTTCGAAACTATTTTGGGGGATTGCTACTTTAAATTGTACGCAAATAATGTACCTATTTGGAAGGAGTTCTTTGAGGAGGAGGTTCTCGGAAGCATCATCCAATAGTGGCTCGATACGTCGGTCTTATGTTGAACCAAGCCCAAGCTCAGTCTAAGAGGCCGCTATTAAATCCTGCTTATGGTCGTGTAATGAGTTCATGGTGAGCGCATGTATTAAGGAAGAGTTTGAGCAATACGTTCACAATGCCGAGCTTGGTCCCTACATTGAAGATAAGTGGGACCAACACCTCACCCTCACTGAAACATTTACCAAAGAGTTTAGATTTCACCCTCGTGAGTCTAGAGCTTCATTTAAACTGTATGATAGTCCGTTCACCTTGCCTCTAGAGACATTTTCTAATATCTGCAAAATTCCATTTTGGGGTTCGCTAGATGAACCACCGAGGTCTGAGTATGAGTTATTTTTTACTATTGTTATGGTAAGGATAGAGGAGTGACACAAGGTAGAATAAAAGGCATTCACTTTCCATCAATTCAATACTTTGCATTGTTTAATGGCAAATGTATCATAGGCAAACAGGACTCTAGCACACTGTGTGCTCCTGCCTTGAGCCTCATACACACTGCCCTCACCGGTTTCCAATGTTATAACCTTGGAGCGATTGTTACACGCAGATTGCAGCACAATGTTGGTAGCGGTTATTTTATGGTGGGATTTGTGCCTCACGTTTAGCAAGGGAGCTGCGTGTATCACCTTGGCCTAATGACCCTATACTACCCACTCGGTATTTGGACTTTGAGGCCATGAAGCGCCATAAGTTTCTTGAGGGCAAAATTAATAATTATACTTATAACTTGAGGTTCAATAAAGATGATATTGTGCATACCTTCTTGCATGTGCCTTCTCTCTTTGATTTCCACAGCAAAGGAAGATACTATGTTTCTGAGAGCAAGGCTCGTGCACACAACGCGGAGGTTGTGGCTGCTCGGTGGGCTGAGGAGGTTGCGCCAAGAGCCTCCGTGAGCTACCACGCCGACTACTATGCAGGCCACGGATGGTGATTGCCAAGCTAGGCCAAAAGCCTAAGCTTGGGGGAGTACGTGTTTCCACCGACATTACATTCATGTTCACACATTTCATTCCATTTGTCGGTGTTCACACTTTTTCATTGTATTATCCATGCTAGATTTATTTTTCTCGCTTTCTTACCCAAAAACATTTCATGTTTCTTTTCGGTCTTTTTTCTGGTTTAATTAGACGTAGTACTAAAAGAATACCCAAAAAGATTTCTCGTTTCTTCTTTTTGTTTGTTGGGAGTTCTATCGTGTAAATGGTTTTTCTCATTTTTGTTTTCTTTCTTTATTTTGTCTTCTTTGAGAAAAAACAAAAACTCCAAAAATACTTCAGTGTGTTTCTCTAAATTCCTTTTCTAGTTTTTAAGTCGTACCAAGGAGAAGACCATGGTGAAAATGTCGAGTGGCTCTCATATGCATTATCGTTTATCTAACAAAGAGCTCAAATTTCCTTGTCTTCTCCTCTTTGAATAAAATGTTTGCAGATTCCAGCTTAGTCCATGGCACTCTTGCACTATTATTATTATTTTCATATCATTCAGTCGTGCAAGTGAAAGACAATAATGACGATATTTGATGAACTGGTTATGGCAAAGAGAAACACATATGAAATCAACTTGTTTTTGTTTTTGTAAATATGTTTAACCTTGTATCCATGATTGAGCCTATTATGATTAAACATGTTGCAATGAAAATTAGAGATTATAGTTTCTCATGCCATGCTTAAGTAGCTAGGGGTGGATAATGATTTATCTTGGAGATCAACATTGCGTTAAAATGATTGTGATGTATATGGTGATATGGTATCCTCCTCCGAATGTTTCAAGTGGCTTGACTTCACGCATGTTCATGCATGAAGTCGTCAAAACCAACATAGCCTCTATGATATTTATGTTCATGGTGTCCATATCCTACTCATGCTAGTGTTCAATGTCTATTATGCATAATGCATGTTCATGACCGTTTTCGCTCTCTAGCTGGCCACTTCTCAACCTATTTGCCAGCCTCCGCCTGTACTAAGAAGAAATACTGCTTGTGCATCAACATCTTGAAACCCAAGTTATTCCAGATGAGTCCACCATACCTACCTATATGCGGTATTACCCTGTCGTCCTAAGTAAATTTGCATGTGCCACCTCTAAAAACTTCAAACAAACATCCTTTTTGTGTGCATGGATAGTCGATAGAGTGACAAGAGGTAGTCGGTATCTTCCAGGCTGAGAGGGTTATTATCATGATTAGTGTTTATTCACTTGTCTTTGCACGAGAGGGGCGGTAATAGGGATTCCCAGCCCCGAATTCAAAAAGGAAAGACTTACAAATAATCAAACAAAAACTCCTACGGAGTAAAAACCTTTACTTTATTGCTTGGGAACCACCACTAATGTGTTTAGCATGGAAGATGTTGATAACTAATGGTCGCGAAGTAAATATAAAGGGTGCATCTGTCAAAATTACATTTATCTTTGTTTTATATTCCGAGTTCTGACACCTCTGCAAATCACTGCTTCCCTCTGCGAAGGGACTATCTATTTACTTTTATGTTGAGTCATCACCTTCTCAAATAAGCGCCAGATCTGAGAGCACTATTGTCATCCTCATGCATTGTGTATAGTTAATGTTGGGTGTTAGCATGACTGGATCTTTTATACCATGAATTACAATGTTTAGCCGTTGCTTGAACTTTGGAGGTGCTCTGCATTTATGTTTCGAGGTCTCAAAAAGGGCTAGCGAGATACCATTGTTGTCATATTGTATCATGGTTGTTTTGATAAAAGCATTGTCATTTGAGATATCTTATTATTGCTCTCTAGTTGTTTATGCCATTGATATGAGTTAATATAATTTTTAAGAGTTATTGTTGACATGGTTAGTCATGATCTTTGCTGAAAACACGTGTGTTACTTAAGCTTATTTATGTAAACAAGAGCAAAAGAGTTCGTAAAAGTTTTTCTTTTTCACTTTCAGTTCATCAACTGAATTGCTTGAGGACATGCAAAGGTTTAAGCTTGGAGGAGTTGATACGTCTTCATCGTATCTACTTTTCCTAACACTTTTCCTCTTGTTTTGGACTCTAATTTGCATTATTTGAATGAAACTAACCCGGACTGACGTTGTTTTCAGCAGAACTACTGCGGTGTTGTTTTTTTGCAGAAATGAAAGTTCTCAGAATGGAACGAAACTTTTTTGAGAATTATTTCACAATAAAAGAAAAATACCAGAGCCAAGAACCACCGGAGGGGGCCCCCTGGGTGAGCAAAACCCACCAAGCCCCCCCCTTCTAGGCGCGCCCAGGTGGGTTGTGCCCACCTGGTGGCCCGCTGACCCTATCTCCGATGCTATAAAATCCCATATTTCGAGAGAAAAATAGAGGATGAAGAATTATCTCGTTTCGCGATACGAAGCCGCCGCCACCTCCTATTCTTCATCAGGAGGCCAGATCTAGAGTCCATTTTGGGCTACGGAGAGGGTAATCTTCGGTCTTTGTCATCACCAACCCTCCTCCATCGCCAATTTCATGATGCTCTCCACCGGGAGTGAGTAATTCCCTCGTAGGCTCGCTGGTCGGTGAGGAGTTGGATGAGATTCATCATGTAATCAAGTTAGTTTTGTTAGGGCTTGATCCCTAGTATCCATTATATTCGGAGATTGATGTTGTTATGACTTTGCTATGCTTAGTTCTTGACACTTTGGGCCTGGGTGCCATGAATTCAGATCTAAACCATTTATGTTTACACCATTATATCTATGATCTAGATCCGATCTTGCAAGTCATATTCACCTACTATGTGTTATGATCCGCAAACCTCGGAGTGACGGTATTCGGGATACTTCCCGGTGATGACCTTAGTTTGAGGAGTTCATGTATTCACTATGTGCTAATGCTTTGTTCCGGTACTCTATTAAAAGGAGGCCTTAATATCCCTTAGTTTCCTTATGGACCCCGCTGCCACGGGAGGGTAGGACAAAAGATGTCATACAAGTTATTTCCATAAGCATGTATGCCTATTTACGGAATACATGCCTACATTATATTTATGAACTAGAGCTAGTTTTGTATCACCCTAGGTTATGACTATTACATGATGAATATCATCTGACAAATTGTCGATCCAATGACTACGAGTTTCCTACATATTGATCTTGCTAAGTTACTACTGTATCTGTTATTGTTACAACTGCTACAAAATCATTGATATCATTGTTACCATTACTATTGTTGTTGCCACTACTATCAAAACTATCATATTACTGTGCTACTAAACATTTTGTTGCAGATAATTAATCTCCAGGTATGGCTGAATTGACAACTCAGTGCTAATATTTGCAAATATTCTTTGGCTCCCCTTGTGTCGAATATATAAAGTTTGGTTGAATACTCCTACCCTCGAAAATTGTTGCGATCCCCTATACTTGTGGGTTATCAGTAAGCAATTTGAGGAAATTGTACGCATGTAAGGAAGGCACCGGAATAATTAAGGTGTTGGTTTTGAATGAAAGTTCAATGCCAATGGAGTTGAATGGGAAGAAGATCAAAGACAAAATTTGTTCCTCAACAAGAGAAGTATGACCCCACTTCTTTTGAGGGAACACAAGTTCAAGATGTTCTTCCACCGCAAGACTGCAAGCTAAAATGCAAGGACAAGCTTAAAGAAGAGATTGACTCATTTGAAGAAGCTCCTAAAGCCATGGTCAAGTGGGTTCTCAAGACTACGTCAAGCTCTACTTCATCAAGTTCAACTATGATTCCAAGAATTCCCATCAAGTTGATGTGGATCCCAAAGAAGAAGAACTAGAGTGTTCTTGAGGGTGACTCCGCCAACATACTTTACTCATATTCATATTGGCAAGGACTTTTGCAATCAATTTTCATATCTTGCATCAAGTTCATGGCATCACATACCCTCTTATTGGTAAGACAAGGAACATGGTAACCTAATGCTTTCATGGACATCATCACATGTGCAATTCATTCTATGTCTATGGCTATCCTTGTATGTTCCTTGTGGGACTAACCCATGTAGGTATTGAAAGTGCAACACTCCAAAGGATTTCTCCAAATGATCTACATCAACATTGGACATCCACATATTCACTATCTACATGAAGTCATCATTGACAAAACCCAAGGTTAGTTCATCCCTCTTAGGGGGATATCACATCTAGGGGGAGCTTTGCTCTAAAAATTGAGCTAAAGCAACTCTAATGGTGTGAACACACTAATGATTTATGTAAAAGTGGTAACCCCACTTGTTCTTAAACGATGAGTATGACCTATGATCAAATGTTCTCATTTGACCCCTAAGTCAATATACTCATATATAGATGACCTAGTCATCGCCAATTGCTTGATAGATGCTAGAATTGATTGTGCATGCTTTGACACATATATCATTTGCTATCTTATTGTGTGAGCATGTTGGTTGCATATTTTTCTTAGTTCGATGACATCCATTTGTTGTTTTGATTGTCTTGGTTTTTATTGGCCAAGTGGATGTACAAGAATGCCTAAGAACTTACTCTAGCTATCTATGCTCTTCTTGTTTCAAACTCTATTCATGCAACATCACAAAATTTGAACAAGTCTTTTTCGGACCCTCCGGGTGACGAGCACTCAGAGCCACCGATCCATGAAGGGTTGCCTACCAAAACCTTCTAGTGCATTCCGGTCAGTCCAACAACTCAAACTTGGTCTCACCGAAAGCATTAGACCGATCTAGGTTTTCTATCTCGGTGATGTCAATTAGACCGACTCGGTCTCACCGAGTTGCTGTAACTGCATGCAGTTTCACATCTCGGTGCCACCGATTCGTTCCACTCGGTGCACCGACAACACATGGTTATTTCGGTGGCCTGTATGATTGAAAATTACTTCAAACGTCTTGCGCCTCCACCCCATTGCTGCCGCCCCTTGGTCTCCGGATCGTTGTTGTTGTCTCCTGTGCGTCTCCGCCACAGGAATCCACCGCCATCAATGGAATCTCCACCGATGTTGCCATCATAGAGGATCGTCACCAAGTTAGGGTATGATTCGATCTCCTCATGCTATCCCTCTCCGATTCAATGCACAAGGATGGTGCCTTATATCTTGCCACGATTGAGATTCATCTATCCACCTGAAAATGCCATTAGAATATATTCGAAGAAAATCTTTAGGGTTAGGTTTCCACCGAACTCATCTCGGACCGACCGAAATGAAATTTGTGGTCCCATCGATTGGCTCTGGCCATTGCACTAGTACAACTCGGTTCCATCGAAATGTACTGATCTGTGAGACTGAAAGTAAAATCTTAGTGAAACTCTAGCATCTTAGAGCCACCGAACCACAACTCGGTCTGACCGAAACTGTGTGTTTAGGTTCTTTGAGTGCTTCGATGTCACCGAGATGATCAAACCGGTAGCTCCGAAATGACTTCTGTGGAAATCTAAAACTGAAGTTTGGACTCAAAGTTTTTAAAAAATATCTGAATTTTGTGATGCTCATCTACTCTGTCTATACCCATCTATTCATAGGGTCAGTTTTTGCAAGATGTCAGAAGCCAGTGACAGTCAAGACAGGACATTGATCTCAGTGAGGGATCAAGCCCTAGTGAGAGCTATCATGAAGGAATCATGAGTTCTCCTGATTTGCCAAAGGCTGCCACCAACCTTAGACAGTGAGGATGAGGATTTTGTTGCAGATGAGGCCACTTCTAAGAAGAAGACTATGCTCAGGAAAGAATATGGCTCTGCAGCTGCCCCCAAGCCAAGTACCAAGAAGACTGCTAAGAAGAGAGTCCCAACATCAAAACCTCAAAAAGCTTCAACTACCAAAGAAACCATGACCTTCACACTTGAGAAGCCAAGTGATGAAGAAGCTGCTGGTAAGAAGAAGAGGGCTAGGAAAACTACTGCCACGGTACTTGGGAAGCCTTCCATGAGGATGGATGAATAATAATAATAATAATAATAATAATAATAATAATAATAATAATAATAATAATAATAATAATAATAATAATAATAATAATAATAATAATAATAATAATAATAATAATAATAATAATAAGAAGAAGAAGAAGAAGAAGAAGAAGAAGAAGAAGAAGAAGAAGAAGAAGAAGAAGAAGAAGAAGAAGAAGAAGAAGTTGCAGCACCTCCAGCTAAGGTACAAAAACTCATGTGAGATGCTAGGAAGTCAACTGTTGCTACCTCCAAGCCTAAGTCCAAGCCCAAGGCTTCTGCACCCAAGAGGTAGACTAGAAACATACCCACTTCTGAGAAGAACAAGGCCCCAGTGCCAGAAGTTCAGATTGATGAGGAGCCACTAGGGCTCAGAAAATTGAAGCCAAAGATTACAGGTCATGAAAATGCTCACCCAGTTGCTGAAAACATGAAACTCGGGAAGGACAGTGGTATGGGAGAATGGAGGAAAGTGGATCCATATTCTGCGAGGAGGATGACTTCTTGTGACTATTGTTTCCACACCCATGAACATCAAGATTTGTACGAGACGGTGCTGCTTGATAAGAAGCCCATTGTCAGTGACATGAAGTGGGTGGACTGGGAGTATATTGATGAAAATGAAGACTATTTCCCCCATGTTCATGAGAGCTTCAGACTGGCTAGAGTTAATGCTTTTGTTGGTCAGGAACTCACAAAGTAGAATGATGAGATGATCTTGCAATTCTACTCCACATCACATTTCTATCCAGATGGAAGAATTGTATGGATGACTGAGGGCCACAAGTACAAATCTTCTATATCTGAGTGGGCTGCTCTCACTAATGCCCCTGAGGAAGCAGAAGATGATATTGATGTCTACGGGAAGCCTAGGATGGATCACAATTCCAAGGCTAACATATACAAGCCCATTCCTGACAAGGATTTGGAAACTCTCAAACTTGGATCCATATATCATTTGCTTATTGGTTTGGCCACCACAAACTACATTTTGAGGCACACTCTGTTGCCCAAATCTGGAGATTAGAGGATGATTTGTGGTCATTCCATCAACATGCTTCATTTGTTTGACACCCCTCCGCATAAGTTCAAAGTCATGAGTTTGATTGTTGAGACGATCAAGAGGACAGCTGTTGACGAGAAGAGGTCATGTGAATATGCCCCACACATTCAGATGCTTATCAACTCCAAGGTTGGTACATCCACATATCTGCTTGACCGTGAGCACCTCCCTCTTCAGCCAAAGTTCGAGGACAATGTAGCGATGATGGATCCTTCACACCATACATCAGTTGAGGCCCAATAGAAGACTCGGGCAGCAGCAGCAGCAAGAGCAGTAAAGGAAGCCACTGCACCTAATGCCCCTATAGCAAATCTCAAGTCCAAGCAGGACCAAATGACATATCCGCTGAAAGAAACACTAAGGATTGAGCAAAGTCATTGCCAACTTAGCCAAGAACCAAGAGATCTCATAGTGGATTGTGGAAGAAAAGATATATAATCTTGATGTCAAGGTCACATAAATTCAGTCTATAGTGGAGAAGCTTCGAGATGATGCTGAGGATGGAGATGAGCACCCTACTACCAACAGGTTTCAAAATGTGCCAAGGGCACCCAGATCTTCACATGTGCCAGTTGCAGACTTGAGGTCTACTCACTCTGCACCAGCTACCACTACTCCAGTGCCACCTCCAGTGTCTAGCCCACCCGTTCAACAGGCATCTTCGAAAGCATTTGCCGATGCAGTTCTCTCAACACCATCTATGCACACCGGAGCCACAAGCGAGAAGACCCCTTCAGGAGCTCCAGAGGATCGTGCCTAGAGAGACGTATAGCTCTATATGTTTTTGAGTTTTTTGGTAACTTGTTGCCAAAGAGGAAGAAAATGTATAGATCATAGGCATTGAGAGAGAGTGTCTCATTCTTTTGCTCTTTGTTCTTTTTGCCTTGCTACTTTGTCCGTTTGATCCGTGCTACTTATTCGCTTGGTTGTGTGATTGATCATACTATGCTTAATGTGTGCTTAATGCTTATGAAAGATCATGGATGTCGCCTAGAGGGGGTTGAATAGGCGCTTTAAAATAATTATGGTTTAGGCTTGAACAAATGTGGAATAAACCTAGCGGTTAAGTTATCAAGCATAAAATATACAACAACTAGGCTCACCTATGTGCACCAACAACTTATGCTAAGCAAGATAAACTACTAGGTGATAGCAAGATATATGACAATAAACAATATGGCTATCACAAAGTAAAGTGCATAATTAAAGGGCTCGGGTACAAGATAACCGAGGCACGCGGAGACGGCGATGCATCCCGATGTTCACACCCTTGCGGATGCTAATCTACATTTGGAGCGGTGTGGAGGCACAATGCTGCCCAAGAAGCCACTAGGGCCACCGTAATCTCCTCACGCCCTCGCACAATGCAAGATGTCGTGATTCCACTAAGGGGCCCTTGAGGGCGGTCACCGAATCCGTACAAATGGCAACCCTTGGGGGCGGTCATCGAACATGTACACTTTGGAAACCCTTGGGGGCAGTCACCGGAACCCGTCAAATTGCTCGGGGCGATCTCTACAACCTAATTGGAGACCTCGACGCTTGCCCGGAGCTTTACACCACAATGATTGAGCTCCGAACACCACAAAACGTCTAGGGCACCGAGGCACCCAAGAGGAACAAACTCAAGGGTACCAAGCACCCAAGAGTAATAAGCTTCTCAACTTCACTTCCACGTATCACCATGGAGAACTCAAACCAATGCAACTAATGCAATGGCAAGGGCACATAGAGTGCCCAAGTCTCTCACTCTCAAATCCCACCAAAGCAACAAAAGCTATGGATGAATACGAGATGAAGAACAAGAAGGAGAACACAAAGAACTCCAAAATCTAGATCCAAGGGGTTCCCCTCATTTAGATGAGAAAGTGATTGGTGGAAATGTGGATCTAGATCCCCTCTATCTCCCCCCCCCCAAACTAGCAAGAATCCATGGAGGGATTGAGAGATAGGAAGATCTAATAAGGTTAACAATGGGGGAGAACACGAGCTAGAAGGATAAGGTTCAATGGGGAAGAAGACCCCCTTTGATAGGTGGGGGAAAATCCAGCCGTTATGTGCTCAGCTCGCACACGAGCGGTCCTACCGCTCAAGAGAGCGGCACTACCGCTAGCTGCAGCGGCACCGCTGCTTGCCTCAGTGGTACTACCACTGGGGTCAGTGCACACAGGGGAGAGGTAGAGGGAAGGAAGCCACGAGAGGTAGTCACAACGGAGGTAGCCGCAGAACTACCGCTTATGGGCTAAGCAGTACTACCGCCCTACTGCCACAGCAACTGCTGCTCCTCGACCGGGTTTATGTGGGGTCAGCGGTAGTATGCGAGCAGGACTGATACGTCTCCAACGTATCTATAAATTTTTTATTGTTCCATGCTATTATTTATGAAGTCTTAGACGTTTAATGCGCTTTATCATTCACTTTTATATCATTTTTGGGACTAACCTACTAACCCAAAGGCCCAGTCCAGATTGTTGTTTTTTTCCTATTTCAGGGTTTTGCAGAAAAGGAATATCAAACGGAGTCCAAACGGAATGAAACCTTCACAGGAGATATTTTTGGTGAAAATCACGCGAGATAAACTTCGGGGCCAAGCCAGAGGACAGGGGGCCCACCCTCGAGGGTGGGGGGCGCGCCCCCCTTCCCAGGGCGTGCCCCCCTTCCTCGAGGGCAGGCCCGATGGCCCCTGGTGCCCCTCTTCCTCCTATATATGCCTACGTACCCCAGAAACTCCATACACAGAGAGAAAACCTTAATTCCACCGCCGTAGCTGCTGTTCCCGTGGAGATCCCATCTTGGAGCCTGTTCCGGGAGGGGGATTGTCACACCCTGCATTTTGTAACATGTTATTTGCATCAATGAAGCATGAAAATTTGGACCAGCAAAAATTTTTAGCATCATTTGGCTTTTATTTGGAATTGAGTTTTTCTCCTTGTGCTTTTTCATGTGCTCATTAAAGTCAACTATTACCTCTTGTAGAATTCATCTCCATACCCAAAACTTCTGCCCAATGATCATGCCAAGTGTTATATAGCAGTATAGTATTTTCTTATAAAATTAATTTGGCCAAAATGTATTTTTATAAATTTAGTTTTTCAAAAACCCCTGAATTAAGATTTGCACTGCAAGTGCTTGATTTAGGGTGAGAAAATTATTTCAAAAGGTATATTTGAGACCTCGTAGTCATAGGACTCCCAGAAACCACAAGAGTATAATTTTAAAAGTTATTTTCCTATTTTTTTAAAAGCTTTTTCTTAAGGCCAAAAATGGTCTTTAATAGGGAAAATTTATTTAAGTATTTCAAAAATATTTGCCAAAATTCAGGGAGACTCATAGGACATATATTGTCCATATATAAGAGTTTCAACACTTGGTCATGTTCAAAATAATGGGCTAATCCCTCTAAAACCCTTTCTGGATATTTCAAGCTTTTGAAATATTTACAAAGGAAATATTCTCCAAAAATTCCAGGGAAATTCTATCATGTCATATATGACATATTTGATGATCTTGCCAAGTCCCATGCCTTGGGAAGCAAGAAAACATTCTCAAAACCCTTCATAACCATTCTGTCCATAATTGAAGTTTGAGCAACTCTACATTGCCAAACTTGTTCAAATGCTCTCAAACTTGGTGCACATGCTAGAAATGCCTAATAAGGCATCTAGACCAAATGGCACAAGATTTTGAGTAGAGCAACTTGATCAGAACACCCCAAAACCCTTTCTGTTCAAATGCAAATTTGAACAACTTTACATTACCAACTTTTTACATGGAGCTTCAAACTTTGTGGGCATGATCAATACCCTAAATGATGAAACTACACCAAGTGGTGCATCAAGGGGAGATGATTAGCTTGACTCAAACAAGATGAAGCCATTTCTGTTGATTTCTAGGGTTCACCAAAGTTACATTGGCTAGTTTCTTCAAATGAGCCCAAATTTGGTGAAGCGCCCTATTTTCACATGTCATTCAATCCTGTTAAGTGTCATGGCAAGTGGAGATCATTTGCTTGACCAAACACTGATCAAACACCTTCTGGGTTTTTACTAAAACCCTCTTCTTGATCACTTTTACCTTTTACCTTGGCCTCAACTTTCTACCACACGTTCATCTAGTTACTAGCCACCTCCAGTAACTTCCCCCAGGACCCCAGCTCTATGATTGAGGGGTAAAAACCCCAGTTCACCCTGCTGGACAACCATTTTCTACCAAGTCACCAGCCTCTCTTCTCTCTCACAGCATCTCCAGAGCATCCAAAGCTTCAACCGTAGTGCTTGCATCACCCTAGACCCCCCAGACACGGTGGACGCGTCCAGAGGGCCAATGGCATGCCATGGCAAGCGATAAGGGCGCTCCAGAGCGCGCTACAGTGCGCCCACGCACTGTAGCTTTACCCAATCGCCTGCCCCCGACAGCCTCGAGCTCTCCCCTCGCGCCTCCCAACGCGCCTCGACATCCGCAGCCTCCACCAGTGCTGTCCCCCTCCTCCTGCGCCCTCCAGTGGTCGTCGCCACACGCGCACCGGCCGCCCGCGACGTCCACTCCTCGGCTTCACACGCGCGCTTCGTCTGGAAGCCTCCCCGCTCCTCCTCTCTCCTCTAATGGACGTAGGGCTCGTCCAGCAACGCCGCAGACACACTCCCGTCGCCTCCCGTGCGCTGTAGCGTCAAGCAGAAGCTCGTCGGTGCACAGGTCCACGGGACCTCGCCGTTCCCCTATATATAGCACCCCCCGAGCCCTCCACTCAGCACCAACGGCCTCTCCTCATCCCCAGCAGCACTCCAGCACTACTTGTTAATCCCCGAAGAGCCCTAGTGCTCGGGATCGACCGGAGCTCCGCCGCGTCGGGCAGCCGGCGATCTCGCAGTACGGGCCTCCTCCGCCCCTCCTTTAGCTCGATTTAGAACCGCCATGCATCACTGATGCATTCCCCTCCTTTTTCCCCTTCTGCAGTTGCCGGAAACGAGCTAGCCGACAGGTTCCCGACGGCCCTCCGCCGTCCCACCTCGCCGCCGACGAACCCGACCTCCCCGGCGTGCTGCACCACCACCACTACCTCCGCAACTCGTCGTTGAACCCGTCCCTGCCCTCCGTTGCCATCGCCGTGGCCAGAATCGTCGCCGGTGAGCTCGTCGTCGCCGTGGCCGTGAGGTTCAAGATGACAGGCGGGCCCCGCCTGTCATCCTCACCCCTCTCTCCCTCTCCTCACAGCCGCTGACCGCCAGGCCCCGCCCGTTAGGTTTGAAAACCTGACGTGCGCGCGTTGGCGCCCGTGCGGCTGGGCTGGATGCCCTGGGCCGTGCACTGTGGCCACTCTGGCCCAGTTGCACAGGGCATTTTCTTCTTTTCTTTTCTGTAATTATTTCAAATAATTTTACAGAAATGAATATTGGTCCAAATGAAATAATTCCAACTCCAAAAATCTTGTAATATTCCAACCTATTTAATGGTGTCACTTTCACACATATGCATGCAACCTTTCTGTTCTGTTCAAATTTAAATTCAAATTTGAGCATTAAAACTCCTGTTCAAAAATCCTTAGATTCCATTCTGTTACTCCAAAACTCCAACTAAGAATTTTCTCCATCTTAGTTTTCCCTCTAGTATTTTACAAAAATAAGTTGACATTTTTCTGAGCACTTTGATTTTTCTGTTTTTATTGTGGTCTTATTTTCCCGTTGTTATTATGTGACGTATAGATACCGTATTTGACGAAGTTGCTGAAGAAGGAGAAGGAGAAGGATTTGAAGACTTTGAAGACCAAGCCAATCCAAGCATGCAGCCCTTTGACCATGATACACTTGTTCTTCGAAACCCGTTTGTTTTCGATGCATGATGATAGCATTACAATGGTGACCTAGTTGAACCACCACATGATGCATGCTTTGATCTTGATCTTGCTATATGCTAGATGACATGCAAATAGTATGTAGTGATGCTTAGTGATGCATGTGTGGTATGAACCTTCGTGGTTGAAATCTCTGCATAAATCCCATCGGGTGCCCCTAATGCCCGAGGGTGATGTTGAGTTAGGTCATCACTTGAGGAAGAAGTGATGTGCTGGTAAATCTTGTGCATGGGTGAAATAATGGATTAGATCTATGTGTGACTACCGTCCCAACCAAACATGTGCAACCACACTACCCCTTATGGGACGGGGCTTTATTGATTACTTAGGTCGATACTAGCATGGTGCCCGCATGACTAGTGACGGGAAGACTTGAGGTTTTCCCCGGGACGGGGTCGTGCTTGGATAGACGACCATGACTGTTTTCACAGGGCACCGGACACACCGTTGGTCCCTTCGGATACGCGTGACATTGAAACTAGGGCAAATCCCGTGATCTATTGTTTGTACCCGAGGGCCGTGTACCAACGAGTGGACTCTATGTTAGTATCTTCTAAGGAAAGATAATGTCCGGGTGCTTCCCCCGAGTACTTGAGGTACTGCGGGATCGTGGATGACACGAAAGCTTCCCGGATCTTGTGGGTAAAGTGTGCAGCCTCTGCAGAGTGTAAAACTATTCGAATAGCCGTGTCCACGGTCATGGACAGTTGGGTGGTGCTACTTAAACTATGTCCAGAATTTTACTTCATCGGTGAAAGTGTGTGAATGATGAGTCAAGGTGGAGACTTGACTCGATGAGTTGAATCATATTCTTGTTGATATCGGTAACCTGTTTTCGAGGTTACGTGAACTTGTTGATACATACACTTGATGGTAGAATGTATATTCTAGCCCATTGTTAGATTGCTCATTATTATTCAATTGCATTGTTACTTGAACCACATCATGGGTTGCTTGCGAGTACATTCAAAGTACTCATTGGCTTGCCACTGGTTATTTAATTGGCCAGGCATGGAGGAACGGGAATTTGAGGAAGAGTTCTTTGGAGACGAACATGCGAACTAGGACGCTTTCCCAGTCAGAATGCCTGTAGGGTTAAGGCAGATGGCGTGGGTACTACCTATCGTCGAAGACTTCCGCTACTTAAGATATTTTCTATTCAGCCCGTGAGGCTTTATCTATGTAAGACTTGGCCATAATGGCCTTAATTTGTGTAAAACGATATGTATGGATGTAAGACTCTTGTTATTCAGCTTCTGTGTGTTCAGTGAGCATTGATCTCTGGGATCACTGTACACGTGCATTCGGTGATCTCGACTTCTAAGTCGGGGTCCCCACAGAGCCATCCTGACTGTAGGAAGCCTTAGTTAGCATGGGCGTTAGTTAGATGAGACCCTTTTTCAAAAAAAAAACCTTCTGAACCTCTCTTCTTCTCTAAACCTGAGATTTCATCAGCTTATTAACCCATCCTATTCCACCTTTGTAGATGGCCGCTGTACCCGAAGAGCACCTGACCACTGGGTTTCCCTTGCTTCTCGAGGATAGCCTCCAGGAGTGTCAGTTCCACCGAGCGCCCCTCCTCACCTACCTTGAGCATTGGGTTAGCGACACTAAGGTGGAGTACCATGTGGAAGTGATCGTGAAGGCAAACGATCCTCCCACAAGTTGGTTCTTCGAGGGACCCCAGATGGCAACACTACCCCTCGCTGTCGAGGCTGCTGCACTCAAGGCACTAACCCGTCTCCGCGAGCTTCTTCCAGAGATGGCAGCCAAGATGACAACCCGCTTCTTACCTTACCGAAAGGAAGGTGAAGAAGAAAGCAGCGCACTAGCCCCTCCACTGAAGGAAGGACTCTCGCTTTGGTTCCAGACCTACTTCAGTCTATGTGCCGACAGCTTGGCACAAGACTTGGCCTCGGAATCAATGAAGCTTCGAGAAGAACTTCACAAGACCAAGGCACTTCTTTGAAGAGCTCAAGAGAAGACAAATAGGATCAAGAAGGAAGGAGCACCTTCCGGATAGTCCACTATCGCATACCGAGGCGGAAGGCCCTCCGAGGATGTATCTTCCAAGAATGAAGAACCACCTCGGCGACGCCAGATGACGACAAGGGAATGTCGCAAGCTTTTCCCTGCACCATCGACGAAGCACCGTCGTATCCAACTCCTCCACTCCCCCACACCCTCAAGTGACAAGGGGGCCCAGACAGATGAAGACAAGGAGGAAGACCCAGAAGAGCCGGAATACGCGACCGAGCATTCCGCCGCTTAGGCATTATTCGCTACTCGGATATGCCAGTTGTGACCTCTACGGTAGGATAGGTCGTGTAACCCCTATGCGCAGTCGAGTCCTTGTATGGTTCATATGAAACCACCTAGTGTTTGCTTTTGTTGTGTTTGGATGTATGTCGTATTCTTCCTTCGGGAATGTGTAAACGACTGCATCACCCATTTGGATTTTAATGAATGTGTTTTGGCCTTACGGCCCTTGCATGATTTGATTAGTGTCACACCCACCCCCTTACTAGGCACCCATCTATCTTTCTTTCCCTCTTCCAAGTCATGAGACCTTTTACCGCTCCAACAGGATGCCTGTTGTAACTCGTACTAGTACCTCTACCCAGCAGCCTGAAGCCGGAGCATCCGCTCAGTCAGAGGCAGGCCACGACCAAACCAACGACCAAGCTCCACCACCACCACCTCCTCCGAACATGGACATGGCTCAGCTTCTCCAAGCTTTCCGAGAGGAACGCCAAGCCAACACTGCAGCCCTTCAGCTGATTGCTCAAGCTGTCACCAACAACCGCCAGCTGGCGGGGAATGGCAATGGACGTTCCACGTTGGCAGAGTTCAAGAAGCATGCACCGCCAACTTTCATCGAGACTGCTGAACCCCTGAATGGAGACGACTGGGTCCGCTCCATTGAGGACATACTGGAACTAGTCGGATGCACCGAAGACCGCAAGAAGGTGGCTTATGTAGCCCACTGCCTCGGGGGGACTGCTAGAGCTTGGTGGGATGGATTCAAGGTCATGCATGCTGAACAAGACATCACTTGGGTCAACTTCAAGGCAGAATTCCGCAAGGCCCACATTCCTTCCGGAATCATGGCTATCAAAAAGCGTGAGTTCCGAGCCCTGAAGCAAGGAAGTGGCACTGTCAAGGAGTACAAGCAGAAGTTCAGTGTTCTGTCAAGGTATGCCCCTGAAGATGTCAGCACTGATGCTGCAAAAAGGGAGCGCTTCATGGAAGGCCTCAATCAGACTCTGCAATACTCGCTTGTCGTGTGCGACTGCCCAACCTTCCCTGACCTGGTGAACAAAGCACTTATGCTTGAGGACAAGCGGCGTGCTTTGGAAGACACTCGCAAGCGCAAGATGGTCAGCAAGGGAAGTTCCAGCAACCAGAAGCCTCGTCCGTGGCAGTCAGCCCCGGCCAAGCCAACCTATCAGCAACCAAGAGCTCCTGCACCTCGTACCAACTATCAGCCTCAGCAGTATGCCAACCCAAGGCCAGCTTTCAACCCCAATACCAGTGGTGGCAACAAGATCAACAATCCAAACCAAGTCACTTGCTTTGGATGTGGTCAGTCTGGACACATCTCAAGGGTGTGCCCCAACAAGAAGCCTGATGGCCCGCGCCCCAATGCACAGAACCAAGGACAAGGCCGCGGGATGCCACCAAGGAACCCAGCTCCTCGCAATCCACCTAACCATGGGAAGGGGCATGTGAATCACGTCATTGCTGAAGAAGCCCAGGAAGACCCAGACGTCGTGCTGGGTACGTTCCTTGTCAACTCAGCACCTGCAACTGTCTTGTTTGATTCTGTAGCAACGCATTCATTTGTCACTCAAAGATTTGCATTAAAAAGTGGCATGACCCCTACACCCCTGAATAACCCTATGGTGGTACAAACCCCCGGTGCAGAGATGAGAGCCAAGATAGGCTGTAAAGGAGTCAGTATTACCATTAACGATGTAGATTTCCTAGCAGACCTCATCATCCTAAGATCGCAAGGCTTGGATATGATCTTAGGGATGGATTGGCTCAGTAAGCACCAAGGCTTGTTAGACTGTGCCAATCGGACAGTCACTATGACCAATGACCAAGGAGTCGAAGTCAAGTTTGCTCCCAACTCCTCTTCCGCTCAAGCCATTCAAGTCAACTGTCTGTCTGAAGTTGGGCTAGAGCAAGTACCGGTGGTATGTGAGTATCCTGATGTCTTTCCGGATGAACTACCGGGAATGCCCCCTGACCGTGACATTGAGTTCATTATCGAGCTCGTGCCCGGAGCAGGACCCATCTATAAGAAGCCTTATAGAATGGGGACGAAAGAATTAGCTGAGTTGAAGAAGCAGCTGGAAGAGCAGCTGAGGAAGGGATTTATCCGCCCGAGTGCCTCCCCTTGGGGATCTCCTGTTCTGTTTGTGACAAAGAGGGACGGTACCATCCGCTTATGCATTGACTATCGTTCCCTCAATGAAGTTACAATCAAGAACAAATATCCACTTCCCAAGATCAAAGATGTGTTTGATCAGCTCAGCGGAGCCAAGGTGTTCTCCAAGATCGACCTCAGATCTGGGTACTACCAGCTGAAGATCAGACCCCAAGATATTCCGAAGACGGCATTTGTGACCAGATATGGCCTGTACGAGTGCACGGTCATGTCCTTTGGGTTAACCAATGCCCCAGCTTACTTCATGTATCTCATGAATAAAGTCTTCATGGAATATTTGGACAAGTTCGTTGTTGTCTTCATCGATGACATTCTTGTCTTCTCGAAGTCGGAGGAAGAGCACGAGCAGCATCTGAGGATGGTCCTAGACAAGCTTCGGGAGCACCAACTGTATGCCAAGTTCAGCAAGTGTGAGTTCTGGCTGCATAAAGTTGGATTCTTAGGTCACGTCTTGACCGAAGAAGGGTTATCAGTTGACCCCGCGAAGATCGAAGCTGTGACCCAATGGCAATCTCCAACAACCTTCAAGGAAGTCAGAAGCTTCCTCGGACTTGCGGGCTATTACCGCAAATTCGTGGAAGGATTTTCTAGCATTGCACGGCCAATGACTCAGCTCCTCAAGAAGGACAATAAGTTCGAGTGGACGCCAAAATGCGAAGAAAGCTTCCAAGAACTCAAGAAGAGATTGACCACCGCCCCAGTTCTGGCAACACCTGATATTCACAAGGAGTTCGTGATATATTGTGATGCCTCTCGAACCGGATTGGGAAGCGTTCTGATGCAAGAAGGCCGAGTCATAGCCTACCTCTCCAGGCAGCTACGACCTCATGAGGAGAACTACGCTACTCACGATCTTGAGTTAGCGGCAGTAGTTCATGCCTTGAAGACATGGCGGCATTACCTCCTAGGGAAACGGTGTGAGATATACACGGACCACAAAAGTCTGAAGTACATTTTCACCCAAAAGGAATTGAACATGAGGCAGCGAAGATGGTTGGAACTCATCAAAGACTATGACCTCAGTGTTCAATATCACCACGGGAAGGCTAACGTGGTGGCCGATGCCTTAAGCAGGAAGGCTTGCTCTTTGAACGCTGTTATTCAAGAAAGGCAGCCAGCCTTGTTTAAGGAACTCGAGCAATTCAGTTTGGAATTGGTCACCCCTGGATTTCTGGATCATTTGGACGTCAGACCGACCCTGATGGACGAAGTCAAGAAGGCACAAGATGGAAACGCAAGCATTGAAGGCATCAAGAAGAAGATGAAGCTAGACAAGGCCCCATGATTCTCTGAAGACGAGCACGGGATTGTTTGGTACAAAGGCCGCATCTGCGTATCAAACAACACAGAGCTGAAGAACCTGATTCTGCAAGAAGCCCACGACACTCCGTATTCCATCCACCCCGGAGGAACCAAGATGTACCAAGACTTGAAGGCATGATTCTGGTGGCACGGGATGAAAAGAGAGATTGCAACCTATGTTGCAAAGTGTGATGTGTGCCAAAGGGTCAAGGCTGAATATCAGCGACCTGCTGGATTGCTCCAACCACTCAAGGTTCCTGAGTGGAAGTGGGATAAAGTCGGAATGGACTTCATCACTGGTTTACCAAGGTCGAATAGGGGACATGACTCCATCTGGGTCATAGTCGATCATTTGACCAAGGTGGCCCATTTCATTCCTGTCAAGACCACTTATGATGGCAACCGGCTGGCAGCTCTCTACATCAACCGAATCGTGAGCCTCCACGGCGTTCCCAAGGAGATTGTGTCAGATCGAGGCACCCAGTTCACCTCAAGGTTCTGGAAGAAGTTCCAAGAAGCCTTGGGAACCAAGTTATCTTTCAGCACAGCTTTCCACCCACAGACCGGAGGTCAGACAGAACAAGTCAATCAGATTCTCGAAGATATGCTCCGAGCCTGTGTCTTGGCATATGGAGCCAAGTGGGAAGATTGTCTCCCTTTTGCCGAGTTCTCCTATAACAACAGTTACCAGTCGAGCCTTCAGATGGCACCATTTGAGGTGTTGTACGGACGCAGATGCCGCACACCCCTCAACTGGTCAGAGACTGGAGAAGGACTAGTCTTTGGACCGGATATTCATCGCGCAGCAGAAGAGCAAGTCCAACTTGTCAGAGAACGTTTGAAGGCAGCCAAGTCAAGGCAAAAGAGCTATGCTGACACTCGCCGTCGGGACATGAGTTTCCATGTTGGGGACCATGTGTACCTGCGGGTAACTCCTCTGAAGGGAACCAAGCGTTTCCACGTCAAGGGGAAGCTCGCACCAAGGTTCATTGGACCCTTTGAGATCACTGCACGACGAGGAGAAGTGGCTTACCAGTTGGAACTACCACCTGAGCTATCCGATGTGCACAATGTGTTCCATGTGTCACAACTCCAGAAATGTCTCCAAGTTCCGGACAAGCCTAGTCTCTACAAGGATGTTGATCACCAAGCCATTGATCTGCAGCCTGATTTGACCTACCGCGAGAAGCCCATCCGCATTCTGGATGAAGCAGAACGACGGACGCGAAGCCGTACCATCAAGTACTTCAAGGTCCAGTGGAGCAACCACACCGAAGCAGAAGCAACCTGGGAACGTGAAGACTATCTTAGATCTGAGTTTCCCGATCTCTTTTAAGACCTAGTTTAGGAATCTCGGGGACGAGATTCTTATAAGGGGGGTAGGTCTCTCACACCCTGCATTTTGTAACATGTTATTTGCATCAATGAAGCATGAAAATTTGGACCAGCAAAAATTTTTAGCATCATTTGGCTTTTATTTGGAATTGAGTTTTCCTCCATGTGCTTTTTCATGTGCTCATTAAAGTCAACTATTACCTCTTGTAGAATTCATCTCCATACCCAAAACTTCTGCCCAATGATCATGCCAAGTGTTATATAGCAGTATAGTATTTTCTTATAAAATTAATTTGGCCAAAATGTATTTTTATAAATTTAGTTTTTCAAAAACCCCTGAATTGAGATTTGCACTACAAGTGCTTGATTTAGGGTGAGAAAATTATTTCAAAAGGTATATTTGAGACCTCGTAGTCATAGGACTCCCAGAAACCACAAGAGTATAATTTTAAAAGTTATTTTCCTATTTTTTTAAAAGCTTTTTCTTAAGGCCAAAAATGGTCTTTAATAGGGAAAATTTATTTAAGTATTTCAAAAATATTTGCCAAAATTCAGGGAGACTCATAGGACATATATTGTCCATATATAAGAGTTTCAACACTTGGTCATGTTCAAAATAATGGGCTAATCCCTCTAAAACCCTTTCTGGATATTTCAAGCTTTTGAAATATTTACAAAGGAAATATTCTCCAAAAATTCCAGGGAAATTCTATCATGCCATATATGACATATTTGATGATCTTGCCAAGTCCCATGCCTTGGGAAGCAAGAAAACATTCTCAAAACCCTTCATAACCATTCTGTCCATAATTGAAGTTTGAGCAACTCTACATTGCCAAACTTGTTCAAATGCTCTCAAACTTGGTGCACATGCTAGAAATGCCTAATAAGGCATCTAGACCAAATGGCACAAGATTTTGAGTAGAGCAACTTGATCAGAACACCCCAAAACCCTTTCTGTTCAAATGCAAATTTGAACAACTTTACATTACCAACTTTTTCCGTGGAGCTTCAAACTTTGTGGGCATGATCAATACCCTAAATGATGAAACTACACCAAGTGGTGCATCAAGGGGAGATGATTAGCTTGACTCAAACAAGATGAAGCCATTTCTGTTGATTTCTAGGGTTCACCAAAGTTACATTGGCTAGTTTCTTCAAATGAGCCCAAATTTGGTGAAGCGCCCTATTTTCACATGTCATTCAATCCTGTTAAGTGTCATGGCAAGTGGAGATCATTTGCTTGACCAAACACTGATCAAACACCTTCTGGGTTTTTACTAAAACCCTCTTCTTGATCACTTTTACCTTTTACCTTGGCCTCAACTTTCTACCACACGTTCATCTAGTTACTAGCCACCTCCAGTAACTTCCCCCAGGACCCCAGCTCTATGATTGAGGGGTAAAAACCCCAGTTCACCCTGCTGGACAGCCATTTTCTACCAAGTCACCAGCCTCTCTTCTCTCTCACGGCATCTCCAGAGCATCCAAAGCTTCAACCGTAGTGCTTGCATCACCCTGGACCCCCCAGACACGGTGGACGCGTCCAGAGGGCCAATGGCATGCCATGGCATGCGATAAGGGCGCTCCAGAGCGCGCTACAGTGCGCCCACGCACTGTAGCTTCGCCCAATCGCCTGCCCCCGACAGCCTCGAGCTCTCCCCTCGCGCCTCCCAACGCGCCTCGACGTCCGCAGCCTCCACCGGTGTTGTCCCCCTCCTCCTGCGCCCTCCAGTGGCCGTCGCCACACGCGCACCGGCCGCCCGCGACGTCCACTCCTCGGCTTCACACGCGCGCTTCGTCTGGAAGCCTCCCCGCTCCTCCTCTCTCCTCTAATGGACGTAGGGCTCATCCAGCAACGCCGCAGACACACTCCCGTCGCCTCCCGTGCGCTGTAGCGTCAAGCAGAAGCTCGCCGGCGCACAGTGTGACGCCCGAAGACCGACGTCCCAGAAGATTCCAGAAGATTCCCGAAGATTCCAGATGTTCAGGGTTCCCCTTGTGTTTCATTTGTGATTGTGTTATTTATTTTCGCATTGCATCATGTCATCATGCCATCATGTCATTTTTATTTTGCATCTCAACCTAAATAAATCGTGTGGACCTTCGGTCCATTTAAATCGAGGGAAGAATGACTTCTCTTTATAACATATGCCCTCCCGATATCTAGGGAGCTATATTAATAATATTCCATTCGTTGGAATTAACCCAACACACTTGCATAATTTCCCCATGCCTATTTCACTTCGAGTTTCTCCATCTAAACCTTGCCAATAATTCTTTTCCGTTGTTTCGAGGTCCTTCCAAAAACCCTCCAGCCATTTTAATTAAATTCCTCACATTTTTGTGAGTCCAGGGAATTTTACCCATGCCCTAACTCTATTTCTAGCACCTTCCTTCTTTTCTTTCTTGTTGTTGTTTTTTCTGTTTTAATTTAGAAAACAACAGCAGTTTTAATAAACAGAAGAGAGCAGCCAGGCCAATAGGCCCATCTCCTTCCTCCCTCCTTGGCCCAAGGCCATTCTGGCCCAGCCGCCTCAGCCTTTGGCCCACTGGCCCGATCTCCCCGGAAACCCTAGCCCGCAGCTCTCCCTCTCCCATCGCTCCCTCTTTTCCCTCTGTCCGCCGCACCTCTCGTCCCATTCCCTCGCTCGATCGATCGCATCTCCCTCATCTCCTCTCCCCTCGCGCCGATCTCCCAGGCCTCTCCCTCGATCCCATCCCCAGCCAGCCGCGGCCATGAGCAGCTCCGAGCAAAGGCCCTGTCCTTTTCCAGATCGTCGTCGCCCGCAGCCTTTTTGTCCTTTTTGTTGTTTTTGTTACTGTTGTTGTTTTCGCCAAGTGTTCCTAACGGTGTGACCAAGACAGGCAAGATCGACGCAAGAACCGAACGGCTACGAGCTCCGTGTACGACTACATGAACGAGTACACGGCGACCCGACCAAGTACCCCCTCCGATGACAAGCACATCTACAAACGGGAACGCCTACACGACGACCGACTCGACAAGTACCACTACTTCCACTACCGTCGCCGGAAGCGCCAAGTACCACGACTACTCGGAGACCCCAAGTACCACTACCGTTGCCCCGTGTACCTCTACGGAAACTACTTCCTCTTCGCAAACGTGAACCACTACTTCCTCTCCGAACGTGAACGCCTTCTTCCTCTATGTCTCGAACCGCCCTGAAACGCACGCTTCAAAGGTATAATGAGACGACCCTGAGACGTGCCCGTGACCGAATGCTTGTTGTGTTGTATGAAATGTTTCCCGTGTGTGCTCCGTGCCCGTTTCGTCCGTTTGTCATGTTCCTCGGTTGCCTCGTCACCAACTCGTGGGAACCCGGTAACGGGATCGCCCCACCTTTCATCTCGTTGACTCGCTCACGCCCTCTTTCCTTTTGCACCGGTCTCTCAACGAGATACCGGAACCGATATGACGCGTTGCATCATTTTCAGATCGTTGCCGTGGCACCCTTTTCTTTCCACCACGGCGACAAATGCTTCATATCTTCATGTCAACCCTTTTAATAAATTGCATAAAACTTGATCATGTCATCCGCATCATGTTAACAACATTAATATGTGTGAATTGTTGATTTCTTTATAATTGCTAAACATGCTCATGGGGATTTTCCGGATATGTTGTTGTTATTTTTCCGGCCTCATTTAAAATGCCTAAATAGTGTAGTTTTATTATGCTTCACCTCTTGCCATGTTAAAACATTTAATCTTGTCTTGTAAATAACGAGAGTCAAATTAAATAATTAAATGTGGTGTTTCGTCAATATGCAACTTGTTGCATATTGAGCTCCACTTAACTTGTAGTGTTGTTTGTGCACTTTGCCATGCCATGCATATTTAAACCGGACATGCATCATACTTGTTTGTGCATCGTATGCCATGTTAATGCTTGTATGTTTACCCTGTTGTTTCTTTCTTTCCGGTTGCTTCTCTTGTTAGCTTCGGTTTCGTTCCGGAGTTGTGAGGATTCTCTCGACTGTTGCTCCGTCTTCTTCGTGGACCCGTTCTTCTCCCTTGTGGAATCCCAGGCAAGATGACCGAACCCGGATACCATTACTATCTTTGCCTATTGCTAGTAGTTCCGCTCTATAGTTTTGCCTCGATGCCCATGATTTTTCTGTCAGCCTCCTATTGTAACCATGAACCTGTCTAACCACCCTACCTATGCAAACCGTTGCCTGGCTAAGTACGCTTCGCTCAGCCCTTCTTATAGCATTGCTAGTTGCAGGTGAAGATCGAAGATGCTCGCTTCATGTTGAAGTTTGGTTGGGTTATATCACACTATATAAATGCTTAAATGAAATCATCTATATATTGGCAAGGGTGGAAGGCTAAGCCTTTTGCTTGGTGATTTGTTCCACTCATGCCGTTAGGAACCGTATAAACCGGTGTTATGTTCCTTGATTATGCGTTCCTAACACGGTTGGGGTGTATGGGACCCCCTTGATAAACCGCTAAGTGCTAAGTCTTTTCCAGCAAGTCCCAACATTGGTACTATTCGCCTAATAACTAATAAAACTTGCATAAGGGTCTTGCAAACCCTCTTTTATTTTAATTCCACAACCCCGGGCCAGTGCTCCACATGAGTGTTGGTCCGAAACGGGGGTTACGCGGGGCCACCACGAGGAAACTCGAGGTTTGGTAAAAACCCGTGGGATCGCCCATCCGGTCGTGTCCTGAGACTAGATACGCGCGGCTACCTATCAGGGTGTCGACACGCCGGGAGGATTTGCTGGATTAGCCTTACCTTAGTTCGGTTTAACTTGAGCACGGGATTCCGAGAATACTCGGGTCTTCCCACCTATGGAGTTGCGACTCCGCGGATCGTGGGCTTGTAATGGGTCAAGTTGGAACACCCCTCCAGGGTTTGAACTTTCGAAAGTCGTGCCCGCGGTTATGTGGCAGATGGGAGCTTGTTAATATCCGGTTGTAGGAAACTTGACACAATGTTCTAATACACTACCAGCGTGTGTACTGTGACTGTCAATTTCCGAATAGGGATTCGGGAGTTGAACACGGTGGGGTTATGTTTGACCGGCTTTAGTTAGGATCACTTCGTGATCATCTTTCGACCGAGGCACCTTCTCTTCTCGCTCTCGTATACGTAAGCTAGTTGCTAGTTGCTGTTGCAGACACTTATTCTTTTCTTCAGCCTTATCCTCTCCCAAGGCTTAAATAGTCGTGTTACCCGGGAACGGGATTGCTGAGTCCTCTGTGGCTCACAGTTACTTCACCACACCAGATGCAGGTTCAGCCGAGTTTGATGCAGGAGTTGGACCCGTTCTTCACCGGAAGTTCGATGAAGAGCGTGGCCATTTGCTTGTGACGTTTCGACGATCAGTAGTGGTTTCTACTAGGATTCGATCCTGACCTGTGGCTTTATGTTGTTTTGGTATCTTTCTTTTGGATCTTCGCCCGTAGTCGGGTTGTGATGTTTTGGATGATGATTGCTTATGTAATGTATTGTGTGAAGTGGCGAGTGTAAGCCAACTATCTCCTTTTGCAATTTAATCCCTCTTTTACATGAGTCGTGCAAAGATACCAAACTTGAGATCATTCTAGGATGGGCTTATACCTTTAAGTCGTGCCTCGACACGTAGGAGGTATAGTCCCATCCTGGGCATTACAAGTTGGTATCAGAGCCTTCTCCGACCTAGAAGCCCCCACTGATTGATTGAATCGTTGACGGTTGAGTCTAGGCACACACTGAAAATGTTTTGAGTCCTATATTTATATCGGAGAGTAGGATTTCTTTTGCTCCTCATCTCTTTTCACTCTGGTGAGGACTCCGGACGATTACTTTTGTCTCTTCTTTTCTCAAAAATGCACCAAATTTTTTTAGGATCTCGCGAGTATTGTTTGGATTGTTCCGATGTCTTTGTGACGAAAACATTGTTCTCGATGCCTCCTGTCATTGGGGGTTGTGGCAGTGTCCCGGGGAGTTGAGCTCCGAGGTGTTGTCGTCACAAATCCATCGCGGCAGTACTAGAATACTTAAGACGGCCGACATCGAAAACTCTCCTATGCGGTTAGTGGCAAGATAACCCCGACATCACCCAGTACTGGGGAGGTAGCTCGAGAGTATTGCCATAGCTTGTATAGTGGATGCGTTTCGAAGGTCCGAGGTAAACAGTTTCCGAGAAAGACTGGTTATGTGTTGAAGGATGGATACACCTGGATGTAGGTTTAGAGTTGATTGCGCGGTGCTTCCCGTGTATCCCCAACACCTGATTGCATAACTGGAAACTTTCGGAAATCTATAGGTGGGTTCATCTAGTAGTTCTAGGCATTCTTCCAACGGATGCACGATATGAAGTTCGGGGTTCTACATTGAGTGAAGTGGTTTTATGGACTTGTTCTGATCGGGAGTTGCATCTTAAAGGGTCCTTGGCTATGCTGATCCGGGGATGACAAAACCCTTTTGTAACACGTTCCATGAGCTTTCAGCACGAATATGTCGGACGAAGCTTCTATCTTGTATTTGTTCTATCTGTTCCTTGTTCCTTTTTATTTTCATTTTGTTCTCCAAGTGGCTTCTCGACAAGTTGATGTACCTGCGGAATTCATTCGTTCAATTCTTTGCTCGGATGATATTGTGAAAATGATGCTGCGAAATATCTATCCTTTGTTCTTGTTTTGATTTTGGTATTCGAGTTGCTTCGATGTCAAATGTTGATTCCATACCTTTCCTAATAGGTGTTCTCATATTTCTATGAGAGTGCTAATTCTTCTTGACCATCGAGATGGTCATGTTAAATCCTTTTCAACCGGTGTGCCTTCTTTTCAAGTTATTCCATACGGACACCGTTGAGAAATCTGACGATTTGTCTGTTTCATTCGTCCCAAGTTGTCTTTGTTTTCCCCACCCTCCCACCCTTTTCTTTTGGAGCCATAATTGTTAATGAAGTCTCCATTTTATTCATGTGATATTTCTTCATTCTTTTCCTTCAATGTTCTTATCCGGTGATTTATCGTGAAGATGCTCAAGAGCTTCAAGCTCATCATTCTTTTGTTCTTAAATTCTGTCGGTGGATGTAATTCAAGATTTCGGTGTTGACTTATCCTTTTCCTCATTTCATAATGCTTTCTTATTCCGGTGCACCAATTAGTCATTCTCCTCTTGCTATTCATACCCGGAGTGCTGAAGATTCATAATTCCATTCTTAATCCGTTCAAATTATTTTGAGGATTGTCATCTTACTCAAGCCATTTAATTCAACCGGTGCAATATCTCTTAAGCAATCTTTCCCAACGGTGATTTCTTTGAGTGGGCCCTAACCCACAGGTCTTTTCCCAGGATCTTACCTGACTCTTCTAATTTTTCTGGAGTTATACTCAAATTCTTTTCAAAGTGTGACGTAAGAATGATTTCCATCAGTCACATGCCTTCTCCAAGCTTGTTTTCAATTATTTCCATCTTTAGCTCCACCTTCCTCTTGTCATTCGTCCGGAGTATCTCGGTATTCTTCATGGCTTTTCTCGTCTTCTTTCTCAACATTTGGAGACCGGAGAAGTGCTTCTCTTAAATCTTGGCCCGTTCTCTTGAAGATTCGTGGTTCTAGCTTCATGCCATCCTCATTATTGTTTTGATTGTGAGGAATTCTTTTATACCACCCGAAGCATTTCTTGAATTCTTTTCTTTGTGATCCTCCGAAGGCCATCATTTCAGAAGATTTCTTCGTTCTCAGTTTTCAACTTCGTCCTCCAAATATTCTTCATTGATGTCTCTTCGTTCGTCTCCTTATTCTCACGGTGGTTCTTTCAAGTTTTTCTCTTCCTTTGTTATCATTTTAATTCATTTGTTCTTTTCACAATCCTACCGGTGCTTCGTTGAATATTTATCCAAGGTGGTGCTAGACCTCTCTTTAATTCTTTGCAACGAGAATAAGTAGTATGCCAAATCCTTTGGTTGTCATCAATTTAAATTGATGAAGGATATGCATGACATAATTCTTATTCTTATTCCTTCAAGGTGATTTAGTTCTTTTGTCTGGAGATTGTTCATCATATATATTCTCCATTCTAAGTTGTTCATCTTGTTTTCCGGAGCTCCAAATTATTTTAATTATCATTCCAAAGCTCCATCTAATTCATAGCATGCCTTGAATCTTATTCTTTTCATCTTTCACTTCTCTTGTTTCATTACCGGAGTTCTTCATGGTGGTTCATCATCATTTAATTCATCCTTCAAGTCTTCATCAAGATTCTTGTTGGAGGAGCTCAAATATTTCTTCTTCTTGCATTTTGAAGTGCAATTCTTCCTCCCTTATCTTTTCAGATGGTGTTATGTCATTCTTGACAATTCCTTCATGTTTCATGATTCACAAGTTGTCAAGAATGATATATTTAAAACCATCATTTTCCTTGTTCAGGAGATCGTTTCAACCCTTTAATTATTCGTTGGAGTTATCTTGGGTTGTATTTCACCTAAAAGCTTTCCCTGAGAATTGTTGCTATTATGGTGCTTAATAAAGACCCAAGCTCTTCATTTATCCTCCCGGTAAGATAAGTTTTTCGTCTCCTTGTTGATCTCAATCCAATCAATTGTTTAAGTTAGTGGCTGGTTGTCACCTCTTAATTTTGAGATGTTTTCCATAAGCCACAACGAGCTTATTCTTTTCGTTGTTGATTTTTCCATCAACTCTATTCAACCCTTCTTCGTAAGGATGCTCTTCAATTCAATTTTGAGAGAAGTTGTCATTTTCTTCTCCGTTCTTTCTTCCCAACGTTCTAGCATATATTCTTCATTCCGAAGGCATTGTAATGTTGCTCTCTCCAAACCATCATATCGTTTTTATCAAGATCATATTCTCCCTTGCTTGTCATTTTAACCGGAGTGTTGTATTCTTCATTCTAGTTCTCTCATCTTATCAAGTTTTGCCTATTCTTTTATCGGGGAGCTGTCTGAATCTTTCTTACCTCTTGTGCCATTCTTTCAATTGTTTCAGAAGCTATGTGTTGTTGTTTTCATCCAGTATCATTCCATCTCCTCAAGTTCTTGTTCATTTCCTTCCATTTTCAGACGGAGTGCTGTCCAAATTATTTCGTTCTTATTCCTTCTCAATCTTGGTTAAACGGAGTGGTTTTGAAATTCTTTCGTCATCCGTGAGCTCTTGTTTCATGTCTTTCAACATGCAAGGTTCTCATAATGTTCCTTGTTCCTCCTTTTTACCGGAGTGCTCTTAACTTCGTTCATCTCTGTTGTTCTTTCTTTCAAGATTGTTCAACCTCTCAAGGTTCTTTGGTTTCACTCGTCTGTCAAAGAAGCAACTTTGTTTTACCTCTTCCTCTTCCGTTTTTACCCGGTGTTATCTCTAGGATCTCGGGTCGAGATCCTCTGTTAGTGTGGGAGAGTTGTGACGCCCGAAGACCGACGTCCCAGAAGATTCCAGAAGATTCCCGAAGATTCCAGATGTTCAGGGTTCCCCTTTTGTTTCATTTGTGATTGTGTTATTTATTTTCGCATTGCATCATGTCATCATGCCATCATGTCATTTTTATTTTGCATCTCAACCTAAATAAATCGTGTGGACCTTCGGTCCATTTAAATCGAGGGAAGAATGACTTCTCTTTATAACATATGCCCTCCCGATATCTAGGGAGCTATATTAATAATATTCCATTCGTTGGAATTAACCCAACACACTTGCATAATTTCCCCCATGCCTATTTCACTTCGAGTTTCTCCATCTAAACCTTGCCAATAATTCTTTTCCGTTGTTTCGAGGTCCTTCCAAAAACCCTCCAACCATTTTAATTAAATTCCTCACATTTTTGTGAGTCCAGGGAATTTTACCCATGCCCTAACTCTATTTCTAGCACCTTCCTTCTTTTCTTTCTTGTTGTTGTTTTTTTTCTGTTTTAATTTAGAAAACAGCAGCAGTTTTAATAAATAGAAGAGAGCAGCCAGGCCAATAGGCCCATCTCCTTCCTCCCTCCTTGGCCCAAGGCCATTCTGGCCCAGCCGCCTCAGCCTTTGGCCCACTGGCCCGATCTCCCCCGAAACCCTAGCCCGCAGCTCTCCCTCTCCCGTCGCTCCCTCTTTTCCCTCTGTCCGCCGCACCTCTCGTCTCGTTCCCTCGCTCGATCGATCGCATCTCCCTCTTCTCCTCTCCCCTCGCGCCGATCTCCCAGGCCTCTCCCTCGATCCCGTCCCCAGCCAGCCGCGGCCATGAGCAGCTCCGAGCAAAGGCCCTGTCCTTTTCCAGATCGTCGTCGCCCGCAGCCTTTTTGTCCTTTTTGTTGTTTTTGTTACTGCTGTTGTTTTCGCCAAGTGTTCCTTACGGTGTGACCAAGACAGGCAAGATCGACGCAAGAACCGAATGGCTACGAGCTCCGTGTACGACTACATGAACGAGTACACGGCGACCCGACCAAGTACCCCCTCCGATGACAAGCACATCTACGAACAGGAACGCCTACACGACGACCGACTCGACAAGTACCACTACTTCCACTACCGTCGCCGGAAGCGCCAAGTACCACGACTACTCGGAGACCCCAAGTACCACTACCGTCGCCCCGTGTACCTCTACGGAACAACTACTTCCTCTTCGCAAACGTGAACCACTACTTCCTCTCCGAACGTGAACGCCTTCTTCCTCTACGTCTCGAACCGCCCCGAAACGCACGCTTCAAAGGTATAACGAGACGACCCCGAGACGTGCCCGTGACCGAATGCTTGTTGTGTTGTATGAAATGTTTCCCGTGTGTGCTCCGTGCCCGTTTCGTCCGTTTGTCATGTTCCTCGGTTGCCTCGTCACCGACTCGTGGGAACCCGGTAACGGGATCGCCCCACCTTTCATCTCGTTGACTCGCTCACGCCCTCTTTCCTTTTGCACCGGTCTCTCAACGAGATACCGGAACCGATATGACGCGTTGCATCATTTTCGGATCGTTGCCGTGGCACCCTTTTCTTTCCACCACGGCGACAAATGCTTCATATCTTCATGTCAACCCTTTTAATAAATTGCATAAAACTTGATCATGTCATCCGCATCATGTTAACAACATTAATATGTGTGAATTGTTGTTTGCTTTATAATTGCTAAACATGCTCATGGGGATTTTCCGGATATGTTGTTGTTATTTTTCCGGCCTCATTTAAAATGCCTAAATAGTGTAGTTTTATTATGCTTCACCTCTTGCCATGTTAAAACATTTAATCTTGTCTTGTAAATAACGAGAGTCAAATTAAATAATTAAATGTGGTGTTTTGTCAATATGCAACTTGTTGCATATTGAGCTCCACTTAACTTGTAGTGTTGTTTGTGCACTTTGCCATGCCATGCATATTTAAACCGGACATGCATCATACTTGTTTGTGCATCGTATGCCATGTTAATGCTTGTATGTTTACCGTGTTGTTTCTTTCTTTCCGGTTGCTTCTCTTGTTAGCTTCGGTTTCGTTCCGGAGTTGTGAGGATTCTCTCGACTGTTGCTCCGTCTTCTTCGTGGACCCGTTCTTCTCCCTTGTGGAATCCCAGGCAAGATGGCCGAACCCGGATACCATTACTATCTTTGCCTACTTCTAGTAGTTCCGCTCTATAGTTTTGCCTCGATGCCCATGATTTTTCTGTCAGCCTCCTATTGTAACCATGAACCTGTCTAACCACGCTACCTATGCAAACCGTTGCCCGGCTAAGTACGCTTCGCTCAGCCCTTCTTATAGCATTGCTAGTTGCAGGTGAAGATCGAAGATGCTCGCTTCATGTTGAAGTTTGGTTGGGTTATATCACACTATATAAATGCTTAAATGAAATCATCTATATATTGGCAAGGGTGGAAGGCTAAGCCTTTTGCTTGGTGATTTGTTCCACTCATGCCGTTAGGAACCGTATAAACCGGTGTTATGTTCCTTGATTATGCGTTCCTAACACGGTTGGGGTGTATGGGACCCCCTTGATAAACCGCTAAGTGCTAAGTCTTTTCCAACAAGTCCCAACATTGGTACTATTCGCCTAATAACTAATAAAACTTACATAAGGGTCTTGCAAACCCTCTTTTATTTTAATTCCACAACCCCGGGCCAGTGCTCCACATGAGTGTTGGTCCGAAACGGGGGTTACGCGGGGCCACCACGAGGAAACTCGAGGTTTGGTAAAAACCCGTGGGATCGCCCATCCGGTCGTGTCCTGAGACTAGATACGCGCGGCTACCTATCAGGGTGTCGACACGCCGGGAGGATTTGCTGGATTAGCCTTACCTTAGTTCGGTTTAACTTGAGCACGGGATTCCGAGAATACTCGGGTCTTCCCACCTATGGAGTTGCGACTCCGCGGATCGTGGGCTTGTAATGGGTCAAGTTGGAACACCCCTGAAGGGTTTGAACTTTCGAAAGCCGTGCCCGCGGTTATGTGGCAGATGGGAGCTTGTTAATATCCGGTTGTAGAAAACTTGACACAATGTTCTAATACACTACCAGCGTGTGTACTGTGACTATCAATTTCCGAATAGGGATTCGGGAGTTGAACACGGTGGGGTTAGGTTTGACCGGCTTTAGTTAGGATCACTTCGTGATCATCTTTCGACCGAGGCACCTTCTCTTCTCGCTCTCGTATACGTAAGCTAGTTGCTAGTTGCTGCTGCAGACACTTATTCTTTTCTTCAGCCTTATCCTCTCCCAAGGCTTAAATAGTCGTGTTACCCGAGAACGGGATTGCTGAGTCCTCTGTGGCTCACAGTTACTTCACCACACCAGATGCAGGTTCAGCCGAGTTTGATGCAGGAGTTGGACCCGTTCTTCACCGGAAGTTTGATGAAGAGCGTGGTCGTTTGCTTGTGACGTTTCGACGATCAGTGGTGGTTTCTACTAGGATTCGATCCTGACCTGTGGCTTTATGTTGTTTTGGTATCTTTCTTTTGGATCTTCGCCCGTAGTCGGGTTGTGATGTTTTGGATGATGATTGCTTATGTAATGTATTGTGTGAAGTGGCGAGTGTAAGCCAACTATCTCCTTTTGCAATTTAATCCCTCTTTTACATGAGTTGTGCAAAGATACCAAACTTGAGATCATTCTAGGATGGGCTTATACCTTTAAGTCGTGCCTCGACGCGTAGGAGGTATAGTCCCATACTGGGCATTACAAGTTGGTATCATAGCCTTCTTCGACCTAGAAGCCCCCACTGATTGATCGAATCGTTGACGGTTGAGTCTAGGCACACACTGAAAATGTTTTGAGTCCTATATTTATATCGGAGAGTAGGATTTCTTTTGCTCCTCATCTCTTTTCACTCTGGTGAGGACTCCTGACGATTACTTTTGTCTCTTCTTTTCTCAAAAATGCACCAAATTTTTTTAGGATCTCGCGAGTATTGTTTGGATTGTTCCGATGTCTTTGTGACGAGAACATTGTTCTCGATGCCACCTGTCATTAGGGGTTGTGGCAGTGTCCCGGGGTGTTGAGCTCCGAGGTGTTGTCGTCACAAATCCATCGCGACAGTACTAGAATACTTAAGACGGCCGACATCGAAAACTCTCCTATGCGGTTAGTGGCAAGATAACCCCGACATCACCCAGTACTGGGGAGGTAGCTCGAGAGTATTGCCATAGCTTGTATAGTGGATGCGTTTCGAAGGTCCGAGGTAAACAGTTTCCGAGAAAGACTGGTTATGTGTTGAAGGATGGATACACCTGGATGTAGGTTTAGAGTTGATTGCGCGGTGCTTCCCGTGTATCCCCAACACCTGATTGCATAACTGGAAACTTTCGGAAATCTATAGGTGGGTTCATCTAGTAGTTCTAGGCATTCTTCCAACGGATGCACGATATGAAGTTCGGGGTTCTACATTGAGTGAAGTGGTTTTATGGACTTGTTCTGATCGGGAGTTGCATCTTAAAGGGTCCTTGGCTATGCTGATCCGGGGATGACAAAACCCTTTTGTAACACGTTCCATGAGCTTTCAGCACGAATATGTCGGACGAAGCTTCTATCTTGTATTTGTTCTATTTGTTCCTTGTTCATTTTTATTTTCATTTTGTTCTCCAAGTGGCTTCTCGACAAGTTGATGTACCTGCGGAATTCATTCGTTCAATTCTTTGCTCGGATGATATTGTGAAAATGATGCTGCGAAATATCTATCCTTTGTTCTTGTTTTGATTCTGATATTCGAGTTGCTTCGATGTCAAATGTTGATTCCATACCTTTCCTAATCGGTGTTCTCATATTTCTATGAGAGTGCTAATTCTTCTTGACCATCGAGATGGTCATGTTAAATCCTTTTCAACCGGTGTGCCTTCTTTTCAAGTTATTCCATACGGACACCGTTGAGAAATCTGACGATTTGTCTGTTTCATTCGTCCCAAGTTGTCTTTGTTTTCCCCACCCTCCCACCCTTTTCTTTTATAGCCATAATTGTTAATGAAGTATCCATTTTATTCATGTGATATTTCTTCATTCTTTTCCTTCAATGTTCTTATCCGGTGATTTATCGTGAAGATGCTCAAGAGCTTCAAGCTCATCATTCTTTTGTTCTTAAATTCTGCCGGTGGATGTAATTCAAGATTTCGGTGTTGACTTATCCTTTTCCTCATTTCATAATGCTTTCTTATTCCGGTGCACCAATTAGTCATTCTCCTCTTGCTATTCATACCCGGAGTGCTGAAGATTCATAATTCCATTCTTAATCCGTTCAAATTATTTTGAGGATTGTCATCTTACTCAAGCCATTTAATTCAACCGGTGCAATATCTCTTAAGCAATCTTTCCCAACGGTGATTTCTTTGAGTGGGCCCTAACCCACAGGTCTTTTCCCAGGATCTTACCTGACTCTTCTAATTTTTCTGGAGTTATACTCAAATTCTTTTCAAAGTGTGACGTAAGAATGATTTCCATCAGTCACATGCCTTCTCCAAGCTTGTTTTCAATTATTTCCATCTTTAGCTCCACCTTCCTCTTGTCATTCGTCCGGAGTATCTCGATATTCTTCATGGCTTTTCTCGTCTTCTTTCTCAACATTTGGAGACCGGAGAAGTGCTTCTCTTAAATCTTGGCCCGTTCTCTTGAAGATTCGTGGTTCTAGCTTCATGCCATCCTCATTATTGTTTTGATTGTGAGGAATTCTTTTATACCACCCGAAGCATTTCTTGAATTCTTTTCTTTGTGATCCTCCAAAGGCCATCATTTCAGAAGATTTCTTCGTTCTCAGTTTTCAACTTCGTCCTCCAAATATTCTTCATTGATGTCTCTTCGTTCGTCTCCTTATTCTCACGGTGGTTCTTTCAAGTTTTTCTCTTCCTTTGTTATCATTTTAATTCATTTGTTCTTTTCACAATCCTACCGGTGCTTCGTTGAATATTTATCCAAGGTGGTGCTAGACCTCTCTTTAATTCTTTGCAACGAGAATAAGTAGTATGCCAAATCCTTTGGTTGTCATCAATTTAAATGGATGAAGGATATGCATGACATAATTCTTATTCTTATTCCTTCAAGGTGATTTAATTCTTTTGTCTGGAGTTTGTTCATCATATATATTCTCCATTCTAAGTTGTTCATCTTGTTTTCCGGAGCTCCAAATTATTTTAATTATCATTCCAAAGCTCCATCTAATTCATAGCATGCCTTGAATCTTATTCTTTTCATCTTTCACTTCTCTTGTTTCATTACCGGAGTTCTTCATGGTGGTTCATCATCATTTAATTCATCCTTCAAGTCTTCATCAAGATTCTTGTAGGAGGAGCTCAAATATTTCTTCTTCTTGCATTTTGAAGTGCAATTCTTTCTCCCTTATCTTTTCAGATGGTGTTATGTCATTCTTGACAATTCCTTCATGTTTCATGATTCACAAGTTGTCAAGAATGAGATATTTAAAACCATCATTTTCCTTGTTCAGGAGATCGTTTCAACCCTTTAATTATTCGTTGGAGTTATCTTGGGTTGTATTTCACCTAAAAGCTTTCCCTGAGAATTGTTGCTATTATGGTGCTTAATAATGACGCAAGCTCTTCATTTATCCTCCCGGTAAGATAAGTTTTTCGTCTCCTTGTTGATCTCAATCCAATCAATTGTTTAAGTTAGTGGCTCGTTGTCACCTCTTAATTTTGAGATGTTTTCCATAAGCCCACAACGAGCTTATTCTTTTTGTTGTTGATTTTTCCATCAACTCTATTCAACCCTTCTTCGTAAGGATGCTCTTCAATTCAATTTTGAGAGAAGTTGTCATTTTCTTCTCCGTTCTTTCTTCCCAACGTTCTAGCATATATTCTTCATTCCGGAGGCATTGTAATGTTGCTCTCTCCAAACCATCATATCGTTTTTATCAAGATCATATTCTCCCTTGCTTGTCATTTTAACCGGAGTGTTGTATTCTTCATTCTAGTTCTCTCATCTTATCAAGTTTTGCCTATTCTTTTATCGGAGTGCTGTCTGAATCTTTCTTACCTCTTGTGCCATTCTTTCAATTGTTTCAGAAGCTATGTGTTGTTGTTTTCATCCAGTATCATTCCATCTCCTCAAGTTCTTGTTCATTTCCTTCCATTTTCAGACGGAGTGCTGTCCAAATTATTTCGTTCTTATTCCTTCTCAATCTTGGTTAACCGGAGTGGTTTTGAAATTCTTTCGTCATCCGTGAGCTCTTGTTTCATGTCTTTCAACATGCAAGGTTCTCATAATGTTCCTTGTTCCTCCTTTTTACCGGAGTGCTCTTAACTTCGTTCATCTCTGTTGTTCTTTCTTTCAAGATTGTTCAACCTCTCAAGGTTCTTTGGTTTCACTCGTCTGTCAAAGAAGCAACTTTGTTTTACCTCTTCCTCTTCCGTTTTTACCCGGTGTTATCTCTAGGATCTCGGGTCGAGATCCTCTGTTAGTGTGGGAGAGTTGTGACGCCCGAAGACCGACATCCCAGAAGATTCCAGAAGATTCCCGAAGATTCCAGATGTTCAGGGTTCCCCTTGTGTTTCATTTGTGATTGTGTTATTTATTTTCGCATTGCATCATGTCATCATGCCATCATGTCATTTTTATTTTGCATCTCAACCTAAATAAATCGTGTGGACCTTCGGTCCATTTAAATCGAGGGAAGAATGACTTCTCTTTATAACATATGCCCTCCCGATATCTAGGGAGCTATATTAATAATATTCCATTCGTTGGAATTAACCCAACACACTTGCATAATTTCCCCATGCCTATTTCACTTCGAGTTTCTCCATCTAAACCTTGCCAATAATTCTTTTCCGTTGTTTCGAGGTCCTTCCAAAAACCCTCTAGCCATTTTAATTAAATTCCATACATTTTTGTGAGTCCAGGGAATTTTACCCATGCCCTAACTCTATTTCTAGCACCTTCCTTCTTTTCTTTCTTGTTGTTGTTTTTTCTGTTTTAATTTAGAAAACAGCAGCAGTTTTAATAAACAGAAGAGAGCAGCCAGGCCAATAGGCCCATCTCCTTCCTCCCTCTTTGCCCCAAGGCCATTCTGGCCCAGCCGCCTCAGCCTTTGGCCCACTGGCCCGATCTCCCCGAAACCCTAGCCCGCAGCTCTCCCTCTCCCGTCGCTCCCTCTTTTCCCTCTGTCCGCCGCACCTCTCGTCTCGTTCCCTCGCTCGATCGATCGCATCTCCCTCTTCTCCTCTCCCCTCGCGTCGATCTCCTAGGCCTCTCCCTCGATCCCGTCCCCAGCCAGCCGCGGCCATGAGCAGCTCCGAGCAAAGGCCCTGTCCTTTTCCAGATCGTCGTCGCCCGTAGCCTTTTTGTCCTTTTTGTTGTTTTTGTTACTGCTGTTGTTTTCGCCAAGTGTTCCTTATGGTGTGACCAAGACAGGCAAGATCGACGCAAGAACCGAACGGCTACGAGCTCCGTGTACGACTACATGAACGAGTACACGGCGACCCGACCAAGTACCCCCTCCGATGACAAGCACATCTACGAACGGGAACGCCTACACGACGACCGACTCGACAAGTACCACTACTTCCACTACCGTCGCCGGAAGCGCCAAGTACCACGACTACTCGGAGACCCCAAGTACCACTATCGTCGCCCCGTGTACCTCTACGGAACAACTACTTCCTCTTCGCAAACGTGAACCACTACTTCCTCTCCGAACGTGAACGCCTTCTTCCTCTACGTCTCGAACCGCCCTGAAACGCACGCTTCAAAGGTATAACGAGACGACCCCGAGACGTGCCCGTGACCGAATGCTTGTTGTGTTGTATGAAATGTTTCCCGTGTGTGCTCCGTGCCTGTTTCGTCCGTTTGTCATGTTCCTCGGTTGCCTCGTCACCGACTCGTGGGAACCCGGTAACGGGATCGCCCCACCTTTCATCTCGTTGACTCGCTCACGCCCTCTTTCCTTTTGCACCGGTCTCTCAACGAGATACCGGAACCGATATGACGCGTTGCATCATTTTCGGATCGTTGCCGTGGCACCCTTTTCTTTCCACCACGGCGACAAATGCTTCATATCTTCATGTCAACCCTTTTAATAAATTGCATAAAATTTGATCATGTCATCCGCATCATGTTAACAACATTAATATGTGTGAATTTTTGTTTGCTTTATAATTGCTAAACATGCTCATGGGGATTTTCCGGATATGTTGTTGTTATTTTTCCGGCCTCATTTAAAATGCCTAAATAGTGTAGTTTTATTATGCTTCACCTCTTGCCATGTTAAAACATTTAATCTTGTCTTGTAAATAACGAGAGTCAAATTAAATAATTAAATGTGGTGTTTCGTCAATATGCAACTTGTTGCATATTGAGCTCCACTTAACTTGTAGTGTTGTTTGTGCACTTTGCCATGCCATGCATATTTAAACCGGACATGCATCATACTTGTTTGTGCATCGTATGCCATGTTAATGCTTGTATGTTTACCGTGTTGTTTCTTTCTTTCCGGTTGCTTCTCTTGTTAGCTTCGGTTTCGTTCCGGAGTTGTGAGGATTCTCTCGACTGTTGCTCCGTCTTCTTCGTGGACCCGTTCTTCTCCCTTGTGGAATCCCAGGCAAGATGACCGAACCCGGATACCGTTACTATCTTTGCCTATTGCTAGTAGTTCCGCTCTATAGTTTTGCCTCGATGCCCATGATTTTTCTGTCAGCCTCCTATTGTAACCATGAACCTGTCTAACCACCCTACCTATGCAAACCGTTGCCTGGCTAAGTACGCTTCGCTCAGCCCTTCTTATAGCATTGCTAGTTGCAGGTGAAGATCGAAGATGCTCGCTTCATGTTGAAGTTTGGTTGGGTTATATCACACTATATAAATGCTTAAATGAAATCATCTATATATTGGCAAGGGTGGAAGGCTAAGCCTTTTGCTTGGTGATTTGTTCCACTCATGCCGTTAGGAACCGTATAAACCGGTGTTATGTTCCTAGATTATGTGTTCCTAACACGGTTGGGTGTATGGGACCCCCTTGATAAACCGCTAAGTGCTAAGTCTTTTCCAGCAAGTCCCAACATTGGTACTATTCGCCTAATAACTAATAAAACTTGCATAAGGGTCTTGCAAACCCTATTTTATTTTAATTCCACAACCCCGGGCCAGTGCTCCACATGAGTGTTGGTCCGAAACGGGGGTTACGCGGGGCCACCACGAGGAAACTCGAGGTTTGGTAAAAACCCGTGGGATCGCCCATCCGGTCGTGTCCTGAGACTAGATACGCGCGGCTACCTATCAGGGTGTCGACACGCCGGGAGGATTTGCTGGATTAGCCTTACCTTAGTTCGGTTTAACTTGAGCACGGGATTCCGAGAATACTCGGGTCTTCCCACCTATGGAGTTGCGACTCCGCGGATCGTGGGCTTGTAATGGGTCAAGTTGGAACACCCCTGCAGGGTTTGAACTTTCGAAAGCCGTGCCCGCGGTTATGTGGCAGATGGGAGCTTGTTAATATCCGGTTGTAGAAAACTTGACACAATGTTCTAATACACTACCAGCGTGTGTACTGTGACTGTCAATTTCCGAATAGGGATTCGGGAGTTGAACATGGTGGGGTTATGTTTGACCGGCTTTAGTTAGGATCACTTCGTGATCATCTTTCGACCGAGGCACCTTCTCTTCTTGCTCTCGTATACGTAAGCTAGTTGCTAGTTGCTCCTGCAGACACTTATTCTTTTCTTCAGCCTTATCCTCTCCCAAGGCTTAAATAGTCGTGTTACCCAGGAACGGGATTGCTGGGTCCTCTGTGGCTCACAGTTACTTCACCACACCAGATGCAGGTTCAGCCGAGTTTGATGCAGGAGTTGGACCCGTTCTTCACCGGAAGTTCGATGAAGAGCGTGGCCGTTTGCTTGTGACGTTTCGACGATCAGTAGTGGTTTCTACTAGGATTCGATCCTGACCTGTGGCTTTATGTTGTTTTGGTATCTTTCTTTTGGATCTTCGCCCGTAGTCGGGTTGTGATGTTTTGGATGATGATTGCTTATGTAATGTATTGTGTGAAGTGGCGAGTGTAAGCCAACTATCTCCTTTTGCAATTTAATCCCTCTTTTACATGAGTCGTGCAAAGATACCAAACTTGAGATCATTCTAGGATGGGCTTATACCTTTAACTCATGCCTCGACACGTAGGAGGTATAGTCCCATCCTGGGCATTACACACAGGTCCACGGGACCTCGCCGTTCCCCTATATATAGGACCCCCCGAGCCCTCCACTCAGCACCAATGGCCTCTCCTCATCCCCAGCAGCACTCCAACACTGCTAGTTCATCCCCGAAGAGCCCGAGTGCTCGGGATCGACCGGAGCTCCGCCGCGTCGGGCAGCCGGCGATCTCGCAGTACGGGCCTCCTCCGCCCCTCCTTTAGCTCGATTTAGAACCGCCATGCATCACTGATGCGTTCCCCTCCTTTTTCCCCTTCTGCAGCTACCGGAAACGAGCTAGCCAGCAGGTTCCCGACGGCCCTCTGCCGTCCCACCTCGCCGCCGACGAACCCGACCTCCCCGGCGTGCCGCACCACCACCACTACCTCCGCAACTCGTCGCTGAACCCGTCCCTGCCCTCCGTTGCCATCGCCGTGGCCGGAATCGTCGCCGGTGAGCTCGCCGTGGCCGTGGCCGTGAGGTTGAAGATGACAGGCGGGCCCCGCCTGTCATCCTCACCCCTCTCTCCCTCTCCTCACAGCCGCTGACCGCCAGGCCCCGCCCGTCAGGTTTGTAAACCTGACGTGCGCGCGCTGGCGCCCGTGCGGCTGGGCTGGATGCCCTGGGCCGTGCACTGTGGCCACTCTGGCCCAGTTGCACAGGGCATTTTCTTCTTTTCTTTTCTATAATTATTTCAAATAATTTTACAGAAATGAATATTGGTCCAAATGAAATAATTCCAACTCCAAAAATCTTGTAATATTCCAACCTATTTAATGGTGTCACTTTCACACATATCCATGCAACTTTTCTGTTCTGTTCAAATTTAAATTCAAATTTGAGCATTAAAACTCCTGTTCAAAAATCCTTAGATTCCATTCTGTTACTCCAAAACTCCAACTAAGAATTTTCTCCATCTTAGTTTTCCCTCTAGTATTTTACAAAAATAAGTTGACATTTTTCTGAGCACTTTGAATTTTCTGTTTTTATTGTGGTCTTATTTTCCCGTTGTTATTATGCGACATATAGATACCGTATTTGACGAAGCTGCTGAAGAAGGAGAAGGAGAAGGATTTGAAGACTTTGAAGACCAAGCCAATCCAGGCAAGCAGCCCTTTGACCATGATACACTTGTTCTTCGGAACCCGTTTGTTTCCGATGCATGATGATAGCATTACAATGGTGACTTAGTTGAACCACCACATGATGCATGCTTTGATCTTGATCTTGCTATATGCTAGATGACATGCAAATAGTATGTAGTGATGCTTAGTGATGCATGTGTGGTATGAACCTTCGTGGTTGAAATCTTTGCATAAATCCCATCGGGTGCCCCTAATGCCCGAGGGTGATGTTGAGTTAGGTCATCACTTGAGGAAGAAGTGATGTGCCGGTAAATCTTGTGCATGGGTGAAATAATGGATTAGATTTATGTGTGACTACCGTCCCAACCAAACATGTGCAACCACACTACCCCTTATGGGACGGGGCTTTACTGATTACTTAGGTCGATACTAGCATGGTGCCCTCATTACTAGTGACGGGAAGACTTGAGGTCTTTCCCGGGACGGGGTCGTGCTTGGATAGACGACCATGACTGTTTTCACAGGGCACCGGACACACCGTTGGTCCCTTCGGATACGCGTGACATTGAAATTAGGGCAAGTCCCGTGATCTATTGTTTGTACCCGAGGGCCGTGTACCAATGAGTGGACTCTATGTTAGTATCGTCTAAGGAAAGATAATGTCCGGGTGCTTCCCCCGAGTACTTGAGGTACTGCGGGATCGTGGATGACACGAAAGCTTCCCGGATCTTGTGGGTAAAGTGCGCAGCCTCTGCAGAGTGTAAAACTATTCGAATAGCCGTGTCCACGGTCATGGACAGTTGGGTGGTGCTACTTAAACTATGTCCAGAATTTTACTTCATCGGTGAAAGTGTGTGAATGATGAGTCAAGGTGGAGACTTGACTCGATGAGTTGAATCATATTCATGTTGATATCGGTAACCTGTTTTCGAGGTTACGTGAACTCGTTGATGCATACACTTGATGGTAGGATGTATATTCTAGCCCATTGCTAGATTGCTCATTATTATTCAATTGCATTGTTACTTGAACCACATCATGGGTTGCTTGCGAGTACATTCAAAGTACTCATTGGCTTGCCACTGGTTATTTAATTGGCTAGGCATGGAGGAACAGGAATTTGAGGAAGAGTTCTTTGGAGACGAACATGCGAACTAGGACGCTTTCCCAGTCAGAATGCCTGTAGGGTTAAGGCAGATGGCGTGGGTACTACCTATCGTCGAAGACTTCCGCTACTTAAGATATTTGCTATTCAGCCCGTGAGGCTTTATCTATGTATGACTTGGCCATAATGGCCTTAATTTGTGTAAAACGATATGTATGGATGTAAGACTCTTGTTATTCAGCTTCTGTGTGTTCAGTGAGCATTGATCTCTGGGATCACTGTACACGTGCATTCGGTGATCTCGACTTCTAAGTCGGGGTCCCCACAGGGATCCATCACGGAGGCCTTCATCATCATCATCATCGCCCTCACCATGAGTTGTGAGTAGTTTACCACAGACCTTCGGGTCCATAGCTAGTATCTAGAAGGCTTCTTCTCTCTCTCCGGATCTCAATACAAAGTTCTCCTCGGTCTTCGAGGAGATCTATTCGATGTAATCTCTTTTTGCGGTGTGTTTGTCGAGATCCGATGAATTGTCAGTTTATGATCAAGGTTATCTATGAAAGATATTTGGTTCTTCTCTGAAATTTTTATGTGTGCTCATAATATCCTTGCAAGTCTCTTCGAATTATTGGTTTGGTTTGGCCTACTAGATCTATAGTTCTTGCAATGGGAGAAGTGCTTGGCTTTGGATTCAATCTTGGGGTGTCCTTTCCCAGTGACAGTAGGGGCAGCAAGGCACGTATTGTATTGTTGCCATCGAGGATAAAAAATGGGGTTTTCATCATATTGCTTGAGTTTATCCCTCTACATCATGTCATCTTGCTTAAGGTGTTACTCTGTTCGTATGAACTCAATACACTAGATGCATGCTAGATAGCGGTCGATGTGTGGAGTAATAGTATAGTAGATACAGGCAGGAGTCGGTCTACTTTTCTCGGACGTGATGCCTATATACAATGATCATGCCTAGATAGTCTCATAATTATTCACTTTTCTATCAATTGCTCGACAGTAATTTATTTACCCGCCGTAGAATATCGCTATCATGAGAGAAGTCACTAGAGAAAACTATGGCCCCGGGTCTATCTTTATCGTATTACTTTCCCGTCAACTAGCCAATTTCTTTTGCCGTTGTTTATTTGCTGTTTTATTAAACCAAAAATATTATCTTATCATCTCTATCATATCTCACTATCGTAAGTGACCGTAAAGGGATTGACAACCCCTTATCGCGTTGGCTGCGAAGTTCTTATTTGTTTGTGCAGGTGCGAGGGACTGGCGTGTGGTCTCCTACTGGATTGATACCTTGGTTCTCAAAAACTGAGGGAAATACTTACGCTACTATGCTGCATCTCCCTTTCCTCTTTGAGGGAATACAACGCAAGCTCAAGAGGTAGCAAGGACCACCGCTCGGCTACTGCTGAAACCCGACATGAGAAATGCAAGACCCAAATCGAAGCGGTAGTAGAGCGGTACTGGAGTGGTACTACCGCCTGTCGCTACAGGTGGTACTACCGCTGCCGACCATGGTACTATTGCAGGTGCAACAAGAAATCCCCAAGCAAAGCAGATTCAACAAGAAAAATCAGAACTGCCATAACTTCTGCATATAAGCTCTGAATTGAGCAAACTCAAGCTTGTTGGATAGATGATGACGAGTAGCATCCAAACAGAAGAACCGACATGACCTCCAACATCGAAAACATCATAGAAGAAGCAAGTGAACTCCGTTTTCAACTCGAGCTTGTCAAGAAGATGACCAAAAGCTTCAAATCTCACAGGGAGAAAAACCAAACAAGAACCAATAAAGATGATGCAAGGATGCAATGATTTGAGCTCTCTATGAATGATATGATCAAGCTACTCACTTGAGAGCCCCCCTTGATAGTATGACAATCGATCCAATAACCCGGTCTCCCAACAACTACC
>LR738713.1:167301391-167335828 GCA_902687465.1 Secale cereale | reverse complement strand
CTGTTTTTGGAGGTCAGCTTTGTCACGAGAAAGAAAATGTAAATGTAACAGATTTGGAGGGTGTTTGCGGATAAGAGCCGATTCTCCGAGGGCTGGAATGGAAAACGTGGTCGTAGTAGTGTATACGTAGTTGGGATTGGAATTGGATAGTTTAGCCCTAACCGGTTTATTTAACTCGTGTTGTTGTTGTTGTTGTTGTTGTTTTTTATTTATATTTTGTTGCATGAATTGTTTTTCTCATCTTTGGTGGATTTCCCTCACATTTTCCGTTCCTTTATCCTTTTCCTTGTGAGGTCAACGCTGAGATCATCGATAACGTGTTTGACTTAGAGTGAGCATCGCACGAAGCATGAACTAGTTGGCTGACTAGCGGAGCGTGGAAGGCGAGAATTCGAGCGGTATGCTAGTGTAAAGAGGATGTGAATGATTTTGTGGCATTATCCTCTAAAAATTATCACGAATGCGCAAATTAGGAGGAGTCTGTAAGTGCATCTAGTGCCACCCCTAGTTGGTTTTGAAGTATTGACGACAAACCTGGTTGAGGGACTAATGCGTTTGTGAGAATTGCAGGATAACACATGTAGTAGTCCCTCATTGATTCGGTTTACCTACCTGAGATGACCCCTAAAAATGTATGAAGACATTAACGACAATGGTGGTATATGAAGATATTCATATTGAAAACTATGACGAGAGAAGACATTGTGTGAAGACTATGGAGCGCGAAGACTTAGACGTTTCATTGTTTCCTTTTCTTCTTTGTTGAGTCATAGGAATCACCGCACTGTTAAGTGGAGCCCAAGTGAACAAAGTCAGAGTGACTGAAGTGATGCTCAACCAAATCCTATGTCTTCGAGCGAAGACAATGAGAGCAAATCTTATCCAGAGCTGGATGAGTCAGCTTTACTTGTAGCCCAAGTAAAGTTGCCGTGTGTGTTTGAAATCTGACCGTTGGAACACGTGTCAGTTCCTTAGTGACCCAGGGTCACTTCGGACAAATCAGGTCGGGTTGACTAGTGGCTATAAATAGCCCACCCCTACACCATAAATTGGTGGCTGCTCAGAGTTATTACACGGCTTTTGTCGTTTGAGAGCAACCCACCTCCGAAGCATTTGAGAGAGATCCTTGCGAGGACAAAGCCCAAACACCCAGAGCCAAAAAATGTTAGGCATCACTGAAGTCTTTCTGTCTGCGTGATCAGAAGACTTGTTACACTTGAGGATTGTGAATCCTCCAGCCGGTTAGGCGTCACGTTCTGAGCATCCAAGAGTCATTGTGGATCGCCGGTGAACGAAGTCTGTGAAGGTTTGAAAGTCTACCTTGAAGACTTACCAGAGTGATTGGGCGAGGACTAGGTGTCCTTAGCTCAAGGGGAATAAGGTGAAGATGCGGTCTTCTGAGTTAAATCTTAGCCTCCCTAACCAGACGTACAGTTGTCACAGCAACTGGAACTGGTCTAACAAATCACTGTCTCCCCAAGCTACTGGTTCTATCCCTTCCTTCTCTTTACTTACTGTCTCTCTTTGTGAAGTCATTGCATGCTTGCCTTATCTGTTTGACTTCACTGTGTGACTACCTTTTCTGATTGGCTTCATACAATCTTCCATCCTGATCCATACTGCCTAGCTGCTATTAGTCTTTGTGTTTTCACCTCATTGAATACTTGACTATGGCTTGTCTAGTGTAGTCTACCTTCCGCTGCATATAAATAGGATCGGTTCTATTGTTTGTCTTCGAAACTTCCATGTTTTGAAGTCTTTCATAAAAATCGCCTATTCACCCCCTCTAGTCGATATACAACACTTTCAATTGGTATCAGAGCAAGGTACTCCCTTGTTCTGTGTGATCCGGTTTAACCACCTGGAGTTTTAGCTATGTTGATTGCAGGGATAATCAAAGTCTCCGCTGCGTGCCCCGTCTTTGATGGCACTGAATACCCCTACTGGAAGAAAAAGATGCGCATGCATCTTGAAGCCATTGATGTGGACCTCTGGTTTGTCGTCAAGAACGGCGTTCCCAAGACTGGTGAAGGTCTCACCCCTGCTGATGTCAAGAAACTCGTTCAACTGGATTCCACTGCCAAGAATATCATCTGTGGTCATCTGATCAAAGGACAATATGGTCATGTGAGTGCTCTGGAAACGTCGAAGCAAGTCTGGGACTGGCTCTCTAAGGCCAACGAAGGTGTCTCAACCCAGAGAGATCAAAGGATCAATATCCTTCGCAACCTCTTCAATCGCTTCAAGAGACACGTGAGAATATCCAGCACACGTTCGATCGCCTCACTGACATCACAAATGAGCTTCAGGCACTTGGCGCCACTGAGATCACCAAGCATGAAATCGTCAAGACTCCTGAGATCACTTGATAGCTCATTTGACATCCTTGCCCTGATGATTCAAGAACACCCTGACTTCAAGACTCGATCCGTTTGACATACTTGAGAGGCTCAACACACATGAGTTCCAGCTATCTGAGAAACGTGACATCTATGGTCCCAACTATGGCCGAACTCGCGCTTTGAAAGCAAAGGCTACTTCCTCATCTGAAGAAGAATCTGACTGCAGTTCTGATGATCCTGAAGACATTGGAAAGGAGCTTGCCATGCTTGTGAAGAAGTTCCAGAAATTCACTAGGAAGAAAGACTTCAGAAAATCTTCACGATCCAACTCAAGAAATGATGAAGCTTCTACCCATGACTACAAGAAGAGAACATATCATAAGTGCAAGAAACCTGGTCATTACATCTCTGAGTGTCCTCAATGGGACAATGATAAGAAGAAGAAGAAGAGCAAGGAATATGATTCTGATGACAAGAAAAAGAAGAAACCCTGAAAGTCTTCATCGAAGTATTCATCACACAAGAAGAATTCATCTGGCAAGGCTCGTGCATTTGTTGGCAAGGAGATGGATTCAGAGGAGGAGTCTGCTTCAGAAGAAGCGGAGGTGGAGTCTGAGGAGGAGTCCGATTCTGGTGTTGCAAGTCTGGCTCTAGCCACAACCTACGTTGCCAAGTCCATCTTCAACACTGAAGACAACGACCCCGTCACCAACGCTGATGATGATGATAACGACGACTCTGCTCCCACCTACTGCTTCATGGCACGCGGTGCCAAGGTAAAATCACGCGATGCTTACTTTCAAACATCCGGTGAAGATGACTCCGATTGTGAATCCAAACCTAGCTACAAAACACTTGCTAAAATTTCCCCTGAACAACAAAAAGCTATGGAACATATTCAAAAACTGTTAGAAAAAAGCGATGATCTGTTGGATGCGGAAATGACCCGTTCTCAGTCCTTAATTGAAGACATAAAAAATCTTCATGTTAAATACGAGGAACTTGAAAGTCTTCATGAATCGCTCTCAAAAACTCATGAAAAGCTTTCCCATGATTATCTTCAAAGGAAGCGAGAACTTGAGAAATTGAAAGCGGCTCATGAAGATCTTCAAAAAGAAAATGAGTCGCTCCGTGCTCGACAGATCAGCTCCGCTCAGGAAGGATTTGAACCACCATATCTAAAATGCATTGAGCGTGATAACGCTACATCTGTTGCTGAATGTTCTACTGCTGCTACTGTCGCAATATCTTCAACTGCTGATGTGGTAACTAACCCCTCAACTGAGGATACCACTACTATTGCTGATGAAAATGCTAGGTTGAAGACTTTGCTTGAAACAGGGATGTACAAAAGCCTCAAAGGGCATCAGACTTTATGTGATGTCCTCAAAAAGCAGATTCTGAACCGAAACCCTAGGAAAGAGGGTGTAGGGTTCGAGAGGAAAATGAATGTTGATGGTTCATACTGTAAGCCTGAGCAGTACCCCAAAACCACGTGGGTTGCTGCAAAGGAACCTTCAGTGGATCCGTCTACCTTATCTGGCTTCACCTGTGCTAATCCTATTATCATTGATGAATCCTTTGATGCAAACTATAAACTATTTAAGGATCAGAATGGTGAAGTGTTTGCCAGGTATATTGGTACTAACTGTAGGAACGGGCCACCTATGAAGAAGATCTGGGTTCCCAAAGGTTGTCTTGAGAAGCTTCCAGTAAATGTCATCATGACACCACCTGGGAAGAAGACAAACCCCAGACCAAAGGCTTCGTACGGTCCTAAGGCTTCATACAGACAGAGGACTCACCTGAGTCACCCTAACGCCAATGTTTTGCAGGGAAATTATACTCAGACCCATGAATATGAGCGTGTTTCCTCAAACAGCTATATTCACAAAACAAAGAACTTTTCTGCTTATTCTTATGAGTATTATTTTCCTACTGCAAGACTATTTGCTAGGGCTCCAAAGCCAAAATTCTCAGATGCTGCTCTTAGACTCATTGCTTCTAAGCCACCCCTGAAGATGTGGGTGGTTAAGAAAAATTAACTTTCTCTTGCAGGGAAAGGTCTCCAGCCGAAAATCAAAGGCGTCTGATGCTATTGCTGGGGACCTAAAACAACTTGTAGGGCGCAAGATCAAATGCCCAAATGGTCTTACTATGTATTTTGTTCCGGAATCACTTGCCAATCATCCTATAAGTCACAACTTGGATCTAAGCTTTCATAATCCGCTTGTACGTCAAATGTTTATGCTTCACAATGACTATTCGTGAAGCCTATCTCCCTAACTGCACTGTAGGGTATGACACAAAAGACTTCAGAATGGATTATGGACAGCGGATGCACTAATCATATGACTGGAGATCGAAGTCTTCTTATGGACTCAACCTTACGTCCATCTGACAAGAGTCACATAACATTTGCTGATACTGGTAAAAGCAAGGTGTTGGGTCTAGGTAGAGTTGCAATCTCAAAGTATCAGCACATGGATAAAGTCATGCTTGTTGAATCCCTTGGTTTCAACTTAATGTCTGTCTCAATGCTTTGTGACTTAAACCTGATTGTGATATTTGGAAAATATCGTTGCCTTGTACTAATGGAATCTGACAAGTCTCTAGTCTTTGAAGCATATCGGAAAGATGATCTGTATATGGTGGATTTCTCAGCAGGACCACAGATGGCCGTATGTCTTCTAGCAAAAGCTTCAGAGTGCTGGCTCTGGCATCGGAGGCTAGGACATGCCGGCATGAGGAACTTGAACACTTTCGCAAAGAAGAAGCATGTCGTAGGCATCGAGGGCATCAAGTTCAAGAAAGATCATCTGTGCGGTGCCTGCGAAGCTGGGAAGATGACTAGGGCCAAGCATCCCTCGAAGACAATCATGACGACATCCCAACCCTTCGAGCTGCTCCACATGGACTTATTTGGCCCTACTCACTACTCCACGTTCACTACCACATCTTGTCTCTATGGCTTCGTCATTGTCGATGATTATTCAAGATACACATGGTGCACATAATTCTCTACAAGACTGAAGTGCAGGATGTCTTCAGACGCTTCGCCAACCGTGCCATGAACAACTATGGTGTCAAGATCAAGCATATCAGAAGTGATAATGACACTGAGTTCAAGAATATCGGCCTTGATCTTTATCTGGATACAATGGGAATCAGTCATGAGTTCTCAGCTCCGTACACACCTCAGCAGAATGGCATCGTGGAGCGCAAGAACGGAACCCTAATTGAGATGGCTCGAACGATGCTCGATGAATACAAGACACCAAGAAAGTTATGGCCCGAAGCTATTGATACAACATGCCATATCATCAACCGTGTTTATCTTCACAAGCTTCTGAAGAAAACGTCCTATGAACTCCTTACTGGCAAGAAGCCAAATGTCAGTTACTTCAGGGTATTTGGAGCTAGGTGCTGGATCAAGGATCCACATCACAAATCAAAATTTGCACCAAAAGAACATGAAGGTTTCATGCTCGGCTACGGAAAGGACTCGCACTCCTACATAGTCTTCAACATCTTTCTCTATAAAGTTGTTGAAACTATGGATGTGCGGTTTGATGAAATGAATGGCTCACAAAGAGAGTTCCTGCCAAATGTGCTGGATGAAGCTCCACCCAGTGAATCTATCAAGCTAATGGGAACAGGTGAAATCATGCCTTCTGAAGCACAGCCTGACGAGGAACTCATCATTTCTGCTCCCAATCAACCTGAAGACAATGCTCAGCCTAAAGACAATCCTCCTGATGATGACAATGACCAACAAGAGCAAAATCTTCGTCCAGTTCATCCTCGTGTTGCAAATGAAGTACAAGTTGAGAGGATAATTGAAAGCATCAATTCACCTGGTCCACTCACTCGTTCAAGAGCAACAAGCTAGCAAATTTCTGTGGGCACTTTGCATTTGTCTCGATATCTAAACCCAAGAAAGTTGCTGAAGCCTTCATGGAACCTAAATGGATTCAAGCTATGCAAGAAGAGATTCAACAGTTTGAGCTGAACAACGTATGGGAACTTGTCAAGCGTCCTGACCCCCGCAAGCACAACATAATAGGCACAAAATGGATATATCGCAACAAGCAAGATGAGCATGGTCAAGTTGTCAAAAACAAAGCTTGTCTCGTTGCTCAAGGATACACTCAGATTGAAGGAATTGACTTCGATGAAACATTTGCTCCTGTGGCTAGGCTTGAAGGTATTCGCATACTGCTAGCCTATGCAAACCATCACAACATACTTCTGTATCAAATGGATGTGAAGAGTGCCTTTCTCAATGGCAAGATTGAAGAAGAAGTGTATGTTGCACAACCACCTGGCTTTGAAGATCCAAAACATCCTGATATGGTATACAAGCTCAACAAGGCACTGTATGGCCTCAAACAAGCCCCTCGTGCTTGGTATGACACTCTCAAAGACTTCCTGAAGAGCAAAGGCTTCAAACCTGGTTCCCTGGATCTCACACTCTTCACGAAGACATATGATGGTGAACTGTTTGTTTGCCAAATCTATGTGGATGACATTATCTTTGGCCGCACTAACAAAAGATACAGTGATGAGTTCGGTCACATGATGCAAGAGCAATATCAGATGTCCATGATGGGTGAGCTGAAGTTCTTCCTTGGTCTTCAAATTCGTCAGCAAAGCAACGACATCTTCATATTTCAAGAGAAATACCTCAAAGATTGCCTGAAGAAGTTTGGTATGCAAGACTGCAAAGGATACACGACGCCTATGCCAACTAAAAGTCATCTGAGTCCCGACGCCAACGGTAAAGATTTCGATCAAAAGGTATACCGCTCCATGATTGGTTCTTTACTTTATTTATGTGCATCTAGGCCAGATATTATGCTTAGTGTTTGCATGTGTGCTCGATTCCAAGCGGCACCAAAGGAATCGCATCACTTAGCTGTGAAGCGAATTCTTCGATATTTGGCTTACACCCCAACACTAGGATTATGGTATCCAAAGGGCTCAGAGTTTGATCTAGTTGGATTCTCAGATGCTGATTATGCTGGTGACAAAGTTGATCGCAAGTCTACATCAGGCACATGTCACTTTCTGGGACGATCACTTGTCTGTTGGTCTTCAAAGAAGCAGAACTGTGTATCACTCTCCACTGTTGAATCTTAATACATTGCTGCTGGATCTTGCTGCGCTTAGCTTCTCTGGATGAAGCAAACTCTCAAGGACTATGGTGTCCATCTGAAGCATGTGCCACTCTATTGCGACAATGAAAGCGCCATCAAGATTGCCAACAACCCAGTTCAACACTCGAAGACAAAGCACATTGAAATTCATCATCACTTTCTCAGAGATCATGTCATGAAGGAAGGTATTGATATCATACACATCAACACTAAAGAGCAACTAGCAGACATCTTCACAAAGCCCTTGGATGAGAAAAGGTTTTGCAAGTTGCGGTGTGAGCTAAATATCTTGGAATCCTCGAATGTCCTGTAATCAGGCACACATCCTAACACTTATGCATGTTGATGACTTAAATGTGCAACACACGAAGTAAAATATGTCTTCAATCAATGAAAACTTACATTCTGAGTGTGAATACATTAACACGGAATTTGACTTCGGAGCGCCATGATATTGTGCGCCGTGTCTGGGTCTAATACTTCCTATACGATGGGTAACGCCACCACCAAATCTTTGCTTGAAGTGTTTCTCTTGGCGTTACATTTGCAAAATCTTCGCATTTGATTTATCTTCATATAGGACATATATAGACTTGTGTTCTGTCCTCTACAGCATTCACTTATAGCTATGTCTTCTATTTGAATCTTTTGAACTAAGTGAATGTGATCGGACCCTAACCTCTCTATGCTTCCTACCTCAAACTCTATCTATCCAAATCATATGCATTCTGTTGGAACCGTCGAATGTCTTCTCTACGTCCTTCTCAGCAGAAGATACAAAGACAAACATTAAATCTGTTTTAATGCTCGATCCTTATTGCCTGAAATTCGGAGAGGCCGGAACGACCACCCCGACAGTCCAGGCGTGCATGGGAACATGGAACAACTCTCTATGCATTACATGTCCGCCACGTGTCCTTCAGATGTGAACCGCCAGGGGCACCTGCGTAATTGCGCTGTGCCATCTCCCATCCTTATAAATGCCCGTCCCATCACGGTCAAAAACTCTTCTACCACCTCTCCACCTCGACCAACCCTAGCGCCTCCGCTAGCTCTCGACGACGCCGACGACGAAGCGCTTAGCTGCCGCGACCTCGTCGACACCGTCTTCACGCCGGCTGCGGACATCGTCTTCTCCGCCGCCACCGTAGGTGTCCTTCGTCGCCAAGTTAGCGCACGGAAGATCGAACTGCTCGTCATCCACTTCTTCTCCGTCTAGCAGTTCATCGTGTGGTAAATTAAAACTCTCTTTTTACCGTCTTCTTGATCGAATAGATTCATCCTTTTTACCAAAAGAAGTTTCTGCCTCCACATATTTGGATCTATCCTGTCTGCATCTCATACTTTGCCTAGTATATTCACTTATGCTTCACACATAGTTAGATTCCTCACTTGTACATATTCTTGGATTCGTACAAATCTGGAACCAACTCTCCACATATAAGTGAATGTCTTCGCGCTATGAGGTCAATGTCTTCTAAACTGATTTATCTTCAAAATCTTCTGAGAATGCATATGACCTCTTCCCCTTCCCTCGCATCTCTAATGCTGTCACAGGTACATGTCCGTGGGAGAATCCCTTGGTTCTCATAGTCTGCATTCATTTGCAGAATTATTACAGCATCACATCAACTCTCCCGAAGCCAGTTCCTGTCTGACCAGCAGACGGAAGCCTTTGACTGCATTGAAGCCTTTCAGTTTGAACCCAATGGCAACTGAGAAATCTGTTAGGAAGGGTGGTAGACAGCGCCGTGGAAACACCTCCAGAGATTTGCCTCCTGACCTCATTGAGATGTACAAGACTGATCCAGAGGAGGACTACAATCATAGAAAGATTTGAATCCAATGGATTTGAAGATATTGGGTAGAACAATGGTTCAAGTACAGGTTTGTGACCCAGGAGTATGCTGAGAAGAATGCCATCAAGCGACCATGGGGAGACATTTTGTACAAAAATCTTCCACCCAGGTCCCAAGCTGAAGCCATTGCCCAAGGCTTCTATCCTTGCATGGTCCGAGGGCCACAACCAGCAGATGCCGACCCATCATCATTGCTATGATGTCGTGACGACAACCCGTTCAAGCGCAACCTCTAGTATGCCAAGAACTCGGCCAAGGAGAACAAGAAAACTTGGGGATTAGACTTCAACCCTGGCCCCTCTACGCCTCGTGCTGATGGCACACACGAAGCTGAACCAAATCTGGTTGGGCCCTTCTACAACTTAGAATGTCTCATCTCTCACATAAGGGTTCAAGGCGCGGATGTGGATCAACCTGTAGACGACGCTAACTCTGATGGAGCGCCTGCACCTCCGAAGCCAAAGAAGAAGAAGAAATCCAAAGCTTCAAAGCTTTCCACTCCACCAACAACTTCAAGAGTGAAGCCTTTGGCCACTGCTCCACCTGCACCAAGTGTGCAATCTGAAGATATCTCATGCATCTCCAAGTCTTAGAAGCAGAAAAGAAGCCTATGCACTCCACTGGTCCAGCTCTGACTCCTGCTGCTGTTCTGAGGAACGAGAATGAAGCCATTGATCTGTCGAGTGATGAAGATCTTGCTGATGACGCTCTTGAGCAATTGATAAAGAGCAAGAAAGATGCAGAAATCTTCAATGACTTGCCTCTCTTTGACGTGGCACTCATCAATAACTTCATTGATGAGTGGTTTGACACCCCCAACCTCAGCTTCGATGATCTGCAACTTCCGATTGGCCTAAGCGTCTCATTCAATGGCGCCATTGCTTTTGAGCTAGCTCTTGCTCAGAGAATTGTTGAGCTGAAGCAAAAGATTGATTTTGAAAAGGCTGAGTTCAAGAAGCATATGGCCAAGCTTAGCGTCCAAGATATCCAGAATTTCAAAGTCATGATGCATGAGCTCAAGGAAGCCTTTCACAAGAAGCGTGAAGAAGCTAAAGGTTCTCGTGAGCGCATAAAGGCCTTGACTGCCAAGTGTGTTTAAGATTACAATGAAGCTGAGAAGCGCAAGGCCCTTGGGCGTCCTGGCATCGACCCCAGGATGGCTGCCAAGAAGAAGAAGCCAACTGTGGCCCCCGCTGAAGAATCAAGGCAGGAAGAACCTCACATTGTCTTCCCTGCCAGCATGACAGGCACAAAGCCTAAGGTCCCCACAGTTGCTTCAGAACTCAAGAAGACAAAGGTGGCTGAAGCTGAAGCCCGCAAGTGCAAGAACACCACTGATGATGCTCCACCCACCAAGAAGCGCAAGATCAAGAAAGTCCGGGCTGCTCCCTCAGAGCCCCTTGTCGTCAAGCCAATCTCTGTTGCTCGTCCTGCATTTGCACAACAAGAACGTCGCCTGACTGTTCATGAGCCTGCTCCCACATAGGCTCGTGAAGACATTCCAGCTGTTGACCCCACCACAGCTGAAGACATTGGTCATCATGACAATGTTGAAGATGATGAAGTCCTTCCTCAGATCGAATACAATGTGGTATCATCGCCTGTTCTCACGAACAGCGAACGCATCAGCATTGGTCGTCCATTGACACCAATTGCTCAGGATGACTCATGGGCCGATCACCCACAAGACACACTAGTTACTCCCCCAACACATGTCACCACTCTAGTGGTTGACGATGAAGACCTTGAGGCCCAACCAACTCCATCTCCACAAGCGTCGCCAGTGTTTCGTAGGCTTCGCAAAGGACCAAGGCCTCAAGTCAATCAATCAAGTATTCCAGAAGGAGATGAGCACCAATCTGTTCCTGAAGCCTCTCCTACTGTGAACCTCCCTGAGTCTAAAGCCAAAGCGGCTGAAGATATTCCGGCTACATCAGCCGATGAAACAAGAGAAGAAGAAGCACGTGTTGCCACACCCCCTGCCGACCAAGTTGTCCTCGAGGAGAACATGTCCGACCCTCCAGCTCCTGAAGTGGATGTTACACATTCTGAGGCTGCCACCAACACCTCCACTGAAGCCAATGACGTTGTCATGGCTAAAGCTAATGTGGCGCCTGAATCCAATGTGGTGCCTGAAGTGATAGCACCTGAAGCCAATGCTGCACTTGAAGCAAATCAGCAGCCCGAAGTCAATGCCACTGCTCATGTTCCGCCTCCAAGGCCACATACTATCGAGCAAGCATACGGCAAAGATGACCAGCTCGTCTCTGTCAAATGGCCTCTTCTGGTTCCTCCGCCCGCTGCTGATCCGCCTGCTGCTGGTCCTCAATTTGATTACCACGTCGAGCACATGCCTCAGGTTCAGAAGCCAAAGCCAAGACTGCCCAGGTTCCCAGGTACTGCCACTTCGTCAGGGTCCTTCAATGCTAATGGCTTCATTGCGCACAACACTTTCTTTGATGGCGCCAAGAACCCCTACTCCAAACCAAGGATTTCATCAGATAGGTTCTGAAGCTATCAACAACGCATCTATTATTCACGAGTTCTCTATGATCAAGGGCGCATCTTCCCACATATGCGTCTTGACACTGAAGCCATTACTGGGTTGCCCTATCTTGAAGAAGCTCTTGATTGCTTCCGTGATGCTGGATTGCTGAGCTTTGTGACTGATAAAGAGCATTGGAATGAAGAGCTGCTTCTGCAATTTATGCAACCCTCCACATTCGCGGATACAACAGGGATCCGAAGACATGGGTCCTTGAGTGGATGACAGGAAATGTCCATCATGAAGCCAAAGCCTTTGACCTCATTGAGCTAACTGGCCTGCCCACTCCAGGAGAACTATATGAACCTGGTTGTCAACGACACAGCGAAGCTTTGGAGAGTATCTTTCAGAAGCCAAAGCCCAACATGAGCCAAATGCTGAGCATGATGAAGACCTTGCCACTCGATGCTGAGTACCCAAAGGAGTTCTTTGTTGAAGACCTTGAGTATCTGCCACGCACTATATATCATATCATCAGGCGAACTCTATGGCCTGTCAAAGGACACTCTTCATCAGCCAACCTTGAAGGAACAATGAAGACATTGGTCTTCTATATCTTCAATGGCATCAGCTTCAACGCTCAAGACTTCTTTATCAGGCAGTTGGCTGTGTCAGGCTCTGATCTCTTTGGACTTAAGTTCTACGCTCCATGGATCATGCGCCTCATCAAGCTTCATTATGCCATCAACTATCAGCCTTCTGCTCGCAACCATCTCATATTCTTGCCAGAGGTTGATATGTCAGTTGAAGCCATATACCAAGAGCCCACCAAAGAGCCTGTTTGTCTTCACAATGCTGATCACCAACGCTTCACTTAGCCCATGGAAGGAGTTCCAGCTGTCACTCGTGTTTATCCTCTGGCTGGACATACTCGCTTACCTCACCATGCAGAGACTGAAGCTACTGAGAGCACCATTGCCCAAAGGCCTCGGAAGCGATCTCGTGTTCTCAATGACCGAGAGCTTCTCGTTGCCTTACATCAGAAACATGATAAGCATCACTACTGGCTGAAGCGTCAGATTCAAAGCCTCTTGGTGGACGCAAAGCCTCTTGGTGGACGTCAATCGTATTCGCAACCTTGCCACCAAGAATGCCTTTGTTGCTCATGAAACCTGTCGGAGGTCATGGAAGAGTTTGACATTGCTGAGTGCTGAAGCAGATCTTCAAGACGATGGCTTCACTGAAAGATTCAAGTTTGACCACACTCCCCCAAGGAATGCTGTTTTGCGTCGAACTCCGTCTCTTGAAGATTCTGACTATTCCTCCTCTGCTGCAACGGTGGATGCCAGAGTGATCGATGATCAAGATGATGCTACCTCACCACCTCCTCCTTCAGCGCGTGTCGACACTGCTCCAATTTCTTCTGCACCGCCAAACACCAACTCCGACCCTGCTTCTTCTCCTACTCCAACTGGGAACGAGTAGAGGCTCTATGTCTTCAAACCTTTTTGGTCCTTACTGACAAAAGGGGGAGAAGCATATGAGTTGATAGTCTTCAAGCGGGTCCATATGGGCGGGTGCTTTATATTTTTGCCTAGTGCTTACAACTCTCGTTTTTGCTACATTTGGTTCTTTGAGTTGTAACACTTGAACTTGATGGTCGTGTGCTACGTTTTCTGATACTGTGTAATGCGATGATAAATTCCGCACTTATTCATTCTGCAGACGTCCATTTCTCATTATGCATATCATTATATTCGAAATATCAATTGTGCATGATGTATTGTCTTCATAAGTTGAAGAGGATCTCCACAAGTACAACCTGCCATGTGCATTCAAAAGCAAATAAATTATATGCACATCCTCAGGGGGAGCCTTTTGATACCTATGATGACAATACCTTTATCCTTTACAATTTCATATACTTTTATCCCCGTTGAAAACTTCAACCAGTTTGTCATCAATCACCAAAAAGGGGGAGATTGTAAGTGCATCTAGTGAGTTTGAGGGACTAACGTGTTTGTGAGAATTGCAGGATAACACAGGTAGTAGTCCCTCATTGATTCGGTTTACCTACCGGAGATGACCCCTAAAAATGTATGAAGACATTGACGACAATGGTGGTATATGAAGATATTCATATTGAAGACTATGACGAGAGAAGACATTATGTGAAGACTATGGAGCGCGAAGGCTTAGACGTTTCGTTGTTTCCTTTTCTTCTTTGTTGAGTCATAGGAACCACCGCACTGTTAAGTGGGGTCCAAGTGAACAAAGTCAGAGTGACTGAACTGATGCTCAACCAAATCCTATGTCTTCGAGCGAAGACAATGAGAGCAAATCTTATCCAGAGCTAGATGAGTCGGCTTTACTTGTAGCCCAAGTAAAGTTGCCGTGTGTGTTTGAAATCTGACCATTGGAACACGTGTCAATTCCTTAGTGACCCAGGGTCACTTCGGACAAATCAGGTCGGGTTGCCTAGTGTCTATAAATAGCCCACCCCTTACACCATAAATTGGTGGCTGCTCAGAGTTATTACACGGCTTTTGTCGTTTGAGAGCAACCCACCTCCGAAGCATTTGAGAGAGATCCTTGCGATGACAAAGCCCAAACACCCAGAGCCAAAGAGTGTTAGGCATCACTGAAGTCTTTCTGTCTGCGTGATAAGAAGACTTGTTACACTTGAGGACTGTGAATCCTCCAGCCGGTTAGGCGTCACGTTCTGAGCATCCAAGAGTCATTGTGGATCACCGGTGAACGAAGTCTGTGAAGGTTTGGAAGTCTACCTTGAAGACTTACAAGAGTGATTGGGCGAGGACTAGGTGTCCTTAGCTCAAATGGAATAAGGTGAAGACGCGGTCTTCTGAGTTAAATCTCAGCCTCCCTAACGAGACGTACAATTTTCACAACAACTGGAACTGGTCTAACAAATCACTGTCTCCCCAAGCTACTGGTTCCATCCCTTCCTTCTCTTTACTTACTGTCTCTCTTTGTGAACTCATTGCCTGCTTGCCTTATCTGTTTGACTTCACTGTGTGACTACCTTTTCTGATTGGCTTCATACAATCTTCCATCCTGATCCATGCTGCCTAGCTGCTATTAGTCTTCGTGTTTTCACCCCATTGAATACTTGACTATGGCTTGTCTAGTGTAGTCTACCTTCCGCTGCATATAAATAGGATCAATTCTATTGTTTGTCTTCGAAACTTTCATGTTTTGAAGTCTTTCATAAAAATCGCCTATTCACCCCCCCTCTAGTCGATATACAACACTTTCAGAGTTACATATAAATGTCAATTAAGAAACTATAATATCTCTAATGTCGCTCATCTACGATTTTTGTAGACTTAGAACCGCACACAAGAGTTTACACGAGCGCACACGCGAGGGGGTGAGAGAAAGATGACCCTGTGCAGTGTGTGCTAGATCGGGTGTCTTTGACTAGTGATTGGGAGACTAGATTCTCGTGATGATCCCTCGAGGCGGAACTTAAGTTGGGATTCAATCATTGCACTCTCCATTTGTCCTCTAGGGAGGAGGAGAGGTGGCTTGTGAGGCATTTCTTCATTGAGAAACAATGGTCGATCCAACTGGTTTTTGTGGACATGATGATCGACGTGTGGAATCAGGCGAAGGCTCGATCCATGCACAGATGTGTGCCTTTGTGTGATGAGTTGGATGCGTGGCAACATTGTATTAGTCGGTTGTGACATCATCTTCGAGGATGGACGCGAATATTGGTAGCAATCTTAAGCATAGGAAAGAAGCCATCATGGCTGAGGTTATGGACTGGACCTTAAGTCGTATTTGATGGACCATTCGTCCATGGAGTGGGCACAAAAGCACGAGATTGAAGACAAACTGGCCTTTTTCGCATGCTACGAGGAGTTATACTAGCAGCAAAGGGGAGGGCAACAATGGATTCTAAAGGGGGACGCAAGCACCACATTTTTCTAGGCTATCGTCAATGGGAGGCGGAGGCAATGTATGATTAGGGCTCTCCGGACGAGTGACACGTTCATCTCTGGGGATCTCGCGCTCCGGTACCACATCTATGATTTCTTACTACTGCAGGATATTGCTAATGCGACACTACGATCAGAGACCCTTTGCCGAAACTGTGTGCGATGCATTAATCGCAAATGATGGTGTAAAAAACCCGTCAAAAAAGGTGCAAAACATTTGCGATGGCGAAGCCATCAAACACGGATCTGATTTTAGTTGCGTGTGCGATATACGGCATACGGTTAATCTATTTAAACTGTTTGCGATGAGGCAGAACAACAGAAACATGCAGCCATATCAATGTGTGTGCGATGCAGGGCACACAGTTAATCCATTTGAACTGTTTGCGATGAGGTAGAACAACAGAAACGGGCAGCCATACCAATGTGTGTGCGATATACGGCACACGGTTCACTCAGACGAACAGTTTTTGATTAGGGAACACAACAGAAATGATTCAACTTAACAAGATGTGTGTGATATGCGGCATACAGTTCACATGGATGAACTGTTTGCGATGATCCAAAAGAACACAAACGAGTCGTGTAAACAAGATGTGTGTGATACGTTGCAAACAGTGACTCGGATGAACTATTTGCGATGAGAAATTACAACACAGACGGTTAATACAGTTAGTTCGTGTGCGATGCTGTGTGTACAAAATTTTGAAAAATGCAAACTAGTTGCTTGCGGTGGCTAGGAGTATCGCACACGATGCGTCTACGAGTACTTGTGTGCGATGATTAGTAAGTTACACATACGTTTCCTTATGTTAACATGTGTGTGAATTTGCAAGATGGACAGTTAATATGCAAATGCCTTCTGGACATCGGGCACACGCTTAAACTCAATGAACTGTGTACGATACTAATACTTGCCATGAAAATTTAAGAACTTGGGTAACAACATTTGAGTAACATATATATAGTGGTTACACTATTCAACAAAAGGAGGATCCTCGTAACATGGTTTTGACAACCATATGGTCCATATCTACATATTTAACATAGTAACAACTATCACATTTTAAGAGGCTAAGGGCCAACAACCATATGGTCCATATCTACATACTTAACATAGTAAGAGCTAGCACACTTTTAAGAGGTTGAGGGCCAACAACCACAACTATCCGCTAGAAGCAGCTTGATCACGGCGACTCGGCATCTCGTCAATGAAAAGGAAGAGCCCTCATGTGCCTCGGTAGAGCATGAGTAGAACAATGTCTCCAATTTTCCAATATGGATGCATTGCCACGACAAAGCGAGAACTTGTTAATTTGAATGGTTCCATTTCTGCGGGAAATAGAGTACCTTGCAATCACTTTGGCATTATTAGCAGACACAAGTGTAATTCGACCACACCGGGAAATTGATCCAAGATTTGCTACAGCAGGCAATTTCTGTTGAGATGTAGAATAAAAACCAATTGTAACATATCGTTGAAGATATATATAGCTTATGAGCATCAACATTAAAATAAGACTTTCTACAAGCGTTTTGTGCACACAATTGGTCTTATTCAATGTGTGCACCATAGGTCTAATTAATCCCATCCAAAATCCAGCGTTCATACGTTGTGCTATCTCTGTTAGATTATCAACAAAGTTTATGACATGCTTCAAGTCCTTCTAGTGAAATTTGGTACGCTTAGTAACATACAAATCATTCACTATGCAGCCAACATATCCTGCTTAAAAGGTGAAAAGGTATTATTTATTCAGAACATGGCAGAAGAATATATAGTGCGCATAAATTAATAAATATAATTTGTTACTGCCTAGAAATGGAGTCAGAATATGAAATCACAATTGGTTGCTTAAATAGCGATCAATTAGTCAGAACAAATACCCCGATTTTGCTAAGTAATATGACATCATGGAGAAAGTTGAAAGGACACTAACCTCGATCAGACTTTGATCGACTGATGACGTTGGGGAACTAAACATCCATGTTAATTAGACCAGGCTGTGGTGCACACACTAGAATTTTATTGCCAGCTTTCAGTTCATAACACTTAGACATTTTTCTCCAAAGGTCCACACTAAAATAGGAGTGACAGTCTTTATCAAGTTTTACGCTAACCGTCATTGTAAATCCATGTTGCGTTGTCAATATGACATCTTGGGAGTCATCAACAAAGTAAAGCCCAAGATTCCCTTTTACTCCTGTTCTTGCAAAGCAAGGGATGTACTGCTTGAAATGAAAATTAAGATCGTGAGCAAGATGCAAATATGGGAGTAACAGATATAACAGATTAATATGTAGATGGAAGCAAAGTACCAAAATATAGAACTAAAAATAGATAATGTAACAAATATTTGATGCAAATATATAGATAATGTAGCAACAGACGGTATATGTTCACAAATTTAGGCTATGCCGACCGTGGTAGGTTGAGATTGAACATACCGAGCGCTCCCTGCAATCATCCAAAATGGTGAGATAAAACTTCATTTTCGACTGGCCACGACCACACTTGCCCGATTTGTGCTCGCACTGTGGACACATGAATGAACACCCACAAATCAGCTAGAACAAAAATGATTCCACAACATTTTTCGCCGGTTGATTAACAGCGACGGACGGACTGCGATAAGAGATGAGTGAATATTTTGCTAAGTTGATTACCTTCTCCATGAGAAAAATCCCCGGCCCAATCCCGTAGAAAACCCCAGTCGACCAGAGTCTAGAATGTCGGTGTAGATAGGCGGCTGATGTCTACTACACAACCTTCTTCTTGTAGACGTTGTTGGGCCTCCAAGTGCAGAGGTTTGTAGGACAGTAGCAAATTTCCCTCAAGTGGATGATCTAAGGTTTATCAATCCGTGGGAGGCGTAGGATGAAGATGGTCTCTCTCAAACAACCCTGCAACCAAATAACAAAGAGTCTCTTGTGTCCCCAACACACCCAATACATTGGTAAATTGTATAGGTGCACTAGTTTGGCGAAGAGATGGTGATACAAGTGCAATATGGATGGTAGATATAGGTTTTATAATAAGAAAATATAAAAACAGCAAGGTAGCAAGTGGTAAACGTGAGCATAAACGGTGTTGCAATGCGTTGAAACAAGGCCTAGGGTTCATACTTTCACTAGTGCAAGTTCTCTCAACATTAATAACATAACTGGATCATATAACTATCCCTCAACATGCAACAAAGAGTCACTCCAAAGTCACTAATACCGGAAAACAAACGAAGAGATTATTGTAGGGTAAGAAACCACCTCAAAGTTATTCTTCCTTATCGATCTATTCAAGAGTCTGTAGTAAAATAACACGAAGCTATTCTTTCCGTTCGATCTATCATAGAGTTCGTACTAGAATAAAACCTTAAGACACAAATCAACAAAACCCTAATGTCACCTAGATACTCCATTGTCACCTCAAGTATCCGTGGGCATGATTATACAATATGCATCACACAATCTCAGATTCATCTATTAAACCAACACAAAGAACTTCAAAGAGTGCCCCAAAGTTTCTACCAGAGAGTCAAGACGAAAACGTGTGCCAACCCTTATGCATAGGTTCAAAAGGTCACTGAACCCACAAGTTGATCACCAAAACATACATCAAGTAGATCATGTGATATCCTATTGTCACCACAGATAAGCACATGCAAGACATACATCAAGTGTTCTCAAATCCTTAAAGACTCAATCCGATAAGATAACTTCAAAGGGAAAACTCAATTAATCACAAGAGAGTAGAGGGGGAGAAACATCATAAGATCCAACTATAATAGCAAAGCTTGCGATACGTCAAGATCGTACCATCTCAAGAACACGAGAGAGAGAGAGAGAGAGAGAGAGAGAGATCAAACACATAGCTACTGATACATACCCTCAGCCCCGAGGGTGAACTACTCCTCCCTCGTCATGGAGAGCGCCAGGATGATGAAGATGGCCACCGGAGAGGGATTCCCCCCCTCCGGCAGGGTGCCAGAACGGGTCTAGATTTATTTCGATGGCAACATTGGCTTTCGGCGGCGGAACTCCCGATCTAGGTTATTTTCTGGAGGTTTGGGTATTTATAGGATTTTTTGGCGTAGGGCACAAGTCAGGGGGGTCTCCGGGCTGTCCATGAGATAGGGGGGCGCGCCCCCCACCCTCGTGGGCAGCCCATGACTCTCCTGGCCCAACTCTTTTACTCCGGGGGCTTCTTTTGGTCCATAAAAAATCATCAAAAATTGGCACATCAATTGGACTCAGTTTGATATTCCTTTTCTGTAAAACTCAAAAAAAGGAAAGAACATAAACTGGCACTGGGCTCTGGGTTAATAGGTTAGTCCCAAAAATCATATAAAAGTGTATAATAAAGCCCATTAAACATCCTAGAAGGATAATATAATAGCATGGAACAATCAAAAATTATAGATACGTTGGAGACGTATCAAGCATCCCCAAGCTTAATTCCTGCTCGTCCTTGAGTAGGTAAATGATAAAAATAGAATTTTTGATGTGGAATGCTACGTAACATAATTCTCAATGTGGTTTTCTTTATTGTGGCATGAATGTTCAGATCCGAAAGATTCAAGACAAAAGTCTATATTGACATAAGAATAATAATACTTCAAGCATACTAACAAAGCAATCATGTCTTCTCAAAATAACATGGCCAAAGAAAGTTATCCCTACAAAATCATATAGTCTGGCTATGCTCCCTCTTCATCACACAAAATATTAAAATCATTCACAACCCCGGTTTCAGCCAAGCAATTGTTTCACACTTTAATTCTTTCAAACCTTTCAACTTTCACGCAATACATGAGCGTGAGCCATGGATATAGCACTATGTGGAATAGAGTCGTGGTTGTGGAGAAGACAAAAGAAGAAGATAGTCTCACATCAACTAGGAATATCAATGGGCTATGGAGATGCCCATCAATAGATATCAATGTGAGTGAGTAGGGATTGCCATGCAACGGATGCACTAGAGCTATAAGTGTATGAAAGCTCAACAAAAGAAACTAAGTGGGTGTGCATCCAACTTGCTTGCTCATGAAGACCTAGGGCATTTGAGGAAGCCCATCGTTGGAATATACAAGCCAAGTTCTATAATGAAAATTCCCACTATTATATGAAAGTGTCAAAAGAAGAGACTCTCTATCATGAATATTATGGCGCAACTTTGAAGCACAAGTGTGGAAAAGGATAGTAGCATTGTCCCTTTTTTTTGGATAGGCTTTTCTTTTCTCTTTTTAGCCCCCTCCCTCTTTTTTGGGCCATCTCCTTTTTTGGCCTTTCTCTCTGTTTTTTTTGTTTTGTTTGTTTCCTCACACGGGACAACGCTCTAATAATGAAGATCATCACACTTTTATTTACTTACAACTCAAAGATTACAACTCGAATCTAGAACAAAATATGACTCTATGTGAATGCCTCCGGCAGTGTACCGGGATGTGCAATGAATCAAGAGTGACATGTACGAATGAATTGTGAATGGTGGCTTTGCCACAAATACGATGTCAACTACATGATCATGCATGGCAATATGACAATATGAAGTGTGTCATAATAACAGAATGGTGGAAAGTTGCATGACAATATATCTCGGAATGGCTATGGAAATGCCATGATAGGTAGGTATGATGGTTGTTTTGAGGAAGGTACATGGTGGGTGTATGGTACCGGTGAAAGTTGCGCAGTACAAGAGAGGCTAGCAATGGTGGAAGGGTGAGAGTGTGTATAATCCATGGACTCAACATTAGTCATAAGAGTTCATATACTTATTGCAAAAATCAAAGAGTCATCAAAATAAAGTATTCAGCGCATGCTCCTAGGCGAAGGGTTGTAGGAGTTAACCATCGCGCGATCCCGACCTCCACACAAAGGATGACAATAAATAAATACCTCATGCTCTAACTTCGTCACATAGCGGTTCACCATACGTGCATTCTACGAGAATCACAAACTTTAACAGAAGTATTTCTTGAATTCATAATTACCCCGCTAGCATAACTCTAATATCACCATCCTCATATCTCAAAACAATCATCAAGTATCAAATTCTCATAATATTCAATGCACTTGTATGAAAGTTTTTACTATACCCAACTTGGATGCCTATCATATTAGGGCTAATTTTATAACCAAAGCACATTACCATGCTGTTCTAAAAGACTCTCAAAATAATATAAGTGAAGTATGAGAGTTTATCTATTTCTTCAAAAGAAAACCACCGCCGTGCTCTAAAAGATATAAGTGAAGCACTAGAGCAAACGATAAACTACTCCGAAAGATATAAGTGAAGATCAATGAGTAGTTGAATAATTATGTAACTATGTGAAGACTCTCTAACATTTAAGAATTTCAGATCTTGGGATATTATTCAAACATCAAGCAAAACAAAATAAAACGAAATGACGTTCCAAGCAAAACACATATCATGTGGTGAATAAAAATATAGCCTCAAGTAAAGTTACCGATGAACGAAGACGAAAGAGGGGATGCCTTCCCCGGGCATCCCCAAGCTTAGGCTTTTGGTTGTCCTTGAATTTTACCTTGGGGTGCCTTGGGCATCCCCAAGCTTAGGCTCTTGCCACCCCTTATTCCATAGTCCATCAAATCTTTACCCAAAACTTGAAAACTTCACAACACAAAACTTAACAAAAAACTCGTAAGCTCCGTTAGTATAAGAAAATAAAACCACCACTTAGGTACTGTTATGAACTCATTCTAAATTCATATTGGTGTAATATCTACTATATTCCAACTTCTCTATGGTTCATACCCTCCGGCACTACTCATAGATTCACCAAAATAAGCAAACAACGCATAAAAAACAGAATCTGTCAAAAACAGAACAGTCTGTAGCAATCTGTAACTTTCGAATACTTCTGTAACTCTAAAAATTCTGAAATAAATTGGTGAACGTGAGGAATTTATATATTAATCATATGCAAAAAGAATCAACTAAAAAGCGCTCCCCAGTAAAAATTGACAGCCAATCTCGTGAGCGCTAAAGTTTCTGTTTTTTACAGCATGATGACATAAACTTCACACAAGTCTTCCCAAAGGTTCTACCTGGCACAAACACTAATTAAAACACAAAACCACATCTAAACAGAAGCTAGATGAAATATTTATTCCTAAACAGAAGCAAAAGCAAATAAAATAAAATTGGGTTGCCTCCCAACAAGTGCTATCGTTTAACGCCCCTAGCTAGGCACGATGATTTCAATGATGCTCGCATAAAAGATAAGAATTGAAACATAACGGGAGCATCATGAAGAATATGACTTAGAGCATTTAAGTCTAACCCACTTCCAATGCATAGGGATTTTGTGAACAAACAACTTATGGGAACAATAATCAACTAGCATAGGAAAGCAAATGAAGCATAGCTTCAGAACTTCAAGCACATAGAGAGGAAACTTGATATTATTGCAATTCCTACAAGCATATGATCCTCTCTCATAATAATTTTTAGTAGCATCATGAATGAATTCAACAATATAACTATCACATAAAGCATTCTCGTCATGATCCCCTTGCATAGAAAGTTTACTACTCTCCACATAAGCAAATTTATTCTCATCAATAGTAGTGGGAGCAAACTCAACAAAATAACTATCATGTGAAGCATAATCCAATTGAAAATTAAAATCATGATGAAAAGTTTCATGGTTATCTTTATTCTTTATAGCATATGTGTCATCACAATAATCATCATAAATAGGAGGCATGCTTTCATCATAATAAATTTGCTCATCAAGACCTGGGGGGACTAAACATATCATCTTCATCGAACATAGCATCCCCAAGCTTGTGGCTTTGCATATCATTAGCAACACGGGTATTCAAAGAATTCATACTAACAACATTACAATCATGCTCATCATTCAAGTATTTAGTGCCAAACATTTTAATGCATTCTTCTTCTAGTACTTGGGCACAATTTTCCTTCCCATCATTTTCACGAAAGATATTTAAAAGATGAAGCATATGAGGCAACGTTAATTCCATTATTTTTTGTAGTTTTCTTTTATAAACTAAACTAGTGATAAAACAAGAAACTAAAAGATTCGATTGCAAGATCTAAATATATACCTTAAAGCACTCACCTCCCTGGCAACGCGCCAGAAAAGAGCTTGATGTCTACTACATAACGTTCTTCTTATAGAGGTTGTTGGGCCTCCAAGTGCAGAGGTTTGTAGGGCAGTAGCAAATTTCCCTCAAGTGGATGACCTAAGGTTTATCAATCCGTGGGAGGTGCAGGATGAAGATGGTCTCTCTCAAACAACCCTGCAACCAAATAACAAAGAGTCTCTTGTGTCCACAACACACCCAATACAATGGTAAATTGTATAGGTGCACTAGTTCGACGAAGAGATGGTGATACAAGTGCAATATGGATGGTAGATATAGGTTTTTTGTAATAAGAAAATATAAAAACAGCATGGTAGCAAGTGGTAAACGTGAGCATAAACGGTGTTGCAATGCGTTGAAACAAGGCCTAGGGTTCATACTTTCACTAGTGCAAGTTCTCTCAACATTAATAACATAACTGGATCATATAACTATCCCTCAACATGCAACAAAGAGTCACTCCAAAGTCACTAATAGAGGAGAACAAACGAAGAGATTATTGTAGGGTACGAAACCACCTCAAAGTTATTCTTTCTGATCGATCTATTCAAGAGTCCGTAGTAAAATAACACGAAGCTATTATTTTCGTTCGATATATCACAGAGTTCGTACTAGAATAACACCTTAAGACACAAATCAAACAAAACCCTAATGTCACCTAGATACTCCATTGTCACCTCAAGTATCCGTGGGCATGATTATACGATATGCATCACACAATCTCAGATTCATCTATTGAACCAACACAAAGAACTTCAAAGAGTGCCGCAAAGTTTCTACCGGAGAGTCAAGACGAAAACGTGTGCCAACCCCTATGCATAGGTTCACAAGGTCACTGAACCCGCAAGTTGATCACCAAAACATACATCAAGTAGATCACGTGATATCCCATTGTCACCACAGATAAGCACATGTAAGACATACATCAGGTGTTCTCAAATCCTTAAAGACTCAATCCGATAAGATAACTTCAAAGGGAAAACTCAATTCATCACAAGAGAGTAGAGGGGGAGAAACATCATAAGATCCAACTACAATAGCAAAGCTCGCGATACATCAAGATCGTGCCATCTCAAGAACATGAGAGAGAGATCAAACACATAGCTACTGATACATACCCTCAGCCCCGAGGATGAACTACTCCTCCCTCGTCATGGAGAGCGCCAGGATGATGAAGATGGCCACCGGAGAGGGATTCCCCCCTCCGGCAGGGTGCTAGAACGGGTCAAGATTGGTTTTCGATGGCAACAGAGGCTTTCAGCGGCGAAACTCCCGATCTAGGTTATTTTCCGGAGGTTTGGGTATTTATAGGATTTTTTGGCGTAGGGCACAAGTCAGGGGGTCTCCGGGCTGTCCACGAGATAGGGGGGTGCGCCCAGGGGGGTGGACGCGCCCCCACCATCGTGGGCAGCCCATGACTCTCCTGGCCCAACTCTTTTACTCCGGGGGCTTCTTTTGGTCCATAAAAATCATCAAAATTGGCATGTCAATTGGACTCCGTTTGATATTCCTTCTCTGTAAAACTCAAAAACAAGGAAAAAACAGAAACTGGCACTGGGCTCTGGGTTAATAGGTTAGTCCCAAAAATCATATAAAAGTGTATAACAAAGCCCATTAAACATCCCAGAAGGATAATATAATAGCATGGAACAATAAAAAATTATTGATACGTTGGAGACGTATCAGCGAAAAGCGGTAGGGGCGAAATCTCATGCCGTTTGGAGCGCGACCTACGCCCGCCGACAACAACCGTCGAGCTTAGGGTGGGTGCCGCGATAGAAGTTGATGAGGTGCAGAGTTGCGGAGGAGTCCACGGCGAGTGGGTGGGGACAAAGTGGGCGAGTGTTTTCTTTTTTCCTTTTGCATGTGTGAGTGAACACACACGGTTCGCAGAGGCAACGGAGATGAATCGTGTGCGATAGTAAATCACCGAGATTGAATGGGAATCCAAATTTCCTTTGTTCTTCATCCATGAGTTTTTTTCTATGATGAACATAAACCGTGCTAATCACCGTGTTTAAATTTGACACTTTTGCGGGTTCATTTACAAAATTTAGGGGGTTATGTGCATTTTGTAGGCATTAATGCACACAATTCAAATTCAAACAATTGGTGCTTGAAAAGGTGCACAATAACGGTCTGGAAAAACCATACTCGTGGTATTTAGTAATTTCTCAAGCCTTTTACAAGGAATGGGCAGAGATTTCAAGGAAATGCATGGCAATAGTCAACCATAAACGTGTCATTTACTGGGTTATGAACTATAGAACAATGAAATACGTGCTTGAAAAACATGACGCCTGGCATGGTGCCATGGTATGGCCTCACCGTGCCGTGGTTAAAAACTAAGAAGGTTTGATTTATGTCATCATGCATGCACTTCATAAATCGAACCATTACCGAAGAAGTTCAATGCTTTCGAGAGGGAAATCACCAAGACTGAAGGGGAATCCAAATTTCCGTCCTAGTTTGTCATTTAGTTTTTTTCCAACGATCAACATACCGCCTCAAATCAACGTGTTCAAATTTGACATTTTTCCGGGCTCATTTACCATATTTAGGGGATTATGTGTATTTTCTAGGCATTAATTATGCACATAATTCAAATTCGAACAATCGGCGCATGAAAAGGTGCACAAGAATGGTCTGGAAAACCTCTGATGCCTTCTACAAGGAATGGACAGATATTTCAAGGAAATGTGTGGTAATAGTCAACCATAAACACGCCGTTTACTGGGTTAACAGCTATACAAAAATGAAATACATGCTTGGAAAACATGACGCCTGGTGTGGTGCCATGGTATGGCCTCATCGTGCCCTGGTAAAAATTTGAGAATGTTTTCCTTATGTCGTCATGCATGCCTTTCATAAATCGAACCATCACCGAGGAAGTTTCATGGTTTCGAGGGGGAAATCACCAAGATTGAAGGGGGATCCAAATTTCCTTTGTCCTTTGTCCATGAGTTTTTTTCTACGATGAACATACACCCTGCAAATCACCGTGTTCAAATTTGGCACTTTTCTGGGTTCATGTGCCATATTTTAGGGGATTATGTGCATTTCATAGGCATTAATGCACATAATTCAAGTTCAAACAATTGGTGCACGAATGGGTGCACAAGAATGGTCTGAAAAACCATGCTCGTGCCATGCCATTTACAAGGAATGGACAGATATTTCGATGAAATGTGTGGCAATAGTCAACCATAAATGTTTGTTTGTTGGGTTTTCAACTATAGAAAAAATGAAATAAATGCTTGAAAAACATGATGCCTGGCATGGTGCCATGGTATGACCTTACCATGCCCTAGTAAAAATTTGAGAAGGTTTGGCTTGTGTCGTCATGCACGCCCTACATAAATCGAACCATCACCGAGTAAGTTCCATGCTTTCGAGAGGGAAATCACCAAGATTGAAGGGGGATCCAAATTTCCGTTCGAGTTTGTCATTCAATTTTTTCCAACGATCAACATACCACATCAAATGCAACGTGTTCAAATTTGTCATTTTTTGGGCTCATTTACCATATTTATGGGATTATGTGCATTTTCTAGGCATCAATGCACATAATTCAAATTCGAACAATCGGTGCATGAAAAGGTGCACAAGAACAGTCTGGAAAACCATGCTCGTGTTATTTAGTACATTCTCATGCCTTTTACAAGGAATGGGCAGATATTTCAAGGAAATGTGTGGCAATAGTCAACCATAAACGTGTCGTTTACTGGGTTAACAACTATACAAAAAATGAAATACATGGTTGGAAAACATGACGCCTGGCGTGGTGCCATGGTATGGCCTCACCGTGCCCTGGTAAAAATTGGAGAATGTTTTCCTTATGTCGTGATGCACGCCTTTCATAAATCGAACCATCACCGAGGAAATTTTATGGTTTCGAGGGGGAAATCACCAATATTGAAGGGGGGAGGGTCCAAATTTCCTTTGTCCTTTATCCATGAGTTTTTTTTCTACAATGGACATACACCCTGCAAATCACCGTGTTCAAATTTTGCACTTTTTCAGGTTAATTTACCATATTTAGGGGATTATGTGCATTTCCTAGGCATTAATGCACATAATTCAAGTTCAAACAATCGGTGCATGAAATGGTGCACAAGAACGGCCTGGAAAACCATGCTCATGCCATTTAGTAAATTCTCATGCCTTTTACAAGGAATGGACAAATATTTCGATGAAATGTGTGGCAATAGTCAACCACAAACATTTGTTTATTGGGTTTTCAACTCTAGAAAAATGAAATAAATGCTTGAAAAACATGACACCTGGCATGGTGTGCCATGGTATAACCTCACCATGCCCTGGTAAAAATTTGAGAAGGTTTGGCTTATGTCATCATGCACACCCTTCATAAATCGAACCATCACCAAAGAAGTTCCATGCTTTCGATAGGGAAATCACCAAGATTGAAGGGGAATCCAAATTTTCTTCGTTGTTTGCCCTGGAGTTTTTTTCTACGACGAACATACACCCCGAAAACCACCGTGTTCAAATTTGGCATTTTTCCAGGCTCATTTACCATATTTAGGGGATTATGTGCATTTTCTAGGTATTTAGCACATATAAATCCAATCTAGCTACAGTTGCACGGGTGTGATGTGAAGGACATGGATCACTGTTCGATCGCGGCGCATCCTATGGTGCACACACGTGATCCGCGTGCTGTGGTTCCGGCCAATCATAACGCAACACACAATAGGCTCATCACACACTGTTTCCGAAAGCGATGGAGATGAACCGTGTGCGATAATGAACGAGCAAAATTGTAAGGAAAGCCAAATTTCTGTTGTCGTTTGTCGTTGAGCTCTAGAATACCACTGCACTGTATAGCTGCCCGGCCCCTCCGTCCCAGAGCTCTCTCCAGGCGTCGCCCATGGCACCGCGGCACACAGTAACTGGTAAGGAAGCGACGGCATCACGCCGCGCCGCGTTCCTCGCCGCCCGTGACCGCACACATGGTAAGGAAGCGATGGCATCTCGCCGCGCTGAGTTCATCGCCGCCGGCGGCAACACACTTACATGGGCGGACTTTGAGGCTGCCATGGCCGAATGGGTGGTGGATCTAGAGGCAGCCAAAGCCGCATAAAAGGAGTGGAAAAGGCAGAAAGTTGTCAAGAAAAGAGAGCCCCGCCGCCGCAAGAAAGAAGAGGACGCACGCCATGGTGAGGAGAGATTGGCGGAGATCAAAGCACGGTGGGCTGCCGCCTACAAGGCCGAGAAGGAGAACGCTGGCGTCTAGCCAACATGCCCCGATGGCAGCATGTGAGAACTAGTTTAAGTTTGTAGTATTAGAGCAAATTACCAGTATTACTTTAAGTTTGTAGTATTAACGTACAATGTCGGTAAGAGCATCCTTTGAGGGCTTTGAGCGTTGATTAGCATGCGTGCCCATGTGCGTTTTTACGTTAATCATTAGAAGATCACAAAACACATGGTTTCTATGCCGTACCCGTCTATGTTTTTTTGCGGTAATGATCCATAAGTCAGTTATTTGTGCGATGTTTCCTAATAAACCGGGCGTACCATTGACCGAAAACAATCAACTACATGTGTACATTTTTTTGGAGACGAGATCTACCAATTTTCTGTTTTCTCGCACATGAGTATTTTACGCGCTTTGTCTGCATTGTGTGTTCCCCCGCCCAAGTTTCAAGTTTCGCAGCGAAATTTTCATTAGGCGCGTGATTTCAGAATTTATTCCTCCAACCACATCCCCACCCATCAAATTTCCTCAGTATCTCCCCCCCCGCGCCTCCCCCTACCAACATCTCAAACCGCCGCCGCCGCAACCACAGCTTCAACCACATCTACGTTCTGCTCGGATCCAGTTAGGCAACCCATCGATCTCTATCACGGCTCTGGCCTAATTGCTTAAATGACGCTTGCGAAACATCCTCATGCCTCCAAATCCCCATCTCCAGGAGCTGATGGCGGTCCATGGCGTGATGGTTGCTGTGCGTGTTGACCCGGAGGAACACCTCGCCTCCGACGCCGACGACATGGTGCAGGCTCTAGCCTAGATGAAATGCCCCATCGACTACCCCCCAGGACTTAACAGGTAATGACCAGCTAAATCTTACCAATACCACTTGCAACGACTATGATTGTATGGTTGATGCATTAAGCATGTTCGTGCCTTGTTTATTTCAGTACTGCAGACTTTGTGATGTTCAAATATTACCGTGTCCAGCTCAATTTCACCAATCTGGAGTCCGTACGGGGCTCCGGAGAGTGGAGATCGTCGCCATTCATCATCAACCTTCCTCCATCACCAATTCCATGATGCTCACCGCCGTGCGTCAGTAATTCCATCGTAGGCTTGCTGGACGGTGATGGGTTGGATGGGATCTATCATGTAATCGAGTTAGTTTTGTTAGGGTTTGATCCCTAGTATCCACTATGTTCTGAGATTGATGTTGCTATGACTTTGCTATGCTTAATGCTTGTCACTAGGGCCCAAGTGCCATGATTTCAGATCGGAACCTATTATGTTTTCATGAATATATGTGTGTTCTTGATCCTATCTTGCAAGTCTATAGTCACCTACTATGTGTTATGATCCGGCAACCCCGAAGTGACAATAATCGGGACCACTCCCGGTGATGACCATAGTTTGAGGAGTTCATGTACTCACTGTGTGTTAATGCTTTGGTCCGGTACTCTATTAAAAGGAGGCCTTAATATCCCTTAGTTTCCAATAGGACCCCGCTGCCACGGGAGGGTAGGACAAAAGATGGCATGCAAGTTCTTTTCCATAAGCACATATGACTATATTCGGAATACATGCCTACATTGCATTGATGAACTGGAGCTAGTTCTGTGTCACCCTAGGTTATAACTTCTACATGATGAATTGCATCCGACATAATTTCCCATCACCGATCCAATGCCTACGAGCTTTTCATATATTGCTTGTTGCTTATTTACTTTTCCTTTGCTACTATTACAAAAACTACAAAAACACTATCGTTACTTTATTGCTGCTACCGCCGCTATCATATTACTTTGCTACTAAACTATCTTGCTGCAGATACTAAGTTTCCAGGTGTGGTTGAATTGACAACTAAGCTGCTAATACTTAAGAGTATTCTTTGGCCCCCCTTGTGTCGAATCAATAAATTTGGGTTGAATACTTTACCCTCGAAAACTGTTGCGATCCCCTACACTTGTGGGTTATCAAGACTATTTTTTTGCGCCGTTGCCGGGGATCATAGCTCTATTCTTTAAGTCACTTGGGATTTATATCTGTTGATCACTATGAAGAATTTAAAGGACTCAAAAACCAAGATCTTACCCTCAACTACGAGGGGAGGTAAGGAACTGCCATCTAGCTCTGCACTTGATTCTCCTTCTGTTATGAGTAAACTTGCGACACCTACTCCTGCTATTGAATCTGATATGTCGTATGTTCTTGATGATGCCACTTCTGCTATGTATGATGAAACTACTTCTATGCCTGATACTGTGCCACTAGGTGAATTTTTAGATGAACAAATTGCTAAGGTTAGGGAGAATGCAAATGTTGAAACTGATGATATTTATGAAAGTGATGATGAAGCTACTCCCAATAGATATGAATTGCGTGTTGTTCCTGAGGGTTATGTTATGGATGAAGAAACCGCTAGAGACTTTCTTGCTTGCAATGATAGATATGATCTTAAGAAATTATTAGGTAAGCTGAAAGAAAAGTCCTTGAATGCTAGAATGAAACATGACCCTACTTTTGCTACTTCACCTATCCGTGTTACTGATAAGGATTATGATTTCTCTATTGATCCTGAGTTAATTACTTTGGTTGAATCTGATCCTTTCCATGGCTAAGAGTCTGAAACTGTTGTGGCACATCTTACTAAGTTGAATGATATAGCCACCCTGTTTACCAACGATGAAAAGATTCGTTACTACTATATCCTTAAGCTATTTCCGTTCTCGTTAAAGGGTGATGCTAAGACCCGGTTTAATTCTCTTGATCCTGGTTGTGTGCGTAGTCCCCAGGATATGATGTATTACTTCTCTGCTAAATATTTTCCCGCTCATAAGAAACAAGCTGCCTTACGGGAATTATATAACTTTGTGCAAATTGAAGAAGAGAGTCTCCCACAAGCTTGGGGGAGGTTTCTCCAGTTACTTAATGCTTTGCCTGATCATCCTCTTGAGATGCATGATATACTTGATGTCTTTTATAATGGACTAACCGATGCTTCCACATACCACCTAGATAGTTGTGCTGGTTTTGTTTTCACAGAAAGAACAGTTGAACAAGCTGAATTACTATTGAATAATATGCTGGCCAATGAAAATATTGGACACTTGCTGAACCAGCCCCTAATCCAACTCCGAAGAAAAGAGGTGTTCTATTTCTCAGTCCTGAAGATATGCAAGAGGCAAAGAAATCTATGAAAGAAAAAGGTATTAAGGCTGAAGATGTTAAGAATTTACCACCTATTGAAGAAATACATGGTCTTGATAACCCGACATAGGTAGTAAAGGTAAATTCTCTTTATAGATTTGATGAAGGTGATATTCCTCGTTATAAGTCTGCTGGCCAATGCTTAGATGAGTCTGACAATTTTATTGTGAAACAAGAAAACTTCAATGCTTATGTCGGTAGACAATTACAACACAATGCTTATATGATTGAACGCTTGAGTGATTATCTGTCTAGAGCTAAAGTTGAACTGAAACTCATTAGTAAACATGCTTCTATGGTCACCACTCAAGTAGAACAAGTACTTAAGGCTCAAAATGATTTGCTCAATGAATTAAATAGTAAGAATAATGACTATGTTGTTAGAGTTGCAACTAGAGGTGGTAAAATGACTCAGGAACCTCTGTATCCTGAAGGCCACCCTAAGAGAATTGAGCAATATTCTCAGAGAGCTAATTTAGATGCACCTAGTTCTTCTAAGAAGAAGAAAAAGAAAAATGATAGGACTTTGCATGCTTCTAGTGAACCTGTAGTTGACACACCTGAGAATCCCAATGATATATCCGTTTCTGATGCTGAGACACAATTTGGTAATGAACATGAACCTAGTGATAATATTAATTATGATGTTCATGATGATGCTCACCCTAGCAATGATAATGATGTAGAAATTGAACCTGCTGTTGATCTTGATAACCCACAATCAAAGAATCAACATTATGATAAGAGAGACTTTGTTGCTAGGAAGCACGGTAAGGAAAGAGAACCATGGGTTTAGAAACCCATGCCTTTTCCTCCGAAACCATCCAGGAAAAAAGATGATGAGGATTTTGAGAACTTTGCTGAAATGATTAGACCTATCTTTTTGCGTATGCGTTTGACTGATGTGCTTAAAACAAATCCTTATGCTAAGTATATGAAAGATATTATTACCAACAAAAGAAATATACCAGAAGTAGAAATTTCCACCATGTTTGCCAATTACACTTTTAAGGGTGGAATACCTAAGAAATTAGGAGATCCAGGAGTACCTACTATACCTTGCTCCATTAAGAAAAACTATGTTGAAACTGCTTTGTGTGACCTTGGAGCTGGTGTTAGTGTTATGCCTCTCTCTTTATATCGTAGACTTGACTTGAGTAAGTTGACACCTACTGAAATATTCTTGCAAATGGCTGATAAATCATCTGCTATACCTGTCAGTATTTGTGAGGATGTGCATGTTGTAGTTGCAAATGTTACTATTCTAACGGACTTTGTTATACTTGATATTCGCGAGGACAATAGTATGTCTATTATTCTTGGTAGACCCTTTTTGAATACTGCACGGACTGTTATTGATTGCAACAAAGGCAATGTCACTTTTCATGTTGATGGTAATGAGCATACGGTTCACTTTCCGAGGAAACAACCCCAGGTCCACAGTATCAATTATATTGGAAAATTTTCAACTATTACTATTGGAGGTTTTGTGACACCCCGAGACCGGTGCGCCAGGTGTTAGCCAGTTATTTGTCGCTGTTGCCATGTCATCTGCTTGCGTGTTGCATCTTGCCATGTCATCATGTGTGTTGCATCATCATGTTTTCAAAACTTGCATCCGTCCGAGTCCGCCCGTCCTCTCCGTTGTCCGTTCTGAGCCCAGGCACACTTGCACGTGCCCGCGGCACCTCCGAATATTTATTTTATGAGTGGCCGAAAAACGTTCTCGGAATGGGGTAAAACTTGGCGTGTGGTCTTATTATAGCATAGGTAGACCACCTGTCAAGTTTCGTCGTGTTCGGAGTCCGTTTGATAGCCCAACGGATATATATAGCGGCACTAGTCGCCGGACAAAATGTCAGACGTTTTCGGTCTGCGAAAACCTTCGCGGGCTGCATTTCTCTCCTCTCCCCTCAGCCCAACTCAATCTATACAGCCCACTAGGCCCAGCCTACTCCCCCCCGCTCCGTTGCCGTTGGATCGAGATCCGATGGCTCAAAACGGCCCCCAAACCCTCAAACCCTAGCCCCTACCCTATTTAAACAACCCCCATGTCATTTTGGGCATTC
>LR738713.1:167256718-167301155 GCA_902687465.1 Secale cereale | reverse complement strand
CACATCAAAATCCGCACCAGGCCAGTGCCTCGTCGCCACTTGGCCATTCCAATGCCGCCGCCACCTCACTGCCGCCACGTGGCGCCTCCCCATTGGCCGCGCCGCCACCAGCCATCGCATCCCGCCATTCCTGCACTGCCACGTCGCCTCCCCCACGTCCCTCAGCCGCCTCCCCACGCCAGGCCCATCCCCGGCCCGCCTCGGGCCGGATCTGGGCCCCGAGGCCCGCCGTCACCCGAGCGCGCCCGAGCGCTCGCTCCTCCTGCTCGACCCCGAGCCGTCCTCCCCGCCGCCACGCGACGTCACCGCCGGTGGCCTCGGTCTCACCTCGCCGGAGTGCGCCCGCCGCCAGGGGCCTCACCTCCTTGTCTCCCCGCCGTCCCCTAGCTCCATCCCCGTCGCGCTGCGCCCCGCGCCCACCTTCCTCCGCCGCCGCCGCCGCATCAGAACACCGGCAGCCGAGCTCCTCTGCCTCGCCGAGCTCGCCGCGGGTCGTCGCCGCCCGGATCCGGGTTGTCCTCGTCGCCCGCGACCGGATCCGGCCATCCCCGACGCCTGCCGGACCTCCTGCTCCCCGCTGTGCTCCATGCCTTGCCGGAGACGCCAGTTGCCGCCGGCCCCGAGCTCCTCTGCCGCGCCGGACATGTCCGGAGGTGCCCGGACATGTTCGCCGCCTCGCCTGTGAGACTGCCAGTGGGTCCAGCCACCCGGACATGTCCAATCCGACACGGACATGTCCACCCCGAGGAGGTAGTTTTTGCCACTAAGTCCCCAGGAACTTTAAAAATGTTGCATACTTTGCAGTGCTGTAACTTTTTGTGTGTATGTCCAAATTGAGTGAATGACATGTCAAAATGATCGTGGTGATATGCTCTTCATTTTGTTCCATTGTGGCATGTTTGTTTGAGATGATCTTGATGCCCTAATCATCGTTGCAAGAGTGCTACTTGTTTAAAACTGCTGTTAAACGTAATTTTGTTAGCATGTTTGAGATGTGATAACTTTGTGCATGTTTATCCAAATGATGCATATGATATGTCAAAATGTTCATTGTGAAGTGCTCTACATGTTGGTTGCTGTAGCATTCATGTTAGGTGTCATATTGCCATGTTAATCTCTGTTGCAAAAGTGCATTTGGCTGTTAAGTGCTGAAACTTGTTATGAGATGCTGATTTGACTTGCTCATTGCTATTGATGTGTTTGTCTTCATGCCACATGTCTATATGTTTTAGAAGCACAATCATATGGTCTTTGCTGTGGTGCAATCCATTTTCCATGATATGCCTTGAGGTGACTTAAACAAGCTTGTAAACATGCCATGCCAATGTTGCTGTTTTATACTTAGTGAAAAAAACTGCGAAGTCTGGAATCTGTTAAACCTGATGCCATGTTTGCTTGATGCCCCACTCATATCCATGCTTGTTTTGGAGTGGCCAATGATCATGTCTTGTTGTCCATGTTATTGTCTATCCATCCATGCCCTTACTTGCATATATGACCTGCTGTAGCTTATTTATTTCTTGCTCTCAAGTTTCTATAAATTTTACCTGTCAGACTTTTATCAGGATGATCAATTTGGTGAAGCTTGTTGTTATTGATCCATGCCTCCAATTGTGACGCCCGAAGACCGACGTCCCAGAAGATTCCAGATGTTCTGGGTTCTCCCGTGTGTTTCATTTGTGCTTGTGTTATTTATTTTTTCATTGCATCATGTCATCATGCCATCGTGTCATATTTCTGTTGCATCTCAACCAAATAAATCGTGTGGACCTTCGGTCTATTTAAATCGAGGGAAGAATGACTTCCCTTTATAACATATAAAAGCCTCTCAATATTATTCGGGAGCTATATTATAAATATTTCGTTTGTTTGGAATTAACCGCAACACACTTGCATATTTTCCCCATGCCTTCTCTTTCTCTTTTCTTGCCTCTCCTATTTTTCGTGGACCATGGACATTTTTGCGAGTCTAGGAAAAATATCCTCTTGCCCAAATTCCATCCCTAACCTCTATTTTCTTTCTTTCTCTTCTTTGTTTTTTTAATAAGGAGATGGCCCAACAGCGAGCCTCCTCCAGCCTCTTGGGCCTCCTCCTCCCTCCTAGGCCCATCAGGCCATCCTCCCCTCGCAGTCCGTTCCCTCTGCTAACCCTAGCCCGCAGCGACCGCTCCTTCAATCCCCTCGCTCTCTTCTCTCAGCCCGCCGCCGCCACCCCTCGATTCCCCTCGCAGCCCGCACCCAGTCCCCGTCTCGCTCGACGCTCGTTCCCCAACTCCCTCGCCCGTTCCCTCGATCTCCCCTCGCACAGGCCTTCCTCGAGCGCCGCCCGCGCCCCGCGCATCACCTGCCGCCGTGCTTCAAGGCCGCCAGCGACGATCTCCAGCGCCCGCGCCCCGGGCATCACCTGCCCTCGTGCTTCAAGGCCGCCAGCGACGATCTCCAGCGCCCGCGCCTGGCTGCTCCGCGCCAAGGCCGCAGCACCAGGGCCGGCCAGGAGCGCGCTGACCGCAGCTCCTCCATCGCCCCTGCTGCCTCCAATCCCGCGCGCCGTGGCCTCCCTCCGTCGCCAAGGCCGGCGCCACCCTTGCCTCAGTCTCCCTCGCGTGGACGCCGCCCTCCCGTCGCCCGGCCACCGTCGGCCTCCCCTCCGTCCTCGCCGTGCCTCCTCCGTGCCTGGCGCCTCGCGGGCCGGCCAGGAGCCGCCGTCGTCAGCGCCCTGCCTCGGCCAGGAAGCTGCCGGTCCGCCCCTGTCTCCCGCCAACGACGTCCAGCCAGCGCCCCTCTCCTCTGCATCCGTCCCCCAGCACATCGGCCTCCCCTGCCAACTCCGGTGCCGTGCCGACGAGTGCCACCGCCGGAAGCAGCTCGTCGTTTCCCCGCCGGCGTGCACCTGCAGCCACCAACGCCGCCAAGACCTTGCTGCCCCCTTTTGTATTTGCCAAGTTCATATAAACGAGGGACCCCAAGATCCGTCAAGTTCATCTACATGTGTGTACGACTACATCCGAGGTTGTTTTGGCAAGTACCACGACGATTCGTCAAGTTCCCCTACGATATGTGTACGACTACTTCCATGATGAGTACCTCTACCGCCGTCTCCGGGATCACCAAGTACCACAACGAAGCATCAAGTACCACTACGTCACAAGAACCAAGACCGACCCCGACAAGTACCACGACGACCCGAACATCTACAAAAACGAGTTCCGTGAACGACTACCGGCGCCGTGTACCACTACCGTCGCCAAGACCAAGATGGCGCCAAATGACAAGACGACCCGTGAACGACTACCGTCGACCCTCGAGGACCCCGTGGAACTTACGGACATCAAGTACCACTACGAATCGCCAAGTACCTCGATGCCCGATGTCAAGTTCGACTACAAGGAGAAACGTCAAGTACCTCTACGAAATGTGAACGCCTACGAACGGAACAACTACTTCCCTCTACGAACGTGTACCCCGACCGCCTCGAGAGCGTCTACTTCCACTACTTCCTCTACGACCCGTGTACCACTACGTCCCTCGACGACTCGAACCCCTCCGAGAATGAACGCTTCGAAGGTATAACCCTGAGACGATGACCCGTGGAATGAATGTGTTGTATGAGATGTTCCCCTTGTGTGCACCGTTCCCGTTTCGACTTTTGTCATGCTCCTCGGTTGCCTCGTCGCCGACTCGTGGGAACCCGGTGACGGGATCACCCCACTTTTCATCTTGTTCGACTCGCTCACGCCACCTTTCTTTTGCACCGGACTCTCAACGAGTTACCGGAACCGAGATGTTGCCGTTGCATCATTTTCGGATTCGTTGCTGTGGCACCCTTTCCTTTCACCACGGTGACAATACTTCATATCTCTCTTGTCAACCTTTATCTAATAATTGAATAAAACTTGATCATGTCATCCGCATCATGTTAACAACATTAATATGTGTGAATTGTTGTTGCTTAAAAATTGCTAAACATGCTCATGGGGATTTTCCCGGAATTGTTGTTGTTTTTCCGGCCTCATTTAAATTGCCTAAATAGTGTAGTTTTATTATGCTTCACCTCTTGCTATGTTAAAAACATTTAATCTTGTCTTGTAAATAAGCGAGAGTCAATTAAATAATTAAAATGTGGTGTTTTGTCAATATGCAACTCGTTGCATATTGAGCTCCATTTAACTTGTAGTTTGTTTGTGCTCGTTGCCATGCCATGCATATTTAAACCGGACATGCATCATACTTGGATGTGCATCGTATGCCATGTTTATGCTTGTGTGTTTACCGTGTTGTTTGCTTCTTTCCGGTATGCTTCTCTTGTTAGCTTCGGTTTCATTCCGGAGTTGTGAGGATTCGCTCGACTATGTTGCTCCGTCTACTTCATGGATCCGTTCTTCTCCCTTGCGGAATCCCAGGCAAGATGACCATACCCTTGGATACCTTTACTACCATTGCCATGCTTAGTTGTCTCGATGCTATCGTTACATGCCGCGCTACCCATCTTTTATGTCAGCCTCTCCTTGTTACCATGAAACCTCTAACCTTTGACACCTTCCTAGCAAAACCATTGTTTGGCTATGTTACCCGCTTGCTCAGCCCCTCTTATAGCGTTGTTAGTTGCAGGTGAAGATGAAGATCGTTCCAGGAGGGAACTTGTTGTTGGAATATCACAATATCTATAATTATTATTAACACACCTATATACTGGGCATGGGTGGAAGGCTTGGCCTTTTGCTCGGTGTTTTGTTCCACTCATGCCACCTTAGGCGCCGTTAAACCGGCATTATGTTCCTTGATTTTGCGTCCCTTACACGATGGGTGGATGGGAACCCCTTGACAGTTCGACTTTGAATAAAACTCCTCCAGCAAGGCCCAACATTGGTTTTAATTTGCTCATAATAACAACTTAATTAATTAAATTAATTGCATAGGGGGTCATGTCCCCGGGTTCTTAATTCTACATAACAGGGGGGCCAGTGCTGATGGTGTTGGTCCCAAACTAGAGCCACTTGCGGTGCCACCCAGTTATCTGGGGTCTTCGGTTGCTGTACGTATTGCTCATCCAGACGTGGCCTGAGACGAGATACGCGCGGCTACTATCAGGGTGTCGGCACGCCGGGAGGTCTTGTTGGACTTGTTTTACCATTGTCGAAATGTCTTGTGCACCGGGATGCCGAGCCTGATCGGATTTCCCTAAGATAAGGAGTGATGATATTATATTTATCACTTCAGCTAATCGTGAGAGCTTGTGATGGGCTAAGTGAAGGAAATATGCCCTAGAGGCAATAATAAAGATGTTGTTTGTATTTCCTTATATCACGATAAATGTCTTTTATTCATGCTAGAATTGTATTAACCGGAAACTTAGTACATGTGTGGATACATAGACAAAACAGTATGTCCCTAGTATGCCTCTACTAGACTAGCTCATTGATCAAAGATGGTTATGTTTCCTAGCCATAGACATGAGTTGTCATTTGATCAACGGGATCACATCATTAGGAGAATAATGTGATGGACAAGACCCATCCGTTAGCATAGCACTATGATCGTTTAGTTTTACTGCTATTGCTTTCTTCATGACTTATACATGTTCCTATGACTATGGGATTATGCAACTCCCGAATACCGTAGGAACACCTTGTGTGCTATCAAATGTCACAACGTAACTGGGTGATCATAAAGATGCTCTACAGGTGTCTCCGAAAGTATTCGTGGTGTTGGCATAGATCAAGATTAGGATTTGTCACTCCGAGTGTCGGAGAGGTATCTCTGGGACCTCTCGGTAACACACATCATAATAAGCCTTGCAAGCAAAAGACTAATGAGTTAGTCACGAGATGATGTGTTACGGAACGAGTGAAGAGACTTGCCGGTAACGAGATTGAACTAGGTATAGAGATACCAACGATCGAATCTCGGACAAGTAACATACCGATGACAAAAGGAACAACTATGTTGTTATGCGGTTTGACCGATAAAGATCTTCGTACAATATGTAGGAGCCAATATGAACATCTAGGTTCCGCTATTGGTTATTGACCGGAGATGAGTCTCGGTCATGTCTACATAGTTCTCGAACCCGTAGGGTCCGCACGCTTAACGTTTGATGACGATCGATATTATGAGTTTATGAGTTTTGATGTACCGAAGGTAGTTCGGAGTCCCGGATGAGATCACGGACATGACGAAGAGTCTCGGAATGTCCGAGACATAAAGATTGATATATTGGACGACTATATTCGGACACCGGAAGTGTTCCGGAAAAGTTTCGGATTTAACTGGATTGCCGGAGGGGGTTACCGGAACCCCCTACGAGGGGGGATGGTCCATAGTGGGCCTTGAGGAAAGGAGAGAGGCAGCCCATAGAGGCTGGCCGGCGCCCCACCTAGAGATCCTAGTTGGACTAGGATTGGGGGGGGGGCGCCACCTCTCCCTCTTTTCCTTTCCCTCTCTTCCTTCTTGGTGGACTCCTACTAGGAATAGGATTGCAATCCTATTCCTAGTAGGATTGCCCTAGCCGCACCATAGGAGGCCGGCCGGCCCTCCTCCCTTGATCCTTTATATACGGGGGCAGGGGGGCTCCCAAAGACACACAAGTTGAATTGTTCCAGCCGTGTGCGGTGCCCCCCTCCACAGAAACACACCTCGGTCATACCGTCGCAGTGCTTAGGCAAAGCCCTGCGCCGGTGAATACATCATATCCGTCACCACGCCGTCGTGCTGACGAAACTCTCCCGTGAAGCTCAACTGGATCAAGAGCTTGTGGGACGTCATCAAGCTGAACGTGTGCTGAACGTGGAGGTGCCGTACGTTCGGTGCTTGATCGGTTGAATCGCGAAGAAGTTCGACTACATCAACCGCGTCACTTGACGCTTCCGCTTCCGGTCTACGAGGGTACGTAGACACACTCTTCCCTCTCGTTGCTATGCATCTGGTAGATAGATCTTGCGTGATCATAGGAAATTTTTAAAATACTACGTTCCCCAACACTAAGTTGGGACACCCCTGCAGGGTTATAATCTTTCGAAAGCCGTGCCCGCGGCTATGTGGTAGATTGGAATTTGTTAATGTCCGGTTGTAGAAAACTTGACAGAGGATCCAAAGTAAAACACACAACTGTGTGAGTAACCGTGACTGTCTCTTTTCACTTTGAGAAGAGAACACAGTGGGGTTATGTTTGACTCGTAGGTAGTTCAGGATCTTTAGCGATCACGTCTAACTTGTTTTTGCAGGGCATGTTGTGATGTGATATGGTCAAGACATGATGAGTTATACGATTTTGTATGAGATGATCATGTTTTGTAATGTTATCGGCAACTGGCAGGAGCCATATGGTTGTCGCTTTATTGTATGAAATGCAATCGCCATGTAATTGCTTTACTTTATCACTAAGCGGCAGCGATAGTCGTAGAAGCAATAGTTGGCGATACGACAACGATGCTACGATGGAGATCAAGGTGTCGTGCCGGTGACGAAGGTGATCATGAAGGTGCTTTGGAGATGGAGATCAAAAGCACAAGATGATGATGGCCATATCATGTCACATATTTTGATTGCATGTGATGTTTATCTTATTATGCTTCTTATTTTGCTTAGAACGACGGTAGCATTATAAGATGATCCCTTACTAAATTTCAAGGTATAAGTGTTCTCCCTGAGTATGCACCGTTGCGAAAGTTCGTCGTGCCGAGACACCACGTGATGATTGGGTGTGATAAGCTCTACGTTCAAATACAACGGGTGTAAGCCAGTTTTGCACACGCAAAATACTCGGGTTAAACTTGACGAGCCTAGCATATGCAGATATGGCCTCGGAACACTGGAGACCGAAAGGTCGAGCGTGAATCATATAGTAGATATGATCAACATAAGATGTTCACCATTGAAACTACTCCATCTCACGTGATGATCGGACATGGTTTAGTTTATTTGGATCACGTGATCATTTAGATGACCGGAGGGATGTCTATCTAAGTGGGAGTTCTTTAAATTAATATGATTAAATTGAACTTTAATTTATCATGAACTTAGTCCTGATAGTTTTTGAATATCTATGATTGTTGTAGATCAATGGCCCGTGCTACCGTTCCTTTGAATTTTAATGCATTCCTAGAGAAAGCTAAGTTGAAAGATGATGGTAGCAATTACACGAACTGGGTCCGTAACTTGAGGATTATCCTCATTGCTGCACAGAAGAATTATGTCCTTGAAGCACCGCTAGGTGACAAGCCCCCTCCCGCTAATGTAGACGCTTTGAACGTCTGGCAGTCGCGGTCTGATGACTACACGATAGTTCAGTGTGCCATGCTATACGGCTTAGAACCGGGACTTCAACGACGTTTTGAACGTCATGGACCATATGAGATGTTCCAGGAGTTGAAGTTAATATTTCAAGCAAATGCACGGATTGAGAAATATGAGATTTCCAATAAGTTCTACAGCTGCAAGATGGAGGTGACAATTTCTATCAGTGAACACTTGCTCAGAATGTCTGGGTACTACAATCATATGACTCAACTTGGTTGCAAAGTTGACGAGGATAGTGTTATTGATAGAGTTCTTCAATCACTGCCACCAAGCTATAAAGGCTTTGTCATGAACTATAATATGCAAGGGATGCAAAAGACAATTCCCGAGCTCTTCGCTATGCTCAAGGCTGCGGAGGTAGAAATCAAGAAGGAGCATCAAGTGTTGATGGTTAACAAGACCACTAGTTTCAAGAAAAAGGGCAAGGGAAAGAAGGGGAACTTCAAGAAGAATGGCAAGACAGTTGCTACTCCCACGAAGAAACCCAAGTCTGGAGCCAAGCCTGAAACTGAGTGCTTCTACTGCAAGGGGACTGGACACTGGAAGCGGAACTGCCCCAAGTATTTGGCAGATAAGAAGGATGGCAAGGTGAACAAAGGTATATGTGATATACATGTTATTGATGTGTACCTTACTAATGCTCATAGTAGTACCTGGGTATTTGATACCGGTTCGGTTGCTAATATTTGTAACTCGAAACAGGGACTACGGATTAAACGAAGATTGGCTAAGGACGAGGTGACGATGCGCGTGGGAAATGGTTCCAAAGTCGATGTGATCGCCGTCGGCACGCTACCTCTACATCTACCTCCGGGATTAGTTTTAGACCTAAATAATTGTTATTTGGTGCTAGCGTTGAGCATGAACATTATATCTGGATCTTGTTTGTTGCGAGACGGTTATTCATTTAAATCAGAGAATAATGATTGTTCTATTTTTATGAATAATATCTTTTATGGTCATGCACCCTTGAAGAGTGGTCTATTCTTATTGGATCTCGATTGTAGTGATACACATATTCATAATATTGAAACCAAAAGATGCAAGGTTAATAATGATAGTGCAACTTATTTGTGGCACTGCCGTTTAGGTCATATTGGTGTAAAACGCATGAAGAAACTCCATAGTGATGGACTTTTGGAATCACTTGATTATGAATCACTTGGTGCTTGCGAACCATGCCTCATGGGCAAGATGACTAAAACTCCGTTCTCCGGAACTATGGAGCGAGCAACAGATTTGTTGGAAATCATACATACTGATGTATGTGGGCCAATGAGTGTTGAAGCTCGCGGCGAGTATCGTTATTTTCTGACCTTCACTGATGATTTGAGCAGATATGGGTATATCTACTTAATGAAGCACAAGTCTGAAACATTTGAAAAGTTCAAAGAATTTCAGAGTGAAGTAGAGAATCATCGTAACAAGAAAATAAAGTTTCTACGATCTGATCGTGGAGGAGAATATTTGAGTTACGAGTTTGGTCTTCATTTGAAACAATGTGGAATAGTTTCACAACTCACGCCACCCGGAACACCACAGCGTAATGGTGTGTCCGAACGTCGTAATCGTACTTTATTGGATATGGTGCGATCTATGATGTCTCTTACCGATTTACCACTATCGTTTTGGGGTTATGCTTTAGAGACAGCTGCATTCACGTTAAATAGGGCACCATCTAAATCCGTTGATACGACACCTTATGAACTATGGTTTGGCAAGAAACCAAAGTTGTCGTTTCTTAAAGTTTGGGGCTGCGATGCTTATGTGAAAAAACTTCAACCTGATAAGCTCGAACCCAAGTCGGAGAAATGTGTCTTCATAGGATACCCAAAAGAGACAGTTGGGTACACCTTCTATCACAGATCCGAAGGCAAGATATTCGTTGCTAAGAATGGATCCTTTCTAGAGAAGGAGTTTCTCTCGAAAGAAGTGAGTGGGAGGAAAGTAGAACTTGATGAGGTAATTGTACCTTCTCCCGAATTGGAAAGTAGTACATCACAGAAAATTGTTCCAGTGATTCCTACACCAATCAATGAGGAAGTTAATGATGATGATCATGAAACTTCAGATCAAGTTTCTGCTGAACATCGTAGATCAACCAGAGTACGTTCCGCACCAGAGTGGTACGGCAACCCAGTTCTGGAAATCATGTTACTAGACCATGATGAACCTGCGAACTATGAGGAAGCGATGATGAGCCCAGATTCCGCAAAATGGCTTGAGGCCATGAAATCTGAGATGGGATCCATGTATGAGAACAAAGTGTGGACTTTGGTTGACTTGCCCGATGATCGGCAGGCCATCGAAAATAAATGGATCTTCAAGAGGAAGACCGACGCAGACGGTAATATTACTGTTTACAAAGCTTGACTTGTTGCAAAAGGGTTTCGACAAGTTCAAGGAGTTGACTACGATGAGACTTTCTCACCTGTAGCGATGCTTAAGTCTGTCCGAATCATGTTAGCAATTGCCGCATTTTATGATTATGAAATCTGGCAAATGGATGTCAAAACTGCATTCCTGAATGGATATCTCAAAGAAGAGTTGTATATGATGCAACCAGAAGGTTTTGTCGATCCAAAAGGTGCTAACAAAGTGTGCAAGCTCCAGCGATCCATCTATGGACTGGTGCAAGCATCTCGGAGTTGGAATATACGCTTTGATGAGGTGATCAAAGCTTATGGTTTTATACAGACTTTTGGAGAAGCCTGTATTTACAAGAAAGTGAGTGGGAGCTCTGTAGCATTTCTAATATTATATGTGGATGACATATTGCTGATTGGAAATGATATAGAATTTCTGGATAGCATAAAAGGATACTTGAATAAGAATTTTTCAATGAAAGACCTCGGTGAAGCTGCTTATATATTAAGCATCAAGATCTATAGAGATAGATCAAGACGCTTAATTGGACTTTCACAAAGCACATACCTTGATAAGATTTTGAAGAAGTTCAAAATGGATCAGTCAAAGAAAGGGTTCTTGCCTGTATTACAAGGTATGAAGTTGAGTAAGACTCAATGCCCGACCACTGCAGAAGATAGAGAGAAAATGAAAGTCATTCCCTATGCCTCAGCCATAGGATCTATCATGTATGCAATGCTGTGTACCAGACCTGATGTGTGCCTTGCTATAAGTCTAGCAGGGAGGTACCAAAGTAATCCAGGAGTGGATCACTGGACAGCGGTCAAGAACATCCTGAAGTATCTGAAAAGGACAAAGGATATGTTTCTCGTGTATGGAGGTGACAAAGAGCTCGTCGTAAACGGTTACGTCGATTCTAGCTTTGACACTGATTCGGATGACTCTAAGTCACAAACCGGATATGTATTTTTATTGAACGGTGGAGCTGTCAGTTGGTGCAGTTCCAAGCAGAGCGTCGTGGCGGGATCTACGTGTGAAGCGGAATACATAGCTGCTTCGGAAACAGCAAATGAAGGAGTCTGGATGAAGGAGTTCATATCCGATCTAGGTGTAATACCTAGTGCATCGGGTCCAATGAAAATCTTTTGTGACAACACTGGAGCAATAGCCTTGGCGAAGGAATCCAGGTTTCACAAGAGAACAAAGCACATCAAAAGACGCTTCAATTCCATCCGCGATCTAGTCAAGGAGGGAGACATAGAGATTTGCAAAATACATACGGATCTGAATGTTGCAGACCCGTTGACTAAGCCTCTTCCACGGGAAAAACATGATCAGCACCAGGACTCCATGGGTGTGAGGATCATCACTTTGTAATCTAGATTATTGACTCTAGTTCAAGTGGGAGACTGAAGGAAATATGCCCTAGAGGCAATAATAAAGATGTTATTTGTATTTCCTTATATCATGATAAATGTCTTTTATTCATGCTAGAATTGTATTAACCGGAAACTTAGTACATGTGTGGATACATAGACAAAACAGTATGTCCCTAGTATGCCTCTACTAGACTAGCTCATTGATCAAAGATGGTTATGTTTCCTAGCCATAGACATGAGTTGTCATTTGATCAACGGGATCACATCATTAGGAGAATGATGTGATGGACAAGACCCATCCGTTAGCATAGCACTATGATCATTTAGTTTTTCTGCTATTGCTTTCTTCATGACTTATACATGTTCCTATGACTATGAGATTATGCAACTCCCGAATACCGTAGGAACACCTTGTGTGCTATCAAACATCACAACGTAACTGGGTGATCATAAAGATGCTCTACAGGTGTCTCCGAAAGTATTCGTGGTGTTGGCATAGATCAAGATTAGGATTTGTCACTCCGAGTGTCGGAGAGGTATCTCTGGGCCCTCTCGGTAACACACATCACAATAAGCCTTGCAAGCAAAAGACTAATGAGTTAGTCACGAGATGATGTGTTACGGAACGAGTAAAGAGACTTGCCGGTAACGAGATTGAACTAGGTATAGAGATACCGACGATCGAATCTCGGGCAAGTAACATACCGATGACAAAAGGAACAACGTATGTTGTTATGCGGTTTGACCGATAAAAGTTCTTCGTAGAATATGTAGGAGCCAATATGAACATCCAGGTTCCGCTATTGGTTATTGACCGGAGATGAGTCTCGGTCATGTCTACATAGTTCTCGAACCCGTAGGGTCCGCACGCTTAACGTTTGATGACGATCGGTATTATGAGTTTATGAGTTTTGATGTACCGAAGGTAGTTCGGAGTCCCGGATGAGATCACGTACATGACGAGGAGTCTCGGAATGTCCGAGACATAAAGATTGATATATTGGACGACTATATTCGGACACCGGAAGTGTTCCGGAAAAGTTTCGGATTTAACTGGATTGCCGGAGGGGGTTACCGGAACCCCCTACGAGGGGGGATGGTCCATAGTGGGCCTTAAGGAAAAGAGAGAGGCAGCCCATAGAGGCTGGCCGGCGCCCCACCTAGGGATCCTAGTTGGACTAGGATTGGGGTGGCGCCACCTCTCCCTTTTTTCCTTTCCCTCTCTTCCTTCTTGATGGACTCCTACTAGGAATAGGATTGCAATCCTATTCCTAGTAGGATTGCCCTAGCCGCACCATAGGAGGCCGGCCGGCCCTCCTCCCTTGCTCCTTTATATACGGGGGCAGGGGGGCACCCAAAGACACACAAGTTGAATTGTTCCAGCCGTGTGCGGTGCCCCCCTCCACAGAAACACACCTCGGTCATACCGTCGCAGTGCTTAGGTGAAGCCCTGCGCCGGTGAATACACCATATCCATCACCACGCCGTCGTGCTGAAGAAACTCTCCCGTGAAGCTCAACTGGATCAAGAGATCGTGGGACATCATCAAGCTGAACGTGTGCTGAACGCGGAGGTGCCGTACGTTCGGTGCTTGATCGGTTGAATCACGAAGAAGTTCGACTACATCAACCGCATCACTTGACGCTTCCGCTTCCGGTCTACGAGGGTACGTAGACACACTCCTCCCTCTCGTTGCTATGCATCTGGTAGATAGATCTTGCGTGATCGTAGGAAATTTTTAAAATACTACGTTCCCCAACACTAAGTTGGGACACCCCTGCAGGGTTATAATCTTTCGAAAGCCGTGCCCGCGGATATGTGGCAGATTGGAATTTGTTAATGTCCGGTTGTAGAAAACTTGACAGAGGATCCGAAGTAAAACACACAACTGTGTGAGTAACCATGACTGTCTCTTTTCACTTTGAGAAGAGAACACGGTGGGGTTATGTTTGACTCGTAGGTAGTTCAGGATCTTTAGCGATCACTACTAGTTGCGACCGTTTGCGTAGATGCTCATCTTATTCTTGTACTCGTATGTTAGCCACCATATTATGCTTAGCCGTTGCTGCAACCTCACCACTTTACCTCTTCCTACCCATAAAGCTTTGCTAGTCTTGATACCCATGGTTATGGGATTGCTGAGTCCTCGTGGCTCACAGATACTACAACACCAGATGCAGGTTCAGCCGAGATTGATGCAGGAGATGGTTCAAGTACTTCCCTGGGAGCTCGATGAAGAGCGTGGCCCTATGCTTGTGACGTGTTTCGACGATCAGTAGTGGTTTCTACTAGGGGCGATTCAGACCTGTGGCTTTATGTTGTCTTGGTATCTTTCTTTTGGATCTTCGCCCGTAGTCGGGTTGTGATGTTTTGAATGATGTTTTGCTTATGTAATGTATTGTGTGAAGTGGCGAGTGTAAGCCAACTATCTCCTTTTGCAATTTAATCCCTATTTTTACATGAGTCGTGCAAAGATACCAAACTTGAGATCATTCCGGAATGGGCTTATACCTTTAAGTCGTGCTTCGACACGTAGGAGGTATAGTCCCATCCTGGGCATTACAAGTTGGTATCAGAGCCTTCTCCGACCTAGAAGCCCCCACTGATTGATCGAATCGTTGACGGTTGTGTCTAGGCACACACTTGAAAATGTTTTGAGTCCTATATATATATCGGCGAGTAGGAATTCTTTTGCTCCTCATTCCTTTTCACTCTGGTGAGGACTCCTGACGATTACTCTTGCCTCTTCTACTTTCAAAAATTGCACCAATTTTTTTTAGGATCACGCGAGTATTGTTTGGATTGTTCCGATGTCTTTGTGACGAGAAAATTGTTCTCGATGCCTCCTGTCATTAGGGGTTGTGGCAGTGTCTCGGGGAGTTGAGCTCAGAGGTGTTGTCGTGACAATTATATCGCATCAGTTCTAGAATACTTAAGACGGCCGACATCAAAAACTCTCCTATGCGGCTAGTCGCAAGATAACCCCGACGTCACCCAGTACTGGGGAGGTAGTTCGGGAGTATTGCCATAGCTTGTATAGTAGATGCGTTTCGAAGGTCCGAGGTAAACGTTTTCCGGAAACAACTGGTTATGTGTTGAAGGATGGATACAGCTGGATGTAGGATTAGAGTTGAGTGCGCGGTGCTTCCCCTGTATCCCCAACACCTGATTGCATAACTGGAAACATTCGGAAATTAATAGGTGGGTTATTCTAGTAGCTCGTAGGCATTCTTCCAACGAGTGCATGATATGGAGTTTGGGGTTCTACATTGAGTGAAGTGGTTTTATGGGCTTGTTCCGATCGGGAGTTGCATCTTAAAGGGTCCTTGGCTATGCTGATCCGGGGATTGCAAAACCCTTTTGTAACACGTTCCATGAGCTTTCAGCACGAATATGTGGGACGAAGCTTCTATCTTGTATTTGTTCTATCCGATCCTTGTTGTTTTTTATTTATCTTTTGTTCTCCCAAGTCTCTTCTCGTCAAGTTGATGTACCTGCGGAATTCATTCGTTCATTCTTTGCTCGGATGATATTGTGAAGATTCTGTTGCAACACATCTATCCTTTGTTTTGATTTGATTCTGGTATTCGAGTTGCTTCCATGTCAAGTGTTGATTCCATACCTTTCCGAATCGGTGTTCTCATATTTCTATGGGAGTGCTAATCCTTCTTGATCATCAAGATGGTCATGTTAATCCTTTTTCAACCGGTGTGCCTTCTCTTCAAGTTATTCCATACGGACGCCGTTGAGAAATCTGACGATTTGTCTGTTTCATTCATCCCAAGTTGTCTTTGTTTTCCCCACCCTCCCACCCTTCTCCTTCTCGGAGCCAGAAATTCTCAGATGTAATATCCATTTTATTCATGTGATATTTCTTCATTCTTTTCCTTCAATGTTCTTATCCGGTGATTTATCGTGAAGATGCTCAAGAGCTTCAAGTTCATCATTCTTTTGTTCTCAAAATTCTGCCGGTGGATGTAATTCAAGCTTCGGTCATGATCATATCTCTTCCTTGTTGTTTCACATGTTTTCCCATGTTGAAATTATTATCCGAAGACTCTCTTATTCATTCAACTCTCCTATCCATATCCAGTGTGTACAAGGTATCTCAGAAGATTCGTGTTTCCATTCTTAATCCGTTCAAGCTATTTTGAGGTTGCTATCTTATTCAAGCCATTTAATTTTAACCGGTGCAATATCTCTTAAGCAATCTTTTTCAACGGTGATTTCTTTAGTGGGCCCTAACCCACAGGTCTTTTCCCAGAATCTTACCTGACTCTTCTATTTTTCTGGAGTTATACTTAAATTCCTTTCAAAGTGTGACGTAAGAATGATTTCCATCAGTCACATGCCTTCTCCAAGCTTGTTTTCAATTATTTCCATCTTTAGCTCCACCTTCCTTTTGTCATTCGTCCGGAGTATCTCAAAATTCTTCATGGCATTTCTCGTCTTCACTCTCAACATTTGAAGACCGGAGAAGTGTTTCTCTTAAATCTTGGCCGTTCTCTTGATGATTCGTGGTTCTAGCTTCATACCATCCTCATAAGTGTTCCGTTTGTGAGGAATTCTTTTATACCCATCTGAAGCATTTCATAAATTCTTTTCTTGTGATCCTCCGAAGGCCATCATTTCAGAAGATTTCTTCGTTCTCAGTTTTCAACTTCGTCCTCCAAATATTCTTCATTGATGCATCTTCGTTCGTCTCCATATTCTTACGGTGGTTCATTCAAGTTTACTCTTCCTTGTTATCGTATTAATTCACTCGTTCTTTTCATAATCCTACTGGTGGTTCGTTGAAGATTTACCCAAGCTTGTGCGAGATCTCTCTCCATTCCTTTTCAAGAAGAATAAGTAGTAGGCCAAATCCGTTGCTGGTCATCAATTTATTTTGATCAAGGATAAGCATACAGTAAATCTTATTCTTATTTCCTCGAAGTGATTAATCTTTTTTTTTCCGGAGCTCGTTCATCATATCATATTCTCGGTTTTGAGTTGTTCATCTTGTTTTCCGGAGCTCCAAGTTATTTCTTTTACATCATTTCAAAGCTCCATCTAATTCATCGCAGGCCTTGAATCTTATTCTTTTCATCTTTCACTTCCCATGCTTTCAGTACCGGAGTTCTTCATGGTGGTTCTTATGTTTAATTCATCCTTGAAGTTTTCATCAAGATTCTTGTTGGAGCTCGAGCATTCTTCATCATGCATTCCAATTGCAATCCTTTCTACCTTATCTTTTCAGATGGTGTTATGTCATTCTTGACAATTCCTTCATGTTTCATGATTCACGAGTTATCAAGAATGAGATATTTAAAACCATCATTTCTTTTTCTTTAGGAGATCCTTTCAACCCCCAGTTTTATCTCTTGGAGTTATCTTGGGTTGTATTTCACCTAAAAGCTTTTCCTGAGAATTGTTGCTATCATGGTGCTTATAAATGACCCAAGTTCTTCATTTATCATTCCGGTGAAATAAGTTTTCATCTCCTTGTTGATCTCAATCCAATCAAATGTTTCGTAAGTGGCTGGTTGTCACCTCTTAATTTTGAGGTGTTTCCATAAGCCCACTTCAAGCTTATTCTTTTGCTGTTGATTTTTCCAAATACTCCGTTCAACCCTTCTTCGTAAGGATGCCTTCAAAAGCATTTCTAGTTGAAGATGTTATTCTTCTTCAATCTATTCACTCCATTATTCGTTCCGGAGGCTTTGTGATATTGCTCTCTTCGAACCATCATCTTGTCATATCGAGATCATATTCTTCCCTTGCTTGTCCATTTAACCGGAATGTCGTGACCTCCATTCTAGTTCCGTCATCTTATCTAGTTTTCCTCTGTTTTCAACCGGAGTGCTATCTGAAATCTTTCTTACCCCTTGTGCCATTCTTTTAATTGTTCCGGAGGCTGTGTTTTGTTGATTTCATCAAGTATCTTCCCATCTCCTCAAGTTCTTGTTAATTCCTTCCATTTCTAGGCAGAGTGCTGTCCAAATTTTGTCATTCTTATTCCTTGGCTATACCATTGCGGTTTCTTATTCTTTTGGTTCGTAAGCTCTCGTCTAATGTCTATCAACCTTCAAGGTTCTCAAAATGTTATTTGTTCCTCTTTTCTAACAGTGTTTTCATCTTCGTTCATCTCCGTTGTATTCTTCTTTCAACTTGTTTAACCTCTCAAGGTTCGTGGTTTCACTCGTCTGTCTAAGAAGCAACTTTGTTTTACCTCTTCTTTTTCGTTTCAATCCGGTGCCATCCCTAGGATCTCGGGTCGAGATCCTCTGTTAGTGTGGGAGAGTTGTGACGCCCGAAGACCGATGTCCTAGAAGATTCCAGATGTTCCGGGTTCTCCCGTGTGTTTCATTTGTGCTTGTGTTATTTATTTTTTCATTGCATCATGTCATCATGCCATCGTGTCATATTTCTTTTGCATCTCAACCAAATAAATCGTGTGGACCTTCGGTCTATTTAAATCGAGGGAAGAATGACTTCTCTTTATAACATATAAAAGCCTCTCAATATTATTCGGGAGCTATATTATAAATATTTCGTTTGTTTGGAATTAACCGCAACACACTTGCATATTTTCCCCATGCCTTCTCTTTCTCTTTTCTTGCCTCTCCTATTTTTCGTGGACCATGGACATTTTTGCGAGTCCAGGAAAAATATCCTCTTGCCCAAATTCCATCCCTAACCTCTATTTTCTTTCTTTCTCTTCTTTGTTTTTTTAATAAGGAGATGGCCCAACAACCAGCCTCCTCCAGCCTCTGGGCCTCCTCCTCCCTCCTACGCCCATCAGGCTATCCTCCCTCGCAGCCTATTCCCTCTGCTAACCCTAGCCCGCAGCGACCGCTCCTTCAATCCCCTCGCTCTCTTCCCTCAGCCCGCCGCCGCCACCCCTCGCTTCCCCTCGCAGCCCGCACCCAGTCCCCATCTCGCTCGACGCTCGTTCCCCAACTCCCTCGCCCCGTTCCCTCGATCTCCCCTCGCGCAGGCCTTCCTCGAGCGCCGCCCGCGCCCCGCGCATCACCTGCCGCCGTGCTTCAAGGCCGCCAGCGACGATCTCCAGCGCCCGCGCTCCGCGCATCACGTGTCGTCGTGCTTCAAGGCCGCCAGCGACGATCTCCAGCGCCCGCGCCTGGCTGCTCCGCGCCAAGGCCGCAGCACCAGGGCTAGCCAGGAGCGCGCTGACCGCAGCTCCTCCATCGCCCCAGCTGCCTCCAATCCCGCGCGCAGTGGCCTCCCTCTGTCGCCAAGGCCGGCGCCGCCCCTGCCTCCGTCTCCCTCGCGTGGACGCCGCCCTCCCGTCGCCCGGCCACCGCCGGCCTCCCCTCCGTCCTCGCCGCGCCTATTCTGTGCCTGGCGCCTCGCGGGCCGGCCAGGAGCCACCGTCGTCAGCGCCCTGCCTCGGCCAGGAAGCCGCCGGTCGCCAAGGACGTCCAGCCAGCGCCCCTCTCCTCTGCATCCGTCCCCCAGCGCATCGGCCTCCCCTGTCAACTCCGGTGCCGTGCCGACGAGCGCCACCGCCGGAAGCAGCTCGTCGTTTCCCCGCCGGCGTGCACCTGCAGCCACCAACGCCGCCAAGACCTTGCTGCCCCCTTTTGTTTTTGCCAAGTTCATATAAACGAGGGACCCCAAGATCCGTCAAGTTCATCTACATGTGTGTACGACTACATCCGAAGTTGTTTTGGCAAGTACCACGACGATGCGTCAAGTTCCCCTACAATATGTGTACGACTACTTCCATGATGAGTACCTCTACCGCCGTCTCCGGGATCGCCAAGTACCACAACGAAGCATCAAGTACCACTACGTCACAAGAACCAAGACCGACCCCGACAAGTACCACGACGACCCGAACATCTACAAAAACGAGCTCCGTGAACGACTACCGGCGCCGTGTACCACTACCGTCGCCAAGACCAAGATGGCGCCAAATGACAAGACGACCCTTGAACGACTACCGTCGACCCTCGAGGACCCCGTGGAACTTACGGACATCAAGTACCACTACGAATCGCCAAGTACCTCGACGCCCGATGTCAAGTTCGACTACAAGGAGAAACGTCAAGTACCTCTACGAAACGTGAACGCCTACGAACGGAACAACTACTTCCCTCTACGAACGTGTACCCCGACCGCCTCGAGAACGTCTACTTCCACTACTTCCTCTATGACCCGTGTACCACTACGTCCCTCGACGACTCGAACCCCTCCGAGAATGAACGCTTCGAAGGTATAACCCCGAGACGATGACCCATGAAATGCATGTGTTGTATGAGATGTTCCCCTTGTGTGCACCGTTCCCGTTTCGACTTTTGTCATGCTCCTCGGTTGCCTCATCGCCGACTCGTGGGAACCCGGTGACGGGATCACCCCACTTTTCATCTTGTTCGACTCGCTCACGCCACCTTTCTTTTGCACCGGACTCTCAACGAGTTACCGGAACCGAGATGTTGCCGTTGCATCATTTTCGGATTCGTTGCCGTGGCACCCTTTCCTTTCACCACGGTGACAATACTTCATATCTCTCTTGTCAACCTTTATCTAATAATTGCATAAAACTTGATCATGTCATCCGCATCATGTTAACAACATTAATATGTGTGAATTGTTGTTGCTTAAAAATTGCTAAACATGCTCATGGGGATTTTCCCGGAATTGTTGTTGTTTTTCCGGCCTCATTTAAATTGCCTAAATAGTGTAGTTTTATTATGCTTCACCTCTTGCTATGTTTAAAACATTTAATCTCGTCTTGTAAATAAGCGAGAGTCAATTAAATAATTAAAATGTGGTGTTTTGTCAATATGCAACTCTTTGCATATTGAGCTCCATTTAACTAGTAGTTTTGTTTGTGCTCGTTGCCATGCCATGCATATTTAAACCGGACATGCATCATACTTGGATGTGCATCGTATGCCATGTTTATGCTTGTGTGTTTACCGTGTTGTTTGCTTCTTTCCGGTATGCTTCTCTTGTTAGCTTCGGTTTCGTTCCGGAGTTGTGAGAATTCGCTCGACTATGTTGCTCCGTCTACTTCATGGATCCGTTCTTCTCCCTTGCGGAATCCCAGGCAAGATGACCATACCCTTGGATACCTTTACTACCATTGCCATGCGTAGTTGTCTCGATGCTATCGTTACATGCCGCGCTACCCATCTTTTATGTCAGCCTCTCCTTGTTGCCATGAAACCTCTAACCTTTGACACCTTCCTAGCAAAACCATTGTTTGGCTATGTTACCCGCTTGCTCAGCCCCTCTTATAGCGTTGTTAGTTGCAGGTGAAGATGAAGATCGTTCCAGGAGGGAACTTGTTGTTGGAATATCACAATATCTATAATTATTATTAACACACCTATATACTGGGCATGGGTGGAAGGCTTGGCCTTTTGCTCGGTGTTTTGTTCCACTCATGCCACCTCAGGCGCCGTTAAACCGGCATTATATTCCTTGATTTTGCGTTCCTTACACGATGGGTGGATGGGGACCCCTTGACAGTTCGACTTTGAATAAAACTCCTCCAGCAAGGCCCAACATTGGTTTTAATTTGCTCATAATAACAACTTAATTAATTAAATTAATTGCATAGGGGGTCATGTCCCCGGGTTCTTAATTCTACATAACAGGGGGGGCCAGTGCTGATGGTGTTGGTCCCAGACTAGAGCCACTTGCGGTGCCACCCAGTTATCTCGGATCTTCGGTTGCTGTACGTATTGCTCATCCGGACGTGGCCTGAGATGAGATACGCGCGGCTACTATCAGGGTGTCGGCACGCCGGGAGGTCTTGCTGGACTTGTTTTACCATTGTCAAAATGTCTTGTGCACCGGGATGCCGAGCCTGATCGGATTTCCCTAAGATAAGGAGTGATGATATTATATTTATCACTTCAGCTAATCGTGAGAGCTTGTGATGGGCTAAGTTGGGACACCCCTGCAGGGTTATAATCTTTCGAAAGCCGTGCCCGCGGCTATGTGGCAGATTGGAATTTGTTAATGTCCGGTTGTAGAAAACTTGACAGAGGATCCGAAGTAAAACACACAACTGTGTGAGTAACCGTGACTGTCTCTTTTCACTTTGAGAAGAGAACACGGTGGGGTTATGTTTGACTCGTAGGTAGTTCAGGATCTTTAGCGATCACTACTAGTTGCGACCGTTTACGTAGATGCTCATCTTATTCTTGTACTCGTAAGTTAGCCACCATATTATGCTTAGCCGCTGCTGCAACCTCACCACTTTACCTCTTCCTACCCATAAAGCTTTGCTAGTCTTGATAGCCATGGTTATGGGATTGCTGAGTCCTCGTGGCTCACAGATACTACAACACCAGATGCAGGTTCAGCCGAGATTGATGCAGGAGATGGTTCAAGTACTTCCCTGGGAGCTCGATGAAGAGCATGGCCGTATGCTTGTGACGTGTTTCGACGATCAGTAGTGGTTTCTACTAGGGGCGATTCAGACCTGTGGCTTTATGTTGTTTTGTTATCTTTCTTTTGGATCTTCGCCTGTAGTCGGGTTGTGATGTTTTGAATGATGTTTTGCTTATGTAATGTATTGTGTGAAGTGGCGAGTGTATGCCAACTATCTCCTTTTGCAATTTAATCCCTATTTTTACATGAGTCGTGCAAAGATACCAAACTTGAGATCATTCCAGAATGGGCTTATACCTTTAAGTCGTGCCTCGACACGTAGGAGGTATAGTCCCATCGTGGGCATTACACCAATGGAGATGATCCAATGGAGTTGTTTGATGTATGCTATGTCTACTACATGTCCATGATCTTTATATACTTAGTGGAGTTGATATGCTTGTTGTTTTGTGCCTCCGAAGGTAGCATCGTGATGATGTTTTGCCTTCCCAGATTTTGACTAAGTCTGGATAAATTTATTGCAACTTGCCATGCTTGATTAATTGTGTTCCAGCAAGCTTTTGGTTGTGTTCTAAGTTCATGCTTGTAGAGTATCATGTCTATTTCACATCCACGCTTCTTGTTATCATGATTGGGTGCTGTAGCATATATTTACCTTGCTCCAAAGTTGCCATGTGGCTGACTTTGGACAACTTGTTGTTATATCTTGTTTCATGTGTATGTGATGAACTGTTGCTCCGTTTTGAGCGTGCCCTATATGAAACTTGTGTGTTTTTTCATGTAGAAGCATAATATCATGTTGTTTTCATGTTTGGAGTGTGTTTTCTTGATGTTTGGGTGCTTCTTGCACCGTTGACATGCTTGTCTTGTTTTGCTCATATCTTCTAGGCCGTAGCTCCGAATTAAACAAACTTTATATGTAACTTGACTAGAATTTCGTGTAGATCGTCATGGTGCATGTCAACCTGCTGTTTAACAACTTGAACTTAAGGTTTGTTCAGATCTGGACCCATTTCAAAATGTGCATATGAGGACTTACCGGATTTGTTATATGTTGGTTCCGGCCTCATTTAAACTTGTTGGCTTGTGTTGTTCTTGTGTGCATCAGCCCTTGCCATGTTTTGCATCATATAGACTTGTCTTGCTTCATACTTGTTTGAGCATCTTGTCGTGTTCTTGTGTTGTGTGTTTACCTTGTTGTGTGCTTCTTCTCGCTAGTTCATATTCTGTTGCGTTCGTGAGGATTCGTTCGTCTACACGTGGTTCGTCTTCAAGGCTTCCTCTTCGTCTTCTTCATGGACTCATTCTTCCTCCTTGCGGGCTCTCAGGCAAGATGACCATCACCTTGGATACCTTTACTACCATTGCCATGCTTAGTTGTCTCGATGCTATCGTTATATGTCGCGCTACCCATCTTTTATTGCCAGCCCCTCTCCTTGTTGCCATGAAACCTCTAACCTTTGACACCTTCCCCGCAAACCATTGTTTGGCTATGTTACCCGCTTGCTCAACCCCTCTTATAACATTGTTAGTTGCAGGTGAAGATGAAGATCGTTCCATGTTGGAACTTGTTCATGGAATATCACAATATGTCTTATATATATATTAACACACCTATATACTGGGCATGGGTGGAAGGCTTGGCCTTTCGCTCGGTGTTTTGTTCCACTCATGCCACCTTAGGAGCCGATAAACCGGCGTTATGTTCCTTGATTTTGCGTTCCTTACACGGTTGGGTATATGGGGACCCCTTGACAATTCTTCTTTGAATAAAACTCCTCCAGCAAGGCCCAACATTGGTTTTAATTTGCTCATAATAAAAACTTAGTTAATTAATTAATTGCATAGGGAGTTAGCACTACCCGAGGATTCTTTCTACATAGCAGGGTGGGCCAGTGCTGATGGTGTTGGTCCCAAATAGAGTCGTTTGCGGCGCCCCCCTTGGAAACTTGGGGTTTGGTTGCTGTACGCTGTGCTCATCCGGACGTGGCATGAGACGAGATACGGGCGGGTACTATCAGGGTGTCGGCACGCTGGGAGGTCTTGCTGGACTTGTTTTACCATTGTCGAAATGTCTTATGCACCGGGAATTCCGAGTCTGATCGGGCCTTCCCTAAGATAAGGGGTAATATTATTATTATCTCTGCTGATCGTGAGAGCTTGTGATGGGCTAAGTTGGGACACCCCTGCAGGGTTATGATCTTTCGAAAGCCGTGCCCGTGGTTATGTGGCAGATTGGAATTTGTTAATGTCCAGTTGTAGAAAACTTGACAGAGGATCCGAAGTAAAACACACAACTGTGTGAGTAACCGTGACTGTCTCTTTTCACTTTGAGAAGAGAACACGGTGGGGTTATGTTTGACTTGTAGGTAGTTCAGGATCTTTAGCGATCATTACTAGTTTGTGACCGTTTGCGTAGATGCTCATCTTATTCTTGTACTCGTAAGTTAGCCACCATATATTGCTTAGCCGCTGCTGCAACCTCACCACTTTACCTCTTTCGACCCATTAAGCTTTGATAGTCTTGTTACCCATGGTTATGGGATTGTTGAGTTCTCGTGGCTCACAGATACTACAACAACAGTTGCAGGTGCAGGTTCCCGATGACTTGACGCGAGAGCGATGTCCTTTGTGTTGGAGTTCTTTCTTCTTCTTCTTATTCAGTCTTGGGTTAGGTTCCGGGTAGGCAGCCTGGGATAGCAGATGGATGTCGTTGTGCTTTGCATGTTTGCATCCGTAGTCGGATGCCTTGTATTGATGATGTTGTATTCATGTGACTTGTATGTATTGTTGTATCCCCCATGTATGAATGTAATGGTACGATGTAATGATGTCCATCTTGCTAAGCGCCCAAAATGCGGTTGTGCCCCAATCACGGAAGTTTCACGTGATCGGGATCATCTTGGGCCTGACAGGTTCTGAGTTTCCTATTCCTACTATCAAGAAGACATATGACATCCTTATTGTTGGGGACATACATATCCCCATTGAGGTAACCTAGTGTTATTCGAAAATTCTCCAGTTTCATGTTATTCGGAAAGAGTTTATACGCAAGACTTGATCAACCTTGTTAATGGATTCCTTTTGATGAGCATGTGATAGCTGAATCTAGATAGCACAACCTTCTGTACCCTCCTTTTACTTTCTGTTAATTAGGAAAAATAAAGCAAAAACATTATTTTCTATCTGTTTCCAGACTTATCCGTGCAATAAAAAATATCCCGAAAATAAAAGTTCTCCAAATGCCATGAAAATGAAATATGTTTTTTCTAGAATATTTGAGAAAATATGGCACATAACACACAGCAAGGGGAGCCAGCACCTGGCCACGAGGGTCCAGGGCGCGCCCCTGCCTCGTGGGCCCCACGTGCCCCCCTCCACTTATTCCTGCTCCCATGCTTTTCTTCTTCCTCCCAAAAAAATCATCAACCAGCTCAAACCCGAGTTCTAGCTCATCTTGCTGCCATTTTCGATCTCCTTGCTCAAAGCACCATTCACCAAACTGTTTGGGGAGATTGTTCCTTGGTATGTGACTCCTCCATTGGTCCAATTAGTTTTTGTTCTAGTGCTCTATTTATTGGAAATTTATGCTACTGTGGTGACCTAGTTCTTGAGCTTGCATGTCAAATTTTCTTGGTCCCAAGTAGTTCTGATGCATGATATAGTCTCTAGGCACTTATAGGAGTTGTTGCTATCAGTCTTATTGAGTCTGGTTAACTTTTATTTTGATGTTACTAAAAATGTCAGAAATTTTCAGAAAAGGAAAATGATAAAAAGATTATTGAGGGGCTCCTCCAGCAAGAGCTCAGAGGAAAAGAAGAAAGAAAAAAAATAAGAAGCCCAAATATAATCTTCCTCGCATGGCGGAAGTTCGACTGTGCGAATGGCCTTATAATGATTTCATGATGTCTGCCGGGATTTACAAAGACTTTTATTGGTTGGCAAATAATGCAGGCCTCACCGACTTCCTCCATGACCAGAAAGAACAGTATCTCTTACTCACCAATATTTTCACGCAAAGTTTTCATTTTCATGCTAAGAAAACACCACCTACGGTGGAGTTTTGTTTATATGATGTGATTAAGGAGATATCACTCTTAGATTTTTGTGAAATATGCAAAGTAACCTTTCGAGGTAGACTTGATGAACCACGTCGTGAAGACGTTGAAGGGTTTATTGACATGATAGCTGTGGGGGAAACTAGACAAGTCTCAGGGGCAAGAATCACTAGTATACACTTCCCTGTTCTACGCTACTTTGCTTTATTTGCTAGTAGATGTTTAATTGGTCGCGGGAACAGTGGGAATCTTAGTGCCCCTGATATTGTCATCTTACCCCATGCTTTGTTTCAAGACACAACTTTTAGCTTGGGCACCGTCGTTGCTAAAAGACTGAGTCTGAACCGCTCAAAGGGGCCCGTCTTTGGAGGCATCTTTGCTTCTCGCCTTGCTGAACATTTTAGAATACCTATTAGGCATCATGAGAAGGAAGAAAAATTACTTGCCCCTATTTATCTAGATTACAAGAGTATGGTAGGCCATGATTTTATTGTTAAAGACAAGAATAGGCAGCTTAATTATAAATTAAGGTTTGATGAAATATACTGTGAAATTGTTACCTTGCCTGCACCATCTTTGTTTGATATGTCTACATGTGTATACCTCATCACATCAGATGCCTTCTACAAGCACCAAGGTTAGGCACAAGCTTCAGAGCCAGAGCCAGAGCCACCATTTGATCCTTACCGTCAGTCTGTTTATGGGTGGGAGCTGGATGAGCTCGCTAACCAGTGGCACCCAGAGGATACATCTTAGTACACTGGAGGGAGTAGCTTCGATCCCTGGCCATAGACCAACTTAGGCTAAAAGCCTAAGCTTGGGGGAGTACGTGTTTCTCACCGACTTTACATTCATGTTCACACTTATTCTAGTTGTCGGTGCTCACACTCTTTCATTGTACCATCCATGTTTAGTTTCATTTCTTTTTCTTAGTCTTTTTCTTGTGTGTTAGAAAAAAACCAGAAAAACAAAAAATATATTAGTTGTAGCTTCTAGCTAGTTTACTTTCTTTGCTTGTAGTAGTAGTTAAAAATGAAAACCCAAAAAGATTTACCGTTATTCTTTTGCTTGTTGGGAGCTTTCCCGTGTAAATAGTTCCTTTCTTTTTATTTGTGGGTTAAGAGTAGAAGACCATGATTGAAAATGCTTAGTGGCTCTCATATGCTCTGTTGATTGATTTAACCTTGAGACATATTACCTTGTCTTCTCTCTTGTATTAAATGTCTGCAGATTCTAGCTTAGTCCAATGCACGTGCACTATTATTATCCACACCGTCCGTTCGTGCGAGTGAAAGGCAATAAGGATGATATATGATGAACTAATTGAGATGAGAAAAGCTGGTATGAACTCGACCTCTCTTGTTTTTGTAAATATGATGGCTCATTGTTCCTGATTCAACTTGTTATGAATAAAACATGCTTGCAATGACAATTAGAGATCATAGCTGCTTATGCCATGCTTAATTAGCTGAGAGTTTATAATGGTCTATCTTGCGTGCCAACATGATATTAAAATGGTTGTGATGTGGTATGATGGGGTGGTATCCTCCTTTGAACGATTTAAGTGATCTGACTTGGCACATGTTCACGCATGTAGTTGAAACAAATCAACATAGCCTTCACGATATTTATGTTCATGGTGATTTATATCCTACTCATGCTTGCATTCATTGTTGATTAATTTTAATGCATGTTCATGACCGTTGTTGCTCTCTAGCTGGTCGCTTCCCAGTCTCTTTCTAGCCTTCACCTGTACTAAGCAGGAATACTGCTTGTGCATCCACTTCCATAAACCCCATGTTATTCCATATGAGTCCACCATACCTTCCTATATGCGGTATTTACCTGCTGTTCCAAGTAAATTTGTATGTGCCAAACTCTCAACCTTCAAATGAAATTCTGTTTTGTATGCTCGAACAACTCATGTATCAACTAGGTTGTCTATATCTTCCATGCTAGGTGGGTTATTCTCACAATGAGTGGACTCCGCTCATCATTCATGAGAAAATGGCTGGTAATCAGGATGCCCATTCCCATGCTCAAATCATAATAATTAAACAAAACTCCCCCAGGGCCGTTTCTTGTTTGGAAGGTACCCCGTGGATTCGGATGGCCGTGGAGTGTGCTTGTTGGTGGTTGGGGGAGTATAAACTTTACCATTCTGTTTGGGAACCGCCTATAATGTGCGTAGCATGGGAGATATCGAGATTCTTGGTTGTTATGTTGACAATGAAAGTATACCGCTCAAAATGTTATTCATCTCTATTTAAAAATCAAGCTCTGGCACCTCTACAAATCCCAGCTTCCCTCTACGAAGGGCCTATCTATTTACTTTTATGCAGAGTCATCATCCTCTTATCAAAGAGCACCAGTAGGAGAGCACCTTTGTCATTGCATGTATTACTATTAATTTGCATTGCGTATGATCATGGCTGGATCTCTTTTACTACGAATTACAATGTCTAGTCAGTCCTTGATCTTTAAAGGTTCTCTGCATTTATGTTTTGCGGTCTCAGAAAGGGCTAGCGAGATACCATCTTGCTATATCATATCATGATTGTCTTGAGAAAGTGTTGTCATCCGAGGTTTATTATTATTGCTCGCTAGTTGATTATGCCATTGATGTGAGTAGTCTTGAGACCTGAAAGTTATTGTGAAGTCTTGTTGAAAACCTGAATGCTGGCTTACATATTTACAATAACAAGAGCAAACAGAGTTTGTCAAAGTTTTTCTTTATCACTTTCAGTTTATCAACTGAATTGCTTGAGGACATGCAAAGGTTTAAGCTTGGGGGAGTTGATACGTCTCCAACGTATCTACTTTTCCAAACACTTTTGCCCTTGTTATGGACTCTAACTTGCATGATTTGAATGGAACTAACCTGAACTGACACTGTTTTCAGCAGAATTGCCATGGTGTTGTTTTTGTGCAGAAATAAAAAAGTTCTCGGAATGACCTGAAACTCCACGGAGATTTATTTTGGAAAATATAAAAATATCTGCAAGAAGATCCATACCAGGGGGCCCACACCTTGTCCACGAGGGTGGGGGCACGCCCCCCTGCCTCGTGGGCCCCCTGGTGCTCCACCGACGTATCCCCAGATCCTATATATTCACTTTCGGGGAGAAAAAATCAAGGAGAAAGAATTATCGCGTTTCACGAGACGAACCCGCCGCCAAGCCCTAATCTCCCTCGGAGGGCGGATCTGGAGTCCGTTCGGGGCTCCAGAGAGTGGAGATCGTCGCCATTCATCATCAACCTTCCTCCATCACCAATTCCATGATGCTCACCGCCGTGCGTCAGTAATTCCATCGTAGGCTTGCTGGACGGTGATGGGTTGGATGGGATCTATCATGTAATCGAGTTAGTTTTGTTAGGGTTTGATCCCTAGTATCCACTATGTTCTGAGATTGATGTTGCTATGACTTTGCTATGCTTAATGCTTGTCACTAGGGCCCAAGTGCCATGATTTCAGATCGGAACCTATTATGTTTTCATGAATATATGTGTGTTCTTGATCCTATCTTGCAAGTCTATAGTCACCTACTATGTGTTATGATTCGGCAACCCCGAAGTGACAATAATCGGGACCACTCCCGGTGATGACCATAGTTTGAGGAGTTCATGTATTCACTGTGTGTTAATGCTTTGGTCCGGTACTCTATTAAAAGTAGGCCTTAATATCCCTTAGTTTCCAATAGGACCCCGCTACCACGGGAGGGTAGGACAAAAGATGTCATGCAAGTTCTTTTCCATAAGCACGTATGACTATATAAGGAATACATGTACATTGCATTGATGAACTGGAGCTAGTTCTGTGTCACCCTAGGTTATAACTTCTACATGATGAATTGCATCCGACATAATTTCCCATCACCGATCCAATGCCTACGAGTGTCGGTGTACAAAAAGAGGGGGTACACTTTTTGTACCCCTATAACTGTGCACGGGCAGTCTGAGCCACATGCACCACCACACCAAGCATGGCAAGGGAGGTGAGTCAGGGCAAGACCAAAGCTCGATGGATACTGAAGCCCAAAGCCAAGACCACAAAGAGCAAAGGGGACGAAGTGGGATCCCTCGGCAAGATCCTTGCCGGGAGCTGGTTCTAGCAGCCCTGGCAAGATCCTTGCCGGGGCCAGCCTTAGCAGCCCCGACAGGACCCTTGCCGCAGCAATTCGCCCCACGCCTACGGAGTGGATCACCCTTGAGTCCACTGCCCCCATGGGGCAAGGATTCGGGAGGCATCCCCGTAGTGGCATGCAGATCTTTGTGAAGACATTCAAGATCAGATACAAGCTAAGAGGACGACGACCCTTGGCGGGATCCTAGCCAAGGAGGACCACAAGACCTCCAGCAAGCACCTTGCCGGGGATGACAGCAGGCGCCGCGGCAAGACCATTGCCGGGGGCCCCCGGCAAGGCCCTTGCCGAGGACATCCGCGGGGCCACAATCAGGCCCGCGCCAACTACGCTTCCACCGCCCCATGCAGCTGCCGACCCAACCAGCTGGGCAGGCACCTGCGTGGCGACATGTAGATCTTCGTGAGACCCGCCTTTGCGCCACCTCAGCTGCCTGCCTGCCTACATGGCACCCCAGGCACCGCTGGCCAGGGCGCGTGTCAACACAAGGAGGAGCGGCGACGGACAAGACGGACGTCTCCCCTCGTCCCTGATAAAGCGAGGACACCTAAGCTAAGCGCATTAAATGCGCCTTGTCCTGTAATGCGAGGGATAACCTCGCATCACTGTACCCTTTCCACGTCCTGTGTGCCACTGTGGCAACCCCTTTTCCCTATAAAAGGAGGCCCGTGGCGACCAGGAGAAGGATTCGGCTTTTTAGAACTCCTCACGGCTCGGCTTTTGGAACTCCTCATGCCCCATAGCTAGCTGGAGAACACGCACATATAATCCACCAAAGCAGGAGTAGGGTTTTACGCATCTTTGCGGCCCGAACCTGGGTAAAGGAACCATGTGCTAACTGTTAGATCCGCTCTTCTCTCAACCCCGCGCCCCGCAACCGTATTAGGGATTCTTGTGATCCCAAGGGCCGCCGCCGCCGCCTCCGTGGCTGCCGCCGGCCATCTCCTCCTCGCGGGGCTGCACCTCTCCATCAACACCATCATCAACCTCCTCCTCACCATGTCCATGCGTGAGTAGTCTTCTCCGGGGCCGAGGGCTCGTACGTGTAGCTATATGGTTATCTCTCTCTCCCATGATGTGATCTTCGTTGTGATCACAGGCTATGTTAATCTAGGGTGATCCCATGATATTTCCCCTTCCTCTATGTATTGGATTGATGAACTCACTTGTCTTTATCTAGTATAATCCCCGAGACCAAGGTGACATCGGTCTATTGGACATGGATTAGAAAAATATTTTCATGAGTGATTTCCTCTCTTGTGTGTTGACTGAAGATTGAGAGTCTCTTGGTGCTTGTCTTTGACTACCCTTTAGATATGTTGTGGTGATTGTGGGACTCTCTTTGGATGGCCGCGGTGACATTGGGAAATCCTTAGATTGAGAACTACGAACTTTGAGGTGTGCTTTTGTAGCCCTACATAATTCTCGTCCTCTCTTGACCACGAAGGAATGACCTCCGGGTGCGTCTCCATTGCATGTTTTATGGGAAATATCATGTGATTCGATTATGTTAATGTTGTTGGGAGTTGCCACTAGTGAAAGTATGATCCCTAGGCCTTGTTTCCACCATTGCAATACCATTTGTGCTCACGTTTACCACTTGTTTGCTTGCTGCACTTTTTATTACAGATTTATATCACTTTATTTTGCCACCCATATCACTTGCCATTTAACATCTCTTCGCCGAACTAGTGCACCTATACAACTCCTAGTTGTATTAGGTGTGTTGGGGACACAAGAGACTTCTTGTATCTTAGTTGCAGGGTTGCTTGAGAGAGACCATCTTCAACCTCTACTTCCCTGAGTTCGATAAACCTTAGGTCATCCACTTGAGGGAAATTGCTGCTGTCCTACAAACCTCTGCGCTTGGAGGCCCAACATAGTCTACAAGAGTAGAAGCGTGTGTAGACATCAAGCTATTTCTGGCGCCGTTGCCGGGGAGGTGAGCGCTTGAAGGTATATCTTTAGATCTTGCAATTAAATCTTTTTGTTTCTTGTTTTTATTTCACTAGTTATGTTTATGGAAAACCGCATTCTTAGTTCGTTGCTTGTGGGAAGACGCCCCACACCTGTGGTGGTTACTCCTCCTCCTACTGAAATTGTGCTCTATAAAATACCGGCTGGTATTATCGATTATATTTTGGCTAATCCTTATGTAGGAGACAGACATCCCGGTGAACACTTGCTATATCTGTCACAACTATGTTCATTATTTAAGCTTGCAGGTGTATCAAGGGAGTTTGTCATGAGGAAATTGTTCGCCGTATCACTTATAGATAAAGCTTCAGATTGGTATAAGCTTCTCGATAACTCGCACTTGCTTGATTGGCAAGAGCTTATGTCTCTCTTTTATACTAAGTTTTATCCTCTTCATGAAATTCATCGAGACATGAACTATATCTATAACTTTAGGTCTCGTGACGGAGAGAGCGTAGCTCAAGCTTGGGGGAGACTGAAAACGTTAATGCTAAAATGTCCTAACCATGGGCTCCCCAAAGATGCTTATGTGGAGAGTAAGAGTACCTTTTTGCATGTGGATCATGGTAACAATGCTTTATGTGATGCTTATATTGTTGAGTTTATTCGTGATCCCACTGAATATTATTATGAGAAGGGAACATATGCTTATAGATATTTCAATAATATTAAGTTCCCTCTCTTTATGTTGAAGGTTTTGAAGCTGCACTTGTTTTGTCTTCCTATGCTTATTGCTTTGTGCTTCAATGAATTATTCCATTGCAATATTCCTATGCATACGAAGCATGTTAGGCTTAAATGTGTTTGGTATTTGCTTCTTGATGCTCTCTTTTGTTCTTCAACTCTTATTCCTACGAGAGCATCATTAAAGTCTTATGCCTAGCTTAAAGGCATAAAAGAAAGCGCTTTTGGGAGGCAGCCCACAATGAATAAAATTTTATTTTGCTTTTGTTGTGTCTTGATGTTGTTACTACAGTAGCATCATCATTGTATCTTTACTTTTCAGCTTTGTGCCAAGTGTAGCCTCTGATTGCAAGAAAGTTCAAAAGTTGTGACGTGCTGTCCAGGAAACAGATTCTGTCCTTGGACAGAAAAATTCGTATAAAATCACCAGATCATATTTTTGGTCTGAATTTTTTCGACAGCGTGCTCTATACAATTGGCTTTCGGGCGTCTGTTCTGAGTTTTTTGATTTGAGTTGCACAAGTGCCCCGAAAAAATTATTTACTACCTGCTGGTCTGTTTTTCACAGATTCTGTCCTGTTTTGCCTTTCTTTCATTTTGCAAACCTTGAGCTTGCTTTTTATTTGCAAAAACCTTTTGGCAATCTTGAGAAACAGTAGATCTTAAAGAATATCCTTATTTCCAGCAAGGAAAAATTATTCTATTAAGGGTACTAACCTCGCTAATCAGATTATGATGAGTTATGTATGAAGGGAGTTTTCAAGTGTGCGAGGGAAGATGATAAAAAGATTCAGGAGTGTCAAACGCTCAAGCTTGGGGATGCCCCCGTGCACCCCCAAGAAATATTCAAGAAGACTCAAGCGTCTAAGCTTGGGGATGCCCCCGTGCATCCCCTTCTCCATCAACAATTATCAGTTCGTCTTTCGTTCCACTATATTTTTATCACTTCATGTGTTGTGTGCTATGCTTGGAGCGTCTTGCTTTTAGTTTCCTTTTTAGTTTTCTTTAGCTTTGCTTGCTTTTCATAACGAGTTGGAACTCAGCCTTCTTTGTGTGGGAGAGAAACACGCTCCACTTCAACCTAGAACACAACATAGAATTTTCATGTCTATCTTTGTTGTGTATGTTCTTTGTCTTTCAATAGCTACTGTCATGCTTAGCTCTTAGTTTTCATGTTTATCTTTTTAAAGAGCTTTTGTTTAGTTGGTCGCTGGAACTCTCTTTAGTTATCATGCTTATCTTGTTAAGAGAGTTGGCTTCTGTTGCACTGGTCGATATGTCTATGATAAAAATGCTATGTGCATAATGGTGCTTAGTAGTTCATGTTTTCTTATGGTTAGTCTCAAATAGCTTGGGGGTTCTCAATGTGTTATTGGAGTACCAACATGATTTGTTTGCCTATGATGTGGTATGGTATAGTGATATCTTCCTCCGAGAATTTATTTTGATTGACTTGGCGTATGCTCACGCATATTTAAGACTGTAAAGAAAGTCTATCAAGCCTTGATGATCTTTAATTTCTGAGTAGCGATATAACTTCCATGCCTGATTCAATGTTGCTTTGTCGCTCTGCATGATTATGACCGTCATTACTCTTTTAGTTGGTCGCTCCCAGTCTTTTGCTAACCTTCGCCTGTACTAAGCGGACTGACTGCTTGTGCATCCAAAATCCTTTAAACCAGTTATGCCATATGAGTCCACCATACCTTCATATACATGGTATTTACCTGCCATTCCTAACGAAGACTTTCATGTACCATCTCGAAATTATTCAAAAAAGCATTTCTTTTTGTGCCTCTGTTTTAGTTCATGAGGAAGTAGTAGTTAATTCATGATCTTTTTAAGTTGGACAAGCTTCACCCCGGGATTGCATGTCTAATGTGCAAACCCATAATACGAGAAGGAACTGGCATAGAGTGCGCCCGGCTCATTAAAAATTATACAACAAACAAACCCTCCTTCACGCTTTGTTCATGAGAAATCAGAAAACTTTGGCAGTGATAAACAAAGGAGATTAAGAGGATGTGATCATCCTCATTCGGGAGCCGTTCCTCGAAACTTGTCCAGCTCGAGAAGTAATTGAGTTATCTGCTAGCATTCGTTGACGAAATATGCATATTCCAAAAATAATAATTATTACCTCTGTTTTTAAAACCAAGAGCTCTGGTACATGTTTAGTTTTTGTTTCCGACCACGGGTTTTCAACCTTGCCAACAAAAGCCACGGTTCGAGAGTCTCCACCTTCTTTAAAGCACCAACTATTGAGAGCATGATTGTCATTCTGAGTGTAATGTGCATTGTCCCAAAGTACCATTGTCTTTTGCATGATTATGATATCGTTTATTCTGAAATCATTGTATCTAGTCGTCACTTAAACTTTGGAGGTGCCCCTGCATTTATGTTTTGCTTCACTAAAGGGGGCAAGCGAGATATCACTTTGTCATATTTGCACACCATGCTCATTACAAATCTTTTGAGTATTTCAATATCATATTGTAAAACTTTAAGTTCTTTCTGATTTTCTCATGAGGCAACTTAATTACTACAGACCCATTGTCTCAGTAAGCACTTGTCATGTGACTATGAAAAGTTCTTATATGGTTAATAGCATGTCACCACAGAAATTATGCTTGTTATCATTTACCTACTCGAGGACGAGCAGGAATTAAGCTTGGGGATGTTGATACGTCCAAAACGTATCTATAATTTCTGCTTGCTCCATGCCTTTTTTGTGTGATATTGCTATGATATTTATGCACTTCCATACACTTTTGATCATATTTGGACTAACCTACTAATGGTTGCAAAAGTGCACAATGTTCTTGTTTTACACTTTATTGTGTAGGAATTACTTGGAAATTGACAAAAACGCAAAATGAGTCATATTGGAGTAGGACTCTGACTTTCCTGAAATCTGTCTGAGAACGTTTTTTAAAGATGGCCACGTTCCAGCCCGGAGACGACGTCAAACGGAAAAAGTCTGGTTGCGAAAGTTGTGGGGAATTTCGAGGCGATGCTTCTGGATATAAAATTCGTCCAAATCAGAGTCCGGACGGCCGAGTAAAGCCCGTTTTACTGAGGCCCAAAATCTGATGACGGGAATCCGAGAGTCTATATAAAGAGAGAAAACCTAGGTCACCAAGGGTCACGAATTTTCCTCCTCCCAAGCCGCCGTCTTGGAGGGGAGGACCAGCACCATTGCAGCACCATCCACAAGGAAGAAGGGGGGCCAAGGAGCCGCTGCCCCCTAGGGCCGCCGCCGCCGCCCCCAAGGGCCGCCGCCGCCGCCTCCGTGGCTGCCGCCGGCCATCTCCTCCTCGCGGGGCTGCACCTCTCCATCAACACCATCATCAACCTCCTCCTCACCATGTCCATGCGTGAGTAGTCTTCTCCGGGGCCGAGGGCTCGTACGTGTAGCTATGTGGTTATCTCTCTCTCCCATGATGTGATCTTCGTTGTGATCACAGGCTATGTTAATCTAGGGTGATCCCATGATATTTCCCCTTCCTCTATGTATTGGATTGATGAACTCACTTGTCTTTATCTAGTATAATCCCCGAGACCAAGGTGACAGCGGTCTATTGGACATGGATTAGAAAAATATTTTCATGAGTGATTTCCTCTCTTGTGTGTTGACTGAAGATTGAGAGTCTCTTGGTGCTTGTTTTTGACTATCCTTTAGATATGTTGTGGTGATTGTGGGACTCTCTTTGGATGGCCGCGGTGACATTGAGAAATCCTTAGATTGAGAACTACGAACTTTGAGGTGTGCTTTTGTAGCCCTACATAATTCTCGTCCTCTCTTGACCACGAAGGAATGACCTCCGGGTACGTCTCCATTGCATGTTTTATGGGAAATATCATGTGATTCGATTATGTTAATGTTGTTGAGAGTTGCCACTAGTGAAAGTATGATCCCTAGGCCTTGTTTCCACCATTGCAATACCATTTGTGCTCACGTTTACCACTTGTTTGCTTGCTGCACTTTTTATTACAGATTTATATCACTTTATTTTGCCACCCATATCACTTGCCATTTAACATCTCTTCGCCGAACTAGTGCACCTATACAACTCCTAGTTGTATTAGGTGTGTTGGGGACACAAGAGACTTCTTGTATCTTAGTTGCAGGGTTGCTTGAGAGAGACCATCTTCAACCTCTACTTCCCTGAGTTCGATAAACCTTAGGTCATCCACTTGAGGGAAATTGCTGCTGTCCTACAAACCTCTGCGCTTGGAGGCCCAACATAGTCTACAAGAGTAGAAGCGTGTGTAGACATCAGCGGCGGGCTGGCCGCCACATCCTCCTCCTCCAACGACTCATCGGCCGCGTCTTTGACCAGCGGAGCTCCGGTGCCGGCGCTGCTGGCCTCTCCGGTGGCCGCCGCCCACTGGGCGAGCTCCTCCTCCTCCGCGGCCGTGGCATCCTTGTCTTCCATACCCTCGGCGCTGCCGGCCTCCACGACGAGCTGCGCCTCCCTCGCCCTAGCGGCGATGTAGTCCAGCTCCTCCTGGGTGGTGTCCCTGACAAGCCACCGCTCGGCGTCAGGCTTGATGCACACCTCGACCAGAGTGTCGAAGAATTGCTGCACGACCTCGTCCGCCGGCTCCTGCCAGCTCGGGATGGGGCCGTGCGCGTTGCATTCCAGCATCATGGCGACGATCTCGGACTGGCGCGAATTATTGCACAGCGGGACCACCCCCGCTGGCAGCTTGAAGAGCTGCCCCTTGGTGGCCTTGCCGGCCTTTGCGGCGGCCTTCGCGGCCTTGCCGGTCCATTTGACCTCGCCGTCACGACCCACATCCAGCTGGAAGAGCCGCTGGCAGAAATGGGCGTGCCCCATCACTGTGAGGTTGTGGTCGAGGCCAGGGCGGAGCCGCATGACGTCAGCCGGGTTCCTAAAGAGCCAGGCTGGGCTCCCCTTGTTGTGCAACGGGGCGATCCGGCGGCGGATGAAGTCCGCCCCGATCATCTCAAGGGAGAGCCCGGCCTGGGCGAGCTGGTGGATCCTGGTGATGGCGACGGTGAGCCTCCCATCGGTAGCTTCGACGTCGTCCCAGTCACTGCCACGGACCGGCGGCACCCGGCGGACCCTGCAGAATGTTGGCGGCTCGTCTTCTTCAATCCAGCACGACCGGCCGCACCATTCATCCCACCTCTCCTTCATGGCGCCGTCCGGGTATGCTCCCTTGGACCTTGGGATCCAGGTGATGCACCCAGAGACGGCAGCTCCCGGCTGGATTCGAGGGGTGAAATAGTGGCAGAAGAGCGCCGTGTTGGGTTGCACGCCAACGAAGCCTTCGCAAAGATGCGCGAAGAAAGCCATGCATGCCACCGCGTTCGGAGTCAAATCCAAAAGGCGGAAGCCAAAGGTGTGCATGACATCACAGAAGAAATCGGAGAAGGGGGGACATAACCCACAAGAAAAGAAGTCGACGAAGAAGGGGTGCGATTTGGGCCAGGTTCGGTGCAAGCGGCCAGAATGACGCGCGTCGCCGGATGTCCCAAGTTCTCCCCCCCGTCTTCGCCCCCCAAAGGGGCTTGAAGGCGGCCCGGAGCTCGAAGACGTCGACCGTCGACGGGATGAAGAAAGTAGCCTTCGTCCGGTCCCCCGTAAACGCGCCCTCCGGCGGCCCCATAGTCCCGGCGCCCTTGGCCATCCCCTTGCCCTTGGCGGGTTTGGACGCCATGGCGGCTGAGTAGGAGGGCTAAGGGAGGGAGATGACGAAGCAGTGGCGGCAGGCGACGGCGGAGGCTTCAGAAGTAAGGAAGAGAGGGAACAACAACTTTGATATTGAAAGAGGCGCGAGGAAAATGGAGGAAGTGAGCTGCGCGCCCGCGGTTATTCCTACTTATGGGGGGGGGGAACGTGGGCCGCCTCCTTTCGCATTTACTGCGACGTGACGGATGCCTGCAGAAATCGCCCCGCGCATGCCGCCCATGTCACGCACGCCCCACCACCCCGCGCCGCGCGCGCGGAAAATCTTACCACGGTGAAAACCACCCCGCCTGCCCGCGCACCGTTCTGGGCCTGGCCCAACAACGCGTTGCGCTTATGTGTGGCCCAGGCCCGGGGGCTCCTGTCGGTGTACAAAAAGAGGGGTACACTTTTTGTACCCCTATAACTGAGCACGGACAGTCTGAGCCATGGGCACCACCACACCAAGCATGGCAAGGGAGGTGAGCCAGGGCAAGACCGAAGCTCGATGGAGACTGAAGCCCAAAGCCAAGACCACAAAGAGCAAAGGGGACGAAGCGGGATCCCCCGGCAAGATCCTTGCCGGGAGCTGGTTCTAGCAGCCCCGGCAAGATCCTTGCCGGGGCCAGCCTTAGCAGCTCCGGCAAGACCCTTGCCGCGGCAATTCGCCCCACGCCTACGGAGTGGATCACCCTTGAGTCCACTGCCCCCATGGGGCAAGGATTCGGGAGGCATCCCCGTAGTGGCATGCGGATCTTTGTGAAGACATTCAAGATCAGATACAAGCTAAGAGGACGACGACCCTTGGCGGGATCCCAGCCAAGGAGGACCACAAGACCTCCGGCAAGAACCTTGCCGGGGATGACAGCAGGCGCCGCGGCAAGACCCTTGCCGCCCCCCCGACAAGGCCCTTGCCGAGGACATCCGCGGGGCCACCATCAGGCCCGCACCAACTACGCTTCCACCGCCCCATGCAGCTGCCAACCCAACCAGCTGGGCAGGCACCTGCGTGGCGACATGCATATCTTCGTGGAGACCTGCCTTTGCGCCACCTCAGCTGCCTGCCTGCCTACATGGTACCCCAGGCACCGCTGGCCAGAGCGCGTGTCAACACAAGGAGGAGCGGCGACGGACAAGACGGACGTCTCCCCTCGTCCCCGATAAAGCGAGGACACCTAAGCTAAGCACATTAAATGCGCCTTGTCCTGTAATGCGAGGGATAACCTCGCGTCACTGTACCCTTTCCACCTCCTGTGTGCCACTATGGCAACCCCTTTTCCCTATAAAAGGAGGCCCGAGGCAACCAGGAGAAGGATTCAGCTTTTTAGAACTCCTCACGACTCGGCTTTTGGAGCTCCTCATGCCCCATAGCTAGCTGGAGAACACAAACATATAATCCACCCAAGCAGGAGTAGGGTTTTACACATCTTTGCGGCCCGAACCTGGGTAAAGGAACCGTGTGCTAACTGTTAGATCCGCTCTTCTCTCAACCCCGCGCCCCGCAACCGTAGTAGGGATTCTTGTGATCCCATAGGCGTCGATCCAAATACACCGACAACGAGCTTTTCATATATTGCTTGTTGCTTATTTACTTTTCCGTTGCTACTATTACAAAAACTACAAAAACACTATCGTTACTTTATTGCTTCTACCGCCACTATCGTATTACTTTGCTACTAAACTATCTTGCTGCAAATACTAAGTTTCCAGGTGTGGTTGAATTGACAACTCAGCTGCTAATATTTAAGAGTATTCTTTGGCTTCCCTTGTGTTGAATCAATAAATTTGGGTTTAATACTTTACCCTCGAGAACTGTTGCGATCCCCTTCACTTGTGGGTTATCAATGCTGTCCATTTGCTATTTTTAGTGGATGCTAACCCTGTTTTACTTAACATGCCTGTCCATGTACTTACGCAGGGTCATAATGGCCGATGTTGTTGTTTGCCGTTGAGGTTAGCTGCATCCCATGTCTTACAATATTACACATCATTTATGCAATTGTAGTTTAACTTCTACCAATTACTGGTTGCCTGTAGGTACACATGTCAGTGGCACTGATCCACGCTTCGACCCGGAGGAACAACTCGCCTCCGCCGTTATGAAGTGCCCCAGCAACTACCTCTCAGGGCTTACTAAGTATGTACTCACCAGTTCAATCTTACTAATACCAGTTGTAACTAATGACTATGTTCTGTACGGTCGATGTATTAAGCATGTTCTAGTAAACATGCCTTACACATTTTAGCTACTTTCCCTACCTTTTTATAGAAATCTGGGCCATTCTCTGCTCTGGCAGCACCTGCCTTGTGATGTTTAACTATGCCAATTGAATTTTTATCAGTACCGGTTTCAATGGCTATTAAGCTTGTTGCAATTAACAGTTGAATCCAATTTTAAACAGTTGTATTTCAATGGCTAGAAACTTACAAAACATGACTTAGGATGCTGTTAAGCCTGTTGCAATTAGCAGTTCTATCTAGTTTTTAATCTGTCCCTTTGCTACCATGCTACTCTCCGCAATGAAGATATACTAGAGATGCTTCCCATTTGCTATTTTTGGTGGATGCTAACCCTATTGTACTTAACATGCTTGTCCATGTACTTACGCAGGGTCATAACGGCCGATGCTATTATTTGCCGTCGAGGTTAGCTGCATCCCATGTCTTACAGTATTTCACATGCTTTGTGCAATTGCTGTTTAAATTCTACCATTTACTGGTTGCCTGTAGGTACACATGTCAGTGGCACTGATCCGTGCTTCGACCAAGAGGAACAGCTCGCCTCCGCCGCCGCTGACTTTGGGCGGGCTCTGGCCAAGAAGAAGTGCCCCAGCAACTACCTCTCAGGACTTACCAAGTACGTACTCACCAGTTCAATCTTACCAATACCAGTGGCAATTAATGGCTATGTTTTGTATGATCGATGTATTAAGCATGTTGTAGTAAACATGCCTAACACGTTTTAGGTATTTTCCCTATATTTTTATAAACAACTGGGCCATTATCTGCTCTAGCAGCACCTGCCTTGTAATGTTTAACTCTGCCAATTGCATTTTTATCAGTACCGATTTCAATGGCCATTAAGCTTGTTGCAATTAATAGTTGTATCCATTTTTAAAGAATTGTATTTCAATGGCTACAAACTTACAAAACATGAATTAAGATGCTGTTAAGCCTATTGCAATTAACAATTGTATACATTTTTTAATCCATCCCTTTGCTACCGTGCTACTCTTTCGTAATGAAGATATCACTACAGATGCTGCCGTTTTATTACAATTTACTATTTTTGGTGGATGTTAACACTTTTGTAGTTAACATTGGCTTTCCATGTACTTACACAACGCTACAATGGGCAATGTTGTTGTTTGCTGTCGAGGTTAGCTGCATCCCATGTCTTATACACCATCTATTCCTAAATATAAGTATTTTTAGAGATTCCAATATAGACTACATAAGGAGCAAAATGAGTGAATCTAGATTCTAATCTAAACTGTATCTATAATTCTATATACATTTGTATGTAGTTCATATTGAAATCTCTAAAAAAATACTTGTACTTAGGAACATATGTAGTTGTATTTTACATAATTTGTGCAATCTCAGTTTAGCTTCTAACATTTACTGGTTTCTTCTAGGTACATATATGAGCAGTACTGATCCACGCTTCAATCCTTTTGCGTATGGGGCAATGAGGTATTCATGAACAAGCGTCAAGTGAGAAACTAAGAAAGATTGCTAGGCGAAAGAAACAGGTGATAGGAATTAAGCTCTTTATTTACACTTTGTCCCAGATAACATTGAACTTTACGATGGTAAGTAATGTGTTGCCTTTTCCCCCTGCCCACAACAAGTTACTCTATTAGACCTCAGTATTTGATATTTTTCTCTTTTCAGTGGTTTCCGAAGCTATTTACTGATGATTACCTTGCAAACTACATGACCGGAGTGGAGGCAACTAAGGTTAAAGTATATAATCCATGCTACCATGATAATGCTCTAGAAGTCTTCCTAAAGGCGGTGAAGGATGGGCGGGCGATCGTCACAAGGGGTTGGACAAAAGTGGTTCGTGCCTATGGCATGCAGGAAGGCACATTATGGGCATTCTGCTTCTTCAACACCATCAACAGTCAAAATGGTTTACACTTGCCTCTTCACCTTTACCGCCTTTAAATATTGTGGTTCATCATAGTTAATTGCTATCTAATCCTGTAATTACTGAACATATTGTACTAGCAATTTTATTTATGGATTCGTTGTTGAACCATTGTGCCGAGAATTTGAATTGCACATTTCATATTTCAAAATTTCCAATTCGAATAATAAATTACAGGCAAAAATAAAAATATACAAGAGCTAATAAAATAATGTGCACACGGTTAGAAGGAAAACAGCGTGCACGATGTAAAAAGAGAACAGACGGTCATGAAACTTTGCAAATGGTTCTGGCAGTGAAAAGCGCTTGCGATGGATAGCCCAATGCCACACAGTTTTCTTCATCAAATCGTGTGTGATGTGGTTGATAAAAGCAAACAGTTAACCAAGGCAGAGCGTGTGTGATAGTTATGCCTTTCACACACGAGCCTATACTAAAACTGTGTGGGATGTACATACGAACAGAAACATTTAGCGGGGACTGACTGTTGGGGAATGTAGCACAATTCAAAAAATTTCCTACGCTTCACCAAGATCAATCTAAGGAGTCATCTAGCAACGAGCATAAAGGATTGCATCTACATACCCGTTGTAGATCGCGAGCGGAAGCGTTCGAAGGAACGTGGATGATGGAGTCGTACTCGTCGTGATCCCTATCACCGATGATCCCAGCGCCGAACGGACGACACCTCCGCATTCAACACACGTACGGTACAGCGACGTCTCCTCCTTCTTGATCCAGCAAGGGGGGAGGAGAGGTTGATGGAGATCTAGCAGCACGACGGCGTGGTGGTGGATGCAACGGGAAAAGTTGCAGGGCTTCGCCAAGACCCTGCGGGAGGAGGGAGAGGTGTAACAGGGGGGGGAGTGTCAGGCCCAAGATGCGATTCTATCCCGATCACGTGACACTTACGTGATTGGGGCACAACCGCATTTCGGGCGCTTAGCAAGATGGATATCATTACACCGTACCATTACATACATACATGGGGGATACAACAATACATACAAGTCACATGAATACAACAACATCAATACAAGGCATCCGACTACGGATGCAAACATGAAAAGCACAACGACATCCATCTGTTATCCCAGGCTGCCGACCCGGAACCTAACCCAAGACTGAAGAAGAAGAAGAAGAAAGAACTCCAACACAACGATCATCGCTCTCACGTCAAGACATCGGAAACCTGCACCTGCAACTGTTGTTGTAGTATCTGTGAGCCACGAGGACTCAGCAATCCCATAACCATGGGTAACAAGACTATCAAAGCTTAATGGGTAGGAAGAGGTAAAGTGGTGAGGTTGCAGCAGCGGCTAAGCAA
>LR738713.1:167234266-167256342 GCA_902687465.1 Secale cereale | reverse complement strand
TAATAATTATTACCCCTTATCTTAGGGAAATCCGATCAGGCTCGGTATCCCGGTGCACAAGACATTTCGACAATGGTAAAACAAGTCCAGCAAGACCTCCCGGCGTGCCGACACCCTGATAGTAGCCGCACATATCTCGTCTCAGGCCACAACCGGACGAGCACAACGTACAGCAGCCAAACCCCAAGTTTCCAAGGGGGGGGGGGGCGCAAACAACTCTATTTGGGACCAACACCATCAGCACTGCCCCCCCTGCTATGTAGAAAGAATCTCGGGTAGCTCTAACTCCCTATGCAATTAATTAATTAATTAAGTTGTTATTATTAGCAAATTAAAACCAATGTTGGGCCTTGCTGGAGGAGTTTTATTTAAAGACGACGTGTCAAGGGGTCCCCATATACCCAACCGTGTAAGGAACACAAAATCAAGGAACATAATGCTGGTTTATCGACGCCTAAGGTGGCATGAGTGGAACAAAACACCGAGCAAAAGGCCAAGCCTTCCACCCATGCCCAGTATATAGGTGTGTTAATAATAATAATATATATTGTGATATTCCAACAACAAGTTCCAACATGGAACGATCTTCATCTTCACCTGCAACTAACAACGCTATAAGAGGGGCTGAGCAAGCGGGTAACATAGCCAAACAATGGTTTTGCTAGGAAGGTTTCAAAGGTTAGAGGTTTCATGGCAACAAGGAGAGGCTGACAATAATGATGGGTAGCGCGACATATAACGATAGCATCGAGACAACTAAGCATGGCAATGATAGTAAAGGTATCCAAGGTGATGGTCATCTTGCCTGAGATCCCGCAAGGAAGAAGAACAGTTCCATGAAGAAGACGAAGAAGAAGCCTTGAAGACGAACCACGGGTAGACGAACGAATCCTCACGATCGCAACGGTACAAGCACTAATGAGAAGAAGCAAGCAATACGGTAAACATACAACACAAGAACATGACAATATGCTCAACCAACTATGATGCAAGACAAGTCTATATATGATGCAACACATGGCAAGGTAGGAAGCAGTCAAAAACAACACAAGTCAACAAGTTTAAATGAGGCCGGAAACTACATATAACAAATCCGGTAAGTCCTCATATGCATAGTTTGAAATTAGTCCAGATCTGAACAAACCTTAAGTTAAAGTTGTTAAACAGCAAATTAACATGCACCATGATGATCTACAGGAAATTCCAGTCAAGTTTCATATCAAGTTTGTTTAATTCGGAGCTACGGCCTAGAAGATATGAGCAAAACAAGACAAACATGGCAACGGTGCAAGATGCACCCAAACATCAAGCAAACTCACTCCAAACATGAAAACAATATGATATTATGATTCTACATGCAAAATCACACAAGTTTCATATAAGGCACACTCAAAACGGAGCAACGGGCTAAAAGATACACATGAAACAAGATATAATAACAAGCTGAAGTTAACAGCCACATATCAACTTTGGAGCAAGGTAAATATAAGCTACAACACCCAAACATGATAAAAAGAAGCATGGATGTGAAGTAGACATGTTGCTTAACAAGTAGGAACTTAGAACACACCCAAAAGCTTACTGGAACATATTTAAACAAGCATGGCAAGTTGCAATAAAATTATCCAGACTTAGCCAAAATCTGGGAAGGCAAAAACATCATCACGATGCTGCTTTCGGAGGCACAAAACAACAAGCATATCAACTCCACTAAGCATATAAAGAACATGGACATGTAGTAGACATATCCTACAACAATCAACTCCATTGGAGCATCTCCATAGGAGGCATGGATCAATAGCAACAAGCTACACCAAATCGAACATGCTGATAAAATCCTGACAGCTATATTTTATAGCAACTTGAGAGCAAGAAATAAATAAGCTACATCAGGTCATATGAGCAAGTAAGGGCATGAATGGATAGACAATAACATGGACAACAAGACATGATCATTGGCCACTCCAAACAAGCATGGATTTGAGTGGGGCATCAAGCAAACATAGCATCGGTTATAACAGATTCCAGACTTAGCAGTTTTTTCACTAAGTATAAAACAGTAACAACAACATGGCATGTTTACAAGGTTGTTTAAGTCAACACAAGGCATATCATGGAAAGATGATTGCACCACATCAAAGACCATATTATTGTGGTTCTAAAACATCTAGACATGTGGCATGAGGACAAACACATCAATAGCAAAGAGCATGTGAAATCAGCATCTCATAACAAGTTTCAGAACTTAACAGCCAAATGCACTTTTGCAACAGAGATTAACATGGCAATATGGACTCAAACAAGCTTGCTACAGCAACCATCATGTAATACACTTCACAAGGAACATTTTGACATATCATATGCATCATTTGGATAAACATGCACCAAGTTATCATATCTCAAACATGGCAACAAAATAACAAGTATCAGCAGTTTATAACAAGTAGCAATCTTGCAACAGAGATTATAGCATCTAGATGAACTCAAACAACCATGCCACAATGGAACAAAGTGTAGAGCATATCACCATGATCATTTTGACATATTATTTGCATCATTTGGATAAGCACACAATTAATTACAGCCACACAAACATGCAACATTATAACAGTTTTCTGGGGACTTGGAAGAAATTAGACCTCCGGGGAAATGGACATGTCCAGTGCCAGCGGACACGTCTGGCCTGGGCATCCGGGCCCACATGTCATACTGATGGCTTCTCGCCCCTCGTAGGTTACCCCAAGTGGAAGGTTGAGATGTAGCGTAGCGGCAAATTTCCCTTGGCAAAGATACGAAGGATCGAATCCCGTGAGACTCCGAGGGTCGACAAGTAGGTGTCAACGGCGCCAGAAACTTAGCGGTTGACGGGACCTGCACACAGATACAGATAACTTTGCTCCCAACGAGTACAGAGAGGTTGTCAATCCCGTCGGCCTTGTTGTTTACAAAGGATCAAACACAAGAGATAATAATGATAGCTATGACTACAACTAGGAAATAAAAACAGGAAGTAAATAGAAGGTGTGATCAGCGGTGGTAATATGGACCGGGGTCCCATGATGTTCACTAGTGATGTCTCTCTCCCAAAAGACGATAAAACAGCAAAGCGAGGTAAACAAATTACAGCTGGGCAATTGATAGGATTATGTGCGTAAACCAATGCTAACTATGCTGCAAAGAAAGGTAGAGGCTCAAAAGCATGGGCGGTACGCCAAGGCAAGTATACCGAAATCCATCTGCATCTACTACTAATCATCCACCTTGAGATGTCTATCCAGAACATCTCGCTGGTATTAAGTTGCGAATCCCACCCAAAGTGTAAACTCAAAGCAACAGACAACTGCATTAAAAGAACTTTGCGTAAAGTAAACAATCCTTGCACCCGCAAGTACAAGCACCGTTGTTTTCTCCCTTGTGGAAACAGCACATCCCCTAGACTCATGTTTCTGTCACTCAAGCTAGTCATCAGGGGGCATGAACCTACAATCAAGCATAACGCTCCCTCTTGGAGTTACTACCTACTACTTGGCCAAAGCAATAAACAGCAACGGAGAACATGCAAGAATTACTCAAGAACAAAGATATAAAAGAGGTGAATCAAATATATTACTCAAACACAATCTGAACATAGTCTCATAATCCATCAGATCCCAGCAAACTCAGCAAAGCAACAGCAGAAAGATTACATATGTGCCTCGATCATGTAGGGCAGCTCACGAGGTCTAAACCATGAAGAGCAAAGAGGGGAGGAGAACATCACATAGCTACTGATCATGGACCCATGGTCCAAGGTGGACTACTCACGACTCATCCGGGAAGCGTCCATGGTGGTGGAGAAGCTCCCGGTGATGGTTCTCCCCTCCGACAGGGTGCCGGGAAGAGTTCTCCTGATGCTCCCGATCTTGGAAGCGCTGCGGCGGCTGAACAGAGGCGAGATCGCGAAAAAGGGTTATGTCCTCGAGGGTTTCGGGACGAGAGGGATATATAGGCGAAGGGGGGCGGCCAGAGGCGGAGCAGGGGCCCCAGGCGCCCACCTGGCGCGGCCAGGGGTGGGGCCGCGCCAGGTGGCCGCCTGGGCCTCCTCTGGCTCCCCTCTGGCCCATCTTTGGTTCTTCGCGAAGCTTCCTGTACGCTGATTTTTCCTATATTTTTCCTGGAATTTTTGGAGCACTTTTAATATGGGGGAAACCTGAAATAGAAAAACAGCAGAAAACAGGAACTGGCACTGTGGTGCACTGAGTTAATAGGTTAGTCCAAATATGATCAAAAGTGTATGGAAGTGCATCAATATCATAGCAATATCACACAAAAGAAGCATGGAGCAAGCAAAAATTAGAGATACGTTTTGGACGTATCAACATCCCCAAGCTTAATTCCTGCTCGTCCTCGAGTAGGTAAATGATAACAAGCATAATTTCTGTGGTGACATGCTACCAACCATATAAGAACTTTTTAAGTAAAGCAATCAAGGCATGTAATTCAATTCAAGTCATAACAAGCAAGAGTCTATATTAGCATTGTAACAAGCAACATAAGAACATAAAGGTGTAAGAGCTCTCGCTGTCCGTGACTCGAATGTCTCCAAATGGTGTTTGACTGCAAGAAAGGGGATAGGGATATACGAGAGAGTAAAACATAGTTTTTGTATTGTTGAGAACTTAATCTACTAAAGTTTCACACTTGGTCTTCTTTGGAATCTTATCTTGACTCATCCCCAGACCACTAGCCAGGTATAAGTCAAAATGATCCACTCCCTTTCGATATTTTGAGCACTCATGCAATGGATGAGCGTAAGCAAGAAAGTTGACACTTAGGATGGCAAAGAGAGAAAAATGATGAAGGGGGAAGAGAAAAAAGGTGTGAAAGGCTCACATCAATGACGACAATCATAGGCGAGAGAAAGCCAAATGATAGATATGATGTGAGGAGTAGGGATTGCCATGCAACGGATGCACATATGAGCTAAGGTAAGCTCTCCAATGGAACTAGTGGGGGTGCATCCAACTTGCTCGCTCAAGAAGACCTAGAGCTCTTTTGAGGAGGCTCATCATTGGAATATACAAGCCAAGTTCTATAGTGTGAAGGTCCCCACATAGCTATATGCATGAATGATAATCTCTATGTAGTACAAGGTATAAGATGAAGTACGAGTGTGGATCTCTCAAAAGGAATAGTAGTGTGCCCCCTTCTCTCTTTTTATTTCTTTTTCTATTTTTTCTATTTTTTTTATTTTTGTGTGTGGCCTCAATGGCTCTTTCTATTTAACTCTCATTTGTCCTCTTTGGGATCTTTTGATTTTGTCCTCTTTGGGATCTTTTCCTCACTTTAGGGGCAACACTCTATGTATTACAAGAAGTATAGAAGATCTTTCACACTTTACAAAAGTACTCAACATAAAGAAAATGAAATTATCATGATGTATGCAAATGTATGCCTCTGCCGGTGTAGCAGGATATGCAATGATACTAGCGCGTCATGTAGCAATGATTAGGGCAAGGCCCAACTAGCATGCGGCTCATCGATCAAGCAAAAAGCATGTATGACATGAAGATCAAGTCATGAGAAGATGGATGTTGCAAGGCAATGTATCTCGGAAAGGCTATGGAAATGCCTTGATAGGTAGGTATGGTGGCTGTTTTGAGGAAGGATATAATGAGGCTTATGATGACAGAGCGTATCGTGCCAAGGATTTGGATGCACCGGCGAAGTATGCGCCAACTCTCGAGGTGAGAAAGGGCAATGCACGGTACCGAAGAGGCTAGAAAAATATGGCTAGGTGGAAGTGTCAACTTTCGAATACTCACATTAGTCCGAAGAACTCATGCACTTATTATCGGTAACTCTCAATCTAATTAGGAGGTTCACAAAGAGACAAGTACCCCGAGGAGGAGTGTATGGGGGATTGGTTATCCTTGCGCATCCTCGACTCATGGTATGTGAGTGTACTCTAATATTCGATCCCTCCAAAGATTAGTGATCCATCTAGTAGCTAAAGTTCTCAACTATTTTGTAGGTTTTCGAAAATAAACACGGATTTCCCAAAATACGACATCTATCACTAATAGGCTAAAGCTCTTGACACCAAAAGTTCAGACATTATTCATGGCAATACCTCAAAACTATTACAAGTTACTACTAAAATTAAATAGCAACCTCAATTACCTACTTTAAGTTAAGACACACAACTCAGTGCAACAGGCAAACTCTCTTAACAAGATAAACATGAAAACTCAAGAGAGTTCAGCAACCAACTAAACAAAAGCTCTTTAAAAAGAAAAGCATGAAAACTAAGAGCTAAACATGACAGCAGCCATGGAAAGACAAAGAACACACACAACAAAGATAAGCATGAAAAATCCTATGTTGTGTTCTAGGTTGAAGTGGAGCGTGTTTCTCTCCCACAGAAAGAAAGCTGGGTTCTAACTTGTTATGAACAGCAAGCGAAGCTAAAGAAAACTGAAAAAAGAAACTAAGAGCAAGACGCTCCAAGCATAGCACATAACGCATGAAGTAATAAAATTATAGTGGAACGAAAGACGAACTGATAATTGTTGATGGAGAAGGGGATGCATGGGGGCATCCCCAAGCTTAGACGCTTGAGTCTTCTTGAACATTTCTTGGGGGTGCACGGTGGCATCCCCAAGCTTGAGTGTTTGACCCTCCCGAATCTTCTTTTATCATCTTCCCTCGCACACTTGAAAACTCCCTTCATACATAACTCATCATAATCTGATTAGCGAGGTTAGTACCCACAATAAAATAATTTTTCCCTACTGGAAATAAAGATAATCTTGAAGAGCTACTGTTTCTCAAGATTGTCAAAAGGTTTTTGCAAAGAAAAAGCAAGCTCAAGGTTTGCAAACGAAGAAAAGGCAAAACAGGACAGAATTTGTGAAAAACAGACCAGCAGGTAGTAAATAATTTTTTCGGGGCACTTCTGCAACTCAAATCAAAAAACTCAGAACAGACGCTCGAAAGCCAATTGTATAGAGCATGCTGTCAAAAAAATTCAGATCAAAAAGATGATCTGGTGATTTTATTCGAATTTTTCTGTCCAAGGACAGAATCTATTTTCTGGACAGCACGTCACAACTTTTGAACTTTCTTGCAATTGGAGGCTAAACTTGGCACAAAGCTGAAAAGAAAAGATACAATGATGATGCTACTGTAGTAACAAACATCAAGACACAACAAAAGCAAAATAAAACCTAATTCGTTGTGGGCTGCCTCCCAAAAGCGCTTTCTTTTATGCCTTTAAGCTAGGCATGATGCAAAAAGAGAAGATCAAGTCTTATCAAGAGTAAAAGAATAGCTAGCCCGTGTAACGGACTCAAAAGGCAACTTAATCTTCTTTCTAGGGAAGTGTTCCATCCCTTTCTTGAGAGGGAATTGGAATTTTATATTCCCCTCTTTCATGTCAATGATAGCACCAATGGTGCGAAGAAAAGGACGTCCCAAAATAATTGGACATGAAGGTTCACATTCAGTATCCATAATAGTAAAATCAACGGGAACATAATTGTCATTGACAATGATAAGAACATCGTCGATCTTCCCCAAATGTTTCTTTACGGAAGAATCAACAAGACGAACACCAAAAGATCAAGGATCAAAAGGTTTCAATTCAAACATATCATACATTCTTTTGGGCATAACGGAGGTACTAGCTCCAACATCACATAAAGCATAGCAAGAGAAGTTATTCAACTTAATTTTAATCATAGGATCCCAACTATCTTCTAGCTTTCTAGGTATGGAGGCTTCTACCCTAAGCTTCTCCTCCCTAGCTTTGATGAGAGCATTAGTGATATGCTCTGTGAAGGCAAGGTTAAGTGTGCTAGTGTGGGGGTCTTTAGCCATTCTTTGTAAAAAGGTGACAACTTCTGAGAGACTACAATTATCAAAATCAATTTTATCATTATTGAGCAGAATTGTAGTGTCATCTTCTTTGTTTGAATTGCTCTCTATTATAAGAGTTTGGATGTCTTCCCAAGTTTGGGGAAGTGTGGGAGCAACTTTAAACAGAGGCTCATACTTTTTTCCTGGAAGACCATGCCATGGGCATAACTCCATTAAAACTAACATAATCACAAGGTTTATTACTTTTGTAGATCCCGACAGTGGTGATTGGCATGATGGAAGAAGGGGTGTACTCCTCCCACTTAGTGTTTTTGGTGGAACCCATAGCAGCAGCAAGCAAGATAACTATTTTTGTGATTTTTGGTAAGGGACACTAAAGCAAAAACTGAAAGGTAAACTAACAAGACTAAAAAGCAACAATAAAAGATAGCGTGCAACTCCCCTATCTTGAAGAGTGGAGTCCCCGGCAACGGCGCCAGAAACTTGCTTGATGGCTTCTCGCCCCTCGTTGGTTACCCGAAGTGGAAGGTTGAGATGTAGCGTAGTGGCAAATTTCCCTTGGCAAAGATACCAAGGATCGAATCCCGTGAGACTCCGAGGGTCGACAAGTAGGTGTCAACGGCGCCAGAAACTTAGCGGTTGATGGGACCTGCACACAGATACAGATAACTTTGCTCCCAACGAGTACAGAGAGGTTGTCAATCCCTCCGGCCTTGTTGTTTACAAAGGATCAAACACAAGAGATAATAATGATAGCTATGACTGCTACTAGGAAATAAAAACAGGAAGTAAATAGAAGGTGTGATCAGCGGTGGTAATATGGACCGGGGTCCCATGATGTTCACTAGTGATGTCTCTCTCCCAAAAAACGATAAAACAGCAAAGCGAGGTAAACAAATTACAGCTGGGCAATTGATAGGATTATGTGCGCAAACCAATGCTAACTATGCTGCAAAGAAAGGTAGAGGCTCAAAAGCATGGGCGGTACGCCAAGGCAAGTAGACCGAAATCCATCTGCATCTACTACTAATCATCTGTAATGCCCAGGATGGGACTATATCTCCTACGTGTCGAGGCACGACTTAGAGACATAACCCCATGCTGGAATGATCGCAAGTCTGGTATCTTTGCACAACTCATGTAAAAGATGGGGATGGAAAACATAAAATAGTTGGCTTACACTCGCCACGTCACACAAATACAATACATGTCTCAAACATCATTCAATAGAACATCACAGCCCTCTAAGGGTAAAATCCAAATGACAAGATACCAAACATAATTTAAATCCACAGGTCGGATCGAATCCTAGTAGAAGTCTCCACTACTGATCATCAGGATAACGAACATAGTATCGACTACGCTCCTCGTCGTACTCCCAGTCTAGCTCAGTGCCGTCACCTGGATAGCTCACCACTGGACCTGCATCTGGTGTGGTGAAGTAACTGTGAGCCACAGAGGACTCAGCAATCCCGTTCCCGGGTAACAAGACTATTTAAGCCTTGGGAGAGGATAAGGCTGAAGAAAAGAATAAGTGTCTGCAGCAGCAACTAGGACTAGCTTACGTGAAAGAGTGCGAGAAGAGAAGTGCCTCGGTCGAGAGGTGATCACGAAGTGATCCTAGCTAAAGCTCAACAAACATAACCCCACCGTGTTCAACTCCCGAATCCCTATTCAGAAATTGACAGTCACGGTACACACGCTGGTAGTGTATTGGAACATTGTGTCAAGTTATCTACAACCGGATATTAACAAGCTCCCATCTGCCACATAACCGCAGGCACGGCTTTCGAAAGTTCATAACCCTGCAGGGGTGTTCCAACTTGGCCCATTACAAGCCCACGATCCACGGAGTCGCAACTCCAAAGTGGGAAGACCCGAGTATTCTAGGAATCCCGTGCTCAAGATACTCCGAACTAAGGTAAGGCTAATCCAGCAAATCCTCCCAGCGTGTCGACACCCTGATAGTAGCCGCGCGTATCTAAGTCTCAGGACACGACCGGATGGGTGAAGCTACGGGTTTTTACCAAACCTCGAGTTCCCTCGTGGTGGCCCCGCAGGCTCCCCGTTTCGGACCAACACTCATGTGGAGCACTGGCCCGGGGTTGTTGATTAAGAAAGAGGGTTAATTACTCCCTATGCAAGTTTAATTAGTTATTAGGCAAATAGTACCAATGTTGGGACTTACTGGAAAATACTTAGCACTTAGCGGTTTATCGAGGGGGTCCCATACACCCCAACCGTGTAAGGAACGCATAATCAAGGAACATAACACCGGTTTATATGGTTCCTAACGGCATGAGTGGAACAAATCACCAAGCAAAAGGCTTAGCCTTCAACCCTTGCTAATATATAGATGATTTCATTTTAAGTATTTATATAGTGTGATATAACCCAACAAACTTCAACATGAAGCAAGCATCTTCGATCTTCACCTGCAACTAGCAATGCTATAAGAAGGGCTGAGCGAAGCGTACTTAGCCAAGCAACGGTTTGCATAGGTAGGGTGGTTAGACATGGACATGGTTACAAGTAGGAGGCTGACATGAAAGACATGGGCATTGAGGCAAAACTATAGAGCGGAACTACTAGCAATAGGCAAAGATAGTAATGTTATCGGGGTTCGGTCATCTTGCCTGAAAAGTTATCGTTCGGATCGTAAGAAGGGTCCTCGTGCTCAACCTCATTGGTAACCTTGTGCTCGGTCTCGTACTCGGTCTCAGCTTCCGGCTCTATACAAGACAATCACACAAGGCACAAATCAACAAGATGCAATGCGCACACCAAAATGATGGATGCATGATGGATGCACTAAGGAAGCACATGGAGCACGGAAAATAGCACTCAAGCAAAACACTTCAAAACAAGATAACAATATGATATTATGAATCTACACGGAAAATCAATCAAGTTTCATATAAGACTCGCTGAAATCGGAGCTACGGGCTAAAAGTTATGCCCGAAACAAGAAATAGGCGAAAGCTGAAAATTACAGCCACATAGCAACTTCGGAGCACAAGATAATTAAGCTACAGCACTCAAACACCATGGCAAAGAGCATGAACATAAACTAGACATATCCTACATCAAATAAGTTCAAAGGTGCACCCGAAAGGAGCCACGGATCAATAGCAACAAGCTTGGACATATTGAACTTGACAACAAAATTCTGACAGCAGAATTTTATTGAAACTTTGGAGCAAAAGTTAAACATGCTACAGCCACTCAAATAAGCATGTGAGAATATAAATGGATAGCCAACAATATATACTACAAGGAACCATCAAGATCCACCCCAAAACTATCATGGTTTGTCCTAGAACAGCATGCAAATATGGCATCGGAACATTACAGACTCCAGACTTAGTGAAAATCCACTAAGTGTTAAAACAGCAGTTTCATCATGGCATCTATAAGAGCAAGTTTAAGTCACCTCGAAACTAAACATGGCAAGTGGTAAGCACCACATCAAAGTACACATGATGGTGATTCCGAAACATACAAGCATGCATCATGGAGATAAACACAACGGTAGCAATGAGCTCAACAAGATGGCATTTCATAACAAGTTAAACAACTAAACAGCCACATAGCACTTTGCAACGAAGATATACATGGCAATAATAAATCTATCATGCAACCTAACACAAGCAACATGTAGAGCATGGCAAGACGAACACGTGGACATGTCATTTGCATCAATCGGATAAACGAGCTAAAAGATATCACTATTCAAAGATGGCATAAAAACAACACATAGCAGCAGTTTATATCGGGATGCACTCTTGCAACAGAAAATAAGCATCTAGATGATCTCTAACATGCATGACACAATGAAATGAATCGTAGTGCTAGTCACCACGAACGTCTGGACATCTCATTCACTCAAATCAGAGCTATGCACAAAAATATATCATCATTTGAAAAAGGCATCAACACACCTAAAACTGGGGACTTAGTGGTTTGGGGAGTCAACCTCAGATCTGGAAATAATGGGCTCGGGCCAACGGATCTGGAACTGGCGGCGCGGTTGCTGGCTCCTCGAGCCTCGGAGCAGCGGCTCCGGTGGAGCTGGCCGGAGGCGGTGGGGCGGCGCGAACTGCGGGATCCGGCCGGTGGGGATGGTGAGGTGAGAGGAGGGTGGTTTTCCGGCGAAATTCCGGCGGGATGGAGGTGCTCCGGCGAAGCTCCGGCGAAGTCTCCGGCGAGGTGGTGGCTGGAGGAAGGGGATGAAGTGGGGGCTAGGGTTTCCTTGATTTGGGGCAAAATTTGGGGGAGTGGACAAATATATAGGCACAAGTAGCTAGGGTTGTCCAAATGGAGTGCGGTTTTCAGCCACAGGATCAGATTTGGATGGCCTAGATGATAGAAGTGGCTAGGAGTGATTTGGTGGGCTGTTGGAGGGGTGTCTTGGGCCTCAAAGTGGAGGCACTTTGAGCCCACGAGAATAACTGTTGGGGTAGCAAACGGACTCGAAACGCGACGAGATTTGATAGGCGGGTTACACACACCAAAACAACAACACACGACAAGGCTCGTGCCAAACCGGTAACGTTACACGGCCAAACACCAAAGTAGGCCTACGGGACGCCACGGACACGTGAGAGAGCTCCGGAACGCGAAACGGACAACGGGAAGGAACGCGTGGAACCGGATGCAACCGACAACACAAATGCAATGCGATGCACATGTCTACATGATATGAATGAATGCCACACACGCACACAACAAAATGACGAAAACCCGAAAGACAAAGAGCCCGGAATGGAATAGATGAAGCCAGAGATATATTATATGCCCAAAAGGGAAAGTATTACATCCGGGGCATTACATCATCCACCTTGAGATATCAATCCAGAACATCTCGCTGGTATTAAGTTGCGAATCCCACCCAAAGTGTAAACTCAAAGCAACAGACAACTGCATTAAAAGAACTTTGCGTAAAGTAAACAATCCTTGCACCCGCAAGTACAAGCACCGTTGTTTTCTCCCTTGTGGAAACAACACATCCCCTAGACTCATGTTTCTGTCACTCAAGCTAGTCATCAGGGGGCATGAACCTACAATCAAGCATAACGCTCCCTCTTGGAGTTACTACCTACTACTTGGCCAAAGCAATAAACAGCAACGGAGAACATGCAAGAATTACTCAAGAACAAAGATATAAAAGAGGTGAATCAAATATATTACTCAAACACAATCTGAACATAGTCTCATAATCCATCAGATCCCAGCAAACTCAGCGAAGCAACAGCAGAAAGATTACATATGTGCATCGATCATGTAGGGCAGATCACGAGGTCTAAACCATGAAGAGCAAAGAGGGGAGGAGAACATCACATAGCTACTGATCATGGACCCATGGTCCAAGGTGGACTACTCACGACTCATCCGGGAAGCGTCCATGGTGGTGGAGAAGCTCCCGGTGGTGGTTCTCCCCTCCGGCAGGGTGTCGGGAAGAGTTCTCCTGATGCTCCCGATCTTAGAAGCGCCGCGGCGGCGGAACAGAGGCGAGATCGCGAAAAAGGGTTCTGTCCTCGGGGGTTTCGGGACGAGAGGGATATATAGGCGAAGGGGGGCAGCCAGAGGCGGAGCAGGGGCCCCAGGCGCCCCCCTGGCGCGACCAGGGGTGGGGCCACGCCAGGTGGCCGCCTGGGCCTCCCCTGACTCCCCTCTGGCCCATCTTTGGTTCTTCGCGAAGCTTCCTGTACGCTATATTTTTCCTGGAATTTTTGGAGCACTTTTAATATGGGGGAAACCTGAAATAGAAAAACAGCAGAAAACAGGAACTGGCACTGTGGTGCACTGAGTTAATAGGTTAGTCCAAATATGATCAAAAGTGTATGGAAGTGCATCAATATCATAGCAATATCACACAAAAGAAGCATGGAGCAAGCAGAAATTATAGATACGTTTTGCACGTATCACATACTCACAAGCTGATAGGAGGGTGGACATGTCCGGGTCCCAACCGGACATGTCCGGCGGCTGACTGAGGGGATCCGGCCATGGCTGCGGTGGCCGGCGACGATGGCTCGAGGGAGCGCCGGAGAGGGCCGGAGAGGGGCGTGGTGGCCGGATCCGGTCGGCGGGTGGCCGGATCTGGCCGGAGGCGGCGAGGGGAGGCCGGCGGCGAACTGGGTCTTCCGCCGGAGGGCGGAGAGGCTGTGCGGCCGAGGCGGAGTCGGCCCGGCGGTCTGGGGTCGTCGGCGAGCTGCGGCCGGCGCCCGGCGGCAGGGAGGCACGATGGCGAGGCGCGAGGGGCGGAGAGGGGCTCCGATGGCGCGGTCCGGCGCCCGTCTGACGAGCGAAGGCGGCAGCGGCGATAGCTTGCGGGAGGCGGATCGGAGCGAGGCGCTCGGGGTGCTGAGGCGGGGCGCGACCCGGGCGGTCGGGCCCGCTCCGGCCCGGGGGCGGGCCGCGGCCGGGCTCCTGCGGGCTAGGCGCGGCGGCTGACGCGGGAAGGGCCAGGTGGCGGCTCCTGAGAGGCTGGAGGGCGGCGGAGGCTGAGGTGGCCCAATCAGAGGCTGCCACATGGCGGAAATGAGGTGGCTGGAGGTCTGGAGGCGACAAGTGGCGATGGGGCACTGGTCTGGCGCGGATTTTGATGCAAGGGAGGAGGCTGGAGGTAGGGGAAGGCCTAGGGGATGCCCAAAATGGACATGGGGGTGTTTAAATAGGAAAAAGATTAGGGTTTGGGGGTTTTTGCTCCGTTTCGAGCCGTACAATCTCGATCGTGCGGCTCCGAGCGGAGGGGGCAGTTGGCTGGGCCTAGGTTGGCTGTGTAGAAGGCCTTGGTCTTAGGGAAGAGAAGAGAGGGAGAGGCCCGCGGGGGTTTTCGGAGACCGAAAACGTCCGACGAAATAACCGGCGACCAATGCCGCTATATATATCCGTTGGGCTATCAAACGGACTCCGAATGCGATGAAATTTGGCAGGCGGCCTGTCTACACTATAATAAGACCACACGCCAAGTTTCATCTCATTCCGAGAACATTTTTCGGCCACTCGAAAAATAAATATTCGAAGGCGCCGCGGGCGCGTGCAAGTGTGTCTGGGCTCAGAACGGACAACGGAAAGGACGAGGGGACTCGGGCGGATGCAAGTTTTGAAAACATGCTGATGCAACACACATGATGACATGGCAAGATGCAACACGCAAGATGATGACATGGCAACGAAGACGAATAACTGACTGACACCTGGCGCACCGGTCTCGGGGTGTCACAGGGAGAGGCGCGAGGGGCTGAGGTGCGGCTGCCCTCTCTCCCCCCACTATATATAGGGGCCAGGGGGGGCGCCGGCCCTAGGAGATTGGATCTCCTAGGGGGGCGGCGGACAAGGGGGTGGCTTGCCCCCCAAGCCTAGGGGGGCGCCCCCCACCCCTAGGGTTCCCAACCCTAGGCGCAGGGGGAGGCCCAAGGGGGGTGCGCCAGCCCACTAGGGGCTGGTACCCCTCCCCCTACGGCCCATGGGGACCTCCGGGATGGGTGGCCCCACACGGTGGACCCCCAGGACCCTTCCGGTGGTCCCGGTACACTACCGGTGACCCCCGTAACTCTCCCGATGGCCGAAACTGGACTTCCTATATATCATTCTTTACCTCAGGACCATTCCGGAACTCCTCGTGACGTCCGGTATCTCATCCGGGACTCCGAACAACATTCGGGTTACCGTGTGCATATATCTCTACAACCCTAGCGTCATCGAACCTTAAGTGTGTAGACCCTACGGGTTCGGGCGACACGTAGACATGACCGAGACGACTCTCCCGTCAATAACCAACAGCGGGATCTGGATACCCCATGTTGGTTCCTACGTGTTCCTCGATGATCTCATCGGATGAACCACGCTATCAAGGATTCACTCAATGCCGTATGCAATTCCCTTTGTCCATCGGTACGGTACTTGCCCGAGATTCGATCGTCGGTATACCGATACCTTGTTCAATCTCATCATGGCAAGTCTCTATACTCGTTCCGTAATCTGTCATCCCGTGACTAACTCCTTAGTCACATTGAGCTCATTATGATGATGTCTTTCCGAGTGGGCCCAGAGATACCTCTCCGTCATACGGAGTGACAAATCCCAGTCTCGGTTCGTGCCAACTCAACAGACACATTCGGAGATACCCGTTGCGTACCTTTATAGCCACCCAGTTACGTTGTGACGTTTGGCACACCCAAAGTATTCCTACGGTATCCGGGAGTTGCACAACCTCATGGTCTAAGGAAAAGATACTTGGATTTGGAAAAGCTTAAGCATTACAAACTACACGATCTTGTGCTAGGCTTAGGATTGGGTCTTGTCCATCACATCATTCTCCTAATGATGTGATCCCGTTATCAATGACATCCAATGTCCATGGCCAGGAAACCGTGACCATCTGTTGATCAACGAGCTAGTAACTAGAGGCTTACCAGGGACACGTTGTGGTCTATGTATTCACACATGTATCGTTGTTTCCGTACAATACAATTCAAGCATGAATAACATAAAATTATCATGAACAAGGAAATATAATAATAACCATTTTATTATTGCCTCTAGGGCATATTTCCAACAGTCTCCCACTTGCACTAGAGTCAATAATCTAGTTACATTGTGATGAATCGAACACCCATAGAGTTCTGGTGTTGATCATGTTTTGCCCGTGGAAGAGGTTTAATCAACGGATCTGCGACATTCAGATCCGTATGCACTTTACAAATATCTATGTCTCCATCTTGAACATAATTCCGGATGGAGTTGAAACGACGCTTGATGTGCTTGGTCTTCTTGTGAAACCTGGGCTCCTTGGCAATGGCAATAGCTCCAGTGTTGTCACAAAAGAGAGTCCTCGGGCTTGACGCGCTTGGAATGACTCCTAGGTCGGTGATGAACTCCTTCATCCAGACTCCTTCCCGCGCTGCTTCGCAAGCAGCTATATACTCCGCTTCACATGTAGAATGCGCCATGACGCTCTGCTTGCAACTGCACCAGCTGACTGCCCCTCCATTCATAATATACAAGTATCCGGTTTGTGACTTGGAGTCATCCAGATCTGTGTCAAAGCTAGCATCGACGTAACCCTTTACGACGAGCTCTTAATCACCTCCATAAACAAGAAACATATCCTTAGTCCTTTTCAGGTACTTCAGGATGTTCTTGACCGCTGTCCAGTGTTCCATACCGGGATCACTTTGGTACCTCCCTACCAAACTTATGGCAAGGTTCACATCAGGTCTGGTACACAACATGGCATACATGATAGATCCTATGGCTGAGGCATCGGGGATGACACTCATCTTTTCTCTATCTTCTGCCGTGGTCGGGGACTGAGCCGTGCTCAATCTCATACCTTGCAATACAGGCAAGAACCCTTTCTTGGACTGATCCATATTGAACTTCTTCAATATCTTGTCAAGGTATGTGCTTTGTGAAAGACCAATGAGGCGTCTCGATCTATCTCTATAGATCTTGATGCCTAATATATAAGCAGCTTCTCCAAGGTCCTTCATTGAAAACCTGTTATTCAAGTAGGCCTTTATGCTCTCCAAGAGTTCTATGTCATTTCCCATCAGCAGTATGTCATCCACATATAATATGAGAAATGCTACAGAGCACCCCAATCACTTTCTTGTAAATACAGGCTTCTCCCCAAGTCTATATAAAACCAAACGCTTTGATCACATCATTAAAGCGAATATTCCAACTCCGAGATGCTTGCACCAGCCCGTAGATCGAGCGCTGGAGCTTGCATACCTTGTTAGCATTTTCAGGATTGACAAAACCTTCCGGCTGCATCATATACGACTCTTCCTTGAGGAAGCCATTAAAGAATGCTGTTTTGACGTCCATTTGCCATATCTCATAATCATAGAATGCGGCAATTGCTAACATGATTCGGACGGACTTCAGCATCGCTACGGGAGAGAAAGTCTCGTCGTAGTCAATCCCTTGAACTTGTCGACAACCTTTAGCGACAATCTGAGCCTTATAGATGGTCACATTACCATCCACGTCAGTCTTCTTCTTGAATATCCATTTATTTTCTATGGCGTGCTGATCATCGGGCAAGTCCACCAAAGTCCATACTTTGTTTTCATACATGGATCCTATCTCGGATTTCATGGCTTTAAGCCATTTGTTGGAATCCGGGCCCGCGATCGCTTCTTCATAGTTCGAAGGTTCACCGTTGTCTAACAACATGATTTCCATGACAGGGTTGCCGTACCACTCTGGTGCGGAACGTGTCCTTGTGGACCTTCGAAGTTCAGTAGTAACTTGATCTAAATTTTCATGATCATCATCATTAACTTCCTCCCTTGTCGGTGCAGGCACCTCAGGTACAATTTCCCGTGCTGGGCTACTTTCCGGTTCGGGAGGGGTGACTGTCACCTCATCAAGTTCTACTTTCCTCCCACTCACTTCTTTCGAGAGAAACTCTTTCTCCAGAAAGGATCCATTCTTGGCAACAAAGACCTTGCCCTCGGATCTGAGGTAGAAGGTGTACCCAGTCGTTTCTTTTGGGTATCCTATGAAGACGCATTTTTCCGGTTTGGGTTCGAGCTTCTCAGGTTGAAGTTTCTTGACATAAGCATCGCAACCCCAAACTTTCAGAAACGACAGCTTAGTTTTCTTGCCAAACCAAAGTTCATACGGTGTCGTCTCAACGGATTTTAACGGAGCCCTATTTAAAGTGAATACGACAGTCTCTAAAGCATAACCCCAAAAAGATAGCGGTAAGTCGGTGAGAGACATCATAGATCGCACCATGTCCAACAGAGTACGTTTTCGACGTTCGGACACACCATTACGCTGAGGTGTTCCGGGAGGTGTCAATTGTGAAACAATTCCAAAGTTTCTTAGGTGTGTGCCAAATTCATGACTTAAATATTCACCCCCACGATCCGATCGTAAGAACTTTATTTTTCTGTCACGTTGATTCTCAACCTCATTCTGAAATTCCTTGAACTTTTCAAAAGTCTCAGACTTGTGTTTCATTAAGTAGACATACCCATATCTACTCAAGTCATCTGTGAGGGTGAGAACATAATGATAGCCTCCGCGAGCTTCAACACTCATTGGACCACACACATCGGTATGCATGATTTCCAATAAGTTGGTCGCTCGCTCCATTGTTCCGGAGAACGGAGTCTTGGTCATCTTGCCCAAGAGGCATGGTTCGCACGTGTCAAATGATTCATAATCAAGAGACTCTAGAAGTCCATCCGCATGGAGCTTCTTCATACGTTTGACACCAATATGACCAAGGCGGCAATGCCACAAGTATGTGGGACTATCATTATCAACTTTACATCTTTTGGCATTCACACTACGAATATGTGTATCATCACGTTCGAGATCCATAAAAAATAAACCATTGACCAGCGAGGCATGACCATAAAACATATCTCTCATATAAATAGAACAACCATTATTCTCGGATTTAAATGAGTAGCCATCTCGCATCAAACGAGATCCAGATACAATGTTCATGCTCAAAGCTGGTAGTAAATAACAATTATTAAGGTTTAAAACTAATCCCGAGGGTAGATGTAGAGGTAGCGTGCAGACGATGATCACATCGACCTTGGAACCATTCCTGACGCGCATCGTCACCTCGTCCTTCGCCAGTCTCCGCTTATTCCGCAGCTCCTGCTTTGAGTTACAAATGTGAGCAACTGCACCGGTATCAAATACCCAGGAGCTACTATGAGCGCTGGTAAGGTACACATCAATAACATGTATATCATATATACCTTTGACGTTGCCGGCCTTCTTGTCTGCTAAGTATTTGGTGCAGTTCCGCTTTCAGTGACCCGTTCCCTTGCAATAAAAGCACTCTGTCTCAGGCTTGGGTCCATTCTTTGGCTTCTTCCCGGCAACTGGCTTACCAGGCGCGGCAAATCCTTTGCCGTCCTTCTTGAAGTTCTTCTTACCCTTGCCCTTCTTGAACTTAGTAGTTTTATTCACCATCAACACTTGATGCTCTTTCTTGATTTCCACCTCCGCTGATTTCAGCATTGAATACACTTCGGGAATGGACTTCTCCATCCCTTGCATATTGAAGTTTAACACGAAGCTCTTGTAGTTAGGTGGGAGCGACTGAAGGATTCTGTCAACGACCGCTTCATCTGGGAGATTCATTCCCAACCGAGACAAGCGGTTGTGCAACCCAGACAACTTGAGTATGTGCTCGCTGACAGAACTATTTTCCTCCATCTTACAGCTGTAGAATGCGTTGGAGACATCATATCTCTCAACTCGGGCATGAGCTTGGAAAACCATTTTCAGCTCTTGGAACATCTCATATGCTCCGTGGTGCTCAAAACGCTTTTGGAGCCCCGTTTCTAAGTTGTAGAGCATGCCGCACTGAACCAGGGAGTAATCATCACAACGTGACTGCCAAGCGTTCATAACATCTTGGTTTGCCAGGGTGGGAGCGTCACCTAGCGGTGCTTCTAGGACATAAGTTTTCTTGGCAGCTACGAGGATGATCCTTAGGTTACGGACCCAATCCGTATAGTTGCTACCATCATCTTTCAGCTTGGATTTCTCTAGGAACGCGTTGAAGTTGAGGGTGACATGAGCGTGGGCCATTTGATCTACAAGACATATTGTAAAGAATTTAGACTAAGTTCATGACAATTAAGTTCATCTAATCAAATTTAATGAACTCCCACTCAGATTGACATCTTTCTAGTCATCTAAGTGATACATGATCCGAATCGACTAGCCCGTGTCCGATCATCACGTGAGACGGACTAGTCATCAACGGTGAACATCTTCATGTTGATCGTATCTTCTATACGACTCATGTTCGACCTTTCGGTCTTCCGTGTTCCGAGGCCATGTCTGTACATGCTAGGCTCGTCAAGTGAACCCTAAGTGTATTGTGTGTGTAAATCTGGCTTACACCCGTTGTATGCGAACGTTAGAGCCTATCACACCCGATCATCATGTGGTGCTTCGGAACAACGATCCTTAGCAACGGTGCACAGTTAGGGGGAATACAATTCTTGAAATTTTTAGTGAGAGATCATCTTATTTACTACCGTCGTTCTAAGTAAACAAGATGCATAAACATGATAAACATCACATGCAATCAAATAAAGTGACATGATATGGCCAATATCATTTTGCTCCTTTGATCTTCATCTCCGGGGCACCATGATCATCCTTGTCACCGGCATGACACCATGATCTCCATCATCATGATCTCCATCATCGTGTCTTCATGAAGTCGTCTCGCCAAATATTACTTCTACTACTACGGCTAACGTTTAGCAATAAAGTAAAGTAATTACATGCCGTTATTTAGTGACACACAGGTCATACAATAAATAAGACAACTCCTATGGCTCCTGCCGGTTGTCATTCTCATCGACATGCAAGTCGTGATTCCCTATTACAAGAACATGATCAATCTCATACATCACATATATCATTCATCACATCTTCTTGGCCATATCACATCACATAGCACATGCTGCAAGAACAAGTTAGACGTCCTCTAATTGTTGTTGCAAGTTTTTACGTGGATTTTATAGGTTTCTAGCAAGAACGTTTCTTACCTACACCAAAACCACAACGTGATATGTCAATTTCTATTTACCCTTCATAAGGACCCTTTTCATCGAATCTAATCCGAGTAAAGTGGGAGAGACAGACACCCGCCAGCCACCTTATGCAACTAGTGCATGTCAGTCGGTGGAACCAGTCTCACGTAAGCGTACGTGTAAGGTCGGTCTGGGCCGCTTCATCCCACGATGCCGCCGAATCAAGATTGGAATAGTAGCGGCAAGGGAATTGAACAAAATCAACACCCACAACTTGTTTGTGTTCTACTCGTGCAAGATGCTACGCAAATACCTAGCTCAGATGCCACTGTTGGGGAACGTAGCGGAATTCAAAAAATTTCCTACGCTTCACCAAGATCAATCTAAGGAGTCATCTAGCAACTAGCATAAAGGAGTGCATCTACATACCCTTTGTAGATCGCGAGCGAAAGCGTTCGAAGGAACGTGGATGATGGAGTCGTACTCGTTGTGATCCCTATCACCGATGATCCCAGCGCCGAACGGACGACACCTCCGCGTTCAACACACGTACGGTACAGCGACGTCTCCTCCTTCTTGATCCAGCAAGGGAGGAAGGAGAGGTTGATGGAGATCCAGCAGCACGACGGCGTGGTGGTGGATGCAAGGGGAAAAGCTGCACGGCTTCGCCAA
>LR738713.1:167223528-167234119 GCA_902687465.1 Secale cereale | reverse complement strand
AGGGGCTGAGGTGTGGCTGCCCTCTCTCCCCCCCACTATATATAGGGGCCAGGGGGGCGCCGACCCTAGGAGATTGGATCTCCTGGGGGGCGGCGGCCAAGGGGGTGGCTTGCCCCCCAAGCCTAGGGGGGCGCCCCCACCCCTAGGGTTCCCAACCCTAGGCGCATGGGGAGGCCCAAGGGGGGGTGCACCAGCCCACTAGGGGCTGGTCCCCCTCGCCCTACTGCCCATGGGGCCCTCCGGGATGGGTGGCCCCACCCGGTGGACCCTCGGGACCCTTCCGGTGGTCCCGGTACACTACCCGGTGACCCCTGTAACTCTCCCGATGGCCGAAACTGGACTTCCTATATATCATTTTTTTACCTCCGGACCATTCCGGAACTCCTCGTGATGTCTTGGATCTCATCCGGGACTCCGAACAACATTCGGGTTACCATGTGCATATATCTCTACAACCCTAGCGTCACCGAACCTTAAGTGTGTAGACCCTACGGGTTCGGGAGACACGTAGACATGACCGAGACGACTCTCCGGTCAATAACCAACAGCGGTAAATGGATACCCATGTTGGTTCCTACGTGTTCCTCGATGATCTCATCGGATGAACCACGATGTCAAGGATTCACTCAATCCCGTATGCAATTCCCTTTGTCCATCGGTACGGTACTTGCCCGAGATTCGATCGTTGGTATACCTATACCTTGTTCAATCTTGTCATGGCAAGTCTCTTTACTCGTTCCGTCATCCATCATCCCGTGACTAACTCCTTATTCACATTGATCTCATTATGATGATGTCTTACCGAGTGGGCCCAGAGATATCTCTCCGTCATACGGAGTGACAAATCCTAGTCTTGGTTCGTGCCAACTCAACAGACACTTTCGGAGATACCCGTTGCGTACCTTTATATCCACCCAGTTACGTTGTGACGTTTGGGACACCCAAAGTATTCCTACGGTATCCGGGAGTTGCACAGCCTCATGGTCTAAGGAAAAGATACTTGACATTGGAAAAGCTTAAGCATTACGAACTACACGATCTTGTGCTAAGCTTAGGATTGGGTCTTGTCCATCACATCATTCTCCTAATGATGTGATCCCGTTATCAATGACATCCAATGTCCATGGCCAGGAAACCGTGACCATCTGTTGATCAACGAGCTAGTAACTAGAGGCTTACCAGGGACACGTTGTGGTCTATGTATTCACACATGTATCGCTATTTCCGTACAATACAATTCAAGCATGAATAACATACAATTATCATGAACAAGGAAATATAATTATAACCATTTTATTATTGCTTCTAGGACATATTTCCAACACTGACTGTGTGGGATGTACTTGCGACCCGAGACAATTTTTCCTGTATAATAGTATTTTTAGCTCTACTATACGTATTACCGTATTTGAGCGCTCGTCGGTCGCACACGACCTCATTTTGCCAAGCGTGTGTGCCAGGAGGGCATATCCCCGACGGTTTCTGGGTTGTGTGGGAAGGACCCCCCCTATCGTTCACACTCACTTGGCGACGGTTCCAAATGCCATCGCGGTAAGGGGTTAAAAATCGTTTGTATAGCACCGACGCATACCAGTGTCGACCATGAGCTCCTAGGGGTCTCGGAGACGGGAAGGGATCATATCTCGTAAAGGGATTGGGGGGAAGGGTCGGGTCGGGTCTCGTAGAAGGAAAATATGGAATTTGTGCCATCCTTCTTCCTCACAAACATCATGAAATACCCCGAGGAAAGTAAGACGCACACAACCTCATGCCTGGACGTTTTTTCCCGTGATTTTCTGTAAGGAATTATTGGCTATTGTGGGACCCCGTATTTTTTGGATTGTCTGATGACTTCACACGAGGTCTTATTGATATTAAGGGGCATAATTATGGGGTGCTAATGTTACTCCCTAAAGTGAATGGGCTGGACAACATTTGGCAGTTTAGGCCAATCACATTAGTAATTTGAGTTTTAAACTTATGGCAAAAGGGTTTGCCTCTAGACTTGCGCCGGTGGTTCGCAAGGTAATCCGACCTGACCAGATGATGTTTATCCAAGGAAGGAGTGTCCTCGATGGGATTGTGATTCTTCATGAAGACATTTATTTCTCAAGATGGACTTCGAGAAGGAGTATGATTGTGTGATATGGTATTGCATATAGGAGGTGCTTCATAAGAAAAGGTTTGACCCGAGATAGACCAGAAGAAGTATGAACCCTAGGCCTTGTTTCGAAGCATATTGAGACACTATTTTTCCTACTTTTGTTACTTGTTACCTTACGGTTTCTATTTTTTTAGATTATAGAAATATATTTCTACCATCCATATTACACGTATATCACCCTCTTTTCGCTGATCTGGTGCACCTATACATTTGAAAACTTAATTCGGTGTCGGGGAGGGCAAAAGAGATTTCTTGTATTTGATTGCAGGGCTATTTGAGATAGAACCATCTTCAATCTACACCTCTCATGGATTGATAAACCTTAGGCCATTCACTTGAGGAAAATTTGCTATTGTCCTACAAAACTCTATGCTTGGAGACCCATGATTACTTCCTTTGGTGATCCGGAAATGGAGAATAAATGATTCTCGTCTTTTTCCCTAGAGGTGACCCTGAGTTATCAAACCCACGGGAGGATGATTCCCTTTAAGCAAGCCTCTCATACAAGCTTTTGCTAAAGGATTAACTCTAGCTTTTGATTGGATCGTAAATCAAACTTGGCACTACAAACACTTATAATAAAAATAGGTACATGTATGAGGTCTTAATGCTTACAACCATATATTTGTGAAGGGAATATATATATGATCTTAGTTTGTGAGCTGGAAGTCACCCATCGAGATGTGCTTGTTATGAACTGAAGTGGGGGATATGTCCAAATTACGTCATGACCGGCACGCGTCCGACATCAAGAGTCAGTTGTCCAACCGAATGACATATCTGTCTCGCAGGGTTGCCTCGATGATTAAGATTGCAACAATAAGACAAAAGCATTGGGCGTTTAATGACTACACCTCTTGAATCCCCAGATATAGGATCCGTGTTACCATACTAAACCTTCCTCTCATTCGTTTTCAGAATAACAATTTACGGTTTCCCTGCCCTTAGCCTTTCTATGGCCCACTGCCCAAGATCCTGGGTACCTGCAGGGATGAAGAACGCGAACAAGACAAGAGACAACTACGGAACAATTTTATTTCACCCATACGGGACATTTATTCAAAGCACTCCCATTGACCCCGCCAACAAATACATCAGGTTGCAAGGCTCTTGCCTCAACCCATACCTTATAGAACTACTCACACATGAAGATCAGATCACATGAAGAACACATCATGAAGGCAGATTGATTGGTAATATGTCTTACAATGGGTGTTGTGTGTGATACCCTATTACAAGTATGACCAGTGGAGGAACAACTATGGTGGAGATGGCGATGGTGGCTATGGAGATGGGAAATTTCAACGACTAGGGTTGATGAAGAAGGGGGTGAAGATGACTCTCTGTTTTGCGGTTCTGCGGCTCCTGTGCTGACATTTCGGCGTCGACCACTTTATAAAGTTTGTTTAGGTGGATGAGAAGCATCAGTTCCATGCCGTACGATCGCTCATGCGAGCAGGCGCGATCGCATGGACCACTGTCTTTTGCTTTGTTTCTTCTGGTGTGCCCCCACTTGATTTCTTCTATCTCCTAATTTATTCCTTTCCTTGTTCTGACGTGATTTCGCCCATATTAGCCCGTTTTCGTGGAAACAAAATAAAGAAAAGATTTTTGAAATCCTATGCATCATTAGTCATTAATGGCAATATCAGAGCGAATACCTCAGTTTTAATGAAATATATCGGTTTAAACTCAGGTTAGAGGAGTGTAAAACTAACGCTCATCAAACCCCCCATGCTTAATCTTGATCGTCCTTGAGCAACATAAAGAGAAATCCGAATCATAAGGAACCCAGTTCTTGAAACCGAAATAATGAGGAGGTTTTGGTTCACTTATGATCGGTAAGATTAGATAGCCCTCCACTTTTGACCTAAAAACTTAGCACAGCTGTAGCGGTTGCATGATTATTATGCAAGTGTTAGTGAAGCAAAGATAATCAACTCAAAGTTTTTGTTCTACTAGATAAAACAACTTTGCAACACTTAATTCTATTTCCTCTAGTTGACACTTGCTTGCCGGGAATGCACGGAATAGTTTTTCTTTGATTTAGCCATGGAAATTAAATTAGGGACTGAAAGGTATATAGAGACAAACATGATTCTAGATGTAACACTCCGAGACTCATGATACAACAATCTCCCCCTAATGGTGGCCATGTCATCATGATTACTATGCAAATTTCCACTTGTTCAACATCAAAGTCAAATTTAAATTGCAAGTGAAATTATTATTTCTTTGAACGACAAAACTAAAATGTTCGAATAATTCTATAAATTCCCTTTGATCATTATCATGTTGAAACTAACTTTATTTGACTCACGAATAAATTCCTAGGAAAATAATAAATGGTCCAGCAACAGATATTTTGGCCTTTTCAAAATAAACAAATATTTTGACTTTTCAAAATAAATCAAAACTGTTTGTGCAAACCCAAAATATTGCATGGTATTTATGTGCAAGTTCACAGGTTCAACTAAAATCATTTAAATGTAGGAAAGAAAATACCAAAAATAGTAAAAAAAGGATTAGAAAAAGAAACATAAAAGATAAAAGAAAAGGGGAAGGTGAGCTACTGTGCACTTACCGGCCTACCCGTACAGTGGAGGCCCAGCCCACCACTTTGTCTCCTTCAACCTCTCATCGTGGACGCAATTCGTCCGTCCAGCGCATGAATGCCGCACGCGGCGATGATCCCGCGGCTTCGAGAAGGGATAAGAGAACCCCGACCCCCTAGACGAAACCCTGGGCCCCCGTTCCCCCTCTCGCCGCTCGCTCCATCCCCACGCAGATCCGAGCAGCCCATGTCCATGCCGCCTTGAAGCTTGCGACCACCATCCTCCCCACGTCTCGAGACTGTGCCTAGGAGAAGCGTTGTCGTCCACTACGTCGTCTACAATGACTCCTTCGAGCTTTGCGCCTCCTCATCGCCAGATCGCCTCCATCTTCTTCCTCCGACCACCGCCGCTCTCTATCTTTGATTCGCCGCCCCTGCTACTGCTAACCTTTCAACGGCCTTTCTTGTGCCTCGTGGTCAGCTCCTCACCAACCCCGCTATATTCCCTGTGCTCTGTCATCACTAGCCCCCGCGCCACCATTGCCGAAACTCCATCGCCGCCACACTTGTTGCTGCCATGGCCAGGGCTCACGCCCAACGATGCCGAGCACGACATTGTGCTCCTGGCCCTCCCAGGAGGCCATCGACCCCCTTAGCCAGCTCGCTAGAGTCCCGTGGGCTCGCGCCCGTGTCCTCCTGCTTCCGGCCGCCGCCTTAGCTCGCCATTGTCTCCACCACAGGCTGCCTCGCTTCGTGTTATTTGCACCGTTGGACGCGCGTGAGCGTCCGCGTTCAAACACCCCCATCAGTGCGTCAAACCATCATCGGACGACGAATCCCGCAGCCCTCTACCGCATTCTGTTGCTGCCGGCGGCTTGACGCCGATGCTGCTTACGTGGCACATCATCAGCCACTAACAGCCCCACTAATTAACCCCTGTCTCTGTGACAAATGGGACCCATGTCCAAATTAACCCTTGGATTAATTATGTGCTAACTAAACGAACCTAATGACCCGCTGACAGGTGGGTCCAACCCCTTTTAATTAACCGACGTTTAAAATTAATCCTGGTTAACACTACAGCCAATGACTGATGACCCACAAGTCTAGAGGATCTATCGTAGTCCTTTCGATAAGTAAGAGTGTCGAACCCAACGAGAAGCAGAAGGAAATGATAGGCAATTTTTAGTAAGGTATTCTCTGCAAGCACGAAAATTATCGGTAACAGACAGTTTTGTGATAAGGTAATTTGTAACGAGTAACAAGTGGTGAAAGTAAATAAGGTGCAGCAATATGGCCCAATCCATTTTGTAGCAAAGGACAAGCCTGGACAAACTCTTATATAAAGGAAAGTGCTCCCGGGGACACATGCGAATTATCGTCAAGCTAGTTTTTATCACGTTCATATGATTCACCTTCGTTACTTTGATAATTTGGTAGGTGGCGGTTCCCAAGTGATAAAAGTAAAGGTTTTGACTCCATTGGGAGTTTTTGTTTGATTATTTAAGAGATGAACTCTTTTTCCATTTTGCAGTTTGGGACTGGGCATCCCTGTTACCGTCCATTTTCTTGTGCGATGGCGAGTGAATAAACACTCGACCTGAGAATAACCGTCTTAGCATAGAAGATACCGACCACCTCCTGTCGTTCCATGAACGATCCAGACACACAAAAAGGATAATATTTAGAAGTTTTTGGAGGTGGCACATGCAAATTTACTTAGGATGATAGGGTAATACCGTATATAGGTAGGTATGATGGACTCATCTGGAATAACTTTGGGTCCAAGGTTTTTGATGTACAAGCAGAGTTCCCAGTTAGTACATGCGAAGGCTAGCAATTAAGATTGAGGAGCGACTAGCTAGGGAGCAACAACGATCATAACCGCATCCCCACAACCACACCGCCCGATCCCCACTCGCAGCTCCTCTCCCGGCATCCTCCCCCACCTGCATCCTGCTGACCCTCGCCCTCCTGCTTCTCCCCCCGCGCGAGAGATGCCCAGTGCCCGCCTCTGCCTTCGATCCTTGCCGCGCCGCCGTCTTCCCTCTCGCCGACCACCAGCATCTCCATGAGCCCCAAGTGCCACCTACCTCTCTGCTTTGAGCGCTGCCACCTGACGCCCCTGCTTCCTTCCCTCGTCGCCCCTACTGCTGTTGCTCTGCTCCAGCCGCCACTCCTTCACCGACGACAGCAGCCAAGGCCATCACAAGCCGCCCTTGGCCCCATCGCCGACCCGCCGTCTTCGGCCACCACCTTCTCTATCCACCGCCATCTCCAGTCACGCTGCTGTTTTCCCTCGCGCTGGTCGCTACCTCACCTCCCCGACCCAAACTGCCCCGGGTCCTGCCATCTTCGTCTTCCCCTACTCGCTCAACCACTTTTGATCCCGGTGTGGCCCTGCCTCTACTGGCAGCTTCCTGCTGCCGGCCGTCTCCAAGGGTTCGAGGAGCCCCAAGTCATGCTCGTGCGCCTCCGCTTTTAGTTGATGCCAAAGCTACGATTAGAAGACCCGTGCCCGGATCGCCAAGTCCGTGTCCGTGTTTTCGCCAAGTACCATCAAGCTGAACGTGTACGACTACATGATGACCCCCGAGACCGCTGCCCCAAGGACGCCGAGAATGACTACACGACGACACTATCGAGTACCTCTTCTACCATCTACGAAATCACCAAGTTCAACCACATGACGATACGCCAAGTACCACGACGTCGACAACCCTCAAGTTCAACTACATCGACTACGAACGGTGACGACCCCGAACATCTACGGAGAGTGTACAACTACGAACCATGTACGACTACCGTCGCTGTGGATCCGACAAGACCGTCGAGTGGAAAACTTTTGTCATCATGACCGAGAGTACCACTACTTCCAGGACGTCCGAGAACGACTACTTCCCACGACGACCCCGTGAACAACTACTTCCTCTTCGACACGTGTACCTCTTCCGTCGAACTCGAACCGCCCCGAGAATGCTCGCTTCAAAGGTATACCGCCGAGACGACCTCCCGTGAACGAATGCTTGTGTTGTATGAGATGAACCCTTTGTCTGCACCGTGTCCAAAGTGTCACTCGCTTCCATGCCACCTACACATGGACACCCAGTATCCGGGATCATCCCATGTCACTTTTGCACGTTCCACTCATCTCTCATTTGATCTTTGCACCGGTCTCTCAACGAGTTACCAGAACCTATATGTTGTCGTGGTATCATTTTCGGATTCTTCGCCATGGCACCCTCTCTTTCCACCATGGTGACAAATGCTTCCTAACATGCTCATGTCAACATTTCCATAAAAAATGCATAAAACTTGCAAATGTCATCCGCATCATGATAACAACATTTAAATGGTTAAAATTGTTGTTTGCTTTAATAATTGCTAAATATGCACATGGGGATTTTCCGGAATTGTTGTTTGTTATTTCTGGCCTCATTTAAATTGCCTAGATAGTTAGTTTACTTGTGTTGCACCTCTTGCCATGTTAATTAACATTTAATATTGTTGTCTACATAAACGGGATCAAACTTAATATGTGAATGTGGTGTTTCGTCGATATGCAACTCGTTGCATATTGAGATCCACTTAACTTGTAGTTTTGTTTGTGCACTTTGCCATGCCATGCATATTTAAACCGGACATTCATCATACTTGGTTGTGCATCATGCCATATTTATGCTTGTGGTTTACCTTGTTGTTTGCTTCTTTCCGGTTTGCTTCTCTCGTTGGCTTCGGTTTCGTTCCGGAGTTGTGAGGATTTGTCCGTCTACTTCATGGACTCGTTCTTCTTCCTAGCGAGATACCAGGCAAGATGACCATTCCTTGATATCACCTCTATTGTTGCTATGCTAGTTGCCCCGCTCTGTTGCTTTGTCGCGATACCTATCCTTTTTCATGTCAGCCCCTACCTTGCCATGAAACCTCTAACTACCTTCCTAGCAAACCGTTGTTTGGCTAAGTTACGCTTTTGCTCAAGCCCCCTCTTATAGCATTGTTAGTTGCAGGTGAAGATGAAGTTTGCTCCATGTGGATTGGATATTTAGGGAATATCACAATATCTCTTATTTAAATTAATGCACCCATATACTTGGCAATGGGTGGAAGGCTTGGCCTTTTGCTCGATGATTTGTTCCACTCATGCCACCTTAGGTTCCGATAAGCCGGTGTTATGTTCCTTGATTTTGCGTTCCTAACGTGGTTGGGGTTTATGGGCCCCCTTGCTTCTTCGCTTAAAGTAAAGCTTTCCCGAGGAGATCCAACTTTGGTTTTACCATTTGCCTAATAACTAAAACTTTCCGAGGGAGTTGCAAACCCGAGGATTATTTTAATCAACTCCACAGGCCAGTGCTCGTTTTGAGTTTTGGTCCACCTACCTAGCAGTCGGCGGTGCCACCCCGGGGCAACTCGAGCAGTTTAGCTATCGTCCACTTCGCATAGACGGATGAGTCCGTAGGTAGAGAGCGCGCGGTCCTGGACACGGGTCTGACTCACCGGGAGATCTCCTTGGGATAGTTTTCCTTTCCTCGAAGAACTTGTGCACCGGGATTTTGGGGACGCTCGGGTCTTCCCTAAGATAAGAGGTTTTACCTCTGTGGATCGCGAGAGCTTGTTATTGGCTAAGTTGGGACACCCCTGCAGGGTTATGATCTTTTGAAAGCCGTGCCCATGGTCATGTGGCGGATTGGAGTTTGTTAACATCCGGTTGTAGATAACTTGGCACAAGAACTCAAACATAAAACACTATCGTGTGAGTAGTCGTGCTGGTCTCTTTTCGAGGAAGTTCGGGAAGAGAACACGGCTGGGTTATGCATGACTCGTAGGTAGGCAGGATCATTTAGTGATCATGAATAGTTCACGGCTGATGGCTTTCACTTCTCATCTCGCTCTGAAGTTACGTAAGCTAGCCACCTCTTCTACACTTAGTGCTTGCAGCAGCCCACTTATACACTTTCTCCTTACCCAAAGGCTTTGATAGTTTTGATACCCGGGAATGGGATGTGACACCCCGAGACCGATGCGCCAGGCATTAGCGAGTTATTCATCGCCGTTACCATGTCATCTGCTTGCGTGTTGCATTTTTCCATGTCATCATGTGCTTGGCTCAGCATGTTTTCAAAACTTGCATCCACCCGAGTCCGCCCGTCCTCTCCGTTGTCCGTTCTGAGCCAGACACACTCGCACGCGCCCACGACACCTCTGAATATTTATTTTTATGAGTGGCCGGAAAATGTTCACAGAATGGGATGAAACTTGGCATGTGATCTTATTATAGTGTAGGTAGAACGCCTGTCAAATTTTGTCGCATTCGGAACTTGTTTGATAGCCCAACCGTTAAACTATAGCGGCACTATCGCCGGACAAAACGTCGGACGTTTTCGGTCTCCGAAAACCCCCGCGGGCCTCTCTCTCTCCTCTCTCCCCGCAGCCCACCTCCTCTTCACAGCCCACTACCCACTCTCCTACCCCCTCTCTGCTCATTTAAGCAGCCTCCCCATGTCATTTTTGGAAACCTAGCTCCCCTAGCCCTTCTTCTTCCCGCAACAGCCTCCAGCCACCGGATCCTCCTCGAAAACCACGCTTCCAACCACCTCCAACCGCCTCCTCCTTTGATTCCGGCGCCCTCCATCTCCTCACGGCCACTTGGCACGATGCCATTGGCCGAACCGCCGCCCCCAGGCACTCTCTATGAGCCATGTGGCGTTTCCACGTCCTCCCACCTTGCCACAGGCCCGCTCGGCCCGTCTGGAGCCCATGCCGTGCCACACCAGGCCCACTTCGCTCGCCTCGCTCCTCCCCGCACCTCCTGCTCACACGCTTTGTCCCCGCCGCCTCACTCGAATAGCGCCGCCGCCACACTCGCCGGCGATCTT
>LR738713.1:167169975-167223518 GCA_902687465.1 Secale cereale | reverse complement strand
CACCTCGCCGGCCCTCCATGCCGCTCGCGCCACCGCCATGTCCCATGCCCGTGAGGAGCACGGGTGGAGGACGACGCCACCATGTGGGCCCCGCGCCGGCCACGACCTCCCTCAGCCCAGCCCCGGCCCAGAACCGCCGGCCTGCTAAGACCGCCCCTCCGTCATGGGCCTTGCCCCACGGTGAGCCCAACATCACCCCCTCTTCCCCATGCCTATCTGTCGCCCCGGGCGCACTATAGTTTCCCCATGCTCACTTTTCCTCTGTGAAAAAACGGCCAAGTCATTTTCTGTCTTAATATGTATGCATCTTCGTGTGGCTGTAACTTTTTGCGTGTGTGTCCAAGTGAGGCATATGTTATATCAAAATGTCCGTCTCTTGATGCTCTAGATGTTGGTGTAGTTTGCATGCATGTTACTATTCATCTTGTTGTCTTTGTATTCGTTGCAAAACTGCTATGTGATGTTAGTGTCAAGTCCTTGTTGTCTGTCAACAATATGTTAGCATGTTTGAGAGGTCACATCTTTGTGCATGTTTATGCAAATGGAGTGTATGATATGTCAAAATGTTCATTGTGAAGTGCTCTACATGATGGTGGCTATTGCATTCATGTTAGGTGCCATATTGCCATGTTTATCTCTGTTGCAAAAGTGCATGTGGCTGTTAAGTGCTGAAACTTGTTATGAGATGCTGATTTGTCTTTTTCATATCTTTATGTGTGATTTTTGTTTGAGCTACATGTCAATATATTTTAGAAGCACAATCATGCCATCTTTGCTGTGGTGCAATCCACTTTTCATGATATGCCTTGTGGTGTTTGCAACAAGCTTGTAAAGTGGCCTACTCGCTGTTGTTATTTACTAAGACTTGTTGAAAACTGCTAAGTCTGAAACTGTTATAACCTGATGCCATGTTTGCTTGATGCCCCACTCAAATCCATGAATGTTTTGGGTTGCCCAATGATCATGTATTGTTTTCCATGTTATGCTCTATCCATCCATGCCCTTGTTTGCATATATGGCCTGCTGTAGATTGTTGTTTTCATGCTCTCAAGTTGCTATAAAATGTTTCTGTCAGCCTGTTATCAGCAAGTTCAGCTTTGCCATGTGAATAGCTAGTGATCTATGCATCATATGACCATGTTCTTGCCATGAGTAGCATCATAAGCATGTCTTCTTGCTGTTGGTTATATTCACATGCCATGATATGCTCTGAGATGAGTTGCACAAGCTTGCAAACATGCCTACTTGTCGTTGTTGCTGACATGTTTAGTTTATTTCACTAAGTCTGTGAAACTGTTATCTTTTGCAATATTTCCATGATGTTTTGAGCATGTTCTAGTGGTGTTTTGTAGTAGCTCATTAGTCATGCTTATAGTGCTGGACATGTACGTGCTTGCCATGCCCTTTGTTGCCATGAAATGTTATTGTATCATGTTGTTTTGATGTCAACTAAGTGCCATGTTGTTGTTTTTGAACAGATTATTGTTATATTTGTTCCATGTGTATGTGATGAACCGTTGCTCCGTTTTGAGCGTGTCCTATATGAAACTTGTGTGTTTTTGCATGTAGATGCATAATAACATGTTGAATCTCTGTTTTGAGTGTGTTTGCTTGATGTTTGGATGCATCTTGCATCTTTGCCATGCTTGTCTTATTTTGCTCATATCTTCTAGGCCGTAGCTCCGAATTAAATAAACTTTATATGTAACTTGACTAGAATTTCGACTAGATCATCATGGTGTATGTTAACTTGCTGTTTAACAACTTTAACTTAAGGTTTGTTCAGATCTGGACCAATTTAGAAATGTGCATATGAGGACTTACTGGAATTGTTATATGTTGTTTCCGGCCTCATTTAAACTTGCTTGTGTGATGTTCTTGTGTGGTTCATCCCTTGCCATGTTTTGCATCATATAGAATTGTCTTGCATCATACTTGGTTGAGCATTATGTTGTGTTCTTGTGTGGTGTGTTTACCATGTTGTGTGCTTCTTCTCGCTAGTTCATATTCCGTTGCGATCGTGAGGATTCGTTCGACTACACTTGGTTCGTCTTCGGGGCTTCTTCTTCATCTTCTTCATGGACTCGTTCTTCTTCCTTGCGGGATCTCAGGCAAGATGACAGTCTCCTTGGATACCTTTACTATCATTGCTATGCTAGTTGTCTCGATGCTATCGCTATATGTCACGCTACCTATCTTTTGTTGTCAGCCTCTCCTTGTTGCCTTGAAACCTCTAACCTTTCACCATCCCAGCAAACCGTTGTTTGGCTATGTTACCGCTTGCTCAGCCCCTCTTATAGCGTTGTTAGTTGCAGGTGAAGGTGAAGATTGCTCCATGTCGGATCTCGGTGTTGGAATATCACAATATCTCTTATGCTTTATTAATGCACATATATATACTTGGCAATGGGTGGAAGGCTTGGCCTTTTGCTCGGTGTTTTGTTCCACTCTTGCCGCCTTAAGAACCAATAAACCGTCGTTATGTTCCTTGATTTTGCGTTCCTGTAGGTTGTCCCATCCGGTCGTGGCCTGAGACTAGATACGCGCGGCTACTATCAGGTTGTTGGCATGCCCGGAGGTCTTGCTGGATTAGTTTTACCTTTGTCGAAATATCTTGAGCACGAGATTCCAAGAATACTTGGGTCTTCCGAACATGGAGTTGCGACTCCGCAGATCGTGAGTTTGTGATGGGCTAAGTTGGGACATCCCTGCAGGGTTTGATCTTTGAAAAGCCGTGCCCGCGGTTATGTGGCAGATGGGAATTTGTTAATGTCAGGTTATAGAAAACTTGACAGAGGATCCGAGATAAAACACACAACCGCGTGAGTAACCGTGACCGTCTCTTTTCACTTTGAGAGGAGAACACGATGGGGTTATGTTTGACTCGCGGCTAGTTCAGGATCTTTACCGATCATTACTAGTTTGCAACCATCTGCGTAGAGGGTCATCTTATTCTTGTACTCGTAAGTTAGCGACCATACTTTTGCTTAGCCGTTGTCGCAACCTCACCACTTAACATCTCCTACCCATTAAGCTTTGCTAGTCTTGTTACCCATGGCTATGGGATTGCTGAGTCCTCGTGGCTCACAGATACTACAACAACAGTTGCAGGTGCATGTTTCTGATGACTTGACGTGAGAGCGATGTACTTGTGTTGGAGTTCTTTCTTATTCTGCTTCGTCAGTCTTGGGTTAGGTTCCTGGTCGGCAGCCTGGGATAGCAGGATGGATGTCGTTGTGCTTTTCATGTTTGCATCCGTAGTCGGATGTCTTGTATGTGATGTTGTATGAATTGTTGTATCCCCATGTATTTATGTAATGGTACGATGTAATGATATCCATCTTGCTAAGCGCTCGAAATGCGGTTGTGTCCCAATTACGAGTTTATCACGTGATCGGGATAGAATCACATCTTGGGCGTGACATGAGATTGCTGAGTCCTCGTGACTCACGGATTACTACAAACACAGGTGCAGGTACACCCGAGTACGATGCAAGTGATGATCAGGAACTCAAGTGGGAGTTCGATGAAGAGCGTGGGCGTATGTACGTGACATATCCCGACGATCAGTAGTGGTTCCTACTAGGGACGATCGGGCATAGTGGCTGGTTATCTTCTTTTTCATTTGGATTCGTCCGTAGTCGGACTATGTGTGTACTCTGGATGAATGTATGACTTATTTATGCATTGTGTGAAGTGGCGATTGTAAGCCGACTATGTATTTCACTTTGTTCTTGTACATGGGAATGTGTGAAGATAACCATCTTGCGATCATACCAAAATGCGATTATGCCTCTAAGTTGTGCCTCGACATGTGGGATATATAGTCGCATCTTGGGCGTTACATGCTCATCATTCAAAGAGTTTATACCAAACATTTTATTTAATTCTTCTTCTATCAATTGAGCACAATTTCCCTTTCCATAATTTTCAAGAAATACATGATAAAAACGAATAATATGAGGCAACCACAATTCCATTTTTTGTAGTTTTTTTACAAAACCAAACTAGTGATAAAACAAGAAACTAAAAGATTCAATTGAAACATCTAAAGATATACCTTCAAGCACTCACCTCCCTGGCAACAGCGCCAAAAAAGAGCTTGATGCCTACTACACAACTTGTTCTTTTAGACTCGTGTTCGGCCTCCAAGCGCATAGTTTTGTAGGATAGTAGCAAATTTCCCTCAAGTGGATGATCTACGTTTATCAATCCGTGGGAGGCATAGGAGACGCTGGTCTCTCTCGAACAACCCTACAACCAAATAATAAAAAGTCTCTTGTGTCCCCAACTCACAAAATACAATGGTAAATTGTATAGGTGCACTAGTTCGGTGAAGACATGGTGATACAAGTGTAGTAATGATAGTAGATATTGATTTTTGTAACAGGAACAATAAAAACAGCAAGGTAGCAAGTAACAAAAGTGAGCACAAACGGTATTGCAATTCTTGAAAATGAGGACTAGGGTCCATACTTTCGCTAGGGTCCGTACATAACCATCCCTCATCATGCGATGAAGAATCACTCCAAAGTTCCTATCTAGCGAAGAACATAAGAAGAAATTGTTTGTAGGGTATGAAACCACCTCAAAGTTATTCTTTCCAATCGATCTATCAAGAATTCATACTAAAATAACATCAAATTATCATTTTTGATCGATCTATCAAGAGTTACTAAAATAACACCTTATGATACATATCAACCAACTCTAATGTCACCTAGATACTCCAATGTCACCACGAGTACCCGTGAGTTGATTATACGATATGCATCAAACAATTTCAGATTCATAATACTCAATCAAACACAAAGAACCTCAAAGAGTGCCCCAAGATTTCTACCGGAGAAACAAAGACGAGAACGTGCATCAACCCCTATGCATAGATTACCCCAATGCCACCTCGAGAATCCATGAGTTGAGTGCCAAAACACATATCAAGTGAATCAATATGATACCGCATTGCCACCTTGGGTATTCATAGCAAGACATACATCAAGTGTTCTCAAATCCATAAAAAGTATTCAATTCGATAAGAACAAAATCTCAAAGGGAAAACTCAATTTATCACAAAAAGATAGAGAGGGAGAAACACCATATGATCCAACTATATTAACAAAGCCCATGATACATCAAGATCGTGCTATCTCAAGAACATGATAGAGAGAGCTTAAACACATAGCTACTGGTACAAACCCTCATCCCCTAGGGTGGACTACTCCCTCCTCATCATTGTGGCCGCCGAGATGATGAAGATGGCCACCGATGATGATTTCCCCCTCCGACAAGGTGCCAGAACAGGGTCTAGATTGATTTTTCATGGCTACGGAGGCCTGTGGCGGCAGAACTTCTGATCTAGGGTTATTTCTGATGGTTTCTCTATTTATAGGATTTTTTGCCGTCGGTCTCACGCTAAGACGGGTCTCGAGTGGGCCACAAGCAAACACCAGAGTGCACCTAAGGGGGCTGGCATGCGCTGATGGGCTGTGCCCACCTCATGGCTCTTCTGTCCCTCCCATGAAGCTTCTAGTGCCTCTTTTATTCCAAAGAAATCATCAAAAAGTTTCGCTGCATTTGGAGAACTTTGATTTCTCCACAAAAAACAACACCACTGTAGTTCTGCTGAATACAACATCAGTCCGAGTTAGTTCCATCCAAATCATACCAAAACCATATAAAATTATTGTAAACATGGCATGAATTCTTCATAAATTATAGATACGTTGGAGACGTATCATCCATCATCACTAGCCGCCGCACCACCATTGATGTAGCTCCATCTCCGCCGCACTTGTCGCTGCCATGGCCAGGGTGTCGGAAATATGCCCTAGAGGCAATACTATTTGTATTATTATATTTCCATATTCATAATTAAGACTTTGTATTTCATGCTATAACTGCTATGATCCTGGAATATGCGATTCAGTGGAAAACTCATATGCACGTGTGAAATGATAAACGGATAAAATGAAGGTTCCTAGTCTCACATCTAAGACTAGCTCGAGTGTTGTTGGTGATCCTGTTTTCCGGATCTTAGGATATCGTTAAGTGTAATGATGATCCTAAAACAACATTGAGATTATGATGTTCGAAGAACGATCATATTGAATTGACCCAAACTTGTTTGTTATGAATTGAGTTAATATCATATGTATTCAATTATAATAACACGGAGTGTTGGCTTGTGTTTTAGTTCCTTGGACCATGAGAGTGTCTCGGTCACATCCTACCAGATGGTGGGCTTTGGGGTTGCTCAAACATCATCCATAGCAAGGTGATCATCATGACAGCTTTTAGGCTCACTGGAAAGTTTGACAAGTGACCGGACAACTCGAGAGTGGGATTTGATCCTCTGACGATGTAGAGATATTCTTAGGGCCCTCTCGGTGTGACATCATCCATCGTCGTCTGGCCAGACATAGGTGACTACGTCACGGGGATGCCGGAACACGTTAACGAGAAAGAAGAACAAAACCGATAACGGGAGCAATGGTATAGTGAGCATAGTGATGACGCAGGAGGATACCGATGCATACCAGGTTTTAAAAGCATCGTGAAGCAAAGGGAACGTCACATGATACCCAAAGGTCCACTCGAATATCATTCCTGTAATCATAGGGACCAACATGGATGTTCATGGTTCCGCTATCGGTCATTAAAGGAAGGGGTTTCATTCATGTCTATGATTTGTCGAACCTACAAGGTCACAAGATTAAGGTAATCATGATCTTTTGAGTGTTAGTGGTGCAGGAGTGATGAGAATAAATTTGTGAAATTGTTTCATTAATATCCTGAATAGTTTTGAGAGGTTCTGGAAGCGTTTCGGGGTCACCGTAAGGGTTTCGGTGAATATCGGGTAATATCGGGTATTACCGATTAATGTATATAGGTGTAAAATGTTTCAGGGGAGGTTAAATTATATATATAATGCTCTAATTTTTTTAGAACAATTATATATTTAATTTAATATCAATGGGCTTAATAAGGCTAAGAGGTGACTTCTTGGGACGCCCCAAGGAGGGTTTCCCTCCTTGGTGGTAGCCCCCCCTCTCCGCTCTAACCTATATATAGTGGAGGTTTGATGCCAATTGACACACAAGTTTTGGGAGCCTCCTCTAGTTGATCTAGTTCTAGTTCTAGTTTGTCCTAGACTAATTAGTGCTAGCCCTAGCCACCTATAATCCTGATAATTAGAAGCCCTATGTGGTTCTAATCTCCTCCCTCTAATTCTACGGCAACGATTAGCTCTGGACGGCGAAGCACTGCTGGATCGTGAAGACCGTACGCTTGCAACCGAGTAGAGAGGCCGTGCTTTCGGTGTTCAGTTCGAGGGATCGTTCGAGGGCGGTTCACAGGGTCGTCATCAATGTTCGAGGGACTTCAAGTACGATCTACACTGACTCGTCTACTTTCGCTGCACTCCGGAGTCGGTAATGATCGTTGACCACAACATGTTATGCATCTTCATATTGTTCCTGGGTGATCGTAGGTGCATTTTTTTGTACTATGTTTCCCAATAGTGTCACCATGAGCAGGTTTATGAGTAGATGCAGATTGCGATCTAGATCACATCTGATATGTGAGGGTTGATGTTCTTGGTATGATTCCCATCAGTGTTGCTTCGGTTCAGTTCATTGGCATAATGATGTAGTTTTGCTACAAGGTTTTGACAATCGATCGGCTCTGGCTGTCGATGATCTCATAACAGTTCCTTGGGCTACATCATAGTACGAAATAGTGAATCGTCGCGTACACAAGTGGGTGCCGGAGATGGATGATCTTCTAGGGGGTCATGCGTATTGACGAAGTTTAGTGTGGGGGACAATACTTTTAATTAAGTCTCTCTTTCACACACCCAAAAACTTAATCTAGCATCAAGAACATCGCCTTGTTGTGCTTGCGTAGGTAGCTACTCTTAATTGCTAAAACTGGTTAACAACATAACTAAATTTTGCTAAAACTGATTAGAGGACGTCTAACTTGGTTTTGCAGGGTTGCATATGATGTGGTATAGCCTTCGTCATGATAATGAGTTTATGTATGAGATGGTTATATGTTGTAATGTTAAGTGGCCGGCGCGAGTCACGGCATGAAGGCTGGAGCGACAGGATTGCCACCTTAATGTAAATATTGTAGAGATAGGTAACATGTCATGCTGGAAAAACATACACGGAGGACCCCGACGAGGAGAAGTTGTACCACGTGTGGGATGAGGAGCTATAATTTCGTACAATGACGTAATTTCAGATTTTGGTGTCGTAACAACGTTTTCTAAACCGGTAGCTATGGCGATGTTTTATGAGATTGCCATCATGACAATGTTTTTGATGTTGGAGATATGCCCTAGAGGCAATAATAAAAGCATTATTATATCTCCTTGTTCATGATAATTCTCTGTTATTCATGCTTGAATTGTATTGTACGAACACAGCGATACATGTGTGAATACATAGACCACAATGAGTCCCTGGTAGGCCTCTAGTTACCAGTTCGTTGATCAACAGATGGTCACGGTTTCCTGACCATGGACATGGGATGTCAGTGATAACGGGATCACATCATTAGGAGATTGATGTGATGGACAAGACCCAAACTTGAGCATAACACGAGATCGTATAGTTCGTAATGCATAAGCTTTTCGGTGTCAAGTATTTATTCCTTAGACCATGAGGTTGTAGAACTCCCGGATGCCGTAGGAGTACTTTGGGTGTGCCAAACGTCACAACGTAACTGGGTGGCTATAAAGGTATGCATCGGGTATCTCCGAAAGTGTCTGTTGAGTTGGTACAAACCAAGACTGGGATGTTGTCACTCCGTATGACGGAGAGGTACCTCTGGGCCCACTCGGTAAGACATCATCATAATGAGCTCAATGTGACTAAGTAGTTAGTCACGGGATGATGGATTACGGATCGAGTAAAGAGACTTGCCATGATGAGATTGAACAAGGTATTGGGGATACCGACGATCGAATCTCGGGCAAGTACCGTACCGATGGACAAAGGGAATAACATACGGGATTGAGTGAATCCTTGACACGGTGGTTCATCCGATGAAGATCATCGAGGAACACGTGGGAACCAACATGGGTATCCAGATCCCGCTGTTGGTTATTGACCGGAGAGTGTTCTCGGTCATGTCTACGTGTCTCCCGAACCCGTAGGGTCTACACACTTAAGGTTCGGTAACGCTATGGTCGTAGAGATAAATGCACGTGGAAACCCGAAAATTGTTCGGAGTCCCGGATGAGATCCCGGACGTCATGAGGAGTTCCGGAATGGTCCGGAGGTAAAGATTGATATATAGGAAGTCCAGTTTCGGCTATCGGGTGATCTCCGGGGGTCACCGGGAGCGTCCCGGGACCACCGGAGGGGCCCCGGGGATCCACCGGGTGGGGCCACCCATACCGGTGGGGCCCCTAGGCCGCAAGGGGAAGTGTCCAGCCCCTCTGGGCTGGCGCACCACTAGGGGCCCACCTCCCCATGCGCCTAGGGTTAAAACCCTAAGGGGAGGGGGGCCACCACTTGCCTTGGGGGGCAAGGACTCCCCCCTGGCCGCCGCCCCCCTTGCAGATTGGATCTGCAGGGGGCTGGCGCACCCCCTGGCCCCCTATATATATGTGGGGAGGGAGAGGGAAGCCGCACCCTTGCCCTGGTGCCTCTCCCCCTCTCGTCACACCTCCATACTCCCAACGCAGGGCGCCCGGCGAAGCCCTGCTGCGATCTCCACTTCATCCGTCATCACGCCGTCGTGCTGCCGAATCTCTGACGACTTCTCCTACCCCTTGCTGGATCAAGAAGGAGGTGACGTTGCTGCACCGGACGTGTGTTGAGCGCGGAGGTGCCGTCCGTTCGGCGCTAGATCATCGGTGACGAAGAACGCGAAGAGTACGACTACTTCATCCACGCTTCTTCGAAAGCTTCCCTCGCGATCTACATAACGGTATGTAGATGCACTCTTACTTGCTCGTTGCTAGATGTCTCCATAGTTGGATCTTGGTGAAAGCGTATAATTTTTTTGAATTATGCTACGTTCCCCAACAGTGGTATCAGAGCCAGGTTTTATGTGTAGCATCTTGCACGAGTAGAACACAAACAGTTGTGGGCGTTTGGTTTTGTTCAACTTTCTTACCGTTACTAGTCAATCTTGATTCAGCGGTATTGTGGGATGAAGCGGCCCGGACCGACTTTACACGTACGCTTACGTGAGACTGGTTCCACCGACAGACATGCACTAGATGCATAAGGTGGTTAGCGGGTGTCTGTCTCTCCTACTTTAGTCGGATCGGATTCGATGAAAAGGGTCCTTATGAAGGGTAAATAGAAGTTGACAAATCACGTTGTGGTTTTGGCATAGGTAAGAAACGTTCTTGCTAGAAATCCTATAGAAGCCACGTAAAACTTGCAACAACAATTAGAGGACGTCTAACTTGTTTTTGCAGCATGTGCTATGTGACGTGGTATGGCCAAAATGAAGATGTGATGAATGATATATGTGATGTATGAGATTGATCATGTTCTTGTAATAGGGAATCACGACTTGCATGTCGATGAACTTGACAACCGGCAGGAGCCATAGGAGTTGTCTTAATTATTGTATGACCTGCGAGTCACTGAATAACGCTATGTAATTACTTTACTTCATTGCTAAACGTTAGCTATAGTAGTATAAGTAATAGTTGGTGTGACAACTTCTTCGAGACACGATGATGAATATCATGATGATGAAGATCATGGTGTCGAGCTGGTGACAAGATGATCATGGTGCCCCGAAGATGGAGATCCAAGGAGCAAGATGATATTGGCCATATCATGTCACTTTAATTGATTGCATGTGATGTTTATCATGTTTATGCATCTTGTTTACTTAGAACGACGGTAGTAAATAAGATGATCTCTCACTAAAATTTCAAGTATTGTGTTTCCCCTAACAGTGCACCGTTGCTAAAGTTCGTTGCTCCGAAGCACCACGTGATGATCGGGTGTGACAGGTTCTAACGTTCGCATACAACGGGTGTAAGACAGATTTACACACGCGATACACTTAGGGTTCACTTGACGAGCCTAGCATGTACATACATGGCCTCGGAACACGGTAGACCGAAAGGTCGAACACGAGTCGTATAGAAGATACGATCAACATGAAGATGTTCACCGTTGATGACTAGTCCGTCTCACGTGATGATCGGACACGGGCTAGTCGATCCGGACCGTGTATCACTTAGATGACTAGAGAGATGTCATTCTGAGTGGGAGTTCATTAAAATTTGATTAAGATGAACTTAATTATCATGAACTTAGTCTAAATTCTTTACAATATCTCTTGTAGATCAAATGGCCCACGCTCCAGTTTCCCTCAACTTCAACGCGTTCCTAGAGAAAACCAAGCTGAAAGACGATGGTAGCAACTATACGGATTGGGTCCGTAACCTGAGGATTATCCTCATAGCTGCCAAGAGAGCATATGTCCTAGAAGCACCGCTAGGTGATGCACCTGCTCCCGATGCGGCCCAAGACGTTTTGAACGTCTGGCAGTCGCGTAGTGATGATTACTCCCTGGTTCAGTGCGGCATGCTTTACAGCTTAGAGTCGGGGCTCCAAAAACGTTTTGAGCACCACGGAGCATATGAGATGTTCGAAGAGCTGAAAATGGTTTTCCAAGCTCATGCCCGAGTCGAGAGATATGATGTCTCCGACGCATTCTACAGCTGTAAGATGGAGGAGAACAGTTCTGTCAGTGAGCACATCCTCAAGATTTCAGGATTGCACAACCGCTTGTCTCAGCTGGGAATGAATCTCCCAGATGAAGCGGTCGTTGACAGAATCCTCCAGTCGCTCCCACCAAGCTTCAAGAGCTTCGTGCTGAACTTCAATATGCAGGGGATGGAGAAGTCCATTCCCGAGGTGTATTCGATGCTGAAATCAGCGGAGGTGGACATCAAGAAAGAACATCAAGTGTTGATGGTCAATAAAACCACTAAGTTCAAGAAAGGCAAGGGCAAGAAGAATTTCAAGAAGGACGGCAAGGGAGTTGCCGCGCCCGGCAAGCCTGTTGCCGGGAAGAAGCCAAAGTATGGACCCAAGCCTGAGACAGAGTGCTTTTATTGCAAGGATCGGGTCACTGGAAGCGGAACTGCCCCAAATACTTAGCAGACAAGAATGCCGGCAACGTCAAAGGTATATATGGTATACATGTTATTGATGTGTACCTTACCAGCACTCGTAGTAGCTCCTGGGTATTCGATACCGGTGCAGTTGCTCATATTTGTAACTCAAAACAAGAGCTGCGGAATAAACGGAGACTGGCGAAGGATGAGGTGACGATGCGCGTCGGGAATGGTTCCAAGGTCGATGTGATCGCCGTCGGCACGCTACCTCTACATCTACCCTCGGGATTAGTTTTAAATCTCAATAATTGTTATTTAGTACCAGCTTTGAGCATGAACATTGTTTCTGGATCTCGTTTTATGCGAGATGGCTACTCTTTCAAATCGGAGAATTATGGTTGTTCTATTTATTTGAGAGATATGTTCTATGGTCATGCCCCGCTGGTCAATGGTTTATTTTTGATGAATCTCGAACGTAGTGATACACATATTCATAGTGTAGATGCCAAAAGATGTAAAGTTGATAATGATAGTCCCACATACTTGTGGCATTGCCGCCTTGGTCATATTGGTGTCAAACGTATGAAGAAGATCCATTTAGATGGACTTCTAGAGTCTCTTGATTATGAATCATTTGACACGTGCGAACCATGCCTCTTGGGCAAGATGACCAAGACTCCGTTCTCCGGAACAATGGAGCGAGCAACCAACTTGTTGGAAATCATACATACCGATGTGTGCGGTCCAATGAGTGTTGAGGCTCGCGGAGGCTACCGTTATGTTCTCACCCTCACAGATGACTTTAGTAGATACGGGTATATCTATTTGATGAAACACAAGTTTGAGACCTTTGAAAAGTTAAAGGAATTTCAGAATGAGGTTGAGAATCAACGTGACAGAAAAATAAAGTTCTTGCGATCGGATCATGGGGGTGAATATTTAAGTCATGAATTTGGCACACACCTTAGGAGCTGTGGAATTGTTTCACAATTGACACCGCCCGGAACACCTCAACGTAACGGTGTGTCAGAACGTCGAAATCGTACTCTGTTGGACATGGTGCGATCTATGATGTCCCTCACCGATTTACCGCTATCTTTTTGGGGTTATGCTTTAGAGACTGCCGCATTCACTTTAAATAGGGCTCCGTCGAAATCCGTTGAGACGACTTCGTATGAACTTTGGTTTGGCAAGAAACCAAAGCTGTCGTTTCTAAAAGTTTGGGGTTGCGATGCTTATGTCAAGAAACTTCAACCTGAAAAGCTCGAACCCAAATCGGAGAAATGCGTCTTCATAGGATACCCAAAGGAAACGATTGGGTACACCTTCTACCACAGATCCGAAGGCAAAGTCTTTGTTGCCAAGAATGGATGCTTTCTGGAGAAAGAGTTTCTCTCGAAAGAAGTGAGTGGGAGGAAAGTAGAACTTGATGAGGTGATAGTCACCCCTCCTGGACCGGAAAGTAGCACAGCGCAGGAAACTTTTCCTGAGGTGCCTGCACCGACAAGGGGGGAAGTTGATGATAATGATCATGAAGAAACAGCTCAAGTTACTACTGAACTTCGAAGGTCCACAAGGGCACGTTCCGCACCAGAGTGGTATTGCAACCCTGTCCTGAAAATCATGTTGTTAGACAACGGTGAACCTTCGAACTATGAAGAAGCGATGGCGGGCCCGGATTCCAATAAATGGCTTGGTGCCATGAAATCCGAGATAGAATCCATGTATGAAAACAAAGTATGGACTTTGGTGGACTTGCCTGATGATAGGCACGCCATAGAAAACAAATGGATATTTAAGAAGAAGACAGACGCGGATGGTAATGTGACCATCTATAAGGCTCGGCTTGTCGCGAAGGGTTATCGACAAGTTCAAGGGATTGACTACAACGAGACTTTCTCTCCCGTAGCGATGCTGAAGTCAGTCAGAATCATGTTAGCGATTGCCGCATTCTATGATTATGAGATATGGCAAATGGACGTCAAAACAACATTCCTTAATGGCTTCCTCAAGGAAGAGTTGTATATGATGCAACCAGAAGGTTTTGTCGATCCAGAGAACGCTAACAAGGTATGCAAGCTCCAGCGCTCGATTTAGGGGCTGGTGCAAGCATCTCGGAGTTGGAATATTCGCTTTGATGAGGTGATCAAAGCGTTTGGATTTATACAGACTTATGGAGAAGCCTGTATTTACAAGAAAGTGAGTGGGAGCTCTGTGGCATTTCTCATATTATATGTGGATGACATATTGCTGATGAGAAATGATATAGAATTCTTGGAAAATCAAAAGGCCTACTTGAATAAAAGTTTTTCAATGAAGGACCTTGGAGAAGCTGCTTACATATTAGGCATCAAAATCTATAGAGATAGATCGAGACGCCTCATTGGTCTTTCACAAAGTACATACCTTGACAAAATATTGAAGAAGTTCAATATGGATCAGTCAAAGAAAGGATTCTTGCCTGTTTTGCAAGGTATGAGAGTGAGCAAGGCTCAGTCGCCGACCATGGCAGAAGATAGAGAAAAGATGAGTGTCATTCCCTATGCCTCGGCCATAGGTTCTATCATGTATGCCATGCTGTGTACCAGACCTGATGTGAACCTTGCCATAAGTTTGGCAGGGAGGTACCAAAGTGATCCCGGTACGGAACACTGGACAGCGGTCAAGAACATCCTAAAGTACCTGAAAAGGACTAAGGATATGTTTCTCATTTATGGAGGTGACGAAGAGCTCGTCGTAAAGGGTTATGTCGATGCTAGCTTCGACACAGATCTGGATGACTCTAAGTCTCAAACCGGATACGTGTACATTTTGAACGGAGGGGCAGTCAGCTGGTGCAGTTGCAAGAAAAGCGTTGTGGCAGCATCTACATGTGAAGCGGAGTACATAGCTGCTTCTGAAGCAGCGCAGGAAGGAGTCTCAAATAAAGGAGTTCATCACCGACCTAGGAGTCATTCCAAGCGCGTCAAGCCCGATGACTCTCTTCTGTGACAACACTGGTGCTATTGCTATTACCAAGGAGCCCAGGTTTCACAAGAAGACCAAGCACATCAAGCGCCGTTTCAACTCCATCCGGAATTATGTTCAGGATGGAGACATAGATATTTGTGAAGTGCATACGGATCTGAATGTCGCAGACCCGTTGACTAAACCTCTTTCACGAGCAAAACATGATCAACACCATAACTCTATGGGTGTTCGATTCATCACAATGTAACTAGATTATTGACTCTAGTGCAAGTGGGAGACTGTTGGAGATATGCCCTAGAGGCAATAATAAAAGCATTATTATATCTCCTTGTTCATGATAATTGTCTGTTATTCATGCTTGAATTGTATTGTACGGAAACAGCGATACATGTGTGAATACATAGACCACAATGAGTCCCTGGTAGGCCTCTAGTTACCAGTTCGTTGATCATCAGATGGTCACGGTTTCCTGACCATGGACATGGGATGTCAGTGATAACGGGATCACATCATTAGGAGAATGATGTGATGGACAAGACCCAAACTTGAGCATAACACGAGATCGTATAGTTCGTAATGCATAAGCTTTTCGGTGTCAAGTATTTAGTCCTTAGACCATGAGGTTGTACAACTCCCGGATGCCGTAGGAGTACTTTGGGTGTGCCAAACGTCACAACGTAACTGGGTGGCTATAAAGGTACGCATCGGGTATCTCCGAAAGTGTCTGTTGAGTTGGTACGAACCGAGACTGGGATGTTGTCACTCCGTATGACGGAGAGGTACCTCTGGGCCCACTCGGTAAGACATCATCATAATGAGCTCAATGTGACTAAGTAGTTAGTCACGGGATGATGGATTACAGATCGAGTAAAGAGACTTGCCATGACGAGATTGAACAAGGTATTGGGAATACCGACGATCGAATCTCGGGCAAGTACCGTACCGATGGACAAAGGGAATAACATACGGGATTGAGTGAATCCTTGACACGGTGGTTCATCCGATGAAGATCATCGAGGAACACATGGGAACCAACATGGGTATCCAGATCCCGCTATTGGTTATTGACCGGAGAGTGTTCTCGGTCATGTCTACGTGTCTCCCGAACCCGTAGGGTCTACACACTTAAGGTTCGGTAACGCTAGGGTCGTAGAGATAAATGCACGTGGAAACCCGAAAGTTGTTCGGAGTCCCGGATGAGATCCCGGACGTCACGAGGAGTTCCGGAATGGTCCGGAGGTAAAGATTGATATATAGGAAGTCCAGTTTCGGCTATCGGGTGATCTCCGGGGGTCACCGGGAGCGTCCCGGGACCACCGGAGGGGCCCCGGGGGTCCACCGGGTGGGGCCACCCATCCCGGTGGGGCCCCTAGGATGCAAGGGGAAGTGTCCAGCCCCTCTGGGCTGGCACACCACTAGGGGCCCACCTCCCCATGCGCCTAGGGTTAAAACCCTAAGGGGGAGGGGGGCCACCACTTGCCTTGGGGGGCAAGGACTCCCCCCTGGCCGCCGCCCCCCCTTGCAGATTGGATCTGCAGGGGGCTGGCGCACCCCCTGGCCCCCTATATATATGTGGGGAGGGAGAGGGCAGCCGCACCCTTGCCCTGGCGCCTCTCCCCCTCCCGTCACACCTCCATACTCCCAACGCAGGGCGCCCGGCGAAGCCCTGCTGCGATCTCCACTGCATCCGTCATCACGCCGTCGTGCTGCCGGATCTCTGACGACTTCTCCTCCCCCCTTGCTGGATCAAGAAGGAGGTGACGTTGCTGCACCGGACGTGTGTTGAGCGCGGAGGTGCCGTCCGTTCGGCGCTAGATCATCGGTGACGAAGAACGCGAAGAGTACGACTACTTCATCCACGCTTCTTCGAAAGCTTCCGCTCGCGATCTACATAACGGTATGTAGATGCACTCTTACTTGCTCGTTGCTAGATGTCTCCATAGTTGGATCTTGGTGAAAGCGTAGATTTTTTTTGAATTATGCTACGTTCCCCAACATTTGAAACAGTTGCCATGGTAACGAAATATTGGTCATCATGTTGCTTCAACTGGAGATTGAAGACAATCATGGAGGACTTCCGGCGCCCAGGGCTATACCATGTCATGCTATTATGAATTGCCTGAGATGTTTATCCCTTTATGTTTGCACCCTTTGAGCGCGCTGTAGTCAATTATGAGGGTGATCTCTCATAGTAAATATCAAGTTAAAAGGTGCTCTTCCTAGTGTTCCATCCGTCTATAACACGTAGCATTCCAGAGTGCGTCATGTACACATGAGTACAAACGGATCATGAGGTGTAAGGCGGGGATGGTCAGACTATATATACATGTAGATAACACTCGGTTGTCTTGAAGTTCTGGCGGAATAGTTCTGAGCTCATAGCGCAAAGCATCGAAAGATGAAAAAGATTCATATAGAGATATGGTTGGCACAAGTTTGCCTACCGGTCAAAATTCTCGGCATCAGTGATGTACACATCAATGGCTGAGAACTAGAATTGGATCTTGAATAACTCACAATTAAATATGAGATATATTAATTTGAGTGGGAGTGTACAATTATGTATTAATTAAGTTTAATAACTAGTGCAAATTAATTATGAACAATATCTATGTGTAGTTTGCATTATAGTTGTAGAATTATGGCTGACAGTTCCACCTTTGTTATTGAAATTGATTGACTGTTATTTGTCTGGTTGAATCTTTACGATTGAGAGGATCATCCTCTAATAGTGCCAAGAAGGATTTTCGTCATACTGCATGCTTGCAATGCTCTCCCGCTAATGCTATGGATAATAAGACTCATGTCCTTTAATCCAAAAGCAAGAATTGCATTACAGTCTGCTTGCTTCTGAGAAACCCGAACTTCAAAATGTGTAGGATAGTTATGTGATATTCTTGGAACTGATTTTTTTCAAAAACAAACAAAGATTAAAAGATATGAGATATCTAAAGAACTATGAACTATTTTGGGACAATGTATGGAGGTCTGGGCTACAACATTCCTCTCAATCTATCAAAGTAATTCGACGGAGATGGTAAACATGCCCCTCCTCTCCCCTCTCTCCCTCCCTTCCACCTTATCTTCCAACAATCATGGCGATCTCTAGGTTAGTTCCTGAAGATGGAGCGATTACTGCATTGAGATTTTGCCCCTGGCCTAGCACTTGCGGATTAGCTGAGGATAAAATTTGGATCGACGGTGAACTTCTCTCCTTCCCGAGATGCCAAGTAATTTTTCTTGGTTGTTACATTTTCATCTGCCTCCTTCCCTCTCTCGACTGATTCTATTGATGCTGCCCTACAATCCTACAATGTTGTCTTGGGGGTTTATGTGAGGGTTTCAAAGTGGTTCCACTCGATCATCGGGCTTTCCATTTCTCAGTGGCCAACAACAAAGTTTGTCATTTCATTTATCGGCTAAAGGATCGTATATGGCCTGACTTTGTTTGCCACTTTCATCTTTTCAATGGCCATTTTGCGCGGTTTTCTCATAAGGACTCATCTTGGCACGCGGATGAGGAATTAAAAGATATTTCTGTCAGACGTCCTGTGGCGATTAGGTCAAAATTGGGATTATTGCGTCAAGGTGCTTGCTTGAGTTCGTCATCTTTACATGAGTTGAGTAAATTTGAATTGATTCCTATATCTCAGATGGCTTTCTCTAATTCACATCATGCTGAAGCATCTTCACCTTCATTGGAGAATGTTCATAATCATGTTCATTGGGATGTTAGGACAAAACCCCTCATCTTTGGCACTGTTCAAATGGATAATAATGAGTATGCGACTATTACGGCTGCTAATTGCCGTAGGCAATTAATGGCTCGTTATCAACGGAAGCGGATTTGGAGGATTCATCGACACCTTCCTTTCTTATTTTGGGAGGTTTTAAATGCCCTATCTGACAGGATTACCCTCCACCGCCTCAATGCTTTCTGACCTCTGCATTCAAATATGCTCGACCGCATTTTGAGTGGCCGCCTATGCTTTCGGTCCAACATAAAGTGGATCTAGCCCATGCCTATTATACGGAGCAAGAAATCTCCAATTTAGCCACTAATTGGGCTAATCTTTGCTCATGTTGGCTTCAATGGGGTCATCAATGGATCTCATGCCAAGCTAGACTTATTTGCTTTAATTGTTCAGCACCTGATCACAGGGCGATTTATTGCCCCCTCAGAATAATGCAACCGTAAAAAACAGGACCTAAATCACATTTACTTCATAATCAGCATAACTAGCCCGGATCCTCTGGTTCTCCTTACCTTACCAAGCCAAGTAACCATACTCGGGTTCCTCTCTCTAACACCGTTCGATGTACAACTTATGGGGCCTATGGACACGTGGTTCGATCCTGCTTCAAGAAACGAAGACAAGAGCTCTGGCGATGGATTCCACAGAAAATATTTCATTCTAGTCTTACCCCTCACGTTCCACATTCCATTCTTCCCTCGACTACCCAAACGCCACCACCCAGTCCTGTCCTCTCACCATTATTGCTGCCACCTTCCTCACCTACCTTCAGGGCCAACTACCCCCTCAACACGGTGCCGTTCCTGCCACCGGGGTTAGCCGTGGAGCCAGGTCCGGCGAATCGAGTCGTCCGCAGCGGAATGGTGGTCGGACCCATCCCGCCTCTTAGCCATGACTATCTGGCCATCGCAGAGACAATCCAACACGTCCCTCTCCACCGACGCGCGGCCATCCGCCACACCATCCAGGGTCTGCTACATGAAGCACAACTCTTCACCACTAAGGTCAGCGGCCATTCGTTTGGTATTGGGATTTATGGTTTTGTCGACTCTTTCATGCGTGATACTGTTGTGGCCACACCTCTTGAGCTTGAAGATGAGGATTTACTGATCACTTTTGTGCCACATAATGAGGCTCTCAATCATCGCACCGCTACTTTCGGTCCGGTGATTTGGTTGATGTATTTTGGATTCCCTTATGACTACCAGACAGACTATTACATCAACAAGTCACTGGCAGGTTTTGGATCTCTGATATCCTGGTATAATCCAAGGAAATATCGTCGATTTATGTTGATCAAGGCTCAGGTGATTCATCTATGTTTAGTGCGCAAAAGTTTCATGGTTTCACAGTTGCGAGGATCTTGGGAATGCTGGACTGTCCAAGTAACCATTCTAAGAAGCAACGACCAGAATGCTTTGCTCCCTGAAGTTCCACCAGTCGGAGAAGAGCCACCACCTCCTAATGGCAACCCTCATCCACAGTTTGATCCAGACCTCACCACTGAATAGCAATACTAGCAGCAAGTTCACAATTGGTTAGTTTAGAACGTCGCACCTCCCAATGGCGCCTGCTGCCCTAGCTCAAGACCATGCAAGATGGGGTACTTGGCCTGCTTCTCCCATCCTATCTACTCCACAAGTGGTAATGCCTCCACAACTAATGAACTTTCAGGCGTGGTTAGTTGCTCAAGGTCTCACATTTGAGGCTGGCCTTACTCCAGAGAACAATGTGGTTGATGCTACCTCTTGAGCTTGCGTTGGTTTTTCCCTTGAAGAGGAAAGGGTGATGCAACAAAGTAGAGTAAGTATTTCCCTCAGTTTGAGAACCAAGGTATCAATCCAGTAGGAGATTACGCACAATCGCCAAATACCTGCACAAACAATCAAACAACTTGCAAACAACACTATAAAGGGGTTGTCCATCCCTTCACGGTTATTTGTAAAAGTGAGATCCGATAGAGATAGATGAACTAGCAAAGTAATTTTTTTTGTGTTTTTTGGTTTATTGATTGAAAAGTAAAAGATTGTAAAAAAGTAGATCGGAAACTTATAAGATGTAAAATAGACCCAGGGGCCATAGGTTTTACTAGAGGCTTCTCTCATGCTAGAAAGTATTATGGTGGGTGAACAAATTACTGTCAAGCAATTGATAGAAGAGCGAATAATTATGACAACATCTAAGGCAATGATCATGAATATAGGCATCACATCCTTATCAAGTAGACTGACTCCTACCTGCATATTCTACTATTACTCCACACATCGATCGAAACAATTCTGCATCTAGAGTATTAAGTTCATAAGAACAGAGTAACGCATTAAGCAAGATGACATGATGTAGTGGAATCAACTCAAGCAATATGATGAAAACCCCATCTTGTTATCCTCGATGGCAACAATACAATACGTGTCATGTCACCTACTATCACTGGTATAGAGCACCGCAAGATTGAACCCAAAGCAAAACACTTCTCCCGTTGCAAGAAAAACCAATATAGTTGGCCAAACCAAACCGATAGTTCGAAGAGAATTACTAAGATATTAAATCATGCATATAAGAATTCAGAAGAGACTCAAATAATACTCATAGATAATCTGAACATAAACCCACAATTCATCGGATCTTGACAAACACACTGCAAAAGAAGATTACATCGGATAGATCTCCAAGAACATCGAGGAGAACATGGCATTGTGGATCAAAGAGAGAGAAGAAGCCATCTAGGTACTAGCTATGGACCCGTAGGTCTGTGGTACACTACTCACACTTCATGGGAAGGGCAATGGTGTTGATGTAGATGCCCTCCATGGTTGAATCCCCCTCCGGAAGAGTACCAGAAAAGGCCTCCAGATGGGATCTCGCGAGAACAGAAGTTTACAGCGGCGGAAAAGTGGTTTCGATGGATGTTATGTTGTTTCTGAAATATTTGGGAATTTATAGGCGGAAGAAGTAGGTCAGGGGGGTCTCGGGGGCCCCACAATGTAGGGGTGCACCCTCGACCCTTGTGGCCACCTCGAGGCTCCCCTCGTGTGTACTCCAAGTCCTTATGGTGTCTTCTGGTCCAAGAAAAATCCTTGTAAAGTTTCGTTCCATTTGGACTCCGTTTGATATTCCTTTTCCGCGAAACTCAAAAACAAGGAAAAAACAGAAACCGGCACTAGGCTCTGGGTTAATAGGTTAGTCCCAAAAATCATATAAAATATCATATAAATGCATATAAAACATCCAAGATAGATAATGTAATAGCATGGAACAATAAAAAATTATAGATACATTGGAGACGTATCAGTTGACAGTGCTGCAGATGCTTGGAATGACTCCATCATAGTCTCTGATGATACGAGCTCTGTTAACTCTACCATTGCTTTGCTGATTGTTGAGAACGACACCTCTACCGAAGTTGATCAAGTTAATTTCAATGAGATGCTTACAATCACAGTGGATGTTCATAGTCAGGGGATGAGCTTTGGTTTGTCAACTCAAGGTAACCACCTCATGAATCTCCTGCCTGCTGATCCCATCCCTCGACAACAGCTCAATACTTCCATCTTTCTGGCTATGCGCCCTCTGTTGGCCACTATGGGACCATGGAATCACGACTATGGGATGAGGCAAGATTATTTTCATGTTGAGATACAAGTTATAGTGGGGGAATAAGGGCTCTAGTTTGGTTATGTACCTCAGCCGAGCAACAACTTGCCATCTGCTTCCACTGTCATTATTCAGGAACTGGTTGATGATGAGCTGCCACCTCATATACTCCCAGGCTCTGATTCTGCTGCTGTTGATCCTCAACCCCCACTGTCTGACCAGGAGCTTTATGTTGCAGCACCTACCTCTCAGCTTCAGGAGGGGTTTTATTCTTATGCTGAAACTGCACTAGGATCTAGTTCGCAGGTAGCCACCATGACTGTTTACAGTCACAAGCTAATATGTTAGCTCTGCCTGCACCAATCTCTCACCAGACACCTCCTTTCTCAGATACTTATTCTGAAGATCTTACTGCACCCAGTCTGACAGAGAACATTGCAAGCTTGCAAACTGAGAACAATGATCCACTCCCCTCCAAGCCTCGCAAAGGTAAAAGCCTGGCTCCCATTGACACTGCATCTCTCAGGTGTAGCAACAGGTTGAATAAGTACAATGGCTTATGTACCAATCTCCACAACGAGTCTTGCCCTAGCAAGTCCAAAGTGAAGCCTAGAGCGCTGCCCTCTGCGTTCCCTCGCACTAGTGATGTGGATGATCAAGAGTCAACATGCAGGAGACCACTGTGACACCTCCCACACCAGTCTCTACTATGCAGAACATTGGTACACATCTCTACGCTATCCCTGCTGAAGTACTTACTGAAGAGATCCTCTCCAAAAGTGATGGTGGCTCCCCTTCATCCTCCACTTAATTACCATCTTTTATCTTAGCCATTGTACTTTTGCATACTTGGAACATAATCTGTTGGAACGTATGTGGTTTAAATTCACCCGATAAACAATTACCTCTTATGAATGCGATCAACTCTTCAGGCTGCATGGTTATCTGTATCCAATAATCTGAAATGTACAACTTTGACACTAGCACGCTTAAAATGTTATGCCCTCGACGCTTTGATTCTTTTGCGTTCAGACCAGCGGTAGGGGCCTCATGTGGCATTATCACGATTTGGTGTAGTAATATATTTGACGGCACGGTGTTTCTGTCTGAACAATTTGCCCTAGTGGTTGAATTTTCTTCCAAGCAATCTTCCCTACGATGGAAAGTAGTGAATGTGTATGGCCCATGTCAAGGCGATCTGTGTACTTCATCCACGAAATGGCTTTTTGAGGTGGATATCCCATCCACTGAAGATTGGCTAATCCTTGGAGATTTCAATTATATACGATCGCCGGAAAACCGCAATAAACCAGGTGGAGATGTCAATGACATGTTCACTTTCAACGATTTCATACGCGAACAGTGTCTCACTGAATTACCCATCAAAGCTCGAAACTATACTTGCTCCAATATGCAACAACACCCCTGCTCGAACAACTTAATTAGTTTTTTACAACACTCAACTGGACTACCACCTTTCCAATACACTTGTAAATCCTCTGGGAAGACCTATTTCTGATCACATGCCATGCAATCTTGTCATACAAACCACCATTCCTAAAAGCAAGCTATTCTAATTTGAAACCGTCTGGATTTCTCACCCTAGCTTCTTAGATGTGGTGAACCAAGCATGGAATAAACCCATTCTTCATGGGAGAAATAATAATGTGGCATCTAGCTTATGCAAGAAACTTAAAAACCTGAGGCATGCAATCACCCAATGGAGAAGGAGTATTTCAAGACTGAAAATAGCTATTGAGAACACCAATAAAGTCCTTCTGGAACTGGACCATATTGCAGATCATAGAGACTTGACTATACCCGAGGGGAATTTCCAGCGCATTCTTAAATCGCACCTACTACGTCTTCTGCAATATCAAAAAGAATATTGGGAAAAAACAATACACCATAAGATGGATCAAATTTGGTGATGAGAATTCTAAGTTCTTCCAAGTTGTGGCAACCGAATGGTATAGGAAAAACTACATCTCAAGTCTGAAAACTGAAGATGGAACACATGTGGATGATCATTCAAGCAAGGAATCTATCCTATTTGAGGCTTTCAAGAATCGTATGGGCAAAAAGAGCACACCACAGATGAGATTCAACCTCTCCCGCATGCTTAGAAGACAAGTGGATATTAATAGTCTAACAGTACCCTTCACACATGGAAGATCGATAATGTGATCAAGGAAATGCCTCCCGATCGTGTTCCTGGTCTGGATGGATTCAACGGTGCGTTTTCGAAAGCATGCTGGCCAATCATCAAGGAAGTCTTATACCTTCTCTGTGATGAATTATATCATGGCACCCTAAACCCCGAAAGCCTCAACTATGGATGCATCACCCTGATACCTAAAACCAAAGCCCCCGAAACAGTCAATGATTTCCGCCCGATAACTTTGCTCAATTGCTGTCTCAAGTTAATCACCAAAATCTTAGCCAATCGACTCCAGAAGGTGATCCTGAACATTGTGCACAAAAATCAATGCTTTCTGAAGGGGAGGTCTATCCATGACTGTCTTGCATGGGCATTTGAGTATATACACCAATGTCAAGCTTCAAAACATGAAATAATCCTTCTCAAATTAGACTTTGCCAAAGCGTTTGACATGGTCGAACATGAAGCAATCATCCAGATCATGAAGAGCATGGGGTTCAATGATAAATGGATCTCCTGGTTCACAAGTATATCATCATCTGGGAAATCTTTGATTTTGCTCAACGGTGTACCGAGAAGCAATTCTGGTGCAAATGCGGGGTGTGATAAGGGGACCCCCGCTCTACTTTGATCTTTGTATTAGCAGCCGATCTCCTCCAAACTGCCATCAATGAGGCCTTAGAAGATAATCGTCTGCAACTGCCTATTCCATCCATTGCCGCGACCAATTACCCAGTGATTTAGTACACAGATGACACGATCATCATCATGCCAGCTTGCGTGGAATAGGATGCACTCATGAAGAACATTCTCACCGATTACGCCGCCTCCATTGGCCTCCACATCAACTTCCACAAATCCACGCTAATCCCTATCAACACTCCGGAAGACAAAAGTAAATACCTGGCAGCCATCTTCGGTCTGCATGCAGTTCACATACCTTGGCCTCCCTCTTGGAACCACTAAACCAATGGTGCTGGACATGACCCCATGGGTACGCAAAGCGGAAAGCAAAATTACGGCTGCCATGTCCCTAGTGTCATATGCTGGGAAACTAGCTCTCATGAACTAGCTAGTCACTTCACTGGCCATCTATCCAATGGGAGTGCTGAGAGTCCCCCCAAAAATAATTGAGCAACTTGAGAAAATCCGAAGACACGGTCTCTGGAAGAAAAAAATGGAAACAAGTGATAATTCTAATTCTATGGCTGCATGGGATATGGTCTGTCGTCATAAAAAGAAGGGTGGCTTGGGAGTTCTCAATCTCAAAATACAAAATGATGCGATGTTGCTCAAATTGCTCCAGAAATTCTATAATCAACTGGATATACCCTGGGTGAAACAAATTTGGGACACCTACTACACTAACGTGGTCCCTCATGCTATGCCCTCATGTGGTTCCTTCTGGTGGCGCGACCTAGTGAAGCTCATGCCAATTTATCACGGAGTCGCTAGAGTACTGATCTGTGATGGCAAGACAGCCCTCTTTTGGAAAGATGACTCGAATCAACACATTCTAGAAGAGAGCTTCCCAGAGCATTCTCTTACACCACTTTGGAAAATGTCTCAGTCAATACGATGCTCACAATATCTAACATCAGGGAAGCTTTTCAACTACGTCTCTCCATGCAAGCCCATGAAGAACTCAGAGCCCTTCAACTTGATGTCAGCTCCACCGCACTCATTGAGAACAAAGATACTTGGATTTGCACCTAGGGGCATAGCTATTCAAAACCACAGCTTACTACAAATTCTGTTTTAGAGATGTAGTTGCTCATGAAGCATTTTGTTGGCTTTGGAAGGCCAAAAGTGTCCCCCAAATTAAAGTTTTTGGGTGGTTCTTAGTGGTGGATCACCTCAACATGCGCAATATGTTGAAGAGGAGACACTATAACATAGGGACAAATCTTGACTGTCTACTCTGTGGTAACCATGTTGATGAAACGGTTGAGCATCTCTTCCTCCACTACAAATTTAGCGAACACTGCTGTCACAAACTCAATATTAGATGGTCGGCGGCTGGCAATCGATTGGACATGATGACCCACCTGAAGATGAGACATCGCCAAAAATGATCATGGATATCTCCCTTGTGGCTGCTTGGAGTCTCCGGAAAGAAAGGAATAACAATTATTTTCAGAACGTGACACCCTCTTTATCTGCTTGGCATGCCATATTCAAGATTGATTTTTCCAACATTGCTCACAGACTGCCCGAACACAAGAGACATCTTGTTTTAGATATTGTAGACTCTGTAACATAGCCTCACAATAGGTAGCCTTGTAAACATAGCCCTTTTGTAGGTTTCCACTCCCCCCTCTCCATGCTCATTGTAAAGATGACCAGTTGATTTAAATACTTACATGCAGTAGGAGCTTTTCCTACTGTCTAACCTTCAAAAAAAGAATTGTTTTGTTTGAGAGTTCTAGTGAAGTGTTCAATTATGTTTAAGACCAAAATATGTAAGATCCGGAAGAATGCTAGTCGTGAGTTGATGGTGAAAACTTAAAGAAAAAGAACAAAACCAAAGGATGTAATAAGATTTACATGCCTAGGGAAGTCCGGGGCTCACACCACTCTTAAAAGTTAGATGATTCTTCTGTTGAGTGAGAGAAATATTGAAAGTAAAACTGTAAGAAGTTTAGAGACAGAAAGAAAAGAAGACTGGAGTGTCCAACTCAGGTATGAATGTCATACAAGTTATAAGATGTAGAGAATGTCAGTCAATTAAAGTGTGATTCTTGAGAATTTTGGTTAAATTGTTAAACACAAAATTCTTCAGAACTATGATTAAAAGTTGATCACAAGGATACCGACTTAATGGCATGAAGTTGCAAATCGATGGAAGAATTACAATGGCCTAATGACCAACGAATTAATGAGGTTAAAATATGTGTTAAAAACTTTTGTAAAAGTTATGATATTTTTTCATCAACATATTACCTCTGAATTTATTGTCATAATTCAGTTTAGAGTTTTGTACACTCTAGCCCATTGCATAGAAATTGCGAGGAGTTTGTTCATAGGAGAACAATAGTTGTTTGATATAATGAACAAAAGGGCCATACTCCTCTTGTGAATAGGATGAAAGTTATGAATATTGATGATAGAATTGAAAATCTATAACACCGATGCTAAATGTCACAAGACTAAAAGAATACCACGTATGTGTGGCACTTCACTTAGTCACATTGGAGAAACCCGCATGGAGAAATTCCATAGTGATGGATTTCAGAGTCATATGATTACGAATCATCAGCCACTTGCAACTTTCGTCCAAATTGTGAAGTAAACTAAAATACTGTTCATAGTCCATGAAGAACGAGCAACAAAATAATTGGAACATGCATATTGATATGCGTAGTCCAATAAGTGTTGTTGTAAGCAATGGATGTGTCTATCTTCAAGGATGACTCAAATGGATATTTATATTTACTAATTGAGACATGATTCTTGATCTTTTAAAATGGTTCAAATGATTTTCAGAATGAAGTAGAAATTATTGTAACAAGAAAATTATGTTTCTACAATTGGACTGTAGAAAAGAATACTTGAGTTACAAATTTGGTGAATGTCTGATGATCTTTAAATCATTTTATAGCTTACACCTACTAGAGACACTACTAAGAGTAGAGTGTTTTGAGTTAATGCAATCAAACTATGTATGACATAGTAAGATCAGAGATGGCATTAATAAATTTTGCCAATATACTCTTAATATGATGCTTTAGAGACTATGGCTTTTACACTAAAAAGGAACGCCATCACATCTGTAAGATAAGTTCTACTTTGTAGGTTATCCCAAATTGTTGGGTATTCCTCCAACACTACGCCTAGACAAACTTTTTTGCCACATAGTGCGGAAATTTTGAAGAATGTTTTATGCAAAAGAGTGAGTGGGAGGATAGTGCCAATCGACGAGATTATAGAATCTTCGTGATCAGGTCAAAGAAAAGGAAGCTAGAAGTGGTTCCAAGATTTCTTACTGTGACTGATACAAAATCCTCCACATAGGATATAGAGACTTAGGTCAAACTTGTAGGTGAACTATATAGGTTGGGGATAGTCGTGCAAACCTTCATGGTGCACAGACGAAATATTGTTGAACAAACAATAAACCTATGATAGCCTAAGATCCGGACATGATCACCAACAACACTTGAGCTAGTCTTAGAGGCGATACTAGGAACCTTCATTTTATCCATTTATCATTTCACACGTGCATATGAGTTTTCCACTGAATCACATATTCCAGGATCATAGCAGTTATAGCATGAAATATAAACTCTTAATTATGAATATGGAAATATAATAATACAAATATTTTTACCTCTAGGGCATTTTTCCAACAGTCTCCCACTTGCACTATAGTCAATAATCTAGTTATCACTTTTAAACACCAATGGTAATCTGATGTCAGTCCATGCTTTGCCTGTGGTATAGACATCATCCTATTGGATCTTGAAAACTTCAGATCCGTGTGTATCATTTGCATTTCATTGCATCTATCATGATTTCACATAAATTTATAAATTTGTGAAACTGTCTTTATATGTATCGAATCGCTGGCATGCCCTTTGATTCCTCAGATTGAGCTATAGAACCACTATTGAGAACAATGTTCAATTTGCACAATCATCTAGAAACCAATCCAAGTTCATAATGAAACTCTGATTCATCACCCTCTTTTGTTGCTTCTAAAGCGACAATATAATTAGCCTTATGTTATAGAATTCATCAAAGTAACTACCTTGGACCAATTCAACTTACTGTGCCACCATAAATAATTTTAAGTGAAATCAAAATTTGCTTGGAGCATCGAATGAAGATTTTTGTCAATGTACTACTTACATCAAGTATGTATTGATGTAACTCCTTACAACAATCTTTTCATTTTCTCCGTATGCAAAAAATGCGTCATCAGTACTTAATGATGTTTTAACTGTTGTCCTATGATCAATGATTTGACCATTCTGATAACTTTGCTCACAACTTACTTGGAGTACTTATACATATTTGGTTATTTACATACCATGGAATTAACACATGTATGATTGAAACTATGTATTTCACTCATCAGTAGTCAAGATACCGATTCTTGCTAAGAACTCCTTCCATGTGACTTTGACAAGAAACACTTCTTGGCAATTCTCATATTAAACTGCTTTAGTATTTTCTTAATATATATTTGGCTAAGCCTTGATTAGACACTACTATATCCATAGATTATAATACCAAATTCAAGGACTATATTGCCTAATGCTTTACTGAAAAACTAGTTTCAATAAAGTCTTAATCTGTATCAAAAAAAATTCAATCAACTATGTGTAATGCACACATAGTGTTTATAAATAATACCATGCTCCCACCTACTTTCTTGTAAATACAAGCATCTTTGTTTCTATCGATGAAATCATATTACTTGATCAATTCATCAAAACAAAGATTCCAACTCCACTATGCTTGATTCAAATCAATGAAGTTTGCATACTCACTAGCATCCTCTGGATGGAGAAAATTACCTTGGTCTATATCAAATATACAACAATGGTTCTATTTCCATCTCATGGGAATCATTTTGACATCCATGTTATATCTCATAATTGAAATATTTAGTAATTGCTAGTTTAATCCGAATTGACTTTAAGTATTATTATGATGAGATAATATCGTCATGATCAACTCCTTGATCCTGTCATAAACTTATTTGTAACAAGCCAAGCATAAAACATTTTTATCATTATCAATCTATAGATCCATCACTACACTTTAGACTTTTAGTCTTCTAGAGGGTCCATCAAGTTTGAAACTTGAATTATGTGTATGGATACATATTTAATTTCATATGAATGGATCTAATAAGGCCAAGAGGTGAAAGGAAACTTGGTCCAAAAAGGCCCAAGTGGGAAAGTGCCTCCCTTCCCTAAGGAAGGGGGCGAATAGGAGTAGGTGAGGAGTCCTACTCCTCCACCCCTTGTTTGGACGCCCCAAGGAGGGTTTCCCTCTTTGGTGGCAGCCCTTCCTCTCCCCTCTAACCTATATATAGTGGAGGTTTGATGCCCAATTGACACACAAGTTTTGGGAGCCTCCTCTACTTGATCTAGTTCTAGTTCTAGTTGGCCCTAGACTAATTAGAGCCAGCCCTAGCTACCTCTAATCATCATAATTAGAAGTCCTGTGTGGTTCTAATCTCATCCCTTTAATTCTCCGGCAATGATTAGATCTGGAAGGCGAAGTGCTGTCGGATCGTGAAGACCGTACGCTTGCAAACAAGTAGAGAGGTAGTCCTTTCGGTCTTCATTTCGAGGGATCGTTCATGACCGGTTTGTGGGATCGTCATCAACGTTCGAGGGACTTCAAGTATGATCTACATCGACTTGTCTACTTCCGCTGCACTCCGGAGTCGGTAACGATCGTTGATCACAACCCATTATGCATCTTCATATTGTTCTTGGGTGATTGTAGGTGCAATTTTTTTGTTTTCTACTATGTTTCCCAACACAGGGCTCACGCCCGATGATACCGAGCACGACATCGTGCTCCTGGCCCTCCCAGGAAGCCATCAACCGCCTTAGCCAGCTCGCTAGAGTCCCGTGGGCTCGCGCCAGTTCCCTCCTACTTCCGGCCGCCGCCTTGGCTCGCCATTGTCGCCACCATAGGCCGCCTCGCTTCACGTTACTTGCATCGTTGGACGCGTGTTTGTGTGTGCGTTCAAACACCCCCTTCGGTGCATAAAACCATCATCGGACGACGAATCTTGCAGCTCTCCGCCACATTATGCTGCTGCTGGTGTGGTATGATACGCCCATTTTGCATCATGCTTTTATGTTGATATTTATTGCACTATGGGATGTTATTACACATTATGTCACAATACTTATGCCTTGTATCTCTTATTTTACAAGGTTTACATGAAGAGGGAGAATGCCGGCAGCTGGAATTCTGGACTGGAAAAGGAGCAAACATTGGAGACCTATTCTGCACAACTCAAAAAGCCCTGAAACTCCACGAAACTTCGTTTCAGAAAATATAAAACATATCTGGCGGAAGAAGTACATGATGGGGGCCACCCACCGTCCACGAGGATGGGGGCGCCCCCTGGGCGCGCCCCCTGCCTCGTGGGCCACCTGACAGCCTCCCAATGCCCATCTTCTGCTATATGAGGTATTTTGACCTGGAAAAAATCATAAGGAGGTTTTCGGGACGAAGCGCCGCCATCTCGAGGCGGAACCTTGGCGGAACCAATCTAGGGCTCCGGCGGAGCTGTTCTGCTGGGGATACTTCCCTCCAGGAGGGGGAAATCGTCACCGCCATCATCACCAACAACTCTCCCATCTTGGGGAGGGTTATCTTCATCAACATCTTCACTAGCACCATCTCCTCTCAAACCCTAGTTCATCTCTTGTATCCAATCTTTGTATCAAAACCTCAGATTGGTACCTGTAGGTTGCTAGTAGTGTTGATTACTCCTTGTAGTTGATGCTAGTTGGTTTAGTTGGTGTAAGATCATATGTTCAGATCCATTATGCATATTAATACGCCTCTGATTATGAACATGAATATGCTTTGTGAGTAGTTACGTTTGTTCCCGAGGACATGGGAGAAGTCTTGCTATAAGTAGTCATGTGAATTTGGTATCTGTTCGATATTTTGATGAGATGTATGTTGTCTTTCCTCTAGTGGTGTCATGTGAACGTCGACTACATGACACTTCACCATTGTTTGGGCCTAGAGGAAGGAATTGGGAAGTAATAAGTAGATGATGGGTTGCTAGAGTGACAGAAGCTTAAACCCCAGTTTATGCGTTGCTTCGTAAGGGGCTGATTTGGATCCATATGTTTCATGCTATGGTTAGGTTTACCTTAATACTTATTTTGTAGTTGCGGATGCTTGCAATAGAGGTTAATCATAAGTGGGATGCTTGTCCAAGTAAGGGCAGCACCCAAGCACCGGTCCACCCATGTACCAAATTATCAAAGTAACGAACACGAATCATATGAGCGTGATGAAAACTAGCTTGACGATAATTCCCATGTGTCCTCGGGAGCGCTTTCCTTCATATAAGAGTTTGTCCAGGCTTGTCCTTTGCTACAAAAAGGATTGAGCCATATTTTTGCACCTTATTTACTTTTACTATTTATTACTTGTTACCAATTATCTTACTGAAAACTGCCTATCATTTCCTTGTGCTCCTTGTTGGGTTCGACACTCTTACTTATCTTTAGGACTATGATAGATCCCCTACACTTGTGGGTCATCAAGACTCTTTTCTGGCGCCGTTGCCGGGGAGTGAAGCGCCTTTGGTAAGTGGAATTTGATAAGAATTTTTTTATATAGTGTGCTGAAATTTACTGTTACTTGTTACTATGGAACTTAATCCTTTGAGGGGCTTGTTCGGGGTATCTTTACCCTGACCAGTAGAGCAAAGAGTTGCTCCTCAACCTACTGGACCTACTAAAAATGTTTGCTTCTAAATTCCTTCGGGTATGATAGAGAAACTGCTAGCTAATCCCTTTACATGAGATGGAACATTGCATCCCGATTTGCACCTAATCTATGTGGATGAAGTTTGTGGATTATTTAAGCTTGCAGGTATGCCCGAGGATGTGATCAAGAAGAAGGTCTTCCCTTTATCTTTGAATGGAGAGGCATTGACATGGTTTAAGCTATGCGATGATATTGGGTCATGGAACTATAATCGATTGAAGTTGGAATTTCATCAGAAGTTCTACCCAATGCATCAGGTTCATCGTGATTGTACTTATATATATAATTTTTGGCCTCGCAAAGGAGAAAGTATCGCTCAAGCTTGGGGGATGCTTAAGTCAATGTTATATTCATGCCCCAATCATGAGCTCTCAAGAGAAATGATTATTCAAAATTTTGATGCTTGGCTTTCTCTCAATAATCTCTCCATGCTCGACACTTCTTGCACCGATTCTTTTATGATGAAGACTATTGAATTCAAATGGGATTTATTGGAAAGAATTAAAGGCAACTCTGAAGATTGGGATCTCGATGAAGGTAAGGAGTCAGGTATAATACCTAAGTTTGATTGTGATAAATCTTTTATGGATACCGATGTTTTCCGTGAGTTTAGCACTAAATATGGACTTGACTCTGAGATAGTAGCTTCTTTCTGTGAATCATTTGCTACTCATGTTGATCTCCCTAAGGAAAAGTGGTTTAAATTTCATCCTCCCATTGAAGTAAAAGTAGTTGAACCTGTGAAAGTTGAAGAAAAGACTATGACTTATAATGTTGATCCTATTGTTCCTACCGCCTATATTGAGAAACCACCTTTCCCTGTTAGAATAAAGGATCATGCTAAAGCTTCAACTGTGGTTTGTAAGAGTAATACTAGAACACCTACACCCTCTGAGAAAATTAAAGTTGAACCTAGTGTTGCTATGGTTAAGGATCTCTTGGTCGATAATATAGATGGGCATGTTATTTACCTCCATGAGGAAGCTGCTAGAATCGCCAGACCCGATACTAGGAATAAACATAGACCTGTTGTAGGCATGCATGTTATTTTCGTCAAAATAGGAGATCATTGCTATCATGGTTTATGTGACATAGGTGCTAGTGCGAGTGTAATACCCATTTCCTTATATGAAGAAATTATGCATGATATTGCACCTGCTGAGCTAGAAGGTATTGATGTTACTATTAAGCTTGCCAATAGAGACACTATTTCACCAGTTGGGATTGTTAGAGATGTTGAAGTCTTGTGTGGGAAAGTTAAATACCCTGCTGATTTTCTTGTTCTTGGTTCCCACAAGATGATTTTTTTCCCATTATATTTGGTAGACCCTTCTTGAATACTGTTAATGCTAAGATAGACTGCGAAAAATATATTGTTAATGTTGGATTAGGGGATATGTCTCATGATTTTAACTTTGCTAAATTTCGTAGACAACCCCATGATTAAGAATTTCCTAGTAAGGATGAAATTATTGGTCTTGCTTCTATTGTTGTACCTCATAACGATCCCTTATAACAATATCTGCTAGACCATGAAAATGATATGTATATGAATGAGAGAAGTGAAATAGATGAAGTAATCTTTAAACATGGACCCTTATTGAAACACAACTTGCATGTTGAAATTCTAGGGGATCCTCCTCCACCCAAGGGTGATCCCGTGTTTGAACTCAAACCATTACCTGATACTCTTAAGTATGTTTATCTTGATGAGAAGAAGATATATCCTTTTATTATTAGTGCTAACCTCTCAGAGCAAGAAGAAGGGAAATTATTGAAAACTCTGAAGAAGCACCGTGCTGCTATTGGATATACTCTTGATAATCTTAAGGGCATTAGTCTCACACTATGCCAACACAAGATAAAATTGGAAAAGGACGCTAAACCGGTTATTGATTATCAACGACGGTTAAATCCTAGGATGAAAGAAGTGGTAAGGAAGCAAATACTGAAGCTTCTAGAGGCTGGTATAATTTATCCAGTTGCTGATAGTGAGTGGGTAAGCCATGTCCATTGTGTCCCAAAGAAGTGAGGTATTACTGTTGTTCCTAATGATAAAGATGAATTGATCCCGCAAAGAATTGTTACAGGTTATAGGATGGTAATTGATTTTCGAAAATTAAATAAAGCTACTAAGAAAGATCATTACCCTTTACCTTTTATTGATCAAATGCTAGAAAGGTTATCCGAACATACTCCTTTTTGCTTTCTAGATGGCTATTCTGGTTTCTCTCAAATACATGTGTCAAAAGGGGATCAATAAAAGACCACTTTTACTTGTCCCTTCGGTACCTTTGCTTATAGACGTATGCCTTTTGGTTTATGTAATGCACCTGCTACCTTTCAAAGATGCGTGATGGCTATATTCTCCGATTTTTGTGAAAAGATTGTTGAGGTTTTCATGGATGATTTTTCCGTTGATGGAACTTCTTTTGATGATTGCTTAAGCAACCTTGATCGAGTTTTGCAGAGATGTGAAGAAACTAATCTTGTCTTGAATTGAGAAAAGTGCCACTTTATGGTTAATGAAGGCATTGTCTTGGGGCATAAAATTTCTGAAAGAGGTATTGAAGTTGATAAAGCTAAAGTTGATGCTATTGAAAAGATGCCATGTCCCAAGGACATCAAAGGTATAAGAAGTTTCCTTGGTCATGTCGGGTTTTATAGGAGGTTCATTAAGGACTTCTCCAAAATCTCTAGGCCTCTGACTAATCTCTTACAAAAATATGTTCCTTTTGTCTTTGATGATGATTTTGTAGAAGCATTTCAAATACTGAAGATAGCATTGATCTCTGCACCTATTGTCCAGCCTCCTGACTGGAATTTACCCTTTGAAATTATGTGCGATGCTAGTGATTATGATGTAGGTGCTGTTCTAGGACAAAGAGTTGATAAGAAATTTAATGTTATCCAATATGCTAGTAAAACTCTAGACAGTGCCCAGGCAAATTATGCTACTACTGAGAAAGAATTTTTGGCAGTTGTATTTGCTTGTGATAAGTTTAGACCGTATATTGTTGATTCTAAAGTAACTATTCACACTGATCATGCTGCTATTAAATATCTTATGGAAAAGAAAGATGCTAAACCTAGACTTATTAGATGGGTTCTCCTGCTACAAGAATTTGATTTGCATATTACTGATAGAAAGGGAGCTGAGAACCCCGTTGCACACAACTTGTCTAGGTTAGAGAATATTATTGATGACCCACTACCTATTGATGATAGCTTTCCTGATGAACAATTAGCTATCATAAATGCTTCTCATACTGCTCCATGGTATGCTGATTATACTAATTACGTTGTCGCTAAATTTATACCACCTAGTTTCACATACCAGAAAAAGAAAAAGTTCTTTTATGATTTAAGACATTATTTCTGGGATGACCAACACCTTTATAAAGAAGGAGTAGATGGTATTATTAGACGTTGTGTACCCGAGCATGAACAGGAACAGATCCTACGCAAGTGTCACTCCCAAGCTTATGGAGGACACCATGCTGGAGATAGAACTGCACATAAGGTACTGCAATCAGGTTTTTATTGGCCTACTCTCTTCAAGGATGCCTGTAAGTTTGTCAAAGAATGTCAAAGAATTAGTAATATTAGTAGACGTCAAGAAATGCCTATGAATTATTCACTTGTTATTGAACCATTTGATGTGTGGGGCTTTGATTATATGGGACCGTTTCCTTCCTCTAGTGGGTATACCCATATTTTGGTTGCTGTTGATTACGTTACCAAGTGGGTAGAAGCTATTCCAACTAGTAGTGTGATACGTCTCTGTCGTATCTATAATTTTTTATTGTTCCATGCCAATATTCTACAACTTTCATATACTTTTGGCAACTTTTTATACTATTTTTTGGGACTAACATATTGATCCAGTGCCCAGTACCAGTTCCTGTTTGTTGCATGTTTCTTGTTTCACAGAATATCCATATCAAACGGAGTCCAAATGGGAAAAAACGGACGGAGATTTTTCTTGGAATATATGTGAATTTTGGGAAGCGGAACCAACGTGAGACGATGCCCGAGTGGCCCACGAGGGTGAGGGGCGCGCCCAGGGGGCAGACACGCCATGGGCCCTCGTGGCCACTCCGTAAGGCGGTTGATGCCCTTCTTTCGCTGCAAGAAAGATAATATCCGAATAAAAATCATGTCCAAAATTCAGCCCAATCGGAATTACGGATCTCCGGAAATTTAAAAACCGGTGGAAGGCCAGAATCTGGGAACGCAGATACAGAGAGAGACAGAGAGATATATCCAATGTCGGAGGGGCTCTCGCCCCACGCACGCCATGGAGACCATGGTCCAGAGGGGAAACCCTTCTCCCAACAAGGTTGAACATCAAGGAAGAAGAAGGAGAAGGAGGGGGCTCTCTCCCCCTCGCTTCCGGTGGCACCGGAGTGCCGCCGGGGCCATCATCGTCACCGCAATCTACACCAACAACTTCACCACCGTCATCACCAACTCTTCCCCCTCTATGCAGCGGTGTAACCCCTCTTCTACCAGCTGTAATCTCTAGTTAAACATGGTGCTCAACGCTATATATTATTTCCCGATGATGTATGGCTATCCTATGATGTTTGAGTAGATCCGTTTTGTCCTATGGGATTAATTGATGATCGTGATTGGTTTGAGTTGCATGTTTTATTATTGGTGTTCTCCTATGGTGCTCTCCGTGTCGCACAAGCGTGAGGGATCCCCGCTGTAGGGTTTGCAATATGTTCTTGATTTGCTTATGGTGGGTGGCGTGAGTGACAGAAGCACATACCCGAGTAAGTAGGTTGTTTGCGTATGGGAATAAAGAGGACTTGATACTTTAATGCTATGGTTGGGTTTTACCTGAATGATCTTTAGTAGTTGCGGATGCTTGCTTGAGTTCCAATCATAAGTGCATATGATCCAAAAAGAGAAAGTATGTTAGCTTATCCCTCTTCCTCAAATAAGATTGCAATAGTGATTACCGGTCTAGTTATCGATTGCCTAGGGACAAATAACTTTCTCGTGACAAAAACCTTTCTACTAAAACTAATTTAGTTGTGTATTTATCTAAACAGCCCCTACTTTTTATTTATGCGCTCTTTATTATCTTGTAAACCTATCCCACAAAAACTACAAAATACTTCTAGTTTCATACTTGTTCTAGGTAAAGTAAACGTCAAGCGTGCATAGAGTTGTATCGGTGGTCGATAGAACTTGAGGGAATATTTGTTCTACCTTTAGGTCCTCGTTGGGTTCGACACTCTTACTTATCGAAAGAGGCTACAACTGATCCCCTACACTTGTGGGTTATCAAGACCTTTTTTCTAGCGCCATTGCCGGGGAGGAATAGTGTCAGGTGAATATTCTCGTGTGTGCTTGTTCGCTTTATCACTAAGTAGATTTTATTTGTTGTTCTAAGTTGTTTTCTATCTTTAGTTATGGGTTGGAAACACAAAATACAAAAAGTTGTGGTACCTACCGAACCAATGGTTGAAGAACCACTCAAAATCCATCACACTACTAAATATTATTACTTGGATCATCTTCGATCCCTATGTGCTCGGGCTTTAACCCCAACTAGCTTAGTTGAGAGAAAATCTTTAGATGAGCATGCTTGTTATGTGCGACACCACATATATGAAAAAGAGAAACTTTTACTGGATCAAATTCATCGTTTGCAATGCTATGCTTGGAATTTATGTGAAATATATGATTTTACTTGTTGTTTTGAAGACCCTACGAAACACCTTCCCTACCAATGTGAGTATAGTGATAATGGAATCGTATCTTCGTATGCTAAGGGTGTTTATAGTTACTATGATGTTCAAAAAATTGAAGAATTTATTGCTTTTAAGGGTACTTATGAAATTGCTTCTTTGATTGAAAAGTACGATTTTACTCTTTACAAATCTGAAATTTTTGCCATATTTAAATATTGTTATGATAATTATGCTTCTAATGCCTATGTTAAACCATATATTCAAGACTCCTTCGCTGTCCAAGAAGAGACTAATATTTTGCAGGATTCTATGGAAGAAGAAATTAATGACATTGTGAGCTCATTGGATGAAAAAGATGAGGAGGAGAGCGAAGAACAAAAGGAGGAAGGGCGGATTAGCTACTTGTGCCCACCTTCTAATGAGAGTAACTCTTCAACTCATACATTGTTTAATTTCCCTTCGTGCTTACCGAAGGATGATTGCTATGATCCCTTTGATTCGTTTGAAATATCCATTTTTGATGATGCTTGCTATGCTTGTGGCCAAGATGCCAATATGAATTATGCCTATGGAGATGAAATTGCTATAGTTCCTTATGTTAAACATGAGATAGTTGCTATTGCACCCACACATGATAGTCCTATTATCTTTTTGAATTCTCCAAAGTACACTATATTGGAGAAGTTTGCACTTATTAAGGATTATATTGATGGGTTGCCTTTTCCGTTGCACATGATGATTTTGATGAATATAATATGCATGTGCTTGCTGCTCCTACTTGCAATTATTATGAGAGAGGAACTACATCTCCGCCTCTCTATGTTTCCAACACGATAAAATTGCAAGAAACTGCTTATACTATGCATTAGCCTTTACTTGATGTGCATGAATTGTTCTTGTATGACATGCCTATGCATAGGAAGAGAGTTAGACTTCGTTTTTTCATGACACATATCACTTTGTGCTCAATACTGAATGCCAAATCATTGCTAATTAAAATTGGCTTTGATATACCTTGCGATCCGGGTGGATCCATTACTTGAGCACTATATGCCTAGCTTAATGGCTTTAAAGAAAGCGCTGCCAGGGAGACAACCCGGAAGTTTTAGAGAGTCATTTATTTCTGTTGTGTGCTTTTATAAAGTTTTAAAAAAAGAGGGGAACCTAAAACTTTTTCAAAAAGAAAAGCGAAAGTGAGAAAGACGAGCATTGATAAAGTGGGAGCTAGCCTTGAACTATGTTCATGCCCATGGAAACCTTGTGAACCTTGATTACAGAAACTTTTCAACAAAAATAATTATCCCCTTGTACAATTCCATTGTATTATAAAAATAATGTGCCAAGAGTTTCCTTTAGGATGATTAAACTGCTTGTTGGTTTGTGCGGTGCAAAAAAAGAAACTTTGGCTGTAGTGCATGATTTTACATTTTTTGATGGAATGTCGAAAGGATCTAAAACATTTTGCAAAGTCTTTCTATACTAATTGTTTATTTTTCCTAATTTTTCCAGAATGTTTAGAGTTACAGAAGTATGGTTAATGTTCAGATTACTACAGACTGTCCTGTTTTCACAGATTGCTGTTATAGCTTCATTATTTGCATATGTTTGAATTCTTGTTGAAGCCTCCTTGACTTGGGGCCATAGAATTGTGATAGAATACGTTAGGTAATGTTTGTTCATAATTATACACTAATGTTAGAGTAGTACATGATGGGATTTTATTGATCATATGCACTAACCCCGCCACTAAAAGTTCGGTTAAGTTTTGTGTGGATAAAGTGTTCGAAGATCGAGGAGATCTCGATGCGAGGAGAAGGAGGAGAGGAAAGAGCTCAAGCTTGGGGATGCCCAAGGCACCCCAAGTAAATATTCAAGGAGACTCAAGCGTCTAAGCTTGGGGATGCCACGGAAGGCATCCCATCTTTCTTCAACAAGTATTGGTATGTTTTCTGATTCGTTTCGTTCACATGATATGCGTAAACTCTTGGAGCGTCGTGTGCTTTTTATGTTTCCTTTTAATAAATGCACCATGCTGGTATGAGATAGTCCTTGGTTGATTTATAGAATGCTCTTTGCATTTCACTTATATCTTTTGAGTATGGCTTTATAGAATGCTTCATGTTCTTCACTTATATCATTTGAAGTTTGGATTGCCTGTTTCTCTTCACATAGAAAACCGCCATTAGTAGAATGCTCTTTTGCTTCACTTATATTTGTTAGAGCGTGGGCATATCTTTTGTAGAAAGAATTTAAACTCTCTTGCTTCACTTATATCTATTTAGAGAGTTGACAGGAATTGGTCATTCACATGGTTAGTCATAAAATCCTACATAAACTTGTAGATCGCTGAATATGATATGTTTGATTCCTTGCAATAGTTTTGCGATATAAAGATGGTGATATTAGAGTCATGCTAGTGGGTAGTTGTGGATTGTAGAAATTCTTGTGTTAAGGTTTGTGATTCCCGAAGCATGCATGTAAGGTGAACCGTTATGTGACGAAGTCGAAGCATGATTTATTTTTTGATTGTCATCCTTTGTGTGGAGGTCGGGATCGCGCGATGGTTAACTCCTACCAACCCTTCCCCTAGGAGCATGTGTGTAGTACTTTGATTCGATGGCTAATAAATTTTTGCAATAAGTATGTGAGTTCTTTATGACTAATGTTGATTCCGTGGATTATATGCACTCTCACCCTTCCACCTTTGCTAGCCTCTCTGGTACCGCGCAACTTTCGCCGGTACCATAGAACCACCATATACCCTCCTCAAAACATCCACCATACCTATCTATCATGGCATTTCTGTAGCCATTCCAAGATATATTACCATGTAACTCGACTGTTCCGTTTATTTGACACGCACCATCATTATCATATTGCCTTGCATGATCGTAAGATAGCTAGCATGATGTTTCCATGGCCTGTCCGTTTATTGATGTCATTGCTACGCTAGACCATTGCACATCCCGGTACGCCGCTGGAGGCATTCACATAGAGTCATATTTTTTCTAGCTTCGAGTTGTAATCTTTTAGTTGTAAGTAAATAAAAGTGTGATGATCTTCATTATTAGAGCATTGTCCCGTGTGAGGAAACAAAAAAAAAACAAAAAAAGAGAGAAAGGCCAAAAAAAGGAGATGGCCCTTAGGAGGGGGGCTAAAAAAAGAGAAAAGCCCCTCCAAAAAATGAGAGAAAAAGAGAGAAGGGACAATGTTACTATCCTTTTACCACACTTGTGCTTCATCATAGCACCACGTCTTCATGATAGAGAGTCTCCTATGTTGTCACTTTCATATACTAGAGGGAATTTTTATTATAGAACTTGGCTTGTATATTCCAACAATGGGCTTCCTCAGACGCCCTAGGTCTTCATGAGCAAGCAAGTTGATGCACACCCACTAGTTTTATTTTTGAGCTTTCATACACTTATAGCTCTCGTGCATCCGTTACATGGCAATCCCTACTCACTCACATTGATATCGATTGATGGACATCTCCATAGTCCATTGATTCACCTAGTTGATGTGAGACTTTCTCCCTCCTTTTGTCTATCACCACCTTCTATTCCACCCATAGTGCTATGTCCATAGCTCACGCTCATGTATTGCGTGAAATTTGAAAAAGTTTGAGAATACTAAAGTATGAAACAATGGCTTGGCTAAAACCGGGGTTGTGCATGATTTAAATACTTTGTGTGGTGACGATGGAGCATAGCCACACCATATGATTTTGTAGGGATAACTTTCTTTGGCCATGTTATTTTGAAAAGACATTATTGCTTTATTAGTATGCTTGAAGTATTATTGTCTTAATGTCAAATGATAGACTATTGCTTTGAATCACTCGTGTCTTAATATTCATGCCATGATTAGATTACATGATCAAGATTATGTGAGATAGCATTCCACATCAAAAATTATCTTTTTTATCATTTACCTACTCGAGGACGAGCATGAATTAAGCTTGGGGATGCTGATACGTCTCCATCGTATCTATAATTTTTTATTGTTCCATGCCAATATTCTACAACTTTCATATACTTTTGGCACCTTTTTATACTATTTTTTGAGACTAACATATTGATCCAGTGCCTAGTGCCAGTTCCTGTTTGTTGCATGTTTTTTGTTTTGCAGAATGTCCATATCAAACGGAGTCCAAATGGGATAAAATGGACGGAGATTTTTTTGGAATATATGTGAATTTTGGGAAGCGGAACCAACGTGAGACGATGCCCGAGTGGCCCACGAGGGTGAGGGGCGCGCCCAGGGGGGCAGGAACACCCTGGGCCCTCGTGGCCACTCCATAAGGCGGTTGATGCCCTTCTTTTGCCGCAAGAAAGCTAATATCCGAATAAAAACCGTGTCCAAAATTCAGCCCAGTCGGAGTTACGGATCTCCGGGAATTTAAGAAACGGTGGAAGGCTAGAATCTGGCAATGCAGAAAAAGAGAGAGACAGAGAGATAGATCCAATCTCGTAGGGGCTCTTGCCCCTCCCACGCCATGGATACCATGGACCAGAGGGGAAACCCTTCTCCCATCTAGGGAGAATGTCAAGGAAGAAGAAGAAAAAGGAGGGGGGCTCTCTCCCCCTCGCTTCCGATGGCACCGGAGTGTCGCCGGGGCCATCATCGTCACCGCAATCTACACCAACAACTTAGGCACCGTCATCACCAACTCTTCCCCCCTCTATGCAGCGGTGTAACCCCTCTTGTACCCACTGTAATCTCTACTTAAACATGGTGCTCAATGCTATATATTATTTCCCAATGATGTATGGCTATCCTATGATGTTGGAGTAGATCCGTTTTGTCCTATGGGATTAATTGATGATCGTGATTGGTTTGAGTTGCATGTTTTATTATTGGTGATGTCCTATGGTGCTCTCCGTGTCGTGCAAGCGTGAGGGATCCCCACTGTAGGGTTCGCAATATGTTCATGATATGCTTATGGTGGGTGCGTGAGTGACAGAAGCAAAAACCCGAGTAAGTATGTTGTTTGCGTATGGGAATAAAGAGGACTTGATACTTTAATTCTATGGTTGGGTTTTACCTTAATGATCTTTAGTAGTTGCGGATGCTTGCTAGAGTTCCAATGATAATTGCATATGATCCAAGAAGAGAAAGTATGTTAGCTTATGCCTCTCCCTCAAATAAGATTGCAATAGTGATTAGCGGTCTAGTTATCGATTTCCTAGGGATAAATAACTTTCTCGTGACAAAAAGCTTTCTACTGAAACTAATTTAGTTGTGTCTTTATCTAAACAGCCCCTAATTTTTATTTACGCGCTCTTTATTATCTTGTAAACCTATCCCACAAAAACTACAAAATACTTCTAGCTTCATACTTGCTCTAGGTAAAGTAAACGTCAAGCGTGCGTAGAGTTGTATCAGTGGTCAATAGAACTAAGGGAATATTTGTTCTACCTTTAGCTCCTCGTTGGGTTCGACACTCTTACTTATCGAAAGAGGCTACAACTGATCCCGTACACTTGTGGGTTATCATAGTGCTGATCACAACACCTCCATTAAGATGCTTAGAGAAGTTATTTTTCCGAGGTTTGGAGTCCCTAGATACTTAATGACTGATGGTGGTTCACACTTTATTCATGGTGCTTTCCGCAAAATGCTTGCTAAGTATGATGTTAACCATAGAATTGGATCCCCATACCACCCACAGTCTAGTGGTCAAGTAGAGCTAAGTAACAGAGAGCTGAAAATAATTTTGCAAATGACTGTTAATAGATCTAGAAAGAATTGGTTCAAGAAACTTGATGATGCATTATGGGCCTATTGAACTACATATAAAAATCCTATGGGTATGTCTCCGTATAAAATGGTTTATGGAAAAGCATGTCACTTACCTCTCGAACTAGAACATAAGGCATATTGGGCTATTAAAGAGCTCAATTATGACTTCAAACTTGCCGTTGAGAAGAGGTTATTTGACATTAGCTCACTTGACGAATGGAGAACCCAGGCCTAAGAAAATGCCAATATGTTTAAAGAAAAAATTAAAAGATGGCATGACAAAAGGATACAAAAGCAGGAGTTTAACGTAGGTGATTATGTCTTGCTATACAACTCTCGTTTAAGATTTTTTGCAGGAAAACTTCTCACTAAATGGGAAGATCCTTACGTTATCGAGGAGGTCTATCGTTCCGGTGCCATAAAAATCAATAACTTCGAAGGCACAAATCCGAAGGTGGTGAACGGTCAAAGAATCAAACATTATATCTCAGGTAATCCTGTAAATGTTGAAACCAATGTTATTGAAACCGTAACCCCGGAGGAGTACATAAGGGACACTTTCCAGAATGATTCAGACTCCGAAAAGGAAGAGGTATGTGGTACGGTAAGTAAACCGACTCCAAAACAGTTCTAATGGCAATTTTTCTCCGTTTTGGAATATTTAGAAAAATAGAAAAATAAGAAGTAGTCCGGGAAGGACACGAGGCGTCCACGAGGGTGGAGAGTGCGCCCTACCCCTAGGCGTGCCCCCTACCTCGTGGGCACCTCGTGTGCCTCCCAGACTCCGTTTTCTTGCACGTTACTTCTTTTGGTCGGTAAAAAATCATTATATATTCTCCCGAAGGTTTTGACTGCCGCATCACACGAAAATCTTCTGCTCTTTGTTTCGAGCTATGTTTCCGATAGATCTAGATGACCATGACGTCTTCAAGCACCCCCAAGGACAAGTTCTTCGAGAAGGTCATCAACCCCTACCTTGTGGAGGTGCTGCAACACCCTCAAACCATCGAGGTGCATGAGGGGGTGCTGCACATCCGCGATGTTGAGGGACCAAGGAGGACCGGAAGCATGGAGACAAGACTCGAAGCCATGGAGCAGCAAGTTTTCAAGTGCCAAGGTATGGTGAAACGAGGACTCAACGCCAACCACATGACGATCACGGAGCTCACCAACAACCACAAGCTGGACGCCAAGACCATTGGGGAGGCCATCTTCAAGCTCCACGAGAAAATCGAGCACCTCCAAGCCCAGATATATGACCTGCAAAACCAAAACTGTGAGTATGAATATAGATTCAAGAAGATGAGTTTGGCTGCAGATTTGAGGATCCCAGAGACTCGATCATCCTTCTACGATGGTGAGCCCATGCCTTGGAAGGTGGACGATAAGCCTGCATCATCAACAACTCCTTCATCACCACCTCCGAAGAAGGAGACATAATCATATGGGTATGAGCACTCCCCTTGGCAACTTCCAAGCTTGGGGGAGGTGCCTCGTTATCGTATCACCATCACACTCCTATCTTTACCGTTTTTCCTAGTTCGATCCTTTAGGTAATATCCTAATCCAGTAGAATAAAGTTTAGTATGATCTAGTCGTGAGCTTTGCTTTATGATCCTTATCTTTGTAACCGAGTCTGTGAGCTATATAATAAAGATTAGTTTTGATTCAAGGGCTTGACTTTCTCGCTATGATCATGAGAGGATAAAAGAAAATATAAAAAGTATGAAAGATATCATATTGATCTTATGGATAGTAATGACTTCACATATAAAGAGTATGATGAATAAAAGTTGTTGAGAGTTGACAAACATAGTTTTGGTCATCGTTGCAATGAATAGGAAGTAATATGGAAAGAGAGGTTTTCACATACAAATATACTATATTGGACATCTTTTATGATATTAGCACTCATTAAAATATGACATGCTAAAGAGTTGATGTTGGACAAGGAAGACAAAGTAATGGGTTATGTCTTCTTATATCCGAAATAAAGTATATTGTCATGGATCATCCAACATGTTGAGCTTGCCTTTCCCCCTCACGCTAGCCAAAACTTCTTGCGCCAAGTAGAGATACTACTTGTGCTTCCATACATCCTTAAACCTAGTTTTGCCATGAGAGTCCACCATACCTACCTATGGATTGAGTAAGATCCTTCAAGTAAGTTGTCATTGTTGCAACTCTCTAAAATATGTATGATCTATTAGTGTGGAGAAAATAAACTTTATACGATCTTGTGATATGGAAGCAATAAAAGCGACAGACTGCATAATAAAGGTCCATATCATAAGTGGCAATATAAAGTGACGTTCTTTTGCGCTAAGAATTTGTACATCTAACCATAAAAGCACAAGACAACCTCTGCTTCCCTCTACGAAGGGCCTATCTATTATTCTAACCTTATGAGGGTCATGGTGATCTTCACCTTTCCTTTTTACATTTTATCCTTTGGCAAGCACCTTGTGTTGGAAAGATCCTGACATATATACCCACTTGGATGTAAGCTATCATGATCTATTATTGTTGGCATTACCCTCGAGGTAAAAGGTTGGGAGGCAACACTACAAGCCCCTATCTTTCTCTGTGTCTGATTAAAACTCCATACCCATAAGTATTGCGTGAGTGTTAGCAATTTTGAAAGACTAAATGATAGTTGAGTATGTGGACTTGCTGAAAATCTCTTATATTGACTCTTTCCGATGTTATGATAAATTGCAATTGCTTCAATGACCGAGATCATAGTTTGTTAGTTTTCAATGAAGTTTCTGATTCATACATGACATTGTGAATGGATTGTTACTCTATCATAAGAAATCACATGACAATATATATATGTTGATGTTATAAGAATGATCATGATGCCCTCATGTCCGTATTTATTTTATCGACACCTCTATCTCTAAACATGTGGACATACTTTTCGATATCGGCTTTCGCTTGAGGACAAGCGAGGTCTAAGCTTGGGAGAGTTGATACGTCCATTTCGCATCATGCTTTTATGTTGATATTTATTGCACTATGGGCTGTTATTACACATTATGTCACAATACTTATGCATTTTCTCTCTTATTTTACAAGGTTTACATGAAGAGGGAGAATGCCGGCAGCTGGAATTCTAGGCTGGAAAAGGAGCAAACATTGGAGACCTATTTTGCACAACTCAAAAAGCCCTTAAACTCCACGAAACTCCGTTTCAGAAAATATAAAAATATCTGGCGAAAGAAGTACAGGAGGGGGGCCACCCACCGTCCACGAGGGTGGGGGCGCCCCCTGGGCGCGCCCCCTGCCTCGTGGGCTACCTGGAAGCCCCTCGATGCCCATCTTCTGCTATATGAGGTGTTTTGACCTAGAAAAAAAATCATAAGGAGGTTTTCGAGACGAAGCGCCGCCGTCTCGAGGCGGAACCTTGGCGGAACCAATCTAGGGCTCCGGCGGAGCTGTTCTGCCGGGGATACTTCCCTTCGGGAGGGGGGAATCATCACCGCCGTCATCACCAACAACTCTCCCATCTTGGGGAGGGTTATCTTCATCAAAATTTTCACCAGCACCATCTCCTGTCAAACCCTAGTTCATCTCTTGTATCCAATCTTTGTATCAAAACCTCAGATTGGTACATGTAGGTTGCTAGTAGTGTTGATTACTCCTTGTAGTTGATGCTAGTTGGTTTACTTGGTGGAAGATCATATGTTCAGATCCATTATGCATATTAATACCCCTCTGATTATGAGCATGAATATGCTTTGTGAGTAGTTACGTTTGTTCCTGAGGACATGGGAGAAGTCTTGCTATAAGTAGTCATGTGAATTTGGTATTCGTTCGATATTTTGATGAGATGTATGTTGTCTTTCCTCTAGTAGTGTCATGTGAACGTCGACTACATGACACTTCACCAATGTTTGGGCCTATAGGAAGGCATTGGGAAGTAATAAGTAGATGATGGGTTGCTAGAGTGACAGAAGCTTAAACCCTAGTTTATGCGTTCCTTCGTAAGGGGCTGATTTGGATCCATATGTTTCATGCTATGGTTAGGTTTACCTTAATACTTCTTTTGTAGTTGCGGATGCTTGCAATAGAGGTTAATCATAAGTGGGATGCTTGTCCAAGTAAGGGCATCACCCAAGCACCGGTCCACCCACATACCAAATTATCAAAGTAACGAACGCGAATCATATGAGCGTGATGAAAACTAGCTTGACGATAATTCCCGTGTCCTCGGGAGGGCTTTCCTTCATATAAGAGTTTGTCCAGGCTGGTCCTTTGCTACAAAAAGGATTGGGCCATCTTGCTGCACCTTATTTACTTTTACTATTTATTACTTGTTACCAATTATCTTATCACAAAACTATTTGTTACCGATAACTTCAGTGCTTGCGGAAAATACCTTACTCAAAACTGCCTATCATTTCCTTCTGCTCCTCATTGGGTTCGACACTCTTACTTACCGAAAGGACTACGATAGATCCCCTACACTTGTGGGTCATCATGGTACGTCATTAGCCACTAACAATCCCACTAATTAACCCTTGTCTCTATGACAAATGGGACCCACGTCCAAATTAACCCCAACATTAATTAAGTGCTAACTAAATGAACCTAATGACCTGCTGACAGATGGGTCCAACCCCTTTTAATTAACTGACGTTTAAAATTAATCATGGTTAACATTGGAGCCAATGACAGGTGGGGCCCCTCCACTGTTCCAGTAGATAAAGCCAGCCCAATCAACTGCTGACTCAGAAGCTGGGCCCCATCTATCAGCCTCACAAAGCACTCTGCTGGGTACACTTTTGTGTACCCCTAGCAATTTAAGTTTATTGAATTTCGAAATGAAAATAAATCCAATAATTCTGAAAACCATCTAATCTTTGTTAATTCATATATAATAAACTGTAGCTCGGATGAAGTAATTTATATATGAAAATTGATCAGAAAAATAAGACAAATCTGTTTAAGCCATCCACATACCTGTCACATGCCCCCATCACAGCAAACATGGAACCTTCCCCTCCGGATCATCTGTCCGATAACTGCCTAAAATGCGAGGGAAATATCCACACATATTTTCTTGCTCCGTTTGTAATGCGTAGCACTACGTTAGGTAACCCTTAGCACGGCGTACTACCAGGTCATGCATCGTGATGCATTTTTTTGCCTTATATTTATTGTTTCTTCCCCCTCTTCTCTTTGGTAGACCCCGAGACCGACGTTGCTACAGGGTACGACTACACAGCTGACAACCGGTCCCTTTCAGCAGAGCTTCCAGGCAAGCAAAACCCTGTGATCATTCCTATATCTCCCATTCCATTCTCTCTCATGCTTGCATTAGATTTTGCTACTGTAATTGATTGCTCCTATTCTGATGCATAGCCTGCTTTTGTAACATGATATTGTTACCTACATGCTTATCCTATATGCTTAGTATAGGTTGTATAGTGATCCACCAGTGACCCCTAACCTTGTCCCTATTGTCCTGCTTCGTCGTCAATGACTCGATCAACGTGATTGATGTCCAAAGCCCAACACATCACCTCACACCCCCTTAGTTGTACGAATCTGCTTATCTACTATCGAGTGCTGAGGGTGCTACCTCGGATAGCACTTCTAATGAGATCTCTATAGTGTAGCTAGTCGGTCGTGGTTACGGAGGGTGATTGCTCCTTCACCACTCCCGATAATGACTCTATCGTGCAATGCTACTTGTGATCCGCGTTGGTTAATTACCCGAAGAGGAGGGGATGATGTAGTATAGCAGCGGTAAGTATTTCCCTCAGTTATAAAACCAAGGTTATCAATCTAGTAGGAGAACCAAGCAACACTATGTAAACAACACCTGCACACAAACAACAAATCCTCGCAACCCAACGGGGTTGTCAATCCCTCCAAGGTATTGAAATATGATAAATATATATATTGATAAATGCGAATAAGATAAAAGCAAATAAAATGCAACAAAGTATTTTTGGATTTTTTGTAAAACAGATATAAAAATATATGGTCGGAAATAGACCTGGGGGCCATAGATTTCACTAGTGGCTTCTCTCGAGAAAATAGCATACAATGGGTTAATGATCAGGACATGACTAGCTTGGGTACAACAAAAAGTATTGCATACATGCATATTTGTGAGGTGATTTCTAATGCAAACTATGCAATATTTTATTTATATTATCTAGGACAAAAATACTTCACAGACTTTTGTGCCATGTCTAATTGCAAGTGTATGGGACATTTGTACAATCCACATATGAAGATAAGGGGAAAAGTGACATTTAAGTGCTGTTAAAAAGTCATCTCACATCACTTTTGGGCTAAGAGAAGATAGAGTCCAAGTCTCTCACGTTTTGGACTCAGATTCGGACTGCACAGACATACCTGAGTGAAAATGACAATATCTCTTTTATCCGGATTCTGAATTGGGCGATTCTTTTTTTGTGCACTTTTCAAACCAATTGGATTCACCTTCAAATTCGTGTGGAGTGTTGAGATATTGACAAACAACCTGATGATGCAGCAGGATCCAAGTCAAACTACAAGTCCAAAGGTGTTACATCACCTCCACTTGGGTCCACGAGCCTTGTACGACCTATGTTTAGTTTTAGGCTGCCTTGGGACATCCTCCTACCTCCTTGGCCGCCACCCCTTACTCCTATATAAGTAGATCAATCTAATAGGTTTTCGCTTGGGTTTTAATTAGTTAAAGGTTAACCACTCCTCCAACTTCGGGTACTTCATTTGTGTCCAACGACCAGACCAAGACCGCTTTTAGAACCCCACTTTTATCAACACTTCATCTATATCCACAGTATTCAGATTGCTTATCATATTCCTGCTTGTTCTTCGATTGCTTGCAGGAATAGACCTTTGTGGTCAGGTTGATCATGCTCTGGCATGGTCAATAACCTCTCAGAGTTGGTTTAGCGATTGCTAAGGCGCAATGTCATGCATGTTTGTAGTCGAATCATCTAAGTCGTCTCAACCAAATCAATAGTTATCATCTCATCCAAAGATCGGGACCCTCGCCTCTATCTTTAAAAAAATTACTGTTGGGCAATTGATAGAAAATCAAATAATTATGACGATATCCAAGACATTGATCATGTATATAGGCATCATTTCCACCATTAGTATATTAATTCCTGCCTGCATCTACTACTACTACTCCACACATCGACCGCTATCCAACATGCATCTAGTGTATTAAGTTCATGGAAAAATGGAGTATTGCAATAAGAACGATGATATGATGTAGACAACATCTATTCATGTAGCAATAGACCCCATCTTGTTATCCTTAATAGCAACGATACATGCGTTGTCATGTGTGTTTCTCTCACTGAGATTGAGCACCGCAAGATCGAACCCATTAAAAAGCACATCTTCCCATGGAAAGATAAATCAATCAAGTTGGCCAAACAAAACCAAAATATCGGAGAAGAAATACGAGGCTATAATAATCATGTATGGATAGATCTGATCACAAACTCACAATTCTTCGGACCCCAACAAACACACCGCAAAAAAAGAGTTACATCGAATAGATCGCCATGAACATCGAGAACATTGTATTGAAGATCAAAAAGAGGGAAGAAGCCATCTAGATACTAACTATGGACACGTAGGTCTATGGTAAACTACTCACGCATCATAGGAGGAGCACCAATGAAGATGATGAACCCCTCTGTGATCGTGTTCCCCTCTAGCGGAATGCCTGAAAAGGCCTCTAGATTGGATCTTGTGGTTCTAGAACTTGCGGCGGCTGAAACAATTTTTCTTCGACTCCTCTAGGTTTTCTGGAATATTGTGGTATTTATAGAGCCAGAGGTCGGCGGAAAAGCTTCCCGTGGGCCCCACAAGCCAGCAGGGCATGCCTGGGGCCTCTGGCGCGCCCTGATGTCTTGTGGGCCCCACTGTGACGCCCGGGTAATCAAGCTACAGTAACTGTCTGGTAATGATGCCATGTCACTTTGATTACTATTGCTAATCTCGCGTTAGTTCGAAACCCATTCAAATTCAACTTCAAAATAAAGTCGAAAGATAATTTTTTTCAAATATTAAAACTAAAATGTTCTAGATATGACAAATAAATCACAAATAATATTGGTGGAGGAACCACACCTTTATAATGTGTTCAAAATGCACTATAGTAAATAAAACAGTGGTGAGGCTATTATTTAAACACTTTTAAATAATAAATAATTACAAAACTTGTTTAGTTTGAGTAGCAAATTAATGTGGCAGTGGCATAATTGGTAACATCATTATAGGTGCCACTTTCGCATATTATTCACACTAGAATAAACAACAACAAAAATAAAAGAAAACAGAAAAGAAAATAAAGAAAAGGGAAAGTATAAAAAATAAACCAAAAATCAAATCAACAACACCCCCTCTGGGCTTCGGCCGAGCGGGCCACCAGCCCAACTGAGCAAATGCCCAACCGGCCAGCCCATCCCACTCCCTTATCCCCTGGGTGACCGAAACCCTAACCTCACCGCCCACACTTCCCCGATCCCCTTCCCCTCGCCGATTTCTCACAAATCGAGCACGCACTCGTGAGCGCCGTCGTGGATCCCGCGACCACCGTGTTCCCCGAGCCTCGCCAAGGTGTCCAGGAGCTGCGTCGCTGTTGACTACGTCACCTGCGAGGAACGATTCGAGCTGGAACGCCCTACATCATCCCCGTCGTCTTCGTCTTCTTCTTCGTCAGTCGCACGACATCACCGTCAATCTCTACCACCGACAACCTGATACGTCCAAAACGTATCTATAATTTCTGCTTGCTCCATGCCTCTTTTGTGTGATATTGCTATGTTATTTATACAATTCCATACACTTTTGATCATATTTGGACTAACCTATTAACTCAGTGCACCCCAGTGCCAGTTTCTGTTTTCTGCTGTTTTTGTATTTCAGGTTTTCCCATTACGTAAATTGCCAGAAAAATTCCAGGAAAAATATATAAAAAATCAGCGTTCCGGAAGCTTCCATGCGGCCAAAGTAGGGCCGGAGGGGAC
>LR738713.1:167156828-167169201 GCA_902687465.1 Secale cereale | reverse complement strand
CTTGAAGGTATATCTTTAGATCTTGCAATTAAATCTTTTTGTTTCTTGTTTTTATTTCACTAGTTATGTTTATGGAAAACCGTGCTATTGGATCGTTGCTTGCGGGAAGACGCCCCACACCTGTGGTGGTTGCTCCTCCCCCTACTGAAATTGTGCCCTATAAAATACCAGCTGGTATTATCGATTATGTTTTGGCTAATCGTTATGCAGGAGACAGACATCCCGGTGAACACTTGCTATATCTGTCACAACTATGTTCATTATTTAAGCTTGCAGGTGTATCAAGGGAGTTTGTCATGAGGAAATTATTTGCCTTGTCACTGAAAGGAAAAGCATTGGAATGGTATAGGCTACTAAATGACTCTCACCTACTGGAGTGGGAAGAGATCCAGTCTCTCTTTTACTCCAAGTTTTATCCTCTTCATGAACTCCATGAGAATAGGAATTATGTTTATAATTTTTATCCTCATGACGGAGAGAGCATAGCTCAAGCTTGGGGGAGACTAAAAACGTTAATGCTAAAATGTCCTAACCATGGGCTCCCCAAAGATATGATTATTACTAATTTCTATGCGAGGCTTTCTCGACAGGATAAAGATTTGCTCGACGCTTCCTCTATGGGTTCTTTCACAAACAAAAAGATTGATGCTAAATGGGAACTCCTTGAAAGAATTCAACGCAACACTGAAGATTGGGAGATCGACAAAGGTAAAGAGTCAGGTATAATTTATGAGTATGATTGCATTAAGTCCTTTGTTGAAACTACAAGTTTTAATAAGTTTAGTGCTAAGTTTGGGCTTGATTCTCAACTCCTTGTTGATTTCCTCAAATCTTTTGCTTAACATCTTAATATGCCTAAGGAGGATTGGATCGAGCATCATAAACCTTTTAAAGAGATTTGCAAAGAAAATGAAATTGTTCATGATGATTGCAACGTGCATGATCCAATTCCTAAAAATGAAGTTTTATATAAGCATGTTAATTTTTGTGGAGTGGATAGACCTTGTGAAAGGCCTATGATTGAAGAAGAGAAGTATTGTAAGCAACATAAGCATGAAAGAACAATCACTTGGGTCAGATATTTAAATGAAATTGCTAGAGAATTGTGTGACCTTTATCCTTTTACTCGTGAACTTTGCCGTATAGAGGGTCACTTTAATTTTCAACGCATGCACTTTCAAAACATAACTGTTAACCAGTTGTGTGATAACATGATCACCTCTGATCTTTATGATGAGCTTATGTTATTTTTGATGTGTGAAGGGTTATCAGAAAAGACTTCTTGGCTAGATGTTAATGCCATAGGAATAAAAAACACTTTGCAAAATTGCCATCTCTATTGTGTTGTTAATTGCCATGAAAATGATTACATAAGTAAGATTATAAAGGAGGGAACTTTACCAAAGTATAAAAATGTCTCTTATATTTCTGCTAATAAAAAGGAGAGTATCTCCCAAGTTTCCCCTATTGTTCCTAATGATAAACCAGGATATGTGGAGAAGCTTCATCTCAAACCACTCCCTCCTAAGGTGAAGAAGAAGAAAAAGAAGAGGAGGAGGAAGAGGAGCAAGAAGGAAGAAGAATGGGTATCAACCTGGCCTGAGCATATTCCTCCCATCAACTTTTATCCTAACGGTTGTAAGTTTAAAGAAGAAGGTGAAGTTTATTGCCTTAATTATCATCTTGATGATACGTCCGTAGGTACTATTGAAGATGATTTTGATTATGATATGCATGTTACTTATTGTGATTTGGAAAATGATGATAATGCTACTTATGATATTGAAAATCTTTTTGGTACCAACTCTGAAAGTGATGATACGGGAAGCTCTAAGCTTGGGGATGATAGGATTGCAAATCCTTTACCCACTAGTGATGTGATGATTGATAATTCTTTTGCTAGTAAGAATAAAGACAACATGATTACAAATATAGTTGCTAGCAATGATAATGCTCTTCTCTACTATGATGATGTTATAACTCCAATCTATAGTGATTATAAAGGTACCTATGACATAAGGAGAAATTATCCTTATGAAACTTGTCATAATCATGGAGGGAATTACTCCCTTGTTGAACACCACCCTCCTAATACACAATTAATCTATAGTGTTCAAGTTGTTTATGATAGTCCTACTCCCACTATTACCAATGAGAAAGATTATGCTTATGTGGAGAGTAAGAGTACCTTTTTGCATGTGGATCATGGTAACAATGCTTTATGTGATGCTTATATTGTTGAGTTCATCCATGATGCCACTGAAATTTATAATGAGAGAGGGAGACTTGGTTCTAAATATCTTAATAATAAGAAGTTTCCTCTCTTTATGGTGAATATTTTGAAGTTATGCTTGTTTTGCCTTCCTATGCTAGTTGCTTTGTGCTTCAATGAATTATTCTATTGCAATATTCCTATGCATAGGAAGCATGTTAGGCTTAAATGTGTTTGGTATTTACTTCTTGATGCTCTCTTTTGTTCTTCGGCTCTTATTCCTACGAGAGCATCATTAAAGTCTTAAGCCTATCTTTATGGCTATAAAGAAAGAGCTCTAGGGAGACAACCCTTGTTATCTTTGCTTTCAGTTTTAGTGGTCTTGATGTTTGTTACTACTGTAGCAACATCATTGTATCTTTATTTTTCAATTTTGTGCCAAGTATAGCCTCTGACTGCAAGAAAGTTCAAAAGTTGTGACGTGCTGTCCAGGAAACAGATTCTGTCCTTGGACAGAAAAATTCGTATAAAATCACCAGATCATCTTTTTGGTCTGAATTTTTTCGACAGCGTGCTCTATATAATTGTATTTCGTGCGTCTGTTTTGAGTTTTTTGATTAGAGTTGCAGAAGTGCCCCGGAAAAATCATTTACTACCTGCTGTTCTGTTTTTCACAGATTCTGTCCTGTTTTGCCTTTCCTTCATTTTGCAAACCTAGAGCTTGCTTTTTCTTTGCAAAAACCTTTTGGCAATCTTGAGAAACAGTAGAACTTCAAGAATATCCTTATTTCCAGCAAGGAACAATTATTTTATTATGGGTACTAACCTCACTAATCAGATTATGATGAGTTATGTATTAAGGGAGTTTTCAAGTGTGCGAGGGAAGATGATAAAAAGATTCAGGAGTGTCAAAAGCTCAAGCTTGGGGATGCCCCCATGCACCCCCAAGAAATATTCAAGGAGACTCAAGCGTCTAAGCTTGGGGATGCCCCCGTGCATCCCCTTCTCCATCAACATTATCAGTTCGTCTTTCGTTCCACTATATTTGTATCACTTCATGTGTTATGTGCTATGCTTGGAGCGTCTTGCTTTTAGTTTTCATTTTTAGTTTTCCTTAGCTTTTCATAACGAGTCGGAACTCAGCTTTCTTTATGTGGGAGAGAAACACGCTCCACTTCTACCTAGAACATAACATAGAATTTTCATGTCTATCTCTGCTGTGTGTGTTCTTTGTCCTTTAATAGCTACTATCATGCTTAGCTCTTAACTTTCATGCTTATCTTTTTAAAGAGCTTTTGTTTAGTTGGTTGCTTGAACTCTCTTTAGTTATCATGCTTATCTTATTAAGAGAGTTTGCTTCCGTTGCATTGGTTGATATGACCATGATAAAGATGCTACGTGCACAATGGCGCTTAGTAGTTCATGTTTTCTTATGGTTAGTCTCAAATAGCTGGGGGGTTCCCAATGTGTTATTGGAGTACCAACATGATTTGTTTGCCTATGATGTGGTATGTTTTAGTAATATCTTCCTTCAAAGAATTTATTTTGATTGACTTGGCGTATGCCTACGCATATTTAAGACTGTAAAGAAAGTCTGTCAAGCCTTGATGATCTTTTGTTTCTGAGTAGCGATATAACTTCCATGCCTGATTCAATGTTGCTTTGTCGCTCTGCATGATTATGGCCGTCATTGCTCTCTTAGTTGGTCGCGCCCAGTCTTTTGCTAACCTTCGCCTGTACTAAGCGGACTGACTGCTTGTGCATCCACATTCTTTTAAACCAGTTATGCCATATGAGTCCACCATACCTTCCTACATGGTATTCACCTGCCATTCCTAACGGAGACTTGCATGTACCATCTCGAAAATATTCAAAGAAAAATGCATTCCTATTTTGTGCCTATGTTGTAAGTCCATGAGGAAGTAGTAGTTAATTCATAATCTTTTTATGTTGGACAAGCTTCACCCCGGGATTGCATGTATAATGTGCAAACCCATAATACGAGAAGGAACTGGCATTGAGTGCGCCCGGCTCAAAATTAATATAACAAACAAACCCACCTTCACGCTTTGATCATGAGAAATCAGAAAACTTTGGCAGTGATAAACAAAGAAATTAAGAGGATGTGATCGTCCTCATTCGGGAGCCGTTCCTCGAAACTTGTCCATCTCAAGAAGTAATTGAGTTATCTCCATTCGTTGACGGAACATGCATAATCTAAAAAAAATATCATTACCTCTGTTTTTAAAACCAAGAGCTCTGGTACATGTTTTGTCTTTGTTTCCGACTTCGGGTTTTCAACCTTGCCAACAAAAGCCACGGTTCGAGAGTCTCCACCTTCTTTAAAGAACCAACTATTGAGGGCATGATTGTCATTCTGAGTGTAATGTGCATTGTCCCAAAGTACCATTGTCTTTTGCATGATTATGATATCGTTTATTCTGAAATCATTGTATCTAGTCATCACTTAAACCTTGGAGGTTCCCCTGCATTTATGTTTTGCTTCACTAAAGGGGGCAAGCGAGATATCACTTTGTCATATTTGCACACCATGCTCACTACAAATCTATTGAGTGTTTCAGTATCATATTGTAAAACTTTCAGTTCTTTGTGATTTTCTCATGAGGCAACTTAATTACTACAGATTCATTGTCTCAGTAAGCTTTTGTCATGTGACTATGAAAAGTCCTCATATGGTTAATAGCATGTCACCACAGAAATTATGCTTGTTATCATTTACCTACTCGAGGACGAGCAGGAATTAAGCTTGGGGATGTTGATACGTCCAAAACGTATCTATAATTTCTGCTTGCTCCATGCCTCTTTTGTGTGATATTGCTATGTTATTTATACACTTCCATACACTTTTGATCATATTTGGACTAACCTATTAACTCAGTGCACCCCAGTGCCAGTTTCTGTTTTTTGCTGTTTTTGTATTTCAGGTTTTCCCATTACGTAAATTGCCAGAAAAATTCCAGGAAAAATATATAAAAAATCAGCGTTCCGGAAGCTTCCATGCGGCCAAAGTAGGGCCGGAGGGGACCCACAGGGGCTCCAGGCGGCCTGCCCACGCAGCCCCCCTGGCCGCGCCGGGGGGCGCCTGGGCACCCCTGACCCACTCTGATGCCCCCCTTTGGCATATATTTACACCGTGTCGCGGAAACCCTGATTCCAGACCCCTTTTCTCCAGACGCGATTCCGATCTCCACCGCCATCGCCGTCAAGCTTCGGGGGACCAGAATTCCTGCGCCGGCACCCTGCCGGGACGGGGAAGTGCCCCGGATTCATCTCCATCGACGTTGCTTCCTCCCTCCATGATGCGGGAGTAGTTCCTCCTCGGGGCTGAGGTTCTTACCAGTAGCTATGTGGTCAATTCTCTCTCCCATGATGTGATCTTCGTTGTGATCATAGGCTATGTTAATCTAGGGTGATCCCATGATATTTCCCCTTCCTCTATGTATTGGATTGATGTACTCACTTGTCTTTATCTAGTAAAATCCCCGAGACCAAGGTGACAGCGGTCTATTGGACATGGATTAGAAAAGTATTTTCATGAGTGATTTCCTCTCTTGTGTGTTGATTGAAGATTGAGAGTCTCTTGGTGCTTGTCTTTGACTATCCTTTAGATATGTTGTGGTGATTGTGGGACTCTCTTTGGATGGCCGCGGTGACATTGGGAAATCCTTAGATTGAGAACTACGAACTTTGAGGTGTGCTTTTGTAGCCCTACATAATTCTCGTCCTCTCTTGACCACGAAGGAATGACCTCCGAGTGTGTCCCCTTTGCATGTTTTATGGGAAATATCATGTGATTTGATTATGTTAATGTTGTTGGGAGTTGCCACTAGTGAAAGTATGAACCCTAGGCCTTGTTTCCACCATTGCAATACCATTTGTGCTCACGTTTACCACTTGTTTGCTTGCTGCACTTTTTATTACAGATTTATATTACTTTGCTTTGCCACTCCTATCATCCATATTTTACCATCTCTTCACCGAACTAGTGCACCTATACAACTCCTAGTTGTATTAGGTGTGTTGGGGACACAAGAGACTTCTTGTATCTTAGTTGCAGGGTTGCTTGAGAGAGACCATCTTCAACCTCTACTTCCCTGAGTTCGATAAACCTTAGGTCATCCACTTGAGGGAAATTGTTGCTGTCCTACAAACCTCTGCGCTTGGAGGCCCAACATAGTCTACAAGAGTAGATGCGTGTGTAGACATCAAGCTATTTCTGGCGCCGTAGCCGGGGAGGTGAGCGCTTGAAGGTATATCTTTAGATCTTGCAATTAAATCTTTTTGTTTCTTGTTTTTATTTCACTAGTTATGTTTATGGAAAACCGTGCTATTGGATCGTTGCTTGCGGAAAGACGCCCCACACCTGTGGTGGTTGCTCCTCCCCCTACTGAAATTGTGCCCTATAAAATCCAGCTGGTATTATCGATTATGTTTTTGCTAATTGTTATGCAGGAGACAGACATCCTGGTGAACACTTTCTATATCTGTCACAACTATGTTCATTATTTAAGCTTGAAGGTGTATCAAGGGAGTTTGTCATGAGGAAATTATTTGCCTTGTCACTGAAAGGAAAAGCATTGGAATGGTATAGGCTACTAAATGACTCTCACCTACTGCAGTGGGAAGAGATCCAGTCTCTCTTTTACTCCAAGTTTTATCCTCTTCATGAAGTCCACGAGAATAGGAATTATGTTTATAATTTTTATCCTCATGACGGAGAGAGCATAGCTCAAGCTTGGGGGAGACTGAAAACGTTAATTCTAAAATGTCCTAACCATGGGCTCCCCAAAGATATGATTATTACTAATTTCTATGCGAGGCTTTCTCGACAGGATAAAGATTTGCTCGACGCTCCCTCTATGGGTTCTTTCACAAACAAAAAGATTGATGCTAAATGGGAACTCCTTGAAAGAATTCAACGCAACAATGAAGATTGGGAGATCGACAAAGGTAAAGAGTCGGGTATAATTTATGAGTATGATTGTATTAAGTCCTTTGTTGAAACTACAAGTTTTAATAAGTTTAGTGCTAAGTTTGGGCTTGATTCTCAACTCGTTGTTGATTTCCTCAAATCTTTTGCTTCACATCTTAATATGCCTAAGGAGGATTGGATCGAGCATCATAAACCTTTTAAAGAGATTTGCAAAGAAAATGAAATTGTTCATGATGATTGCAACGTGCATGATCCAATTCCTAAAAATGAAGTTTTATATAAGCATGTTAATTTTTGTGGAGTGGATAGACCTTGTGAAAGGCCTATGATTGAAGAAGAGAAGTATTGTAAGCAACATAAGCATGAAAGAACAATCACTTGGGTCAGAGATTTAAATGAAATTGCTAGAGAATTGTGTGACCTTTATCCTTTTACTTGTGAACTTTGCCGTATAGAGGGTCACTTTAATTTTCAATGCATGCACTTTCAAAACATAACTATTAACCAGTTGTGTGATAACATGATCACCTCTGATCTTTATGATGAGCTTATGTTATTTTTGATGTGTGAAGGGTTATCAGAAAAGACTTCTTGGCTAGATGTTAATGCCATAGGAATAAAAAACACTTTGCAAAATTGCCATCTCTATTGTGTTGTTAATTGCCATGAAAATGATTACATAAGTACGATTATAAAGGAGGGAACTTTACCAAAGTATAAAAATGTCTCTTATATTTCTGCTAATAAAAAGGAGAGTATCTCCCAAGTTTCCCCTATTGTTCCTAATGATAAACCAGGATATGTGGAGAAGCTTCATCTCAAACCACTCCCTCCTAAGGTGAAGAAGAAGAAAAAGAAGAGGAGGAGGAAGAGGAGCAAGAAGGAAGAAGAATGGGTATCAACCTGGCCTGAGCATATTCCTCCCATCAACTTTTATCCTAACGGTTGTAAGTTTAAAGAAGAAGGTGAAGTTTATTGCCTTAATTATCATCTTGATGATACGTCCGTAGGTACTATTGAAGATGATTTTGATTATGATATGCATGTTACTTATTGTGATTGGGAAAACGATGATAATGCTACTTATGATCTTGAAAATCTTTTTGGTACCAACTCTGAAAGTGATGATATGGAAAGCTCTAAGCTTGGGGATGATAGGATTGCAAATCCTTTACCCACTAGTGATGTGATAATTGATAATTCTTTTGCTAGTAAGAATAAAGACAACATGTTTACAAATATAGTTGCTAGCAATGATAATGCTCTTCTCTACTATGATGATGTTATAACTCCAATCTATAGTGATTATAAAGGTACCTATGACATAAGGAGAAATTATCCTTATGAAACTTGTCATAATCATGGAGGGAATTACTCCCTTGTTGAACACCATCTTCCTAATACCCAATTAATCTATAGTGTTCAAGTTGTTTATGATAGTCCTACTCCCACTATTACCAATGAGAAAGATTATGCTTATGTGGAGAGTAAGAGTACCTTTTTGCATGTGGATCATGGTAACAATGCTTTATGTGATGCTTATATTGTTGAGTTCATCCATGATGCCACTGAAATTTATAATGAGAGAGGGAGACTTGGTTCTAAATATCTTAATAAGAAGAAGTTTCCTCTCTTTATGGTGAATATTTTGAAGTTATGCTTGTTTTGCCTTCCTATGCTAGTTGCTTTGTGCTTCAATGAATTATTCTATTGCAATATTCCTATGCATAGGAAGCATGTTAGGCTTAAATGTGTTTGGTATTTACTTCTTGATGCTCTCTTTTGTTCTTCGACTCTTATTCCTACGAGAGCATCATTAAAGTCTTAAGCCTATCTTTATGGCTATAAAGAAAGAGCTCTAGGGAGACAACCCTTGTTATCTTTGCTTTCAGTTTTAGTGGTCTTGATGTTTGTTACTACTGTAGCAACATCATTGTATCTTTATTTTTCAATTTTGTGCCAAGTGTAGCCTCTGACTGCAAGAAAGTTCAAAAGTTGTGACGTGCTATCCAGGAAACAGATTCTGTCCTTGGACAGAAAAATTTGTATAAAATCACCAGATCATCTTTTTGGTCTGAATTTTTTCGACAGCGTGCTCTATATAATTGTATTTCGTGCGTCTGTTTTGAGTTTTTTGATTAGAGTTGCAGAAGTGCCCCGGAAAAATCATTTACTACCTGCTGTTCTGTTTTTCACAGATTCTGTCCTGTTTTGCCTTTCCTTCATTTTGCAAACCTAGAGCTTGCTTTTTCTTTGCAAAAACCTTTTGGCAATCTTGAGAAACAGTAGAACTTCAAGAATATCCTTATTTCCAGCAAGGAACAATTATTTTATTATGGGTACTAACCTCACTAATCAGATTATGATGAGTTATGTATGAAGGGAGTTTTCAAGTGTGCGAGGGAAGATGATAAAAAGATTCAGGAGTGTCAAAAGCTCAAGCTTGGGGATGCCCCCATGCACCCCCAAGAAATATTCAAGGAGACTCAAGCGTCTAAGCTTGGGGATGCCCCCGTGCATCCCCTTCTCCATCAACATTATCAGTTCGTCTTTCGTTCCACTATATTTGTATCACTTCATGTGTTATGTGCTATGCTTGGAGCGTCTTGCTTTTAGTTTTCCTTTTTAGTTTTCCTTAGCTTTTCATAACGAGTCAGAACTCAGCTTTCTTTATGTGGGAGAGAAACACGCTCCACTTCTACCTAGAACATAACATAAAATTTTCATGTCTATCTCTGCTGTGTGTGTTATTTGTCCTTTAATAGCTACTATCATGCTTAGCTCTTAACTTTCATGCTTATCTTTTTAAAGAGCTTTTGTTTAGTTGGTTGCTTGAACTCTCTTTAGTTATCATGCTTATCTTATTAAGAGAGTTTGCTTCCGTTTCATTGGTTGATATGTCCATGATAAAGATGCTACGTGCACAATGGCGCTTAGTAGTTCATGTTTTCTTATGGTTAGTCTCAAATAGCTGGGGGGGTTCCCAATGTGTTATTGGAGTACCAACATGATTTTTCTGCCTATGATGTGGTATGTTTTAGTAATATCTTCCTTCAAAGAATTTATTTTCATTCACTTGGCGTATGCCCACGCATATTTAAGACTGTAAAGAAAGTCTGGCAAGCCTTGATGATCTTTTGTTTCTGAGTAGCGATATAACTTCCATGCCTGATTCAATGTTGCTTTGTCGCTCTGCATGATTATGACCGTCATTGCTCTCTTAGTTGGTCGCTCCCAGTCTTTTGCTAACCTTCGCCTGTACTAAGCGGACTGACTGCTTGTGCATCCACATTCTTTTAAACCAGTTATGCCATATGAGTCCACCATACCTTCCTACATGGTATTTACCTGCCATTCCTAACGGAGACTTGCATGTACCATCTCGAAATTATTCAAAGAAAAATGCATTCCTATTTTGTGCCTCTATTGTAAGTCCATGAGGAAGTAGTAGTTAATTCATAATCTTTTTAAGTTGGACAAGCTTCACCCCGGGATTGCATGTATAATGTGCAAACTCATAATACGAGAAGGAACTGGCATTGAGTGCGCCCGGCTCAAAATTAATATAACAAAAAAAACCTCCTTCACGCTTTGATCATGAGAAATCAGAAAACTATGGCAGTGATAAACAAAGGAGATTAAGAGGATGTGATCGTCCTCATTCGGGAGCCGTTCCTCGAAACTTGTCCATCTCAAGAAGTAATTGAGTTATCTGCTAGCATTCGTTGACGAAACATGCATAATCTAAAAAATATATTATTACCTCTGTTTTTAAAACCAAGAGCTCTGGTACATGTTTTGTCTTTGTTTCTGACTTCGGGTTTTCAACCTTGCCAACAAAAGCCACGGTTCGAGAGTCTCCACCTTCTTTAAAGCACCAACTATTGAGAGCATGATTGTCATTCTGAGTGTAATGTGCATTGTCCCAAAGTACCATTATCTTTTGCATGATTATGATATCGTTTATTCTAAAATCATTGTATCTAGTCGTCACTTAAACCTTGGAGGTGCCCCTGCATTAATGTTTTGCTTCACTAAAGGGGGCAAGCGAGATATCACTTTGTCATATTTGCACACCATGCTCACTACAAATCTATTGAGTGTTTCAGTATCATATTGTAAAACTTTCAGTTCTTTGTGATTTTCTCATGAGGCAACTTAATTACTACAGATTCATTGTCTCAGTAAGCTTTTGTCATGTGACTATGAAAAGTCCTCATATGGTTAATAGCATGTCACCACAGAAATTATGCTTGTTATCATTTACCTACTCGAGGATGAGCAGGAATTAAGCTTGGGGATGTTGATACGTCCAAAACGTATCTATAATTTCTGCTTGCTCCATGCCTCTTTTGTGTGATATTGCTATGTTATTTATACACTTCCATACACTTTTGATCATATTTGGACTAACCTATTAACTCAGTGCACCCCAGTGCCAGTTTCTGTTTTTTGTTGTTTTTGTATTTCAGGTTTTCCCATTACGTAAATTGCCAGAAAAATTCCGGGAAGAATATATAAAAAATCAGCGTTCCGGAAGCTTCCATGCCGCCAAAGTAGGGCCGGAGGGGACCCATAGGGGCTCCAGGCGGCCTGCCCACGCGGCCCCCCTGGCCGCGCCGGGGTGGGGCGCCTGGGCACCCCTGACCCCCTCTGATGCCCCCCTTTGGCATATATTTACATCGTGTCGCGGAAACCCTGATTCCAGACCCCTTTTCTCCAGAGGCGATTCCGATCTCTGCCGCCATCGCCATCAAGCTTCGGGGGACCAGAATTCCTGCGCCGGCACCCTGCCGGGACGGGGAAGTGCCCCCGGATTCATCTCCATCGACGTTGCTTCCTCCCTCCATGATACGGGAGTAGTTCCTCCTCGGGGCTGAGGTTCTTACCAGTAGCTATGTGGTCAATTCTCTCTCCCATGATGTGATCTTCGTTGTGATCATAGGCTATGTTAATCTAGGGTGATCCCATGATATTTCCCCTTCCTCTATGTATTGGATTGATGTACTCACATGTCTTTATCTAGTATAATCCCCGAGACCAAGGTGACAGCGGTCTATTGGACATGGATTAGAAAAGTATTTTCATGAGTGATTTCCTCTCTTGTGTGTTGATTGAAGATTGAGAGTCTCTTGGTGCTTGTCTTTGACTATCCTTTAGATATGTTGTGGTGATTGTGGGACTCTCTTTGGATGGCCGCGGTGACA
>LR738713.1:167125373-167146040 GCA_902687465.1 Secale cereale | reverse complement strand
TATGGGACCCCCTCGATAAACCGCCAAGTGCTAAGTCTTTTCCAGCAAGTCCCAACATTGGTACTATTTGCCTAATAACTAATAAAACTTGCATAGGGTCTTGCAAACCCGAGTTCTTAATCAACAACCCCGGGCCAGTGCTCCACATGAGTGTTGGTCCGAAACGGGGGTCCTGCGGGGCCACCACGAGGAAACTCGAGGATTGGTATACACCTGTAGTATCGCCCATCCGGTCGTGGCATGAGACTAGATACGCGCGGCTATTGTCAAGGTGTCGGCACGCAGGGAGGATTTGCTGGATTAGCCTTACCTTAGTTCGGAGTATCTTGAGCACGGGATTCCGAGAATACTCGGGTCTTCCCACCTTTGGAGTTGCGACTCCGCGGATTGTGGGCTTGTCATGGGCGAAGTTGGAACACCCCTGCAGGGTTTGAACTTTCGAAAGCCGTGCCCGCGGTTATGTGGCAGATGGGAGCTTGTTAATATCCGGTTGTAGAAAACTTGACACCATGTTCCAATACACTACCAGCGTGTGTACCGTGACTGTCATTTTCCGAAAGGGTTTCGGGAGATGAACACGGTGGGGTTATGTTTGACTTGATTAGTCTAGGATCACTTCGTGATCATCTCTCGACCGAGGCACCTTCTCTTCTCGCTCTCTTATACGTAAGCTAGTGCTAGTTGCTGCTGCAAACACTTAATCTTTTCTTCAGTCTTGTTCCACACCCAAGGCTTAAATAGTCATGTTTCCCGGGAACGGGATTGCTGAGTCCTCTGTGGCTCATAGTTACTTCAACACACCAGTTGCAGGTACGATGGTGAGTTACACTGGTGATGGCACTGAGCTAGACTGGGAGTACGACGAGGAGCGTAGCCGTTACTACGTGAACTATCTGGTTGATCAGTAGAGCTTCTACTAGGATTCGATTTCAGACCTGTGGTATAATGTTATGTTTGGTATCTTGACATTTGGATTTTACCCTTAGATGGGATGTGATGTTCTATTTGAATGATGCTTGAACATGTAATGAATTTGTGTGACGTGGCGAGTGTAAGCCAACTATTTTTATGTTTTCCATCCCCATTTTTACATGAGTTTTGCAAAGGTACCAAACTTGCGATCATTCCAGAATGGGATTATGTCTTTAAGTCGTGCCTCGACACGTAGGAGATATAGTCCCATCCTGGGCATTACAGGGGGATCTTCCACGGAGTGCTTCTACATCATCATCATCGCCTAACCATGAGTTGTGAGTAGTTTACCACAGACCTTTGGGTCCATAGCTAGTATCTAGATGGCTTATTTTCTTTCTTTGGATCTCAATACCAAGTTCTCCTCGGTCTTTGAAGAGATCTATTCGATGTAATCTCTTTTTGCGATGTGTTTGTCGAGATCCGATGAATTGTGGGTTTATGATCAAGATTATCTATGAGAAATATTTGGTTATTTTCTGAACTATTTATGTATGATTATAATATCCTTGCAAGTCTCTTCGAATTATTGGTTTGGTTTGGCCTACTATATCTATAGTTCTTGCAATGGGAGAAGTTCTTGGCTTTGGGTTCAATCTTGCGGTGTCCTTTCCCAATGACAGTAGGGGCAGCAAGGCACGTATCTTATTGTTGCCATCGAGGATAAAAAGATGTGGTTTATATCACTATGTTTGAGTTTATCCCTCTACATCATGTCATCTTGCTTTAGGCGTTACTCTGTTCTTGTCATCTTAATACTCTAGATGCATGCTGGATAGCGGTCGATGTCTGAAGTAATAGTAGTAGATGCAGAATCGTTTCGGTCTACTTGTCTCGGACGTGATGCCTATATATAATGATCATGCCTAGATAGTCTCATAATTATTCGCTTTTCTATCAATTGCTCGACAGTAATTTGTTTACCCGCCGTAGAATACCACTATCATGAGAGAAGCCACTAGAGAAAACTATGGCCCCCGGGTCTATTCTTAACATATCAATATACAATCTACTTTACTTTTCCACTTTTACCGTCTGTTCGTATATCCAAAAATACCAAAAATATCAAACTATCATCTCAGTTTGCTCATCTTGAGAACTTAATAGCCCAAATATCGGACAAGCAAGCCACCTTAGTTAATAAGATGGCCGCTAAACTGGAAGAGTTAGAAAATAAAGATGAAGATTTGAAAGTGATTGATGTGTCTCCTATTAAATCCTTGTTTTCTAGTATGAATCTTGATAAAGACGGGACTAGAGATGAGTCTACTTTAGTTAAAAGGTGTCCCAATGATTCAGAGTTTTTAGATCTTCATGCTGAAACTGTTAAAAGTGGGATTGAAGATGTCAAAACTTTACATAGTAATGAACCCACTATTTTGGATTTCAAGGGATTTAATTATGATAATTTCTCTTTGATAGATTGTATTTCCTTGTTGCAATATGTGCTAAATTCTCCGCATGCATAGTTGATGCTTTAATGCAATCTTATGAAGAAAAACTTGTATTATAAGTTTCTATCCCTAGAAAGCTTTATGATGAGTGGGAACCTACTATTAAAATTAAGATTAAAGATCATGAATGCTTTGCTTTGTGTGATTTGGGTGCAAGTGTTTCCACTATTCCAAAAAATTGTGTGATATGTTAGGTTTCCATGAACTTGATGATTGTTCTATAAATTTGCATCTTGCGGATTCTACCATTAAGAAACCTATGGGAAGGATTAATGATGTTCTTATTGTTGCCAATAGGAATTATGTGCCCATAGATTTCATCGTTCTCGATATAGATTGCAATCCTACATGTCCTATTATTCTTGGTAGACCTTTCCTTAGAATGATTGGTGCAATTATTGATATGAAGGAAGGAAATATTTGATTCCAATTTCCGTTAAGGAAAGGCATGGAACACTTTCCTAGAAAGAAAATCAAATTACCTTATGAATCTATTATGAGAGCCACTTATGGATTGCCTACCAAAGATTGCAATACCTAGATCTATTCTTGTATCATGCCTAGCTAGGGGCGTTGAACGATAGCGCTTGTTGGGAAAATGACGAAAGGATTTATGGGCAAAGTTTGAGATCAAGAATTGAGATACAAAAGGCATGGAGAATATTATGTAACTGTGTTATGGTTAATCCAAAGTTAATGGAATATTTTAATATATCTCCCTAAATATTGGGAGGATATATTATAAAGAGAAAACACCCTGTGCATTTCCCTCAATTTAAATGGATCGAAGATCCATACGGTTTATTTAGTTGAGTTGCAAAAAAATGATATGATGCATGATGACATGATGCAATGCAAAATAAATAAAAAGAGCAAGCAAAAATAAGAAACACACGGTGAAACCCGGAATAACTAGAAGTCTTCTGGAGCGTCGGTCTTGGGGCGTCAACTCTCCCACACTAACAGAGGATCTCGACCCAAGATCCTAGAGATGGCACTGGATAGAAGAGGATAAAGGAAGAGGTAAAACAAAGTTGCTTCTTTGACAAACGAGTGAAACCACAAACCTTTGGAAGTTGAACAAATTGAAAGAAAAGAAAACAATTGAGATGAACTAAATTGAAAACTCTCCGTTAGCAAAGAGGAACAAGGAACATTACGAGAATGAAGAGCTTAGTGACAAGATAGGCAATGAAACCACTCCGGTTAAAACAAGGTAGAGAAGGAATAAGAACGAAAGAATTTGGACAGCACTCCGACTGAAATGGACAGAAAATTAACATGAACATGACAAGATGGGATGATACTTTATGAAATCAACAACACACTGCCTCCGAAACAATTGAAAGGATGACACAAAGGGTAAGAAGGTTTCAGGCACCACTCCGGTTAAAAGATAGGAAAACTTGATAAGATGAGAGAACTTGAACGGAGGACACAAAACTCCAGTTAAATGGACCAGAAAGGGAAAGAACATGATCTTGACAAAACGAGATGATGGTCAAAGAGAGCAATATCAGAATACCTCCGGAATGAAAGAATAGAATATAGATCAATGAAAGAAAAGAACGGAGAAGAAATGAAAGCTTCTCCCACAATTGAATTTCAAAAGCATCCCTAGAAAGAAGGATTGAATGGAGTTGTTTACAAATAAACAACAAAAAAATAAGCTTGTAGTGGGCTTACGGAAAACATCTCAAAACTTGAGGTGAAATTCTGCCACTAACTTAAACAATTGATTTGATTGAGGGCACCAAAGAGATGAAAATTTTCTTCCACCAAGATGATAAAGAGATAACTTGGATCATTGATAAGCACCACAATAGCAACAATCTTTAGGGAAAGCTTTAGGTGAATTATAACCCAAGTTAACTCCAATGAATAAATTGAAGGGTTGGAAAAAATCTCCTGAACAAAGAAAATGATGGGTTTAAATATCTCATTCCTGACAACTTGTGAATCATGAAACATGAAGGGAAATTGTCAAAAATGACATACCACCATCTCAAATGATAAGGTAGAAAGAATTGCACTTCAAAATGCAAGATGAAGAATACTTGAGCTCCTCCGACAAGAATATTGGAGAACATTTGAAGAAAGAATTAAGTCATGATGAACCACCATGAAGAACTCCGATAACAAAATGAATGGTATGGAGTGAAAGTTGAAAAGAACAAGAAGAAACCTTGCAAAGATTTATATGGAGCTTCATGACAAGATAATGAGAGAAAAACTTGAACTCCATAAAGAAAGATGAACAACTTGAATCCGAGAATTTCTTCCTCCTGAACAAACTCCGAAGGAAGGGATTAATCACTTGGAAGAAACTAGAATAAGAATTATGATAAGCGTATCCTTCACCAAATTAAATTGATGACAACCAATGGATTTGGCATACTACTTATTCTCGTTGCAAAGAATTAAAGAGAGATCTCACACAAACTTGGGTAAATCTTGAACGAACCACCTGTAGGATTATGAAAAGAACAAATGAATTGATACGATAACAACGGAAGAGTAAACTTAAATGAACCACCGTAAGAATATTGAGACGAATGAAAAGGCATCAATTAAGAATAGTTGGAGGACGAAGTTGCAAACTGAGAATGAAGAAATCTTCTGAAATGATGGCCTTCGGAGGAACACAAAGAAAAGAATTCATGAAATACACTAGAAGAATAAAAAGAGGAAGGTTGACCTGAAGTTGAAAAGAATTTGAAAGCGGTCTTGGAGAAGGCATGTGACTGATGGAAATCATTCCTACGCCACACTTTGGAAATAATTTGAGTATAACTCCGGAAGAATTAGAAGAGTCGGGCAAGATCCTGGAAAAAGACATGTGGGTTAGGGCCCACTCAGAAGAAACACCGTTGAAATGATTACTTGAAAGAGAGATTGCACCGGTTGAATCAAATGGCTTGAATGAGATAACAACCTCGGAATAGATTGAACTGGTTAAGAATGGAAATACGAATCTTCCGAGATATCTTGAACGCTTCGGAGAAGAATTAGAGAGAGTTGAATAAACAGGAGATACTTCGGATAAGAAATTTCAACATGGGAAAACATGTGAAACAAAAAGGAAGATATATGATCATGACCGAAGCTTGAATTTAGTCCACCGGAGAAGAAACGAGAACGGAGGATGATAAACTTGAATTTCCTGAGCATCTTCCTGAGAATCACCGGATAAGGACATTGAAAGAAAAGAATGAAGAAACATCACATGAATAAAATGGATATTTCATTAAGGACTCTGGCTCCATGAAGAAAAAGGGTGGGAGGGCGGGGAAAAACAAAGACAACTTGAGACGAAGAAAACAGATACCATTGAGAAAACCCATAATTGGTCTTGCACATATTGGAAGGATCGGATTAACTTGAAGAGAAATGCACCGATTGAGAAGAATTTAACATAACAACCTCGATGATTAAGAAGGATTAGCACTCCCATAGAAATATGAGAACACCGATTTGGAAAGGTATGGAATCAGCATTTGACATCGAAGCAACTCGGATACCACAACTCAAAACAAAACAAAGGATTGATATGTTGCAACATAATCTTCACAATATCATTCGAACAGAGATTTGAACGAATGAATTCCATAGCTTAGTGGTACATCAACTTGTCGAGAAGCCACTTGAGAGAACAAAATGATAGAATAAAACAACAAGGTACAGATGGAACAAATACATAATAGAGGTTTCGTCCCACATGTTCGTGCTGAATGCCCCATGGCACGTGTTACAAATTGTCTTGCAATCCCCGGATCAGCATAGCCAAGGATCCTCTAAGATGCAACTCCCAATTGGAACATCGCCCATGAAGCCTCTTCACTAGATGTTGAACCCCAAACCTCATACCATGCACCCGTTGGAAGATTACCTACGAGCTACTTGAAACCCACCTATTAATTCCCGAAGCTTTCCGGTTATGCAAACTGGTGTTGGGGATACAGAGGAAGCACCACGCACTCAACTCTAAACCAACATCCAGTTGTATCCATGCGTCAACACATAACCAGTCATCTTCGGAAACTGTTTACCTCGGACCTTCGAAACGCATCCGCTATACTAGCTGTTGCAATACTCCCGAACTATCCCCCCAGTACTGGGTGACGTCGGGGTTATCTCACCACCAGACATGCATAGAAGAGTTTTCGATGTCGGCCGCCTCTGGTATTCTAGAACCGCTACGATACATTTGTGGCGACAACACCTCGGAGCTCAACTCCCCGGGACACTGCCACAGCCCCTAAATGACAGGAGGCATCGAGAACAATGTTCTCGTTACAAAGATATCGGAACAATCCAAACAATACCCGCGTGATCCTAAAAAAAATTGGTGAAATTTTGATAATAGTGAAGATAAAACAATGCCAGGAGTCCTCACCAGAGCGACGAAGGGGATGAGGAGTAAAAAGAAATCCTACTCTCCGATTTATATATAGGACTCAAAACATTTTGTGTGTGAGCCTAGACTCAACCGTCAGCGGTTCGATCAATCAGGGGGCTCCTAGGTCAGAGAAGGCTTTGAATACCAACTTGTAATTCCCAGGATGCGACTATATCTCCTACGTGTCGAGGCACGACTTAGAGACATAAGCGCATTCTGGAATGTTCGCAGGCGTGGTATATTTGCACAAATCATGTAAAAGTTCAGGGATGAAAGAGTAAAATAGTTGGCTTACACTCGCCACGTCACACAATGAATACAATAACATACATTCATCCAAATAACACAGGGTCTGACTACAGACGAAATCCAAACGAGAAAAGATACCAAAAATCACAAGGCCTTATCGCCCCTAGTAGGAACCACTACTAACCGTCGGGATACGATACATACATATGCCACGCTCTTCATCGAACTCCCAGGGAAGTTCTTTTCCATTTCCTGCGTCGTACTTAGTTGTACATGCATCTGGTGGGTGTTGTAATCTGTGAGTCACAAGGACTCAGCAATCCCATTCCCGGGTATCAAAACTAACAAAGCCTTTAGGTGTGGAGAGGTAATAAAATGTCTGCAGCAAGCACTTAGCAACTAGCTTACGAATTCAGGGCGAGATGAGGATAAGTGCCAATGGTCGCCAAGTTGATCAATAAGTGATCCTAGCTACTCACGTTCATACATAACCCCACCGAGTTCACTTCCCGAAGCCCTTCGGCAACAGACCCTCACGGTTACTCACATGGGTAGTGTATTCTTAAGGATATGGTGTCAAGTTATCTACAACCGGATATTAACAAATTCCCATCTACCACATAACCGCGGGCACGGCTTTCGAAAGATCAAAACCCTACAGGGGTGTCCCAACTTAGCCCATCACAAGCTCACGATCTGTGGAGTCACAATTTCAAAGTGGGAAGACCCGAGTATCCTTGGAATCCCGTGGTCAAGATATTTCGACAAAGGTAAAACTATCCAGCAAGACCTCCCGACGTGCCGACACCCTGATAGTAGCCGCGCGTATCTCGTCTCAGGCCACGACCGAATGGGACATCCTACAGGTATATACCAGATACCTCGGGTTTCCCCGAGGCGGCCCCGCAGTCCGCCCAGTTTGGACCAACACTCAAAACGAGCACTGGCCCAGTGGGTTGATTAATAAATCCTCAGGTTAATTACTCCCTCGGCAAGTTTTAGTTGTTAGGAAAATGTAGTACCAAAGTTGGGCCTTGCTGGAAAAGCTTTAAGCAGAGCGAATTATCAAGGGGGGGGCATAAACCCCAACCGTGTTAGGAACGCAAAATCAAGGAACATAACACCAGTTTATCGGGTCCTAAGGTGGCATGAGTGGAACAAAACACCAAGCAGAATACCAAGCAGAAGAACAAAACACCAAGCATTAATTTAATTAAGATATATATTGTGTTATTCCAATAAAGAAATCCAAACGTGGAGCAATCTTCACAACTTCACCTGCAACTAACAACGCTATAAGAGGGGCTGAGCAAAAGCGTACTTAGCCAATCAACGGTTTGCTAGGAAGGCGGTTAGAGTGTTTCATGGCAACATAGGAGGCTGACAAGAAGAATAGGCATCGAGGCATAACTACAGAGCGAGACAACTAGCAAAGCAAAGATAGAGGTGATACCGGGGAACGGTCATCTTGCATGGGATCCCGCAAGGAAGAAGAACGAGTCCATGAAGTAGCCGAACAAATCCTCACAACTTCGGAACGAAACCGAAGCTAACGAGAGAAGCAAACCGGAAAGAAGCAAACAACATGGTAAACACACAAGCATAACATGTCATATGATGCATAAACGAGTATGATGCATGTCCGGTTTAAATATGCATGGCATGGCAAAGTGCTCAAACAATACTACAACTTATGTGGAGCTCAATATGCAACGAGTTGCATATTGACAAAACACCACGTTAGATTATTTAGTTTGATCTCGTTATGAACCCAACAAGTTTAAATGTTTTTATTAGACATGGCAGGAGGTGAAGCATGAGCAAAACTACACTATCTAGTCATTTTAAATGAGGCCGGAAATAACAACAACGATTCTGGAAAAAATCCCCATGTGCATAATTAGCAATTTCAAGCAAACACAACAATTTGAACCATTTAAATGTTGTTATCATGATGCGGATGACATTTGCAAGTTTTATGCATTTTTTAGTTAAAAGTTGACATGAGCAAGATATGAAGCATTTGTCACCGTGGTGGAAAGAAAGGGTGCCACGGCGGCGATAACGAAAACGGTGCCACGACAACGTTCCGGTGATCTGACACCTCGTTGAGATATCGGTGCAAAAGAAGGAGGACAGGAGCGTGAGCGTGTCATGCAAAGACGGTGGGGTGCTCCCGGTTAACCGGTTCCCACGTGATGACGGCAAAAGAGGGGCACAACGGACACGGCGCGAATTAGGGATGCATCTCGTACAACACAAGCAAACGTTCTCGGGTGTCGTCCCACGGTATACCTTCGGAACGTTCGTTTCGGGGAGGAACGAGTCGTCGAGGGGAAGTAGTTGTACACGTTTCGTAGTCGTTCATTGGTCGTCGAGGGACGTAGTGGTACTCGTGGTCGGGTAGTGGAAGTAGTCGTTCACGGCGACGGTAGTTGTTCACTCAACGGCCTTCGGTGGCGGTAGTCGTACACGGTCCTCTGGGTACTTGCGTTTCGGTCTGTAGTCGTTCGCGGGTCTTCGGCAAAGGTAGTCATACACGCACGTAGATGAACTTGATGAATCCGAGAGGTACTTGGTGGTCTCGGTCTTGGCACGATAGTTGTACACGGTCATCGTGGTACTTGGCGGTCTTGGCGAATCCGGGGTCGTCGAGGTACTTGCACCGAAACGGCAACACCCCACGCGAGTGCAACAAGCAACATATTGATGTGGTTCTGGCCACACAAGGTGGTATCAGCCCGCGCCAACAGGGCAGCTCGGGACACGGGCGCGATTGGAGTAGGATGAGCAGGGCGGCGAGGATGTGACAGAAGGAGCTGGGCGAGGCAAAGCGGAGCAGAGGCGGGCAGTAGGAGCGGGAGGCGCGGCGCTGGAGCTGTGCAGGGGTGCAGCTGGTGTGGTGGTGGCCATGGGCACCGAAGGCAGAGAAGGGGAGGGGAGCAGCAGCAGAGGGACGGCGGGAGCAGAGGAGCGGCCGGACCGGCGGAGGCGTCCGACGGCGGTAGATCGCGAGCGCGGGCGCGCGGTCAGAGGCACGGAGACGGAGCCTTGCGGCGGCGGCGAAAATGACCAGAGGAGGGGCGAGGTCGAGGTGGCAGAGGTCGCGGAGGCGGGGCCTCGGCAGCAGCTCCGGTGACCGCCGCGGAGCTTCGCCCTGGCAGTGCCATGAAGGAGGCCAGGGAGGAGAGGGGGCCGTGGAGGACGGAGAGGCGGGCGCAGCGAGGAAGTGGGGACGAGGCAGAGGAGGAAGGAGCGCGTCGGGTACTGGCGGTGCGGTGGAGCTCGCTAGCGGCTGGCTGCGGGTGAGAGAGCGGGAGGAGGGAGATGGGGTCGGGAGGAGAGGATCAGTGGGAGGAGGACGAGGCCTGGCGGCGCGATAGGAGGAGCAAGAGGAGTCGAGGGAGAGGGAAGTAGGGGTCGGGAGAGATGGGGTTTCGGGCTAGGTCGCTAGGGTTGGAGGGAGCGCTGGAGCTGGGCCTAGGGAGGCTGTGGGCCGACTCGCTGGGAGGCCCAGATGGCCAGGGAGGCCGGCGGGCTGCTGGCTGCTCTCCTCCTCAACTCTTCCTAAAACAGAAAAAAAACAAGGAAGAGAAAAAAGAGAAGAAAGGAGGAGCTAGGGATGGTGTTTAGGCATGGGGTATTTTTCCCGGACTCATAAAAATGAGCCTTATCCAGGAAAAATAGAAGTGGCATGATTGAGACGATGATCTCAAACTCGTTTGAATTTAATTCAAATGTGTTTGAGAAGGAAGTGGGTAATTGGTATGTCCAAAAATGTTGAGAATTATTTATGGAGCTCGGGAAAATGACGAAAGGATTTATGGGCAAAGTTTGAGATCAAGAATTGAGATACAAAAGGCATGGAGAATATTATGTAAATGTGTTATGGTTAATCCAAAGTTAATGGAATATTTTAATATAGCTCCCCAAATATTGGGAGGATATATTATAAAGAGAAAACACCCAGTGCATTTCCCTCAATTTAAATGGATCGAAGATCCATATGGTTTATTTAGTTGAGTTGCAAAACAATGATATGATGCATGATGACATGATGCAATGCAAAATAAATAAAAAGATCAAGGAAAAATAAGAAACACACAGTGAAACCCGGAATAACTGGAAGTCTTCTGGAGCGTCGGTCTTGGGGCGTCACAAAGGACAAGGTGACGATGTGCGTGGGAAATGGTTCCAAAGTTGATGTGATCGCCATCGGCATGCTACCTCTACATATACCTTCAAGATTAGTTTTAGACCTGAATAATTGTTATTTGGTGCCAGCGTTGAGCATGAACATTATATCTGGATCTTGTTTGATGCGAGATGGTTATTCATTTAAATCAGAGAATAATGGTTGTTCTATTTTTATGAGTAATATCTTTTATGGCCATGCACCCTTGAAGAGTGGTCTATTTTTATTGAATATCGATTGTGGTGATACACATATTCATAATATTGATGACAAAAGATGCAAAGTTGATAATGATAGTGCAACATATTTGTGGCACTACCATTTAGGTCATATTCGTGTAAAACACGTGAAGAAACTCCATACAGATGGGCTTTTGGAATCACTTGAGTATGAGTCATTTGACACTTACGAACCATGCCTCATGGAAAAGATGACTAAAACTCCGTTCTCTTGAACAATGGAGCGATCTAATGACTTATTGGAAATAATACATACCGATGTATGCGGTCCGATGAGTGTTGAGGCTAGCGGCAGGTATCGTTATTTTCTAACCTTCACATATGATTTAAGCAGGTATGGGTATATCTACTTGATGAAACACAAGTCTAAAACATTTGAAAAGTTCAAAGAATTTCAGAGTGAAGTATAGAATCATCGTAACAATAGAATAAAGTTTCTACAATCTGATCGTGGGGGCGAATATTTGAGTTACGAGTTTGATCTTCATTTAAAACAATGTGGAATAGTTTCGCAACTCACGCCACCTGGAACACCACAGTGTAATGGTGTGTCCGAACATCATAACCGTACTTTATTAGATATGGTGCAATATATGATGTCTCTTACCGATTTACCACTATCGTTTTGGGGTTATGCATTAGAGGCAGCTGCATTCACGTTAAATATGGCACCATATAAATCCGTTGAGACGACACCGTATGAACTGTGGTTTGGCAAGAAACCTAAGATGTCATTTCATAAAGTTTGGGGTTGCAAAGCATATGTGAAAAAGCTTCAGCCTGATAAGCTCGAACCCAAATCGGGGAAGTGTGTCTTCATAGGTTACCCAAAAGAAACTGTTGGATACACCTTCTATCATAGATCCGAAGGCACGATCTTTGTTGCTAAGAATGGATCCTTTTAGAGAAGGAGTTTTTCTCGAAATAAGTGAGTCGGAGGAAAGTAGAACTTGATGAGATAATTGTACATTCTCTCAAATTGGAAAGTAACTCATCACAGAAAATCGTTCCCGTGATGCCTACACCAACTAGAGAGGAAGCTAACGATGATGATCATTAAACTTCAGATCAAGTTACTACCGAAGCTCATAGGTCACCAGAGCATGTTCTGCACCAGAGTGGTATGGTAATCATGTTCTGGAAGTCATGTTACTAGACCATGATGAACCTACGAACTATGAGGAAGCGATGATGAGCCCAGATTCCGCAAAATGGCTTGAGGCCATGAAATTTGAGATAGCATCCATGTATGAGAACAAAGTGTGGACTTTGGTGGACTTGCCGGATGATCGGCGAGTCATAGAAAATAAATGGATCTTCAAGAAGAAGACTGACGCTGATGGTAATGTTACTGTCTACAAAACTCGACTTATCGCAAAAGGTTGTTGACAAGTTCAACGAGTCGACTACGATGAGACTTTCTCACCCGTAGAGATGCTTAAGTCGGTCCGAATCATGTTAGCAATCGCCGCATTTTATGATTATGAAATCTGGCAAATGGACGTAAAAAATGCATTCCTCAATGGATTTCTTAAAGAAGAGTTGTATATGATGCAACCAGAAGGTTTTGTCGATCCTAAAGGTGCTAACAAAGTGTGCAAGCTCCAACGATCCATCTATGGACTGGTGCAAGCATCTCGGAGTTGGAATATACGCTTTGATGAGGTGATCAAAGCATATGATTTTATACAAACTTTTGGAGAAGCCTGTATTTACAAGAAAGTGAGTGGGAGCTCTATAGCATTTATGATATTATATGTGGATGACATATTGTTGATTGGAAATGATGTAGAATTTATGGATAGCACAAAAGGATACTTGAATAAGAATTTTTCAATGAAAGACCTCGGTGAAGCTGCTTATATATTAGGCATCAAGATCTATAGAGATAGATCAATGTGCTTGATAGGACTTTCACAAAGCACATACCATGATAAAGTTTTGAAGAAGTTGAAAATGGATCAGTCAAAGAAAGGGTTCTTGCCTATGTTACAAGGTGTGAAGTTGAGTCGGACTCAATGCCCGACCATTGTAGAAGATAGAGAGAAAATGAAAGTCATTCCCTATGCATTAGCCATAGGTTCTATCATGTATGCAATGTTGTGTACTAGACCTGATGTGTGCCTTGCTATAAGTTTAGCAGGGAGGTACCAAAGTAATCCAGGAGTGGATCACTGGACAACAGTCAAGAACATCCTGAAGTACCTGAAAAGGACCAAGGATATGTTTCTTATTTATGGAGGTGACAAAGAGCTCGTCGTAAATGATTACGTCATTGCTAGCATTGATACTGATCCGGATGACTGTAAGTCACAAACCGGATACGTATTTTTGTTGAATGGTGGAGCTGTCAGTTGGTGCAGTTCCAAGCACAGCATCATGGCGGGATCTGCATGTGAACCGGAGTACATAGCTGCTTCGGAAGCAGCAAATGAAGGAGTCTGGATGAAGGAGTTCATATCCGATCTAGGTGTGATACCTAGTGCATCGGGTCCAATGAAAATCTTTTGTGACAACACTGGTGCAATTGCCTTGGCAAAGGAATCCAGGTTTCACAAGAGAACCAAACACATCAAGAGACGCTTCAACTCCATCCGTGACCAAGTCAAGGAGGGAGACATTGATATTTGCAAAATACATACGAATGTGAATGTGGCAGACTCGTTGACTAAGCCTCTTCCACGAGCAAAACATGATCAACACCAAGACTCCATGGGTGTTACAATCATTACTATGTAATCTATATTATTGACTCTAGTGCAAGTGGGAGACTGAAGGAAATATGCCCTAGAGGCAATAATAAAGTTGTTATTTTATATTTTTTATTTCATGATAAATGTTTATTATTCATGCTAGAATTGTATTAACCGGAAACTTGATACTTGTGTGGTTAATCAAAGATGGTTAAGTCCCTGGTAAGCCTCTACTAGACTAGCTCGTTAATCAAAGATGGTTAAGTTTCATGACAATAGACATGTGTTGTCATTTGATGAACGGTATCACATCATTAGGAGAATCATGTGATGGACATGACCTATCTGTTAGCTTAGCATATTGATCGTTCAGTTTTATTGCTATTGTTTTCTTCATATCAAATACAAGTTCCTCCGACTATGAGATTATGCAACTCCCGGATATCGAAGGAAAACCTAGTGTGCTATCAAACATCACAACGTAACTGGGTGATTATAAAGATGCTCTATAGGTATCACCGAAGGTGTTTGTTGGGTTGGCATAGATCAAGATTAGGATTTGTCACTCTAAGTATCGGAGAGGTATCTCTGGGCCCTCTTGGTAATGCACATCATAAGAAGCCTTGCAAGCAATGTGACTCATGAGTTAGTTGTAGGATGATGCATTAAGGAACGAGTAAAGAGACTAGCCGGTAACGAGATTGAACTAGGTATAAAGATACCGATGATCGAATCTCGGGCAAGTAACATACTGATGACAAAGGGAACGACGTATGTTGTCATTACGGTTTGACCGATAAAGGTCTTCATAGAATATGTAGGAACCAATATAAGAATCCAGGTTTCGCTATTGGTTATTGACCGGAGAGGTGTCTCGATCATGTCTACATAGTTCTCGAACCCGTAGGGTCCGCACATTTAACGTTTGATGACAATTTGTACTATATGAGTTATGTGATTTGGTGGCGGAATGTTGTTTGGAGTCCTGGATGAGATCACGGACATTACGAGGAGTCTCGAAATGGTTGAGAGGTAAAGATTAATATATTGGATGATAGTATTAGGGCACCAGAAGTGTTTCGGATTGTATCGGGTACATATCGGGGTACCGGCGGGTTACCGGAAACCCCCGGGGGAAGATATGGGTCATATGGGCCATAGGAGGGAGGCACACCAGCCCACATAGGGGTGGCACGCCCCTCACAAGGGAAGAGTCCGAATAGGACTAGGGGAGGGGCGGCGCCCCCTTTCCTTCTCCCTCTCTCTCTCTCGTTCCCCCTTTCCCCCTCCGTTAAAAGGAAAGGGGGTGAATCCTACTAGGAGCCCAAGTAGGACACCTCCTACTTGGGGCGCGCCTAGGGCCACCTCCTCCCCCTCCCTCCTTTATATACGTGGGGAAGGGGACGCCTATAACACATATCAATTATTCCAAGTCATGTGCGACGGCCCCCTCGATAGTTTACACCTAAGGTTATATTCACGTAGTGCTTAGGCGAAGCCCTACGTGTATCACTTCACCATCACCATCACCACACCGTCATTTTGACGGAACTCTCCCTCAACACTTTGCTGGATCAAGAGTTCGAGGGACGTCATCGAGTTGAACGTGTGCAGAATTCGGAGGTGCCGTGTGTCCGGTGCTTGATCGGTCGGAACGAGAAGAAGTTCGACTATATCAACCGCGTTAACAAACTCTTCCGCTTTCGGTCTATGAGGTTACGTGGACACACTCTCCCCTTCTCATTTCTATGCATCTCCTAAATAGATCTTGCATGAGCATAGGATTTTCTTTGAAATTGCATGCTACGTTCCCAACACTATTGACTTAATGTGAATGCATAGGAAATCACAAACCTTATCACCAATATTCTTACGAAAGCATAATTACTCACCAACATGACTCACATATCACTATCTTCTTATCGCAAAACTATTGCAAGGAATCAAGTTTACACTACTGCAGGTTGCTGCTAACGCGACACTACGATCAGAGACCCTTCGAGAAACTGTGTGTGATGCAATCATCGCAAATGGTGGTGTATGAAAATCGTCAAAATGTGTAAAATGTTTGCGAAGACGGATGCATCAAACACGGTTCAGATTTTAGTTGCATGTGCGATGAAGGGCATATGGTTCAGTTCAATTAACTGTATGCAATGAGGAGGAACGAAAGAAACAGGCAGCCAGATGAAGGCGTGTGCGATACACAGCTTACAGTTCACTCGGATGAACTGTTTGTGATTAGGCAACATAAAAGAAACGGGCAGCCGGATGAAGGTGTGTGCGATATATAGCATACGGTTCACTCGGATAAACTGTTTGTGATTAGGCAACACAAAAGAAACGGCCAGCCAGATCAAGGTGTGTGCGATATATGCCATGCGGTTCGCTCGGCCTTGTCGTCAGTGTGTGACCTCTGTGGCAACCGTTGCTCCCCACTAGCCTCTTCTTGTACCGTGGCAACCGTCCACCGCCTCTTAGCCTTTCCCTCTCGATTTGGAACTGCTGTCGCATGCTCTTCCTCCCTCCAATTGCCTTCACCCTTCCTTCTGCCATTGTTCAATCGTCTTCTCCATGGAGGGAACAGGCCGGAAACGACATCGTTATTCTTGCCCCGATCTGAAAGATGACATGGTGGAGGAATTCATTGATCGGTGTGACATCATCACCTCGGCTAGCATGGCAAGTTCGTACAAGACCATTCTCGACTCAACAAATAGGATCATTACAAAGAACCCAAGGGTTCAGGAGTGGTTTGATCTCCCCTATCTTCTTCGCCACCCTGCTCGCCGTCGCAAGGACGACGGAAGCCTTGCCTTGTGCAAGTTGATGCCACTTGATAATGATACGTGTGATGTTAAGATGCCATCACTTAAGGGTAAGGCCTGGGTAGGCGCAAATGGAGATTGGGTTGTTTATATTGGGAACAACTGTGAGTGGGAACTTGTGAATGTGTGCACTCGTCACCGGGTTCCACTTCCAAAAAACTCAGACTGCCATGAGGTTCAGCACACAGATAGTCTACGTATGTTCAGATACGATCATCATGACATTCGTCTACGGAACATAGTAATTTCTCGAGTTCCCAACCGCTCTTGGGAATACAAGAACTATGATGTTGTTGCTATCTTCGACAAGCTTGTTGTCATCTCTGCTTCCATGGATGGATGGATATTGCTCAAAAATCAATTTCTGTACACGGATGAGTACTGTGATGCAATTCAATATGAGCGTCTTGTGTTGGCTGCCACCACTCGTGGCACTGTATTTGCATGGGATCCTTATTGTTTCGGTACGTTTATCTTCCATAGTAATTAGAATTGTTTCATCCACATGCATGCTAGTTAGTATCACCGTACTAATTAACCTTCTTTTGGTTCCAAGGTCCTGTGAACATTCCACCACCTATAGTTGAAAAAAAATTTAACCAAGGGGGAGATGACGATGGTGATGCTCACGAGCATGAGGACGAGTAGGACCCATATACTCAGTGGCACTTGGAAACTTATTCCGATGGATCACCTCTTCTTGTATGTATACAGGGCACTGCTGATGTTACTAATGAAGCAGGTGTTGTCTTCCATGGTCGCACTATTCGGACCTATTACAACATCCATTGCAGGGTATTCCGGATGGATACTAGTGTACTAGTGCCAACACCTCCTTCTCCATGGTTTAGTATTGATAATCTTGGAGAAAACTCGCTCTTCCTTGGACAAAACTATCCAATGATGGTGAAAGGCGATCCAGCTGCTGTTGACACAACGTTACTACCATTTATGAGAAGCAATTGTATCTATACCTTGGACATTGCTATGGTTCCCTACCCTGGCAATCACAATATGCGTCCTGATAGAGGCCGCTTCAGCCTGGATGATCAGTCCTGCGTTGGTCTCGAGATTGACAATAGCTGGCCCTTCCCAGAGAATCAGTTATGGTTCAAAGCAAGTGTTTCCAACGCCGAGGATTGGTTGAGCTGAAGTTCATTTCATCGCTTTGTAATTTATTGTGTGAGAAAAACTTTACTTTACTAGAATGTTTTGTTGGAAATAATCTATAATCCAACATGTATCCTCGTTGTTGTTGTGTGTTGATGACTTGTTGTATGTAATGAATGGTACATTTGCATATGTGTCCCATCAACTCACGCGTGCTCGCACGTCACACGGGTAGCATGGCGGCACGTATATTATTTTTCTATTTGGACGACGAAAAAGTACAACGCCACTTTGTATTGGTGTCCATATGAACAGTGCTAGTGATTTTAGTTGCAAAAATTAGATAGTGCTAGTGATTTTTAGCTACATATTTTGACTGATCGCAGTGTTACAAGGTTGACAAATGGCAATGTTACTAGATAAACAAATGTCACTCTTTCCAGTTTGACAAATGGTAACATACCCAAAATGGCAGATATGCAAATCTTACCCAATTGTCTGTACGTGGTTGCAAATGGGTCATGCAAAACAACCGTTTGTGTTGTAGGGATGAAGAAATCCTGCTCGGCACATTTTCCCTTGGCTTTTTGGGGAAGCTCTCGGTTTGCATCTGGGTGTTCTAACTAAAACGCTTGCAATGAGTGTTTTATATTTGAAAACCATTGACATTTGTTTCAAAAGAAAATCATTTTATAAGTCTGTACATTAACAGAAAAAACGCAAGTTCGTTCAAACCATATCTTTCATTCAGTCACATTGCGAATTTATATTCATATGATCGAGAATTCGAGATACAGTATTAAACCCCAAAAAAACTATTTCTGGCAGCGGCGGAGGCGGCGTGCCACGCCGTCGTTGTCGATGTCGTCCTCCGGGACGCCGTTGTTGAAGTCTTCAAGGTAGCACAAAATGTTCTTCACTTGTAAATCAAACATCATGTCGTCGCGTGATCGACGGGCGGGGCGCGGGAGGACGGCAACTGGCGCCACTGAGAGGTAGCGGTCAACGGCAGTGTCCCATGCCGCTGAGGGGGGCGCACGCATGGGCACGGGCATAGGAGCGGCGGGTGCAGCCAAACGCACGGGGGCCGGCGCCACGGTGGGTGGAGGGGCGCGCACGGGCACGAGCACGGGCGCTGGCGCTGGCATGTACATGATCTCGCGCGGGTCCGTGGACACCTTGCTGACGCCCGCGGCTTCCAGCTCTGCGATGGTGCTCGGGGACCAGCCCATCAATGCCACGGGGATGGTCGTTGGCGCGGGTGCGGGAAAGGGAGCTGGGACGGGAGCGGGGGCAGCAACCTCCGCGGCTAGCTCATTCTGGGCCATGTCCATGAGGCCCCATTCCTCCTTATTTTCTATCTCCTCCAGCTTGGAGTCGACTTCACCAAACTTGAAGACTAGTGCAAAATGACCGTTCTGCGCCATGGCGTTGGTGGAGGTCTGTGGGAGGAGGGGAATGGGAGGCAAATAGTAAGGCCACCCATATTAAAGAGCGGCTCATGCGCCATTAATGGAGAGGTAGGCGAGCGGCCATGGAAGTCAAAGGGCTCGCTTCCTAGTGAGCCTTCGCAGCATACAGCTCGCACGCTTCCCGGTGAGCCTGCGCATTGGAGGACAGCTTGCACACCTCTCGGTCAGCCTGCGCACCGGACCGCGCTCGCACGCCTACCGTTTAGTCAAGGTCAAGCAGCTGTCCGCACGGCACCTCCTGCAGCCATTAAAACCAAGACACGTGGCATCATGTGAATGGTTAACAGAACGCACCTGGTTTAAATTCTACAAACATTTGAGATATTAAAGTGCCAGCTATTTTTTCAAAATGCCTCCATTGACTGTCATTATTCGAGTGCGCCTTTTCTCAAAATGGACACGAAAAATGCCATAGCATGTCGGGTTCGATTCCATCATAGCATGCCAAGTTTCATGAATTTCAGACTAGTTTTGGATTTACTAGAATTTAAAAACCAGGCATCTCAATGTTTTGTCGGCAATCAACGGTGGCCTGGTGTTTGAAATTCATTCCCATTTCTTGCATGGGGCCTAAGCATGCACCCAAGGACACAGATTTGATTTTTCAACCAATTTATATGCACTGGAGCATGTGCATGTAGTTCAAATTTGAATTATGCACATAAATGCATTGAAAACTCAATTAATGCATAAAAATATCCAATCACTTCAAATGAAATCTGAAAAGGTTGAAAGTTGGCATGGTATCATCATTTCATCCACATAGCATGTGCAAAAAAGTAGAGAGAGTTACGGCAAAAACTGGATGCACTTCGTGTACAAAATGGACAATCGCTTTCGAAGGATCAGGGTTTGGGACGAAAACTCATGTGTTACAAAGGCATTTCATTTTTTTGAACTTATTTGAAGTCCAAACTTTTTGTGTGTTCAAAATGCACCATTCAAATCCACATCATCAATTATCAACCCTTTCTGCATTCATTTGGTATTTTTCATGCATTTACTGAATTTTTTTAGAGCTAAATGACCCTGAAATTGAAAAACACTTCAAATGAA
>LR738713.1:167093057-167125125 GCA_902687465.1 Secale cereale | reverse complement strand
GAAAGTTGGCATGGTATCATCATTTCACCCACACATAGCATGTGCAAAAAAGTAGAGAGGTTTACGGCAAAAACTGGATGCACTTCGTGTACAAAATGAACAATCTCTTTCGAAGTATCAGGGTTTCGGACGAAAACTCATCTGTTACAAAGGCATTTCATTTTTTTGAACTTATTTGAAGTCCAGACTTTTTGTGTGTTCAAAATGCACCTCTCAAATCCACATCATCAATTATCAACCCTTTCTGAGTTCATTTGGTATTTTTCATGCATTTACTGAATTTTTTTAGAGCTAAATGACCCTGAAATTGAAAATCTATATTGATGCCGCTCCATGATAGCATGCCAAGTTTCATGAATCTCAGACGTGTTTTTGATTTACTAGAATTTAAAACCCAGGCATCTCAACGTTTTGCCGGCAATCAACAGTGCCCTGGTGTTTGAATTTCATTCACATCTCTTGCATGGGACCTATAAATTCACCCAAGGACAGACATGTGATTTTTCAACCAACTTTGGTGCATTGGAGGATGCATGTGCTTGTAGTTCAAATTTGAATTATGCACATAAAATGCCTAGTAAATCCAGTTAATGTATAAAAAGGCCAAACGAAACCCGAAATATTCATTCCCATTTATTGCATGGGACCTAAGCATGCACTGAAGGACACAGATTTGATTTTTCAACCAATTTGTATGCACCGGAGCATGTGCATGTAGTTTAATTTTGAATTGTGCACGTGAAATGCCTAGAAAACCAGTTTAATGTGAAAAATGTCCAAACGAACCTTGAATAATTCCAATTCTTTTACGACACACATATAGGTGCATGTTCACTTCAGATAAATGGTCTAGCAATTTAAACAGCGTCCATTGCCGCTGTGACCCCATTTTGTAATTCAAATCAAGTAGATCCCACACAGTTTATTATCACGAACCGTGTGAGATGTAGTACAAAATATCTTGGAGCACCGTCGGTGTATAGTATGCGAGAAGGTACGTCGGCTACAGTCCACAGCCGGCGTGTCAAGCACACTAGCTCACTCCCCAAAAAATTCCGCCTCTGCATCCCTCGCAATCTCGAAAATATCTACCGCCTGGAAGGTTTGAATGTTCGATAGCACATGATTAGTATGTGCGGACCGTGTGCGATGTCTGTTACTCCCGCTCTGCTTCAGTCCCCTGATTCAATATTTCAGTAGCCCCAGCATTTTACTCCCGCCTCTACATCCCTCGCAATCTCAAAAATATCTTCTCGCCCTTGATCCAAATTTTCAGTAGCCCCTGTTGGGGAACGTAGTATTTCAAACAAAAAATCCTACGATCATGCAAGATCTATCTACTAGAAGCATAGCAACGAGCGGGGAGAGTGTGTCTACGTACCCTCGTAGACCGAAAGCGGAAGCATCTAGTGACGCAGTTGATGTAGTCGAACGTCTTCGCGATCCAACCAATCCAAGCACCGAACGTACGGCACCTACGCGCTCAGAATATGTTCAGCTCGATGTCGTCCCATGAGCTCTTGATCCAGTTGAGCATCACGGGAGAGTTTTGTCAGCACGACGGCGTGGTGACGGTGATGATGAAGCTACCGGCGCAGGGCTTCGCCTAAGCACTGCAGCGATATGACCGAGGTGTGTAACTGTGGGGAGGGGCACCGCACATGGCTAAAATCAACTTGTGTGTCCATGTGGTGCCCCCTGGCCACATATATAAAGAATGGAGGGAGAAGTAGGTCGGTCCTCATAAGGCCGCCAAAGTGTGGAGTCCTACTAGGACTCCCTAGTCCTAGGATTCCTCCTCCCATATGGAATAGGAAAAGGGGAAGCGAGAAGGAGAAGGAAGGAAGGGGCGCCCCCTTTCCCTAGTCCAATACAGACCAGTCCATGGGGAAGGGGTGCGACCACCCTTGAGGCCTTTCTCTCCTTTCCAATATGGCCCATTAAGGCCCAATACGAATTCCCGCAACTCTCTGGTACTCTGAAAAATACCCGAATCACTCGGAACCTTTCCGATGTCCGAATATAGCCTTCCAATATATCGATCTTTATGTCTCTACCATTTCGAGACCGTTCGTCATGTTCGTGATCTCATCCGGGACTCCGAACAAACGTTGGTCATCAAATCACATAACTTATCATACAAATCGTCATCGAACGTTAAGCGTGCAGACCCTACGGGTTCGAGAACTATGTAGACATGACCGAGACACTTCTCTGGTCAATAACCAATAGCGGAACATGGATGCTCATATTGGTCCCTACATATTCTACGAAGATCTTTATCAGTCAAACCGCACAACAACATATGTTGTTCCCTTTGTCATCGGTATGTTACTTGCCCGAGATTCGATCGTCGGTATCATCATACCTAGTTCAATCTCGTTACCGGCAAGTCTCTTTACTCGTTCCATAAGACATCATCTCGTGACTAACTCATTAGTCATTTGCTTGCAAGGCTTATTACGATGTGTATTACCGAGAGGGCCCAGAGATACCTCTCCGACACTCTGAGTGACAAATCGTAGTCTCGATATATGCCAACACCACAAACACCTTCTGAGACACCTGTAGAGCATCTTTATAATCACCCAATTACATTGTGATGTTTTATAGCACACAAGGTGTTCCTCCGGTATTCGGGAGTTGCATAATCTCATAGTCATAGGAACATGTATAAGTCATGAAGAAAGCAATAGCAGTAAAACTAAACGATCAAGTTGCTAAGCTAACGGATGGGTCTTGTCCATCACATCATTCTCCCAATGAGCAAGTCTGTATAAAACTATATGCTTTGATCAAATTATGAAAGCGTATATTCCAACTCCAAGATGCTTGTACCAGTCCATAGATGGATCGCTGGAGCTTGCACATTTTGTTAGCACCTTTAGGATTGACATAACCTTCTGGTTGCATCATATACAACTCTTCTTTAATAAATACATTAAAGAATGTCGTTTTGTTATCCATTTGCCAAATTTCATAAAATGCAGCAATTGCTAACATGATTCGGACAGACTTAAGCATCACTACGAGTGAGAAAATCTCACCGTAGTCAACACCTTGAACTTGTCGAAAAACTTTCGCAACAAGTCGAGCTTTGTAGACAGTAACATTACCATCGGCGTCAGTCTTCCTCTTAAAAAATCCATTTATTTTCAATGGCTTGCCGATCATCGGGCAAGTCAACCAAAGTCCACACTTTGTTCTCATACATGGATCCCATCTCAGATTTTATGGCCTCAAGCCATTTTGTGGAATCTGGGCTCATCATCGCTTCCTCATAGTTTGTAGGTTCATTATGGTCTAGTAACATGACTTCCAGAACCGGGTTACCGTACCACTCTGGCGCGGAACGTACTCTGGTTGACCTATGAGGTTCAGCAGTAACTTGATCTGAAGTTTCATGATCATCATCATTAGCTTCCTCGTTGAATGGTGTAGGAATCACTAGAACTAGTTTCTGTGATGTACTACTTTCCAATTCAGGAGAAGGTACAATTACCTCATTAAGTTCCATTTTCCTCGCACTCACTTCTTTCGAGAGAAACTCCTTCTCTAGAAAGCATCCATTTTTAGCAACGAATATCTTGCCTTTGCATCTGTGATAGAATGTGTACCCAACTATTTCCTTTGGGTATCCTATGAAGACACATTTCTCCGATTTGGGTTCGAGCTTATCAGGTTGAAACTTTTTTCACATAAGCATGGCTGCCCAAACTTTAAGAAACGACAGCTTAGGTTTCTTGCCAATCCACGGTTCATACGGTGTCGTCTCAACGGATTTAGATGGTGCCCTATCTAAAGTGAATGTAGTTGTCTCTAATGCATAACCCCAAAATGATAGTGGTAAATCGGTAAGAGACATTATAGATCGCACCATATCTAATAAAGTACAGTTACGACGTTCAAACGCACCATTATGCTGTGGTGTTCCAGGTGGCGTGTGTTGTGTAACTATTTCACATTGTCTTAAATGAAGACCAAACTCATAACTCAAATATTCGCCTCTGCGATCAGATCGTAGAAACTTTATTTTCTTGTTACGATGATTCTCTACTTCACTCTGAAATTCTTTAAACTTTTCAAATGTTTCAGACTTGTTCTTCATCAAGTAGATATACCCATATCTGCTCAAGTCATCAGTGAAGGTGAGAAAATAACGATACCTACCGCGAGCATCAACACTCATTGGTCCCCATACATCAGTATGTATTATTTCCAATAAGTCACTTGCTCGCTCCATTGTTCCTGGAGAACGGAGTTTTAGTCATCTTGCCCATGAGGCATGGTTCGCAAGCACCAAGTGATTCATAATCAAATGATTCCAAAAGCCCATCATCATGGAGTTTCTTCATGTGTTTTACACCAATATGACTTAAACGGCAGTGCCACAAATAATTTGCACTATCATTATCAACTTTGCATCTTTTAGCTTTCAAATTTATGAATATGTGTATTACTACGATCGAGATCCAACAAACTATTTTCATTGGGTGTATATCCATCGAAGGTTTTATTCATGTAAATAGAACAACAATTATTCTATGACTTTAAATGAATAATCGTATTGCAATAAACATGATCAAATCATATTCATGCTCAACGCAAATGCCAAATAACATTTACTTAGGTTCTACACTAATCCCGAAAGTATAGGGAGTGTGCGATGATGAACATATCAATCTTGGAACCACTTCCAATATACATTGTCACTTCACCCTTAACTAGTCTCTGTTCATTCTGCAACTCCCGTTTCAGGTTACTAATTTTAGCAACTGAACTGGTATCAAATACCCAGGGGTTGCTATGAACACTAGTAAAGTACACATCAAAAATCTGTATATCAAATATACCTTTGTTCACTTTGCCATCCTTCTTATCCGCCAAGTATCTAGGGCAGTTCCACCTCCAGTGACCATTTCCTTTGCAGTAGAAGCACTTAGTTTTAGGCTTGAGTTTAGCTTTGGGTTTCTTCAAGGGAGTTACAACTTGCTTGTCATTATTCTTGAAGTTCCCTTTCTTTTTCTTTGCCCTTTTACTTGAAACTAGTGGTCTTTGTCAACCATCAACACTTGATGCTTTTTCTTGATTTCTACCTTCGTCGATTTCAGCATCGCGAAGAGCTCAGGAATTACTTTCGTCATCCCTTGCATATTATAGTTCATCATGAAGTTCTAGTAACTTGGAGATAGTGACTAGAGAACTTTGTAAATTACTATCTTATCTGGAAGATTAACTCCCACTTGATTCAAGCAATTGTAGTACCCAGAAAATCTGAGCACATGCTCACTAGTTGAGCTATTCTCCTCCATCTTGTAGGTAAAGTACTGTCAGAGGTCTCATACCTCTTGATACGGGCATGAGTATGAAATACTAATTTCAACACTTAGGAACATCTTATATGCTCTGTGGCATTCAAAACATTTTTGAAGTGCCGGTTCCAAGCCGTAAAGCATGGTGCACTAAACTATTAAGTAGACATCATATTGAGTTTTGCCAAACGTTCATAACGTTTGCATCTGCTCCTGCAATAGATATGTCACCTAGCGGTGCATCAAGGACATAATACTTCTGTGCAGCAATGAGGATAATCCTCAGATCACGGACCTAGTCTGCATCATTGCTACTAACATCTTTCAACTTATATTTCTCTAGGAACATATAAAAATAAACGGGGAGCTACATGGGGAGCTATTGATCTACAACATAGATATGCTTATACTACCAGGACTAAGTTCATGATAAATTAAAGTTCAATTAATCATATTACTAATGAACTCCCACTTAGATAGACATCCCTCTAGTCATATAAATGATCACGTGATCCAAATCAACTAAACCATGTCTGGTCATCACGTGAGATGGAGTAGTTTTCAATGGTGAACATCTTATGTTGATCATATCTACTATATGATTCACGCTCGACCTTTCGGTCTCCAGTGTTCCGAGGCCATGTCTGTACATGCTAGCCTCGTCAAGTTTAACCCGAGTATTCTGCATGTGCAAAATTGTCTTGCACCCGTTGTATGTGAACGTAGAGCCTATCACATCCGATCATCATGTGGTGTCTCAGCACGAAGAACTTTCGCAACGGTGCATACTCAGGGAGAACACTTGTACCTTGAAATTTTGTAAGGGATCATCTTATAATGCTACCGCTGTACTAAGCAAAATAAGAAGCATAATAAGATAAACAGCACATGCAATCAAAATATGTGACATGATATGGCATCATCATCTTGTAATTTTGATCTCCATCTCCAAAGCATCGTCATGATTTCCATCGTCGCCAGCTAAACACCATGATCTTCATCGTAGCGTCGTGGTTGTGTCGCCAACTATTGCTACTACTACTATCGCTTACTCATAGTGATAAAGTAAATCAAATACATGGCCTTCGCAATTCATACAATAAAGAGACAACCATAAGGCTCCTCTCGGTTGCCGATAATTTACAAAACATGATCATCTCATACAATAACGTATAACTCATCACGTCTTCACCATATCACATCACAACATGCCCTGCAAAAACAAGTTAGATGTCCTCTACTTTGTTGTTGCAAGTTTTACGTGGCTGCTACGGGCTTAGCAAGAACCGTTCTTACCTATGCACACAAAAACCACAACAATTTTTCGTCAAGTATGTGTTGTTTTAACCTTCACAAGGACCGGACGTAGCCACACTTGATTCAACTAAAATTGGAGAAACTGACACCCGCCAGCCACCTATGTGTGAAGCACGTCGGTAGAACCAGTCTCACGTAAGCGTACGCGTAATGTCGGTCAGGGCCGCTTCATCCAACAATACCGCTGAATCAAAGTATAACATGCTGGTAAGCAGTATGACTATTATCGCCCACAACTCATTGTGTTCTACTCGTGCATATCATCTACGCATAGACCTGGCTCATGATGCCACTGTTGGGGAACATAGTATTTCAAAAAAAATCCTACGATCACACAAGATCTATCTACTAGAAGCATAGCAACGAGTGGGGAGAGTGTGTCTACGTACCCTCGTAGACCGAAAGCGGAAGCGTCTAGTGACGCGGTTGATGTAGTCGAACGTCTTCGCGATCCAACCGATCCAAGCACCGAACATACAGCACCTCCACGTTCAGAAGACGTTCAGCTCGATGACGTCCCACGAGCTCTTGATCCAGTTGAGGGTCACGGGAGAGTTTTGTCAGCACAACGTCGTGGTGACGGTGATGGTGAAGCTACCGGCGCAGGGCTTTGCATAAGCACTGCAACGATATGACCGAGGTGTGTAACTGTTGGGAGGGGCACCGCACACGGCTAAAATCAACTTGTGTGTCCATGGGGTGCCCCCTGGCCACGTATATTAAGGATGGAGGGAGGAGTAGACCGGCCCTCATAGGGCGCGCCAAAGTGTGGAGTCCTACTAGGACTCCCTAGTCCTAGTAGGATTCCTCCTCCCATATGGAATAGGAAAAGGGGAAGGGAGAAGGAGAAGGAAGGAAGGGGGCGCCACCTTTCCCAAGTCCAATTCAGACCAGTCCATGCGGAAGGGGCGTGGCCACCCTTGAGGCCTTTCTCTCCTTTCCCGTATGTCCCATTAAGTCCCAATACAAATTCCCGTAACTCTCTGGTACTCCGAAAAATACCCGAATCACTCGGAACCTTTCCGATGTCCGAATATAGCCTTCCAATATATCGATCTTTACGTCTCAACCATTTTGAGATTGTTCGTCATGTTCGTGATCTCATCCGGGACTCTGAACAAATGTCGGTCATCAAATCACATAACTCATAATACAAATCGTCATCGAACGTTAAGCATGCGGACCCTACGGGTTCGAGAACTATGTAGACATGACCAACACACTTCTCTGGTCAATAACCAATAGAGGAACCTGGATGCTCATATTGGTTCCTACATATTCTTCGAAGATCTTTATCGGTCAAACTGCACAACAACATACGTTGTTCCCTTTGTCATCGGTATGTTACTTGCCCGAGATTCGATCGTCGGTATCATCATGCCTAGTTCAATCTCGTTACCGGCAAGTTTCTTTACTCGTTCCGTAATACATCATCTCGTGACTAACTCATTAGTCATTTGCTTGCAAGGCTTATTACGATGTGTATTACCAAGAGGGCCCAGAGATACCTCTCCGACACTCTGAGTGACAAATCCTATTCTCGATCTATGCCAACACCACAAACACCTTTGGAGACACATGTAGAGCATCTTTATAATCACCCAGTCACGTTGTGACATTTTATAGGACACAAGGTGTTCCTCCGGTATTTGGGAGTTGCATAATATCATAGTCATAGGAACATGTATAAGTCATGAAGAAAGCAATAGCAGTAGAACTAAACGATCAAGTTGCTAAGCTAACAGATGGGTCTTGTCCATCACATCATTCTCCTAATGATGTGATCCCGTTGATCAAAGGACAACTCATGCATATGGTTAGGAAACATGACCATCTTTGATTAACGAGCTAGTCTAGTAGAGGCATACTAGGGACACTCTGTTTTGGTCTATGTATTCACACATGTACTAAGTTTCCGGTTAATACAATTCTAGCATGAATAATAAACATTTATCATGATATAAGGAAATATAAATAACTACTTTATTATTGCCTCTAGGGCATATTTCCTTCAGCCCCGCCTTGTTACTCCCGCCTAGTAAAATTTTCAGTTGCCGCAGTATTTCCTCAAACACAACCTTGCCCCCCCCCTCCAGACACACCCCAAAACCTCCGCTCGCACAGACACACACAACCCTCGAAACCGTTGGTAGGTCGCCGCCATTGCCGGCGCCTCCATCATGAACCTCAGCCTGTGTGCCGGGGAGCTCGAGGAGCCAATGGCCGAAAAGAGGTTTATCGCGGCCTTTTCGCCCGACGCCGTCGAGGTGGCCGCCGAGGTGTCCCCGTCGTCCTCTGCGGGCCCGATCCGCCCGCCGCCGTGCCCCTATGCCGGTTTGAGGACTTCCCCGTCCTCCCTTGGACCCGGTAGCCGACGAAGTCCTACCTCAGGGTACGGCAGCGGCGGTATGGGACGTGCGTCGCCGAGATTACAAATCGAGAGACCCACACCCGCCGGTGGCTTGGTAGCTTCCACACGACCGAGCTCGCTGCCATGGAGTACGACCGTTGGCAGGTCTGCTACCACAGCTCGGTGGCTAGGCTCAATTTTCCCCTCGGCACACGTCCGGTCCACCTCATTCTGCCGGAGCCAGGGTGGTGAGCTCGGCTGTGGCGCGGGAGGACCGCGAGGCGTGGGAGCGCCTCGAGGCCGAGGCCGCGGATGAGGCCTACATGCAAGAGCTCCGCCGCCAGCACCTAGAGCTCATGGAGGCGGAGCAGGCGATCTTTGCCGGCGCGGAGGGCGGCGAGGTTATCGCGCTCTCCTTTGATGACGGGGTCGAAGGCGGCGAGGACGATGGCGAGGAGGGCGGCGAGGTTATCGCGCTCTCCTCTGATGACGAGGTCGAAGGCGGCGGCGACGGCGGCGCGGAGGGCATCGAGGTGGGCCTGGGGGACAAGGAGATCGACGTCGACGAGTGGAGGAGTGCCTTCCCCAACGACCCGGATGACGGTACTCGCTTGGACCCGGCTCGCGGCACACCGTACATGACGAGGAAGGTTGGCTCGACCTCTACTTCGACCGAAAGTAGTTTAGCTTAGTTTAAATTTATGTTTTATGTTCGGTTATGCAAAACTATTACTTTTGGTTGAACCTGCTTTGAACTTGATCGAATTGAAGTTTACAACCTTAAGTTTGGGGGGTCGACTAGAAAAGGCCAAAAATTGCTGGAGTATATATATATCCACTAAGGGTTTTAGTCCTTTAACATTTAAGGATCACCTAGAGATGTCCTTATGACTTGTTTATTTCAGTTCTTCACAATGTGATGCTCTATATGTGCAACTATTTGATGTGCAGTTCAATTTCATCAATAACAGTTTCAACAATACCACTATGAATTACAATATTTGGTTGTTATTAAGGATATTGCAGTTAACATGCCTTTTCATTTTTCAATTATTGTTTAGCAACATGCATTGTACTGAATGACTAAATATGCAATCCCAGTCTACATAGCAACAAGGAAGAGTGTTACCTTAATGTTCTGATGATGTCTAGATATACATGTAATAAAATCTTATATAATGGGATGGATGGAGTGTTGTACTACATCGTTTTTCAATTGTTGTTTAGCTTCTAATATTAACTTGGTGCTTTTAGGTACATATATCATTGCCAAAGATCCACACTTTGACCCTTTCTGCGTATGGGGCAATGAGATATTCACGAACCAGCATCAAGTGAGTAAACTGATAAAGATTGTTACTAAAATGGGTCAAAAGATGTCAATCGAACTATTTGTTTACAACTTATGCAAGACAACAGTGAACTGCAGGATGGTAAGTAAGAACCCTGCAGCCTTCTTTTTACTGCCCGTAATGAGTTGTGTTAGATGACAATATCTGAATCTTTTTTCTTTTGCAGTGGATCCTGAAGCAGTTTACTCAATATTACCTCTCAAACTACATGATTGGCGGCCAACCATCACAAGGGGTTGGACAAGAGTCCTGCATGCCTTCTGCATCCAGGAGAGCACAATAGGGCCATTCCGCTTCACCTTGTTCGGCAACTGGAATGTCGGTCGCCTCTTTCTTTACCATCTGTAATAGTACAAGTATAGAACCCTGGTACATCATTCTTTATTTGGTGCTTCTGTAATTCTTAAACATATGTACCTATGAATCGAATAATGCATTGGTTGTTTGAACCTGATGGATATGAATAAAGCTACAGCCTACTTTCAAGTTTAATTAGGTACAATTATAAATAGCAGTAATTAAATTAGGGCGAAATTAGGTACAATTATAAATAGCAGTAGAATGGTGTTGTAGGTTGAAGAAATTGCCTTGATTCCCTGAAACACCCTGATTAGCTTGATTAGCTTGCATCTGCTGCATTATCTGCATCAACATCTGGGTGTTCTGATTTGTAGTCTGCATAATCGCTCTCCAAGCCTTAGACGGAGGAGGAAGGGAAGGAGGACGATCTGGGACCTCTTCACCCTCTGGGTTAGCGTTGGGAACTCGTTTCGGAGCCATCCTGAAAGAGATGACCACGAATCAGCAATTGATTGAAAGAAGGTATAAGCTGAAACAACGGATTGAAATGCAACATAGTCTTCGCAAGAATCATTCGAACAATAGGAACGAATGAAATCATTCGAACAAGAGGAACGAATGAAATTCTCAACTTAAATGATAACATCAATCTTCACGAGAAGCCACATAGGGGACAAAAGGTAAATAAGAAAAACACAAGGTACAGATGTAACAAACACAAGCTAGGAGCTTCGTTCTAACATCTTTGTGCTGAAAGCTTATGAACGCGTTACGAAAGGGTTTTGCAATCCCCGGATTAGCATAGCCAAGGACCCTTTAAGATGCAACTCCCGATCAGAACATCGGTCATAAAACCACTTCACTCAATGTAGAACCCCGAACTCGCTAACCTGCATTTGTTGGAAGAATGCCTACGATCTACTGGATAAACATACCTATTAATTTCCGAAAGTTTCCAGTTATGCAATCAGGTGTTGGGGATACAGGGGAAGCACCACGTAATCAACTCTAAACCTACATCCAGCTGTATCCATCCTTCAACACATAACCAGTCTTTCTCGGAAAGTGTCTACCTCGGACCTTCGAAAAGCATCCACTATACCAAGCTATGGCAATACTCCCGAACTACCTCCCCAGTACTGGGTGATGTCGGGGTTATCTTGCCACTAACCGTATAGGAGAGATTTTCGATGTCGGTCGTCTTAAGTATTTAGTACTGTCGCGATATGCTTGTGACGACAATACCCCGAAGCTCAACTCCCCGGGACACTGCCACAACCCCTAATGTCAGGAGGCATCCAGAACAATATTCTCGTCACAAGAACATCGAAACAATCCCACAATACTCGCGAGATTCCTAAAAAAATTTGCTGCAATTTTGAAAGTAGAAGAGGCAAGAGTAGTCGTCAGGAGTCCTCACCAGAGAGAAAGGGGATGAGAAGCAAAGAAATCCTACTCTCCGATATAATATAGGATTCAAAATATTTTCAGTGTGTGCCTAGACTCGACCGTCAACGATTCGATCAATCAGTGGGGGCTTCTAGGTCGGAGAAGGCTCTGAATACCAACTTGTAATGCCCAGGATGGGACTATATCTCCTACGTGTCGAGGCACGACTTAGAGATATAAGCCCATGCTGGAATGATCGCAAGTTTGGTACCTTTGCACATCTCAGGTAAAAATGGGGATGGAAAACTGAAAAGATAGTTGGCTTACACTCGCCACGTCACACAAATTCATTACATGTTTCAATCATCATACAAATGAACATCACAGCCCATCTAAGGGTAAAATCCAAATGTCAAGATACCAAACATAACTTAAATCCACAGGTCTAGATCGAATCCTAGTAGAAGTTCCACTACTGATCATCGGGATAACGAACATAGTAACGGCTACGCTCCTCGTCGTACTCCCAGTCTAGCTCGGTGCCATCACCTGGATAGCTCACCATCGGACCTGCATCTGGTGTGGTGAAGTAACTGTGAGCAACAGAGGACTCAGCAATCCCGTTCCCGGGTAACATGACTATTTAAGCCTTGGGTGTGGAACAAGGTTGAAGAAAGAATAAGGATAAGTGGTTGCAGCAGCACTAGCCTAGCTTACGTAAAGAGAGCGAGAAGAGAAGGTGCCGCGGTCGAGAGATGATCACTAAGTAATCCTAAACTAAAGCCAGTCAAACATAACCCCACCGTGTTCATATCCCGAAACCCTTTTCGGAAAATGACAGTCACGGTACTCACGCTGCTAGTGTATTGGAACATGGTGTCAAGTTTTCTACAACCGGATATTAACAAGCTCCCATCCGCCACATAACCGCGGGCACGGCTTTCGAAAGTTCAAACCCTGCAGGGGTGTTCCAACTTGGCCCATGACAAGCCCACGATCCGCGGAGTCGCAACTCCAAGGTGGGAAGACCCGAGTACTCTCGGAATCCCGTGCTCAAGATACTCCGAACTAAGGTAAGGCTAATCCAGCAAATCCTCCCGGCGTGCCGACACCCTGATAGTAGCCGCGCGTATCTCGTCTCAGGCCACGACTGGATGGGTGATCCCACAGGTTTTTACCAAACCTTGAGTTCCCTCGAGGTGGCCCCGCGTAACCCCCAGTTTGGACCAACACTCATGTGGAGCACTGGCCCGGGTTGTTGATTAAGAAAGAGGGTTAATTACTCCCTATGCAAGTGTTATTAGTTATTAGGCAAATAGTACCAATGTTGGGACTTGCTGGAAAAGACTTAGCACTTAGCGGTTTATCGAGGGGTTCCCATAACCCCAACCGTGTGAGGAACGCATAATCAAGGAACAAAACACCGGTTTATACGGTTCCTAACGGCATGAGTAGAACAAATCACCAAGCAAAAGGCTTAGCCTTCCACCCATTGCCAATATATAGATGATTTCATTTAAGCATTTATATAGTGTGATATAACCCAACAAACGTCAACATGAAGCAAGCATCTTCAACTTCACCTGCAACTAGCAATGCTATAAGAGGGGCTGAGCGAAGCCTACGTATAGCCAATCAATGGTTTGCATAGGTAGGGTGGTTAAACAGGTTCATGGTTACAAGTAGGAGGCTGACAGGAAAGACATGGGCATCGAGGCAAAACTATAAAGCGATACTCTAGCAATAGGCAAAGATAGTAATGTTATCGGGGTTCGGCCATCTTGCGTGAAGAGTTGTCGGTCGAATCGTAAGAGGAGTCCTCGTGCTCAACCTCGGTAGTAACCTCGTGCTCGTACTCGTACTCGGTCTCAGCTTCCGGCTCTAATCAACACAACCACACAAGGCACGAATCAACAAGATGCAATGCGCACATGAAAATATGCAGGATGCATGACTGATGCACTATGGGAGCACAAGGAGCATGGACAATTGCACTCAAGCAAAATGCTTCAAAACATGATAACAATAGGATATTATGAATCTACACGAAAAATCACACAAGTTTCATATAGGACTTGCTCAAATCGGAGCTACGGGCTAAAAGTTACACACAAAACAATAAACATGCGAAAGCTGAAAATTACAGCCACATAGCAACTTCGGGGCATGAAATAATTAAGCTACATCACTCAAACATCATGGAAAAGAGCATGAACATAAACTAGACATATCCTACAGCAAATAAGTCCATTGGAGCACCCCCAAAGGAGCCACGGATCAATAGCAACAAGCTATGACATATTGAACTTGACAACAAAATCCTGACAGCAGTAATTTATTGCAACTTTGGAGCAAACGTTAAATATGCTACAGCCACTCAAATAAGCATGTGAGAGCATGAATGGATAGCCAACAATATGTACAGCAAGGAATCATCAAGAGTCACCCCAAAACTATCATGGATTGGCCTAGAACAACAAGCAAACATGGCATCTGGAAATTACAGATTCCAGACTTAGTGAAATTTCACTAAGTGTTAAAACAGCAGTTTCATCATGGCATCTTTGAGAGCAAGTTTAAGTCACCTCAAAACTAAACATGGCAAGTGGTAAGCACCACATCAAAGTACATATGATGGTGATTCCAAAACACCTAAGCATGCATCATGGAGATAAACACAACGATAGCAATGAGCTCCTCAAGTTGGCATCTCATAACAAGTTTAACAACATAACAGCCACATAGCACTTTGCAACGGAGATAAACATGGCAAGATTAAATCTATCATGCAAGCCTAAGCATTCAAGATGTAGAGCATGACAAGACGAACACGTGGACATCTCATTTGCATCCTTCGGATAAACGAGCACCAAGTTATCACTATGCAAAGGTGGCATGCAAATAACTACAATCAGCAGTTTATAACGAGATGAACTCTTGCAACAGATATTTAAGCACCTATATGAACTCAAACATGCATGGCACAATGGAATGAAATGTAGTACAAGTCTCCACGAACGTCTGGACATCTCATTCACTCAAATCGGAGCAACACACACAAAGTTATCATCATTTGAAAATAGCATCAGACAACAAAATATCACAGGGACTTAGTGGAATTGGGACTACCTCAGATCTGGGGGAAAAAACGACACGGGTCAACGGGCACGGTCGGTGGTCAACGCGGGCGCAGCTGGCGGATCGGGTAGGCGGGTCGGGCTCGGACCCATTAGGGATCACGGGCGGAGGCGACAGATCGGGGGATCCTCCCGATCCCCGATCGGAAGTAGCGGCGGCGGCTCGGTCGTCTGGGCCCAGCGAAGGGAGGCTGGGCCTCGGTCAACGGTGCAGGCGGTCGGGGCCCAGGGTGAATCGGGAGAAGGCGGCCCGCGGGGCGACCTGGCGGAGCCCAGCGGCTGGGCCTAGGGTTCGGCGCGGCCTGGCGAGCTCCTGGCGAGGTGGCGGCTGGGCCGCTCGATCGGATCTGGCGGAAGCCTCGAGCGCCCGAGGCGCGGCTGTCAAAGGGATCGGGCGGCGGCGGCGTTGACTTGGGTGCCTGGAGGAAAACCGGATCGGGGCGGCGGCTCGATGACTTGGGCGCCTGGATCCCCGACAACGGGAGGAGGAACGGCGACGGGAGGGACCGGCGGTCCCTTGCCAGAGGGGCGGCCGGAGGAGGCCGACCGGAGGTGCGGCCCGGTGGCGGTGGTGGTGAGGAGAAGGTCCGGCGGCGGAGGATATTCCGGCGAGCTACTCCGGCGGTGCTCCGGCGAGCTCCGGCCGGAGTGGGAGGAGGAGGCTGGAGGTAGGAGATGAAGCTAGGGTTTCCTTGTTTTGGGGCAAAATTTGAGGAAGGTGGACAAATATATAGGCACAAGGAGCTAGGGTTGTCCAAATGAGGTGTGGTTTTCAGCCACGCGATCAGAATTGGATGCCCTAGATGAAGGGAGGGGTTTGGGTCGGTTTGGTGGGCTGTTGGAGGGGTGTCTTGGGCCTCAAAGTGGAGGCACTTTGAGCCCACGAGAATAACTGTTGGAGCACCAAACGAACTCCTAACGCGACGAGATTTGACAGGAGGGTTACACACACCAAAACAACAACACACGACAAGTCTCGCGCCAAACCGGTAACGTTACACGGCCAAACACCAAAGTAGGCCTACGGGACGCCACGGACACGTGAGGGAGCTCCGGAACGCGAAACGGACAACGGGAAGGAACGCGTGGAACCGGATGCAACCGACAACACAAATGCAATGCGATGCACATGACTACATGATATGAATGAATGCCACACACGCACACAACAAAACGACGAAAACCCGAAAGACAAAGAACCCGAAATGGAAGAGATGAAGCCAGAGATATATTATATGCCCAAAAGGGAAATTATTACATCCGGGGCATTACAAACTCTCTTCTACTACAAAAAGATCTCGTCCCGAGATCTAGGACTGGAAAAAGGAAGGGTACTCGGAACGAAGATGATCTTCTCGTTCCCACGTAGCTTCTCGGTCGGTATGATGTGACCACTTGACTTTCAAGAATTTGATGGACTTGTTGCGGGTCTTGCGCTCGGTTTCTTCGAGAATAGCAACGGGATGCTCTCGGTAGGACAAATCTTGTTGAAAATCAATCTCTTCAAATGGAATCATGCGTTCAGGTGCCTTGAAGCATTTGCGGAGTTGAGACACATGAAACACATCATGAACATTGGCGAAGTTGGAAGGGAGCTCAAGTTGATAGGCTAGATCGCCTCTTTTGCCAAGGATCTTGAAAGGCCCGACGTATCTAGGAGCAAGCTTTCCTTTGATACCGAATCTTTGGGTGCCTTTTATCGGAGAAACACGGAGATAAACATGATCACCAATGTTGAAGGCCAAATCACGATGCTTGCCGTCATAGTAGCTCTTCTGACGCGACTGAGCGGCCTTGAGATTCTCACGTATGACTTTGCACATTTCTTCGGCTTCTGAGATCAATTCATTGCCAAGAAGTTGACGTTCACCTGTCTCGGACCAGTTGAGAGGGTACGGCACTTTCTGCCATAGAGGATTTCAAACGGAGCTTTGCCTGCACTTGCTTGAAAGCTGTTGTTGTAAGAGAACTCGGCAAATGGAAGGCAATCTTCCCATTTCATGCCAAAAGATATGACACAGGCTCTGAGCATGTCTTCTAGAATCTGATTCACTCGCTCGACTTGGCCACTAGTCTGAGGGTGAAAAGCAGTGCTGAACCTGATCTTAGTGCCCATGGCGGACTGAAAGGAGTCCCAGAACTTTGAAGTGAACAAACTTCCACGGTCTGAGGAGATAACTTGAGGGATGCCATGTAAGGACACAATTCTAGAAGTATACAACTCTGCAAGTTGAGCTGCATTGATTGATTCTTTGACTGGAAGGAAGTGAGCGACTTTGGTAAGCTTGTCAATCACCACGAAGATAGAATCGTTCCCTCTCTTGGACTTAGGAAAGCCAGTGACGAAATCCATTTCAATGTGGTCGAATTTCCACTTGGGAATAGGAAGAGGTTGGAGAAGACCGGCTGGACGTTGATGCTCTGCCTTCACTCTTCTACAGACATCACATTCATTCACGAATTGGGCAATCTCCCTTTTCATGCGTGTCCACCAGTAAGACTGCTTGAGGTCTTGGTACATCTTGGAACTACCAGGATGAATGGAAAGGAGGGAATCATGTGCCTCTTCCATTATGAGCTTCCTGAGATCACCTTTGGGAACGACGAGTCTGTCCTCGAAGAACAAGGTATCTCTCTCATCAACGCGATAGCACTTGTATTTCGGATCACCCTTTGCAATACCATGTTTCACCTTCTGCACCATGGCATCACTGAGTTGGGCCTCACGGACCTGATCTTCCAAGGTAGGAGCAACTTGAAGCTTTGCAAGAAAACCCTGCGGAACAACTTGGAGGTTGAGCTTCCTGAAAGCTTCACAAAGCTCAGGCTGGAACGGCTTAATAAGAAGGCTGTTGCAATATGCCTTTCTGCTCAAGGCATCTGCAATCACATTCGCCTTGCCAGGAGTGTATTCAATGCGGGGATCATACTCTTGGATCATTTCAACCCAACGAGTCTGGCGGAGGTTCAGATTCGGCTGTGTGAAGATGTACTTCAAGCTCTTGTGATCGGTGAAGATGTCGACTTTTCTGCCCAACAACAGATGTCTCCACGTAATCAAAGCATGTACCACAGCTGCTAGCTCGAGATCATGTGTGGGATAGTTCTTCTCACTTGGCTTCAGCTGACGAGAAGTGTATGCCACAATTCTCTTGTCTTGCATAAGCACACCACCAAGACCTTGAAGAGAAGCATCACAGAATACTTCGTAGGGCTTGGACTCATCTGGAGGAGTAAGAACTGGAGCAGAGACAAGCTTTTCTTTGATAGTTTTGAATGCCACTTCACAATCTGGAGACCAGTCGTACTTGACATTCTTCTGCAGCAAGTTGGAGAGAGGCTTGGCAATCTTGGAGAAGTTCTCAACGAACCTTCTGCAATAGCTGGCAAGACCAAGAAAGCTTCGGAGTTGCTTGACGTTCTGAGGAGCTTCCCAGTTGACAATTGCTTCAACTTTCTCGGGGTTTACCGCAATACCGTCAGCGGAGATGATATGGCCCAGATATAAGACCTTATCGAGCCAAAATTCGCACTTGGAGAACTTGGCATGGAACTTATGTTCACGGAGTCGGTCGAGAACAAGACGGAGGTGCTTTTCGTGATCTTCTTCATTCTTGGAAAATACCAAAATATCATCCAGATACACAAGCACAAACTCACCGGTGTAGGGGTTGAAAACGTAGTGCATCATTCTCGAGAAGGTAGGTGGAGCGTTGGCGAGACCAAAGGACATGACTGTATACTCGTATGAGCCGTAGCTCGTTCTGAAGGCAGTCTTGTGGATATCTTCCTCGCGAATGCGAAGTTGGTGATAGCCCATTCGGAGATCGAGCTTAGAGAACACTTTAGCTCCTTTGAGCTGCTCGAACAGTTCGTTGATGTTGGGGAGTGGATACTTGTTCTTTATTGTCTTCTTGTTCAATGGCCGGTAATCGACGCAGAGACGCTCCGTGCCATCTTTCTTCTTGACAAATAAGACACCACAGCCCCAAGGAGACGTACTAGGCCTGATCAGACCCAAACGTTCCTGTTCATCAGGCTGCTTCTTCAACTCCTTCAATTCTCCAGGAGAGAGCTTGTACGGACGCCGGCATGCTGGCTCACTACCAGGCTCGAGTTCAATGACGAATTCCACTTGACGGTGTGGAGGCATGCCTGGAAGTTCTTCAAGAAAGACGTCTTGGTATTCGTTTACCACCGGAATTTGAGAGATGGCATTAATCTCGCCCTTATCATTGAGAGAGAAAAGCCTGATAGTGTTATCCCTGGAGGCAAAGATAATCACATGTTCATCAGGATGAGTAATCTTGACTTCCTTCTGTGCACAATCAAGAGCATCATGCTGAGAAAGCCAGTCCATCCCGAGGATGAGGTCAATGTCGGAATTGCCGAGAACCACCGGTTTAGCCAGAAAGCGATGATCACCCATGCGAATAGAAACATCCGGAGCATATATACGAGAATGCATCAATCTACCCAGAGAAACAACTGATAACTCCCTTGGCAAACTTTTGATGTCAACATTGTACTTGGATGCAAATGGTTGAGACATGAAAGAGCATGAAGCACCCGAATCAAACAAAACTTTAGCAGGGATATAGTTAACTGGAAGGTTACCCAAAATCACATCGGAAGAATTCTCCGCTTGCACTGCATTCATCAGATTGACCCTTGCAGACTTTGGATTATGCTTGACAATAGCTGAACTCATAGGTGGAGGAGGTGGAAGTCGCTTTGGTTGGGACATCTGTTAGCATAACGACCCTTCTGGCCACACTTGTTGCACACCACTTCTGAGAGAGGAAGGAAATGAGAACCACTTGACTTGGAACCTTGAGACTGAAACTGGTTCTTCGACTGGTTGCTCGGGTTGGGTGGGTGGGAGAAACCACGTCCACCTGAGTTCTTGTTGCTGTTGGAGTTGTTGTAAGGACCTCGAATCACTGGAGGAGGAGGAAGCCAAAATTTCTGTTGCTTCGCGATGACTTGAGAAGATGAGGAGGAGTGAACGGCATCTCGAATCCTCTTTTTGGAAGCCTCCATCTTGAGCTGGGCTGCCTCTTGCTTGAGCGCCATGTTATAGAATTTGTCGAACTCATCGAGCTCGAACAAGGTGAGAGCAAGTTGAAGTTCATCCTTGAGACCTCCGCGGAACTGATAGATCTTGCTCTTGGCATCTAGTATGTCTTGCTTAGCATAGCGGGCGAGATTTTGGAACTTGACATTATACTGGTAGACAGTCATAGAGCCCTGCTTCAGGTTGAGGAATTGCTCACGCATACCCTCGATGACACTTGTTGGAATGTGGTGAGAGCGAAAGTCCTTGCAGAAATCCTCCCAAGAGATCACACGACCTGGCCTGGAGTCTTTGTACTGCTGCCACCAGTCAGTTGCTTGGTCTTTGAGTTGGAAGGCTGCAAATTTCACATAGTCCTCTTCCCTTACGTTACTGCACTCAAAATGCTTCTTGATATTGGTTAACCAATCTTCAGCATCAAGAGGGTCGACACAATAACTGAAAGCTTTTGGATTATTGGCCAAGAACTGGTTGAGAGTAGAATGGTGCTGTAGGTTGAAGAAATTGCCTTGATTCCCTGGAACACCCTGATTAGCTTGATTAGCTTGCATCTGCTGCATCATCTGCATCAACATCTGGGTGTTCTGATTTGTAGTCTGCATAATCGCTCTCCAAGCCTCAGACGGAGGAGGAAGGGAAGGAGGACGATCTAGGACCTCTTCACCCTCTGGGTTAGCGTTGGGAACTCGTTTCTGAGCCATCCTGAAAGAGATGACCACGAATCAGCAATTGATTGAAAGAAGGTATAAGCTGAATCGCAAGAATCATTCGAACAATAGGAACGAATGAAATCATTCGAACAAGAGGAACGAATGAAATTCTCAGCTTAAATGATAACATCAATCTTCACGAGAAGCCACATAGGGGACAAAAGGTAAATAAGAAAAACACAAGGTACAGATGGAACGAACACAAGCTAGGAGCTTCGTTCTAACATCTTTGTGCTGAAAGCTTATGAACGCGTTACGAAAGGGTTTTGCAATCCCCGGATCAGCATAGCCAAGGACCCTTTAAGATGCAACTCCCGATCGGAACATCGGTCATAAAACCACTTCACTCAATGTAGAACCCCGAACTCGCTAACCTGCATTCGTTGGAAGAATGCCTACGATCTACTGGATAAACCCACCTATTAATTTCCGAAAGTTTTCAGTTATGCAATCAGGTGTTGGGGATACAGGGGAAGCACCGCGCAATCAACTCTAAACCTACATCCAGCTGTATCCATCCTTCAACACATAACCAGTCTTTCTCGGAAACTGTCTACCTCGGACCTTCGAAAAGCATCCACTATACCAAGCTATGGCAATACTCCCGAACTACCTCCCCAGTACTGGGTGATGTCGGGGTTATCTAGCCACTAACCGTATAGGAGAGATTTTCGATGTCGGCCGTCTTAAGTATTTAGTACTGTCGCGATATGCATGTGACGACAATACCCCGAAGCTCAACTCCCCGGGACACTGCCACAACCCCTAATGTCAGGAGGCATCCAGAACAATATTCTCGTCACAAGAACATCGAAACAATCCCACAATACTCGCGAGATTCCTAAAAAAAATTGGTGCAATTTTGAAAGTAGAAGAGGCAAGAGTAGTCGTCAGGAGTCCTCACCAGAGAGAAAGGGGATGAGAAGCAAAGAAATCCTACTCTCCGATATAATATAGGACTCAAAATATTTTTAGTGTGTGCCTAGACTCGACCGTCAACGATTTGATCAATCAGTGGGGGCTTCTAGGTCGGAGAAGGCTCTGAATACCAACTTGTAATGCCCAGGATGGGACTATATCTCCTACGTGTCGAGGCACGACTTAGAGATATAAGCCCATGCTGGAATGATCGCAAGTTTGGTACCTTTGCACATCTCAGGTAAAAATGGGGATGGAAAACTGAAAAGATAGTTGGCTTACACTCGCCACGTCACACAAATTCATTACATGTTTCAATCATCATACAAATGAACATCACAGCCCATCTAAGGGTAAAATCCAAATGTCAAGATACCAAACATAACTTAAATCCACAGGTCTAGATCGAATCCTAGTAGAAGTTCCACTACTGATCATCGGGATAACGAACATAGTAACGGCTACGCTCCTCGTCATACTCCCAGTCTAGCTCGGTGCCATCACCTGGATAGCTCACCATCGGACCTGCATCTGGTGTGGTGAAGTAACTGTGAGCAACAGAGGACTCAGCAATCCCGTTCCCGGGTAACATGACTATTTAAGCCTTGGGTGTGGAACAAGGCTGAAGAAAGAATAAGGATAAGTGGTTGCAGCAGCACTAGCCTAGCTTACGTAAAGAGAGCGAGAAGAGAAGGTGCCGCGGTCGAGAGATGATCACTAAGTAATCCTAAACTAAAGCCAGTCAAACATAACCCCACCGTGTTCATATCCCGAAACCCTTTTCGGAAAATGACAGTCACGGTACTCACGCTGGTAGTGTATTGGAACATGGTGTCAAGTTTTCTACAACCGGATATTAACAAGCTCCCATCTGCCACATAACCGCGGGCACGGCTTTCGGAAGTTCAAACCCTGCAGGGGTGTTCCAACTTGGCCCATGACAAGCCCACGATCCGCGGAGTCGCAACTCCAAGGTGGGAAGACCCGAGTATTCTCGGAATCCCGTGCTCAAGATACTCTGAACTAAGGTAAGGCTAATCCAGCAAATCCTCCCGGCGTGCCGACACCCTGATAGTAGCCGCGCGTATCTCGTCTCAGGCCACGACCGGATGGGTGATCCCACAGGTTTTTACCAAACCTTGAGTTCCCTCGAGGTGGCCCCGCGTAACCCCCAGTTTGGACCAACACTCATGTGGAGCACTGGCCCGGGTTGTTGATTAAGAAAGAGGGTTAATTACTCCCTATGCAAGTGTTATTAGTTATTAGGAAAATAGTACCAATGTTGGGACTTGCTGGAAAAGACTTAGCACTTAGCGGTTTATCGATGGGGTCCCATAACCCCAACCGTGTGAGGAACGCATAATCAAGGAACAAAACACCGGTTTATACGATTCCTAACGGCATGAGTGGAACAAATCACCAAGAAAAAGGCTTAGCCTTCCACCCATTGCCAATATATAGATGATTTCATTTAAGCATTTATATAGTGTGATATAACCCAACAAACTTCAACATGAAGCAAGCATCTTCAACTTCACCTGCAACTAGCAATGCTATAAGAGGGGCTGAGCGAAGCCTACGTATAGCCAATCAATGGCTTGCATAGGTAGGGTGGTTAAACAGGTTCATGGTTACAAGTAGGAGGCTGACAGGAAAGACATGGGCATCGAGGCAAAACTATAGAGCGATACTCTAGCAATAGGCAAAGATAGTAATGTTATCGGGGTTCGGTCATCTTGCGTGAAGAGTTGTCGTTCGGATCGTAAGAGGGGTCCTCGTGCTCAACCTCGGTAGTAACCTCGTGCTCGTACTCGTACTCGGTCTCAGCTTCCGGCTCTAATTAACACAACCACACAAGGCACGAATCAACAAGATGCAATGCGCACACGAAAATATGCAGGATGCATGACTGATGCACTATGGGAGCACAAGGAGCATGGAAAATTGCACTCAAGCAAAATGCTTGAAAACATGATAGCAATAGTATATTACGAATCTACACGAAAAATCACACAAGTTTCATATAGGACTTGCTCAAATCGGAGCTACGGGCTAAAAGTTACACACAAAACAATAAACATGCGAAAGCTGAAAATTACAGTCACATAGCAACTTCGGGGCATGAAATAATTAAGCTGCAGCACTCAAACATCATGGAAAAGAGCATGAACATAAACTAGACATATCCTACAGCAAATAAGTCCATTGGAGCACCCCCAAAGGAGTCGCGGATCAATAGCAACAAGCTATGACATATTGAACTTGACAACAAAATCCTGACAGCAGTAATTTATTGCAACTTTGGAGCAAAAGTTAAATATGCTACAGCCACTCAAATAAGCATATGAGAGCATGAATGGATAGCCAACAATATGTACAGCAAGGAATCATCAAGATTCACCCCAAAACTATCATGGATTGGCCTAGAACAACAAGCAAACATGGCATCTGGAAATTACAGATTCCAGACTTAGTGAAATTTCACTAAGTGTTAAAACAGCAGTTTCATCATGGCATCTTTGAGAGCAAGTTTAAGTCACCTCAAAACTAAACATGGCAAGTGGTAAGCACCACATCAAAGTACATATGATGGTGATTCCAAAACACCTAAGCATGCATCATGGAGATAAACACAACGATAGCAATGAGCTCCTCAAGTTGGCATCTCATAACAAGTTTAACAACATAACAGCCACATAGCACTTTGCAACGGAGATAAATATGGCAAGATTAAATCTATCATGCAAGCCTAAGCATTCAACATGTAGAGCATGACAAGACGAACACGTGGACATCTCATTTGCATCATTCGGATAAACGAGCACCAAGTTATCACTGTGCAAAGGTGGCATGAAAATAACTACAATCAGCAGTTTATAACGAGATGCACTCTTGCAACAGATATTTAAGCACCTAGATGAACTCAAACATTCATGGCACAATGGAATGAAATGTAGTACAAGTCTCCACGAACGTCTGGACATCTCATTCACTCAAATCGGAGCAACACACACAAAGTTATCATCATTTGAAAATAGCATCAGACAACAAAATATCACAGGGACTTAGTGGAATTGGGACTACCTCAGATCTGGGGGAAAAAACGACGCGGGTCAACGGGCACGGTCGGTGGTCAACGCGGGCGCGGCTGGCGGATTGGGTAGGCGGGTCGGGCTCGGACCCGTTAGGGATCGCGGGCGGAGGAGACAGATCGGGGGATCCTCCCGATCCCCGATCGGAAGTAGCGGCGGCGGCTCGGTCGTTTGGGCCCAGCGAAGGGAGGCTGGGCCTCGGTCAACGGTGCAGGCGGTCGGGGCCTAGGGTGAATCGGGAGAAGGCGGCCCGCGGGGCGACCTGGCGGAGCCCAGCGGCTGGGCCTAGGGTTCGGCGCGGCCTGGCGAGCTACTGGCGAGGTGGCAGCTGGGCCGCTCGATCGGATCTGGCGGAGGCCTCGAGCGCCCGAGGCACGGCTGCCGAAGGGATCGGGTGGCGGCGTCGTTGACTTGGGCGCCTGGAGGAAAACCGGATCGGGGCGGCGGCTCGATGACTTGGGCGCCTGGATCCCCGACGACGGGAGGAGGAACGGCGACGGGAGGGACCGGCGGGCCCTTGCCGGAGGGGCGGCCGGAGGAGGCCGACCGGAGGTGCAGCCCGGTGGCGGTGGTGGTGAGGAGAAGGTCCGGCGGCGGAGGATATTCCGGCGAGCTACTCCGGCGGTGCTCCGGCGAGCTCCGGCCGGAGTGGGAGGAGGAGGCTGGAGGTAGGAGATGAAGCTAGGGTTTCCTTGTTTTTGGGAAAAATTTGAGGAAGGTGGACAAATATATAGGCACAAGGAGCTAGGGTTGTCCAAATGAGGTGTGGTTTTCAGCCACGCGGTCAGAATTGGATGGCCTAGATGAAGGGAGGGGTTTGGGTCGGTTTGGTGGGCTGTTGGAGGGGTGTCTTGGGCCTCAAAGTGGAGGCACTTTGAGCCCACGAGAATAAGTGTTGGAGCACCAAACGAACTCCAAACGCGACGAGATTTGACAGGCGGGTTACACACACCAAAACAACAACACACGACAAGTCTCGCGCCAAACCAGTAACGTTACACGGCCAAACACCAAAGTAGGCCTACGGGACGCCACGGACACGTGAGGGAGCTCCGAAACGCAAAACGGACAAAGGGAAGGAACGCGTGGAACCGGATGCAACCGACAACACAAATGCAATGCGATGCACATGACTACATGATATGAATGAATGCCACACACGCACACAACAAAACAACAAAAACCCGAAAGACAAAGAACCCGGAATGGAATACATGAAGCCAGAGATATATTATATGCCCAAAAGGGAAAGTATTACATCCGGGGCATTACAGTTGTGCAGGTCATTACGGCACACACGGTTGGTAAAACACAAAAGTTTGCGATATACACCATAATCCGAGATGGTTTATAGAGAGGAAACATGTGCAAGCATGCACACAGTTGTCGTTCGCAAAGCTTGTGCGATGTCAGACACTATCACATATGGTGCGGGAAAACTAAATATGTGTGATTGTCTACCTATCGTACACGGTTTATAATCATGAACTGTTTGTGATGTGCTAGGCATCGTAAATCTCCCGTGCGTGGAATCTGTCTAGAATCTGCCTGGAAAGCTCTCGTGCCTAGAATCTGCCTGATTTTAGGCAGAACCACAAAAGTCCGACTACGATGGCAATGCGAGCACACACGAGTAGCAAGGATGAAGCGTTTGGGATATTCGAGATATCGAAAACAGTTATATAGGGACAATTGTATGCATCAAGGCTCCCTATCCCCGACGGTTTCTGGGCCGTGTGGGAAGGACCCCCCCCCCCCTATCGCCCACACTCACTTGGCGATGGTTCCAAATGTCGTCGCGGAAAGGGGTTTTAAACCGTTTGTTTAGGACCGACGCACACCAGTGTTAATATCCAATGATCTTCATGAAAGTTTTTATTATATCCCTCTTGAATATCTATCACTTTGGGACCAAATTCTATTAAAGTATATTGCCATTGCTAATAACAAGCTCTCAAATAAATTTAAGTGAAGTGCGAGAGTACAAATTTCTTCAAAATTTCAACTCTCAAAATGATATGTGAAGCATGAGAGGATTTCTTTAAAAATTATACTAACTCTCAAAATCATCTAAGTGAAGCATGAGAGCATATTTCTTGAAAATAACAGCACCACCGTGCACAAAAAGATATAAGTGAAGTACTAGAGCAATTCCATAGCTCAAAAAAATTAAGAGAAGCACATAGAGCAATTCTAACAAATCATAGCATAATAATGGTTCTCTCAAATATGTGTGTCCAACAAGGATGATTGTGACACACTAAAAATCAAAATAAGCAAAGACTCAGGTAATACAAGATGCTCCAAGCAAAAATCATGATATGTGTCGAATAAAAATATAGCTCCAAGTAAAATTAGCGATGGTCGTTATAAGAAAGAGGGGATGCCTTCCGGTGCATCCCCAAGCTTAGTTTCTTGGTTATCCTTGAATATTACCTTGGAGTGCCATGGGGCATCCCAAGATTAGGCTCTTTTCACTCTTTTTTCCTTCATCCATCGTGATCTTACCCAAAACTTGAAAACTTCAATCACACATAACTTAACAAAACCTCGTGAGATTCAATAGTACAATAAAACTTATCTTTACTGTAAGGATTGTTGGAAGCTCATTCATATTTTTGTATTACATTATATCTATTGCATTCAAAAACAGAATCTATCAAAAATAGAATAGTCTGTATGGACGTAATTTTTAGTCATACTTATGTAACTCTGAAAATCCTGAACAATTAGGAAAATGTGGGCAATTTGTATATAAATTCTGTGTAAAATGTTGCGAAACTGTTCACGCTCCAGCATTTCAAAACAATTCTGCTACTGGACGTCAAAGTTTCTGTTAATGCACCGAATCAAATCAACTCTCACCCAAATCAACTGAAAGGCTTTGCTTGGCACAAACACTAATTAAAACACCAAAACACAATCACAACAGTATTATAATTGTGTATTTATTGAAAAATAGAAAGCAAACCAAAAGGCAAAAATATAACTATTGGGTTGCCTCCCAACAAGGGTTATCGTTTTATGCCCCTAGCTAGGCATAATGCATAGACTCCTACGTGTTGTCATCTTTGTTGGTTGATCCATAGGTTGCCCTCATGGTTGATTCATGTGGTAACGTAATTATAGTTCTAGGGAAGTGTTTCATACTCTTTCTTAGTGGAAACTAAAATTTAATATTCCCTTCTTTCATATCAATCACAACACATATAGTTCGTAGAAACGGTCTACCAAGTATGATTGGACAAGATAGATTGCAATCAATATCAAGAACAATAAAATCTATGGGTACATAATTCCTATTTGTAATAATATCAACGTCATTAATTCTTCCCAAAGGCTTTTTAATAGTAGAATCTACCAAGTGCAAATTAAGAAAACATTATTCCATATTGGTAAGACCAAGCACACCACATAGATATTTCGGAATTGTGAAACACTAGCACCCAAATCACATAAATCATCTCACTCATAATTTATGATCTTGATTTTGATGTTAGGTTCCCATTCATCATATAATTTTCTAGGAATTGAAATATCTAATTCTAACTTTTCTTCCAATGATTTCATTACCGCTTCTGCAATATGTTTAGTAAAAGCTTTGTTTTGTCCATAGGCATTGGGTGAATTTAACATGGATTTCAGTAAAGAAATACATTCAATCAAAAAGAAACTATCATAGTTAAAGTCTTTGTGATCCAAAGGAGTGGGCACGTCACTAGCTAAAGTGTTTACCTCCCACTTTTATCACTTTTTTCAACAAGATGTTCACCCTCCAAATTATGGGAATGCCTTCTTGCTAAAGCTGAATCTTATCTAGTTCCCTCATCATCAATTTTGACATTACTAAACAAGGAATCAATATAATAAACACCAATCATTTTAATCTCTTCATCATTATTTTGAAAGCAATCGGGAAAGGCTTTTTCTAAAAAATATCGTTTAGCTCTAAGCATAGCGGTCCTTTTCTTACTTTCATCTATAGAGACATATAAAGCTTTAATTGATTCATGGATATCAACCTTGGGTGGATAATTTTTAATTTTGAGATTTTCCACATCATGAGTAATTATATCAATGCTTCTAGACATATCATCAATCGTATTCAACTTTCCTTCTATCGTGTTGTTGAAAACCTTTTGCGCATTGATAAATTATTTAATACCATTCTCAAGGTCAGAGGGCATCATATTATTATTATAAGAATTACCATAGGAATGGCCATAATTATTAGAGGGACTTCTAGGAAACAGTCCAGGATTAAAATTACCTATATAAGCGTTATTATTAAAGTTGTTTCGCGAGACAAAATTCACATCTACGGGGTCATTATTTTGCTCAATCAAAGTAGGCAAAGGCACATCATTAGGATCAATAGGAGCATTTTTACTAGCAAGCAATTTCATAAGAGCATCAACTCTATCACTCAAAGTACTAATTTCTTCAATAGAATAGACCTCTTTATTAGTAGGAGCTCTTTGAGTATGCCATTCTGAATAATTAGCCATAATATTATCAAGCAATGTAGTAGCTTCACCCAAATTAATTTCCATAAAAGTACCACCCGCAGCAGAATCCAAAAGATTTCTAGAAATAAAGTTCAATCCCGCATAAAAAAATTGTATGATCATCCACAAATTCAAACCATGGGTTGGGTAATTTCTTATCATTAACTTCATACTTTCCCAATATTGGGCAACATGTTCATGCTCATGTTGCTTAAAATTCATGATTTGATTTCTAAGGGAAATAATTTTTGCGGGAGGAAAATACTTAGTGATAAAAGTATCTTTGCACTTGTCCCAAGAATCAATACTATTTCGTGGCAAAGATGAAAACCAAATTTTAGAACGATCACGCAAAGAGAACGGAAATAATTCCAGTTTCACAATATCATTGTCCACATCTTTTTTTTTTCTTTTTGCATGTCACACAATTCTATGAAAGTGTTTAGATGGAACGCGATATCCTCATTAGGAGTACTGGAAAATTGTTCTTTCATAACATGATTCAATAAAGCAGCACTGATATCATAAGACTCCACACTAGCGGCGGGAGGAGCAATCTGTGTGCTAATAAAATCATTATTCTTAGTATTGGAAAATCACACAACTTGGTGTTTTCTTGAGACATCGTGACTACGCAAACAAGAACACAAGCAAACACGAGATCTGGCAAGAAAAAGGCAAACGAAAAGAAGGCAAATATTTTTGTGTTTTTGAAAAAAAATTGTTTTAGAAGTGGGGGAGATGAAAACGAGAGGCAAATGGCGAATAATGTAATTGCATGAAGATGAGAGTTTATGCGAAGGATGCTGGTAGATGTTGATGATGCATCCCTGAAAACCACACCCTAAGATGGTGAGTTGACGAGAGACTATCATGACTTGATCCTCCCCGGCCACGGCGTCAAAAATTCTTCTTGCTACTTGTGATCCGCGTTGGTAAATTCCTCGCAGAGGTGGGGATGATGCAGCACAGCAGTGGTAAGTATTCCCCTCAGTTATGAAATCAAGGTTATCAATCCAGTAGGAAAACCAAGCAACGCTATGTAAACAACACATGCACACAAACAACAAATCCTCGCAACCCACCGCGTAGAGGGGTTGTCAATCCCTCCAAGGTAGTGAAATATGATAAATAGATTGATTGATATATGCAAATAAGATAAAAGCAAATAAAACATAGCAAAGTATTTTTTGATTTTTGGTAAAAAAAAAGGATATGAAAATATATGCTAGGAAATAGACCAGGGGGCGTAGATTTCACTAGTGGCTTCTCTCGATAAAATAGCATACGATGGGTAACCAAATTACTGTTGGGCAATTGATAAAAAAGCAAATAATTATGACGATATCCAAGATAGTGATCATGTATATAGGAATCATTTCCAACATTAGTAGAACGACTCCTGCCTGCATCTACTACTATTACTCCACACCTTGACCGCTATCAAACATGCATCTAGTGTATTAAGTTCATGAAAAAATGGAGTAATGCAATAAGAACGATGACATGATGTAGACAAGATCTATTCATGTAGGAATAGACCCCATCCTGTTATCCTTAACAGCAACGATACATGTGTGTCATGTCTCTTTCTACCACTGAGATTGAGAACCGCAAGATCGAACCCATTACAAAGCACCTCTTCCCATGGCAAGATAAATCAATCAAGTTTGCCAAACAAAACCGAAATATCAGAGAAGAAATACGAGGCTATAATAATCATGTATGGATAGATCTGATCATGAACTCACAATTCATCGGATCCCAACAAACACACCACAAAAAAGAGTTGCATCAAATAAATCTCTAAGAACATCGAGGAGAAGATTGTATTCAAGATAAAAAAGAGAGAATAAGCCATCTAGCTACTAACTACAGACCCATAGGTCTGTGGTAAACTACTCACGCATCATCGGAGGAGCACCAATGAGGACGCTGAACCCTTCCGTGATCGTGTTCCCCTCCGGCGGAGTGCCGGAAAAGTCCTCTAGATTGGATCTCGTGGTTCTGGGTGTGGCGGATGAAACAATTTTTTTCGACTCCTCTAGGTTTTCTGGAATATTGATACGTCTGCAATGTATCTATAATTTTTTATTGTTCCATGCTGTTATGTTATCATTATTGGATGTTTTACAATAATTTTATTGTCACTTTATATCATTTTTGGTACTAACCTATTGACATAGTGCCAAGTGCCACTTGCTATTTTCTGCATGTTTTTTACATTGCAGGAAATCAATATCAAACGGAGTCCAAACACCGCAAAACTTTTTGGAGATTTTTTTGGGCCAGAAGATACCCATTGGGCCAGAGCTTCACCTGGGGGTGCCTCGAGGGGGGCACAACCCACCAGGGCGTGCCAGGCCCCCCTGCTGCGCCCAAGTGGGTTGTTCCCACATCGGTGGACTGCCGCACCGCCTCTTTGCTCTATAAATACTCAGATATTCCAGAAACCCTAGGGAAGTCCACAAAACTCTATTCCAGCCGTCGCAAAGTCCAGAACCACCAGATCCAATCTAGACACCATCACGAAGGGGTTCACCATCCCCATTGGTGCCTCTCCGATGATGCGTGAGTAGTTCCTTGTAGACCTACGGGTCCGTAGT
>LR738713.1:167058082-167092970 GCA_902687465.1 Secale cereale | reverse complement strand
ACAATGGTCTCTTGGAGATCCATATGATGTAACTCTTTTTGCGGTGTGTTTGTTGGGATCTGATGAACTTTGAGTTTATGATCAGATCTATCTTTTTATATCCATGAAAGTTATTTCAGTCTTCTTTGATATCTTATATGCATGATTTCTTATAGCCTCATATTTCTTCTCTGGTATTTGGGTTTTGTTTGGCCAACTTGATCTATTTATCTTGCAATGGGAAGAGGTGTTGTGTAGTGGGTTCGATCTTATGGTGCTTGATCCCATTGCGAGAAGGGGAACCGACACGTATGTATTGTTGCTACTAAGGATGAAATGATGGGGTTTATTTCTACATAAATAGATCTTGTCTACATCATGGCATCGTTCTTATTGCATTACTCCGATTCTCCAGGAACTTAATACACTAGATGCATGCTGGATAGCGGTCGATGTGTGGAGTAATAGTAGTAGATGCAGGCAGGAGTCGATCTACTAATCTTGGACGTGATGCCTATATAATGATCATTGCATGGATATCGTCATGATTATTTGAAGTTCTATCAATTGCCCAACAGTAATTGTTTTCCCATCGTTTGCCATTTTTCTTGAGAGAAGCCACTAGTGAAATCTATGGCCCCCGGGTCTCTTCTTTATATTATTTGCCTTTGCGGTCTACTTTTTCTTTGCTTTTATTTTCACATCTATTAAACCAAAAACCCAAAAATACCTTGCTGAAATTTATCTTATTTGGCGTTCGGTCTTTCAATATTTATATCTCTCTCACGTCCGTCACCCGAAAGGGATTGACAACCCCTTTTACACGTGGGTTGCGAGTATTTGTTCTTTGTGTGGAGGTGATGTTTACATTGTGTTGCTCGGTTCTCCTACTGGTTTGATAACCTTGGTATCATTATTGAGGGAAGTACCTACCATTGCTATACTGCATCATCCCTTCCTCTTTGGGGAAAAAACCGACGTAGCTCTAGCAGCCATCAAATATTGTGGCATTTATAGAGCCGGAGGTCGGTGGAAAAGCTTCTCGTGGGCCCCACAAGCCAGCGGGGCGCGCGTGGGGCCTCTGGCCTGCCCTGGTGTCTTGTGAGCCCCACGGGTCTCCTTTGGTGCACCTCTTGGGCTCCCTGGGTCTATTTTGTGCAGAAAAAATTCTCCAGAAAGTTTTGTGGCATTTGGACTCCGTTGGGTATTGATATTCTACAAAGTAAAAAACAAGCAAAAACAACAACTGGCATCGGCACTATGTCAATAGGTTGGTCCCAAAAAATGATATAAATTTGCTAGAAAATGTATGTAAAACATTCAAGATTGATAATATAACAGCATGGCACAATAAAATATTATAGATACTTTGGAGACGTACCATGTAACACCTCAGGTGTGAACCCATCAAGGGTGATTCCTCCAAGTTCACCTTGATGGTTACATCGAGTAGGAATCCATCGAGGGTGTTTCCTCAGGTTCCCCTTGGATGTTATGAACCATCGAGTAGGAATCCATCGAGGGTGATTCCTCGAATTACCCTTGATGTTATGGACACACGATTATTTTGACTTTACCCCAAAACCATGTTGAAGTCGGGTCAGCCCCGAGGGGTACCCGCGAGACAAATGTGAAGTTGGGTTGACCGTGAGGGTACCAGCGAGTGATGTGGAGTCGGGTTGACCTGGAGGGTACTCGCGAGATAATTACGCACCACAGCCAGGCATTCTTAGCTCTTTCCGTAAGTCTGTGAGACGGGACGATGAGACCATCGATCATGGATCATTGATTGTCTGCACACATTCCCAAGACACTAACGGTTTGGATATGTGATCCGAGTAGGCCTCTAGCCTTTTTGCACTGACCACCATGCAGGAATAAGTATGGGCACTCTGCGTCATACGTTTCTTCTAAAAGCTCACTGACATCAGCGATTTAGCAGCACGCGCCCGGGTGGTCCTCGTAAGTACCTACTTTGTATAAAGAGGTAGCCAGGACTAATCTCGGTTATCCTTGCAACACGCAGGATTGTAAATGATGATTGGCCCATGATCCCTTCACATTTAGGATGTAGACCGGCTTACTAGCCTCTATGCTGAGCCTAGGTAGGACTGTGGCATGTTGATCAGCCGAGGCCGGGCATGACCCCGAAAAGTGTATCCGGCTAAAGCTAATCGAGGGTGTTGGTTAATTTGGTGCACCCCTGCTAGGAAGTTAATCACGGTAACGGACACTCGGAGTTGTATCCCGAACTATACAACTAGAACTGGATACTGGAGAGACAAAATGGATATGATGGCTGCGGGAACATTTTCTCTTTGGGAATCGAGGAAGGATCTCTAGTCGTTGATACTACAACATACTTATTACTTATGTTGTGTTACTCTACTCTCTTTTGTTGCTGCAACATGCTAGTCTTCGATGGGCTAGGCCTTTCTCCCTATTCTCGCATTTCTGTAGTTCATTCCAAAGATATAGCCCCAATCCTTTCATACCAATGCATACTTAGCATAGATATGATGTAAGTCTTGCGACTACTTCGGATGAGTACTCATGGATGCTTTGCTTCCTTTCCCCCCTACTTTCTGATGGAAATATGCCCTAGAGGCAATAATAAAGTTGTTACTATTATATATCCTTATTCATGATAAAGGTTTATTATTCATGCTAGAATTGTATTGACCTGAAACTTAAATACATGTGTGGATACATAAACAAATATTGTGTCCCTAGTGAGCCTATACTAGACTAGCTCATTGATCAACAGATGGTTAAGGTTACCTAACCATACATGAGCTATCATTTGATAACGGGATCACATCGTTAGGAGAATGGTGTGATGGACAAGACCCATCCGTTAGCATAGCATATGATCGTTTAGTTTATTGCTATTGCTTACTTAATGTCAAATACATGTTTCTTCGACCATGAGTTCATGCAACTCCCGGTTACCAGAGGAATACCTTGTGTGCAATCAAACGTCACAACATAACTGGGTGATCATAAAGATGCTCCACAAGTATCTCCAAAGGTTTCTGTTGGGTTGGCATGGATCGAGACTGGGATTTGTCAATCAGTGTGATGGAGAGGTATCTCTGGGCCCTCTCGGTAATACAACATCACAAGAAGCTTGCAAGAAAAGTGACTAAGGAATTAGTTGCAAGATGATGTATTACGAAACGAGTAAAGAGACTTGTCGGTGACGATATTGAACTAGGTATGGAGATACCGAGGATCGAATCTCGGGCAAGTAACATAACGACGGACAAAGGGAACTACGTATGTTGTCATAAAGGTTCGACCGATAAAGATCTTCGTAGAATATGTAGAAACCAATATGGGCATCCATGTCCCGCTATTGGTTATTGACCGGAGAAGCGTCTTGTTCATGTCTACATGATTATCGAACCTGTAGGGTCCTCACGCTTAACATTCGTTGACGATATAGTATATATGAGATATGTATGTTGGTGACCGAATGTTGTTCGGAGTCCTAGATGAGATCACGGACATGACGAGGAGCTCCAGAATAGTTCGGAAGTAAAGTTTGATATATGGGATAATTGTGTTTGGTGTCCGGAAGGGGTTTCAGATGTTTCTTGAAATGTTTGGGTATGAGAACACTTTATTTGGGCCAAGGGGTAAAGCCCATGAGGCTTTTGGAAGGTGCAAAAGAATTTTTGCGAAGGCCAGGGGGGCAGACGCCAGGGACCCTGGCGTACGGTCCTGGAGTCTGAGAAGGACTCTTGCCATGCGGGCTAAACCGACTTTGAGGAGGCTCTTTCTCCAAGAAACGACCCCATGGCTCAACATATAAATATAGGGGCAGGGCTAGCACCCGGAACACATCAAGATTCACCAAGCCGTGTGTCAGCAACCCCGTCCCCTCTAGTTTATCCTCCGTCTAGTTTCCGTTTTGCTTGGCGAAGCCCTGCGGAGATTGTTCTTCACCACCACCGTCACCATCTCGTCTTGTTGCCGAAACTCATCTACTACTTCGCCCCTCTTGTTGGATCAAGTAGGTGAGGACGTCATCGAGTTGAATGTGTGCTGAATGTGGAGGTGTCGTACGTTCGGTACTTGATCGGGACGGATCGTGAAGGTGTACGACTACATCAACCGCGTTGATAAACGCTTCCGCTTAGCATTGTTCAAGGGTATGAAGATGCTCTCCCCCTCTCGTAGCTATGCATCTCCGTGGATAGATCTTACGTGTGCATAGATTTATTTTTCATGCAATATTTCCCAACAGTGGCATCATGAGCCACGTCTATGCGTAGATGATATGCATGAGTAGAACACAAAGGAGTTGTGGGCGCTGATGTTCATACTGCTTACTACGAACGTCTTATTTTGATTCGGCGGTATTGTGGGATGAAGCGGCCCAGACCAACCTTATATGTCCACATACATGAGACCGGTTCGATCGACTGATGCAACTTGCTTTGCATAAGGTGGCTGGCGGGTGTCTGTTTCTCTCACGTTAGTTGAATCAAATTTGACTACGACCGGTCCTTGCAGAAGGTTAAAATGGCAAACTTGTTAATCACCTTGTGGTTTTGTGTAGGTAAGAGCGGTTCTTGCTGGTTACCCATAACAGCCACGTAAAACTTGCAACAACAAAGTAGAAGACGTCTAACTTGTTTTTCCAGGGTATGTCGTGATGTGATATGGTCAAGACGTGATGTGATATACATTGTTGTAGGAGATGATCATGTTTTGTAATATCGACAACCGGCAGGAGCCTTAGGGTTGTCTTTTGATTATTGTATGACCCGCGTGTCAATCATTAAGCACCATGCAATTGCTTTACTTTATCGCTATGCGTTAGCAATAGTTGTAGAAGCAATAGATCAAGGTGTCGCTCTGGTGATGATGGAGATCATAACGTTGCTTTGGAAATGGAGATCAAAAGTACAAGATGATGATGGCCATATCATGTCACATATTTTGATTGCATGTGATGTGTATCCTTTATGCATCTTATTTTTCTTAGAATGACGTTATCATTATAAGATGATCCCTTCACTTAATTTCAAGATATAAGTGTTCACCCTGAGTATGCACCGTTGCCAAAGTTCTTCATTTCGAAGCACCTCATGATGATCGGGTGTGATAGATTCTACGTTCACATACAACGGGTGAAAGCCAGTTTTACACACGCCGAATACTTGGGTTAAACTTGACGAGCCTAGCATGTATAGACATGGTCTCAGAACACTGGAGACCGAAAGGACGAACATGAGTCATATAGTAGATATGATCAACATAGAGATGTTCACCATTGATGACTACCTCATCTCACGTGATGATTGGATATGGGTTAGTTTATTTGGATCATGTATCACTTAGACATCTTGAGGGATGTTGATTTAAGTGGGAGTTCATTAGTAATTTGATTAATTGAACTTAAATTTATCATGAATTTAGTCTTAATAGTTTTTGCATATCTATGTTGTAGATCAATGGCCCGTGCTACCGTTCCCTTGAATTTTAATGTGTTCCTAGAGAAAGCTAAGTTGAAAGATGATGGCAGCAACTACACGGACTGGGTTCGTAACTTGAGGATTATCCTCATTGCTACATAGAAGAATTATGTCCTTGATGCACCACTAGGTGACGGACCTGTTGCAGGAGCTGATGCAGATGTTATGAACATCTGGCAAGCTCTATATGATGACTACTCGATAGTTGAGTCTGCCATGCTTTACGGCCTAGGGCCCAGACTTCAAAAGCGTTTTGAACACCACAGAGCATATGAGATGTTCCAAGAGCTGAAGTGGATATTTCAAGAAAATGCCCGGGTTGAGAGATATGAAGTCTCCAACAAGTTCTTTAGTTGTACGATGGAGGAGAACGGTTCTGTTAGTGAACACACATTCAGAATGACCGGGTATCACAACCACTTGACTCAGCTGGTAACTGAGCTCCCAGATGAGTGTGATATTGATAGAGTTATTCAATCACTACCACCAAGCTACAAAGGCTTCATGATGAACTATAATATGCAAGGGATGATGAAAACGATTCCCGAGCTCTTTGCGATGCTGCAATTGGTGGAGGTAGAAATCAAGAAGGAGAATCAAGTGTTGATGGTTAACAAGAGCACTAGTTTCAAGAAAAAGTGCAAGGGAAAGAAAGGGAACTTCGAGAATAATGGCAAGCAAGTTTCCGCTCCCGGGAAGAAGCCCAAAGCTGGACCCAAGTCTGAGACTTAATGCTTCTACTGCAAGGGAAGTGGTCACTGGAAGCAGAACTGCCCCAAATAGTTGGCAGATAAGAAGGATGGAAAAGTGAACAAAGGTATATTTGATATACATGCTATTGATGTGTACCTTACTAATGCTCGTAGTAGTGCATGGGTATTTGATAATGGTTCGGTTGCTCATATATGTAACTCGAAACAGGAGCTGTGGAATAAACGAGGATTAGCTAAGGGCGAGGTGACGATGTGCGTTGGGAATGGTTCCAAGGTTGATGTGATCGTTGTCGATGTCTACAAAGTTCGACATGTTACGAAAGGTTTTCAACAAGTTCAAGGGGTTAAATACGATGAGACTTTCTCACCTGTAGCGATGCTTAAGTCTGTCCGGATCATGTTAGCAATTGCCGCATTTTCTTATTATGAAATCTGGCAAATGGGCGTCAAAACTAAATTCCTTAACGGTTTTCTTAATGAAGAGTTGTATATGATGCAACCAGAAGGTTTTGTCGATCCTAAAGGTGCTAACAAGTGTGAAAACTCGAGCAATCCATCTACGGAATGGTGGAAGCATCTCGGAGTTGGAATATACGCTTTGATGAGATGATCAAAGCATATGGTTTTATACAAACTTACGGTGAAGCCTGTATTTACAAGAAAGTAAGTGGGAGCTCTGTAGCATTTCTGATATTATATGTGGATGACATATTGTTGATTGGAAATGATATAGAATTTCTAGATAGCATAAAAGGATACTTGAATAATAATTTTTCAATGAAAGACCTCGGCGAAGCTACTTATATATTGGGCATCAAGATCTATAGGGATAGATCGAGACAATTAATAGGACTTTCACAAAGCACATACCTTGATCAAGTTTTGAAAAAGTTAAAAATGGATCAGTCAAAGAAAGGGTTCTTGCCTGTGTAACAAGGTGTGAAATTGAGTCATACTCAAAGTACAACCTTGGCAAAATATCGAGAGAGAATGAAAGCCATTCCCTATGCCTCATCCCTAGGTTCTATAATGTATGCCATGTTGTGTACCAGACCTGATGTGTGCCTTGCCATAAGTTTGGCAGGGAGGTACCAAAGTAATCCAGGAATGGATCATTGGAAGACGATTAAGAATATCATGAAGTACCTGAAAAGGACCAAGGATATGTTTCTCGTTTATGGAGGTGACGAAGAGCTCGTCGTAAAGGGTTACGTCGATGCTAGCTTCAACACAGATACGGATGACTCTAAGTCACAAACTGGATACATATTTATATTGAATGGTGGAGCTGTCAGTTGGTGCGGTTCCAAGCAGAGCGTCATGGCGGGATCTACGTGCGAAGCATAGTACATAGCTGCTTCGGAAGTAGCGCATGAAGGAGTCTAGATGAAGGAGTTCCTATCCGTTCTTGGTGTAATACCCAGTGCATCGGGTCCAATGACAATCTTTTGTGACAACACTGGAGCAATTACCTTAGCAGAGGAATCCATGTTTCACAAGAGAACCAAACACATTAAGAGATGCTTCAATTCCATTCGTGAATAGGTCAAGAGTGGATACATCAAAATTTGCAAAATACATACGGATTTGAATGTGGCGGACCCGTTGACTAAACCTCTTCCGCGGGCAAAACATGATCAGCACCAAGACTCCATGGGTATGATATGTCCATTTTGCATCATATTTTCTTGTTGTTTTTATGCATAATAATGCTTTTTTGAGTAATTCTAATGCCTTTTCTCTCATAATTTGCAAGGTATGCTCCAAGAGGGAGAATTCCGGTAGCTGGAAATTTGGACCTGAAAAAGCTACGTCAGGCCACCTATTATGCACAACTCCAAACAAGCTGAAACTTCAGGAAGAATTTTTTATGGAATATTTGAACAGTATTGGAGCAAATAAGTACCAGAGGGGGCCCACCAGGTGGGCACAACCCACCTGGGCGCGATAGGGAGCCCATGCACGCCCTGGTGGGTTGTGCTCACCCAGGCCCAACTCCGGTACCCATCTTCTAGTATATAAGCCATTCTGGCCTAGAACAAAGAAGGATAATACTTTCGGGACGGAGCACCGCCGTGTCGAGGCGGAACTCGGGCAAGAGCACTTTTGCCCTCCGACGGAGCGATTCCGTCGGGGGAACTTCCCTCCCGGAGGGGGAAATCATCGTCATCACCATCGCCAACAACTCTCCCATCTTGGGGAGAGCTATCTCCATCAACATCTTCAATAGCACCATCTCATCTCAAACCATAGTTCATCTCTTGTGTTCATTCTTGTTACCAAAACTATAGATTGGTGCTCGTGGGTGACTAGTAGTGTTGATTACATCTTGTAGTTGATTGCTATATGGTTTATTTGGTGGAAGATTATATATTCATATCCAATATGCTATTTAATACCCCTCTGATCTTGAGCATGTTTATCATTTGTGAGTAGTTGACTTTGTTCTTGAGGTCACGGGACAAATCATGTTGCAAGTAATCATGTGAATTTGATATGTGTTCGATATTTTGATAGTATGTAGGTTGTGATTCCCTTAGTGGTGTCATGTGAATGTTGACTACATGACACTTCACCATATTTGGGCCTAAGGGAATGCATTGTGGAGTAGTAATTAGGTGATGGGTTGCGAGGGTGACAGAAGCTTAAACCCCAGTTTACGCGCTATTCCGTATGGGACCGATTGGATCCAAAAGTTTAATGCTATGGTTAGAATTTATTCTTAATACTTTTCTCGTGGTTGCGGATGCTTGCGGGAGGGATAATCATAAGTAGGAGGTTCGTTCAAGTAAGAACAACACCTAAGCACCGATCCACCCACATACCAAATTATCAAAGTAGCGATAACGAATTGAACCAACATGATGAAAGTGACTAGATGAAATTGCCATGTACCCTCAAGAACGCTTCGCTTATTATAAGAAACCGTCTTGGCCTGTCCTTTGCCTCAAAAGGATTGGGATACCTTGCTGCACTTTTGCTACTACTGTCGTAACTTGCTCGTTACAAAATTATCTTGCTATCAAACTACTCTGCTAGTTACAATTTCAGCACTTGCAGACATTACCTTACTGGAGAACACTTGTCATTTCCTTCTAATCCTCGTTGGGTTCGACACTCTTACTTATCGAAAAGAGCTACAATTGATCCCCTATACTTGTGGGTCTTCAAGGCTTTTTTCTGGTGCCATTGTCGGGGAGTGAAGCGCTTTTGGTAAGTGGAATTGGTAAGGAAACATTCATATAGTGTGCTGAAATTTATTGTCACTTGTTACTATGGAGAACAATTCTTTGAGGGGTTTGTTCGGGGTATCTTCACCTCGACCGGAAGCACAATTAGCTACCCCTCAACCCGCTGCACCTAATGAAAATATTGAATATGAAATTCCTTCGGGTATGATAGAACAACTGCTAGCTTATCCTTATGCAGGATACGGAACCGAACATCCTGATATGCACTTGATATATGTGGAACAAATTTGTGGATTGTTTAAGCTTGCAGGTCTACCCAGAGATCAAGTTATCAATAAGGTTTTCCCTTTATATTTGATGGGAAAAGAATTTTCATAGTATAGGCTATGCGATGATATTGGATCTTGGAACTGGAACCGATTGAAATTGGAGTTTCACCAAAAAAATTGTCATATGCATCTAGTTCATCGTAATCGGAATTATATATATATAATTTTTGGCCTCGTGAAGGAGAAAGTATATGTTGGGGATCATTGCAGAAAAACTAAAAAAATTCCTACGCATCACCAAGATCCATCTATGGAGTTTACTAGCAACGAGAGGGAGGGAGTGCATCTTCATACCCTTGAAGATCGCGATGCGGAAGCGTTACAAGAATGCAGTTGGTGAAGTCGTACACGCAGCGATTCAGATCGCGGTCGATTCCGATCTAAGCGTTGAACAACGGTGCCTCCGCGTTCAACACACATACATCCCGGGGACGTCTCCTCCTTCTTTATCCAGCAAGGGGGGAGAAGTTGGGGAAGAGCTCCGGCAGCACGACGGCGTGGTGGTGGAGCTTGCAGTTCTCCGACAGGGCTTCGCCAAGCTCTACGAAGGAAGAGGAGGAGTTGGGAGGGGAAGAGGGCTGCGCCAGGGAAGGGGTGCGGCTGCCCTCTCTCTCCCTCACTATATATAGGGGAAGGGGGAGGAGGAGGTGCCCTAGGGTTTCCCTTGGGGAGGGGCGGCGGCCACAGGGGAAACCCTAGATGGGTTTGGGCGCCCCCACCCCTAGGAAACTTGCCCCCAAGCTGGGAGGGGCGGCTGCCCTAGGGGAGGCGCCCCCACCTCTCCAGGTTATGTGAGATGGGGTGGGAGGGGCGCTCAGCCCCTTAGTGGGCTGATGTGCCCCCTCCCCTTGGCCCATAAGGCCCCCCAAACGCTTGTCGGGGCCTCCGAAACCACTTTCGGACACGCTGGTCGTCACCCGGTATCTCCGGAACAATTCCGGACTCCAATACCCTTCGTCCAATATATCGATCTTCGCCTCCGGACCATTCCGTAGTTCCTCGTCACGTCCGGGATCTCATCCGGGACACCTAAAAACCTTCGGTAACCACATACTATTCACATAACAACTCTAGCGTCACTGAACCTTAAGTGTGTAGATCCTATGGGTTCGGGAACCAAGCAGACATGACCGAGATACCTCTCCGGCCAATAACCAATAGTGGGATCTGGACACCCATATTGGCTCCCACATGTTCCACGATGATCTCATCGGATGAACCACGATGTCGGAGATTCAATCAATCATGTATACAATTCCCTTTGTCTACCGGTATAGTACTTGCCCGAGATTCGATCGTTGATATACTGATACCTTGTTCAATCTCATTACGGCAGGTCTCTTTACTCGTTCCGTAACACATCATCCCATGACCAACCCCTTAGTCACATTGAGCTCATTACGATGATGTCTTACCGAGTGGGCCCAGAGATACCTCTCCGTCATACAGAGTGACAAATCCTAGTCTCTTTTCGTGCCAACCCAACAGATGCTTTCGGGGATACCCGTAGTGTACCTTTATAGCCACCCAGTTACGTTGTGATGTTTGGCACACCCAAAGTATTCCTACGGTATCCGGGAGTTGCACAACCTCATGGTCTAAGGAACAAATACTTGACATTGGAAAACCTTTAGCATACGAACTACACGATCCTGTGCTAGGCTTAGGATTGGGTCTTGTCCATCACATCATTCTCCTAATGATGTGATCCCGTTATCAATGGCATCCAATGTCCATGGTCAGGAAACCATAACCATCTTTTGATCAACGAGCTAGTCAACTAGAGGCTCACTAGGGACATGTTGTGGTCTATGTATTCACACATGTATTACTGTTTCCGGATAATATAATTAAAGCATGAACAATAGAAAATTATCATGAACAAGGAAATATAATAATAACCATTTTATTATTGCCTTTAGGGCATATTTCAAACAGTATAGCTCTAGCTTGGGGGAGGCTTAAGTCAATGTTATATTCATGCCCCAATCATGGGCTCTCAAGAGAAATTATTATTCAGAATTTTATGCTCGGCTTTCTTGTAATGATCAATCCATGCTTGATACTTCTTGTGTTGGTTCTTTTATGAAGAAAACTATTGAATTATGGTGGGATCTTTTGGAAAGAATCAAATGCAACTCTGAAGATTGGGAACTCGATGAAGGTAAAGAGTTAGGTATTAAGCTTAAGTATGATTGTGTTAAATGTTTTATGGACACCGATGCTTTTCAAAAGTTTAGTACTAAGTATGGACTTGACTCTAAGATAGTAGCCTCATTTTGTGAATCATTTGCTACTCATGTTGATCTCCCTAAAGAGAAGAGGTTTAAATATCACCCACCTATTAAAGAAGAAATTAAAGAACCGGTACTAGCTAAGGAAGAAACTATACTTTATAATGTTGATTCCATTATCCTACTTCTTATATTGAAAAACCACATTTCCCTGTTAGGATAAAGGAACATGCTTAAGTTTCAACTATGGTTAACAAAAGTTATATTAGAACACCTAAACCAGATGGACAAATTAAAGTAGAACCTAATATTGCTATGGTTAAGGATCACTTGGAAGAAAATGTAGACGGGCATGTTATTTACTTCTGTGAAGAAGCTGCTAGAATTGCCAAACCCGATAAACAGGATAACATAGACCTATTGTCGGCATGCCCATTGTCTCAGTTAAAATAGGAGATCACTGTTATCATGGTTTATGTGACATAGGTGCTAGTGTGAGTGCTATTCCTTACACTTTATATCAAGAAATTATGAATGACATAGCACCCGTAGAGATAGGAGACATAGATGTCACTATTAAACTTGCTAATACAGATACTATATCACCAATTGGGATTGTTAGAGATGTTGAAGTCTTGTGTGGGGAAATAAAATACCCTAATGGTTTTCTTGTTCTTCGTTCCCCACAAGATGACTTCTGTCCCGTTATCTTTGGTAGACCTTTCTTGAACACCGTTAATGCTAAAATAGATTGTGAGAAACAAACTGTCGGCGTTAGTTTTGGAAATGAGTCTCAAGAATTTAATTTCTCCAAGTTTAATAGAAAGCTTCATGAAAAAGAATATGCATGAAAGAAATGAAATAGATGATATTTTCTTTGAACAATGTCCTCCGCTTAAACACAATCTACCTATTGAAACTCTAGGAGGTCCCCCTCCACCTAAAGGTGATCATGTGTTTGAATTAAAAGAATTGCCAGACACTTTGAAATGTGCTTATCTTGATGAAAACAAGATATATCCTATTATTATCAGTGCTAACCTTTCAGAACATGAAGAAGAAAGATTACTAAAAGTTATAAGGAAGCACCGAGATGCTATTGGATATACTCTTGATGATTTAAATGGCATTAATCCCACTCTATGTCAGCACAAGATCAATATGGAACCTGATGCTAAACCCGTTGTTGATCATCAATGTCAGTTAAATCCAAAGATGAAAGAAGTGGTAAGAGCGGAAATATTAAAACTTCTGGAAGCAGGTATAATCTATCCTATAGCTCATAGTAGATGGGTAAGTCCTGTTCATTGTGTTCCTAAGAAGGGAGGTATTACTGTTGTTCCTAATGATAAGAATGAACTTATTCCACAAAGAATTGTTACAGGCTATAGAATGGTAATTGATTTTAGAAAACTAAATAAAGCAACTAGAAAAGATCATTACCCTCTGCCTTTAATTGATCAAATGCTAGAAAGATTATCTAAGCATGAACACTTTTGCTTCCTTGATGGATACTCTGGTTTTCGCAAATACCTGTTTCTCAACCTGATCAAGAAAAAACTACTTTTACTTGTCCCTTTGGAACTTATGCTTATAGATGTATGCCTTTCGGTTTATGCAATTCACCCGCAACCTTTCAAAGATGTATGACTGCTATATTCCTTGACTTTTGTGAAAAGATTGTAGATGTTTTCATGGATGATTTCTCTGTGTATGGGAAGTCTTTTGATGATTGTTTAAGCAATCCTGATCGAGTTTAGCAGAGATGTTAACAAACAAATCTTGTCTTGAATTGGAAGAAGTGCCACTTTATAGTTAACAAAGGTATTGTCTTGGGCCATAAGATTTCTAAAAAGGGTATTGAAGTGGACAAAGCTAAGGTTGATGCAATTAAGAAAATGCCATGTCCTAAGGATAACAAATGTATTCGTAGTTTCCTAGGTCATGCTAGTTTCTATAGGAGATTCATTAAAGACTTTTCTAAAATTTCTAGGCCTCTTACAAATCATTTGCAAAAGGATGTTCCTTTTGTTTGCGATGATGATTGCTTTGAAGCCTTTGAAACACTAAAGAAAGCCTTAATTTCTGCACCTATTGTTCAACCACCTAATTGGAACTTACCTTTTGAAATTATGTGTGATGCTAGTGATTATGTGTTGGTGTTGTTTTAGGACAAAGATTTGATAAAAAAAACTAAATGTTATTCATTATGCTAGTAAGACTCTAGACAGTGCTCAAAAGAATTATGCTACTAGCAGTGGTGTTTGCTTGTGACAAATTTAGATCCTACATTGTTGATTCAAAAGTAAATGTTCAAACTGGCCATGCTGCTATTAAATATCTTATGGAAAATAAAGATGTTAAACCTAGACTTATTCGGTGGGTTCTCTTGCTACAAGAATTTGATTTGCATATCACTAATAGAAAAGGAGCTGAGAACCATGTTGTGACGCCCCCGATTTGTCCGTACACTAATCATGCACGCAAATGTGTACGACCAAGATCAGGGACTCACTGGAAGATATCACAACACAACCCTAGACACAAATTAAAATAATACAAGCTTTATATTACAAGCCAGGGGCCTCGAGGGCTCGAATACAAAAGCTCGAATACACAAGAGTCAGCAGAAGCAATAATATATGAGTACAGACATAAGTTAAACAAGTTTGCCTTAAGAAGGCTAGCACAAATATAGCAACGATCGAAAAGGCAAGGCCTCCTGCCTGGGACCTCCTAACTACTCCTCGAAGCCGGACTCCATGTAGAAACATCATCGGGATCCTCTCGCTCCTGGGCTCCACCATCTGGTTGCGTCATCCGAGAAGAAGGGACAAAAGGGGAAAAGGGGGAGAAAAGCAACCGTGAGTACTCATCCAAATACTCGCAAGCAAGGATCTACACCACATATGCAATGATATCTGTGTAAAGGGGTAATATATGTGGACTGAACTGCAGAAAGCAGAATAAGAAGGGGGATAGCTAATCCAATCGAAGACTACGCTTCTCGTAACCTCCATCTTGCAGCAGAAGATGAGGGTAGCTGGAAAGTAACAAGTATCCTCGCTTCTCGCAGCCTCCGTCTTCCCGCAGTAGAAGGGAGTAGATGGTAAGTTCACCAAGTAACATCGTATAGCATAATCCTACTCGGCGATCCTCCCGCACATCACCCTGTGAGAGAGCAACCACCGAGTTGTATCTGGCACTGGTAAGGGTGTGTTTTATTAAGTATCCGGTTCTAGTTGTCATGAGGTCGGAATACAACTCCGGGTCGTCCTTTTACCGAGGGACACGGCTATTCGAATAGATTAACTTCCCTGCAGGGGTGCACCACATAACCCAGCACGCTCGATCCCATTTGGCCGGACACACTTTCCGGGGTCATGCCCGGCCTCGGAAGATCAACACGTCGCAGCCCTACCTAAGCACAACAGAGAGGTCAGCACGCCGGTCTAAGTCCTAGGCGCGCAGGGGTCCGGGCCCATCGCCCAACGCACACCTGCACGTTGCGTACGCGGCCGGTGAGCAGACCTAGCAACCTCCATTACTAAGGAAGTTGCGTTACGCGGTCCAACCCGGCGCGCGCCGCTCAGTCGCTGACGTCAAGAAGGCTTCGGCTGATACCACGACGTCGAGTGCCCATAACTATTCCCACCTAGCTGGTTAGTGCGTATAGGCCAATGGCCAGACTCAGATCAAATATCCAAACTCGTTAAGCGTGTTATTATGAAATAACCACGGACAACGACCAGGGCCAGGCCACCTCTCCACTGGGTGTCTCAACCTGCCCTGTTGCTCCGCCACAAAGATCCACTCGGGGGCCGTCAGGAACTCAGGCCCACCACTACCTGGATGGAGCCACCTATCCTTTCAGCCCCCACATCGAATCACTTGCGGGTACTCAATGAGCCGACCCGACTTTAGTCACATCATGTGTCATGTAAAGTATGTATATAGTATATACCCGTGATCACCACCCGAGTGATCACGGCCCGATAGTATAGCATGGCAGACGGACAAGAATGTAGGGCCACTGATGGAATACTAGCATCCTATACTAAGCATTAGGATAACAGGTAAAGGTATCAACAGTGGTAGCAATAATGACAGGCTATGCAGCAGAATAGGATTATTCGATAGCAGTAACATGCTACACTACTCTAATGCAAGCAGTAGAGAGAAGAATAGGCGATATCTGGTGATCAAGGGGGGGGGCTTGCCTGGTTGCTCTGGCAAGGAGGGCTTGTCGTCGACGTAGTCAAACAGAGTGGCATCGGCATCGTCTCAGGGTCTACCGGAAAGGAAGTAACGGAGGGGGAACACAATAAATAACATAGTAATCAAAAGCATAACAAATCATAACACAGCAATACACGGTGCTAGGGTGGCCTAACGCGGTGGGAGGTGATACCGGCGAAGGAGGGAAACATCCGGGAAAGTATCCCGGTGTTTGACATTTTCGAACAGATGAACCGGAGGTGAAAAGTTGCATGTTCGCTATGCTAGGGACGTGTGATTGACAAACGGACTGCGTATCCTGATTTGTCTCGAAATTCTGAACAACTTTCATATATAAAGTATTTTCATCCGAGTTACGGATTAATTTATATGATTTTTCGAAGTTTTAAACATTATTATGGAATTATTTTAATTTGTTTTAATCCGAATTGACCAGGTCAACTTTGACTAGTCAAAAGGGCAGGGTGTGGCCCACATGTCATAGGCTATACCTAATAAATAAATAAAAACTAGCTTAATTAAATTGGGTCCATATGTCATATGGCTAGTACCTAACCTAGCTACCAATTAGCCTCTAAACTAATTTGCATATGGCCGGCCAAAAGCACAACCAGCCTCACGGCACACACATGCACAGCACATGGCCGCATCGGCCATGGCCAAGCAGCAGCAAGTACCAATAAGCAGCGGCAGCAGCTAGTAGAGCAGCAGCTAGCAGAGGAACAACAGTAGTGCAAGAGTAGCAGTGGCGAGCGAAGCAGCAGGTAGCGGGGTTGCGCGGGCGGGCGCGGGACTTGCGGCCAGGCGTGGGCTGCAGCAAGCAGAGCAGCTGTAGGTAGCGCCAGTAGCAGTACGCGAGCAGCATCAGCGCAAGGCAGCAGTCAACAGCGCGGGCGAGCACAGGACATCAGCAACGACAAGAGGTAGCACGGACAACAGCAACAGCAAGCGTACGTACGCGTACGCGGGGGTTCGGGCTCGACGGAGATGGCGACCTACAACGTTCAAATCGAAGGGCTAAAAGGGGGGACCCGAGGGAGAGCTCACTCCGGTTCTTGTGGGCGAGGCTGTTCGCGGCGGAGAAGGGCTCGATGGCGAGCACACGGGCTGTCCCGGCTTGAGCTAGTCCGCGGAACGGACGGATCCGGCCACGGCGGACCTCCTGGACGTGCTCCCGCACGCCAGAGACGACGGTGGCCGCAACGATGACGTCGTGGGGCGTCGGGCACGAGTGGCAGAGGACGAGGGGGTCGAGCGCCTCTCCTGTGGCGGCGTTGGAGGGAGAGGGTAGGGATCGTGGTGGAGTGGGGTTGGGCTCTAGGGTTCAGTTGGGGGAGTGGGTGTTATAGGCCAGGGGGCTGGCTGGGTGTCGGCCGAGGCCCAGGGCTGCCAGGTTTTTTTTTCTTTTCGCTTTGATTTTTTTATTTTGTTTTCTTTTACCTTTTTTTTATTTTGGTTTTAATAAAATACCAAGTGGCACCTAAATTGATGTTACAACTTATGTCACAGCCACAAAAAGTTTCACCCCAAAATAATATAGTTTAGTATTTTACCAATATAGATGGCATTTAATTATTTGTTTTAGCTACTGTTTTATTCATTTTAGAGTATTTAAACATTTTATAAAAGTGTGGTTTCTCCACCATAATTGTTTATGCATTATTTGGTTCATTCCGAACATTTTAGTTTTAATATTTCAAAACTTTTATTGTTTGCTTGATTTTTAACTTGAATTTGAATCGGTTCCGACTAACAGGAGATTAGCAATAGTAATCGTGGTGACGTGGCATCATTAGCAGAGTTTTACTATAGCTTGATTACCCGGGCGTCACAATTCTCCTCCACTACAAGAAATCTCGTCCCGAGATTTAAGCGGTGAGGTAAGGAAGGGAAAGTGCTGGTAGCAAAAACCTAACGAGTTTTCTCGGTCTTGGCTGCCCTTTCAAAGAGGTTGATCCCTTTTGTTGAAGTCTTCATTTCTCTGCTTCAAGTCATCGTGATCAAGTCAGCATCCTTTCTTCGGGATCTCCATCGTCCTACGAACGCGATCAGGGGGGAAAACTCCGGAAGAACGCATCTCCACAAAGTTGGGCAACAAACGGTGAACTCAATGGAAAATACACGAGGTACCCTACGAGTAGTATTGTAGTGAACTCCTTGAGATCAATACACGATGGTACAAAAGTTTCAAATGGGTAGGCATCATTCGACGCCTAGACAGCAGCTGGAATGGGGGCTTGAACAACGAGAATAACATGGTGTTTGATACCAGGATGAAACATAGTAGAATTTAGCTCGTGAATCACATACGAAGCCAGGTGCAAAGGATACCATAGAATTCAGGTTGTAAAGAAGAGTCAGGTTTCGATCCAGTGGACCTGTGGGTTATGGGCCCACCATGTGGGTTGAAAGTAGGAAGGGTGATGACATCTTGCACAGAAAGCAAGGCATGTCAGAGGATAGTATGTCAGCTAAGTTGGCAACAATGTCGGTACCAAGGACGGGGAACGAAGAGAACCATTGTCTTGCTCGTTGAAACGAGGCGGACCGGTAGGGAAAGTTTTCTTCCAGCGGTGGTTACCAGAATGTTACCAACCATGGTAACAGGGTTTTACCGACAGAGTTGTACAACAAGGTGTTTACATAAGCAGAGTATTATTACTGCTTAGATTATATGTAGATCAAGGAAAGGTTAAACAAACAAATGGAAAGGAAAATTGTGATTACATACAATTATTAGGAGTATACCCATCCCATGGACAAGAAGAATCATGGCAGACAGGGTAGGAGAGCAAGCACCCAACCATTCAGATAAAGAGGCAAGGATTAATCAAGATGTTACCCATACAACGGTGTTTGGATAACTGACCACGAAACATTTAGCATCACGCCTCCAATGTTCTTGTTGATGAGCAGGGTATCATATTCATGCTTCGAGGTAGCAATGATATGGTGTTTCAATCAAGGGTCAGACTTTGGATACACAAATGATCCATCAGAAGCAACTTATAGAATAAGTCTTACAATTTCCTTCTGGAAGAATGGTTATCCTTGCAAAAGAGATTATAATGATGGGTCCTCTAGCCCGGGTGCTAGGCATGACATCATATTACCGGGTCATCAAAGGACCAACATTATAACTACTGGAAAGTTGTCCCAACCATCATATCTGACCAAGATTCAGATCCGATTGGTGTTATGATACCTCAGACTCGGGATGTTCGAGAAGAAAAGGTGCATCACAAATCGACGAAATGACATTGCAAGATTCTCGGGAAATGAACTATGGGAGCGGATTCCCAAAACAATAGTTCATCATTGAGCCAAGGATAGGATGAGGGGGTGGCTGATGGGCTCAGCGACAATTCATCGAGAATTCCAAACGAATGGATTTCCATAATAATGTGAACAAGAAAATGACAATTGTCAATTCAAATGATATAATATTGTATGCTCGAGAAAAACATACACCATTAATCATTAGTTGAAAGGTGTGCCCGAAATATGACCTTAGGCAGCAAGATCAATGTTAGAGTGACGATTCAATAACCAACAGTCTAAGAACGAACTGTCGATCGTTAACTTCAAAGCAATAGGGTTGCTAGAAGTGCAGAACTCAAGCAGCATCTTTAGCATATTGGTATCCTGGTTGAAAACAACATGGGGACCAAGGAAGAATGATGATGGTGAGAAGTATCATCATACCGAGAATTTCTAAGAGGTGGAGCAATCCCTCAACATTCTCGACATAAAAGACAGTAATACTTCAAGGCAAAACACAACACTAGTTGGAGAGCAAGTTGTATTCATAATGCAGACAAGTTCACAATGAAAGGAAGTCAAGGGTGTTGTCGATGATAATAAAAATCATCGAGGGCAAGGAAGGTATTTCTCATCATGAACGCAGTTGACATCTCGAAAGAAGTCATAGTGTTGAAGGTGATCCGACACATTTGCTGGGAAGTTTCAAGAGGATGCAATCAAACAACAACGGCAACAAGCAAGAGAATGACGAAGTGGCAAGTTATAGGATCAATATAAAAGATGCAAGATCGGAACCAACATTGCCTTTCGAGACAAGCAACATGATGTTGAAAGCTCGACGTAAGTCGTGCTCACACACTTAAGAATTCGTGCACCAAAGAAGGACGAGGTAGCACAGTCAAAGATAGCTAGACAAGGGATGTATCCGATAGTCAAGGAATAAACCAGATTGAGTTTAAAAATTTCCCAGTAACATCTACTAGGGGTGTTGAATTTTTAGAGCAGATTTGATTTACTAAACGGTGTCCTCGGTTGACGGCAACCTAGAACCCGTAGAGTGATTACGACAAGCAAAGTTATTACTTCATCAAAAGTTCAAAAGGTGTGGTGCAAAGGCATGATATCCTCGAGATATCAGAGGGTAAAACTCAAAGGTAGAACACGATAGAAGTTGAACTAGGTCATTGACCTATGACAGTAGATGATTTAACCTTGTCAAAAATTGACGAGGCGTGGAATGGATTTATTCCAGATATATTGAATAAGGACAGCATGGTCGAAACCATAACTGCAAGGGATCAAATTTATTGACACCGAAAGAATTATTTAGATGAAAAATCATTTTGCAAGAAGCTCCCGAGACGGTCTACATCGTTTCCATGGGCATGAACAAAAGCTCAAGGTTAACTCCCATTTCTCCAATGCATACGTTTCATTTACCTCTTGCTTTGATAAAACTGTAGTGTGGGAATTTTATCCGGTAGAACACCGGAAGGGTATGACTTGTGAAAACTTTTGGGTTCTCACGGATTAGGGGAAGGCATAGGTTCAACCCATCGGGCATCTTAGTAACATATCCCACAAGTTTCAAAAGTAAAAAACACAAGCTCGAAAGCAGAGCATGGTTGGCCAAGCAGAGGATGCAATTTACCAAAGGCATTATGTATGAGGGGAAGAACTCAAGGTTTTGATATGTCGGAATGGTCAGATAATAATCCACAAAAGGACCTAGCGGACCGCAAGGAATCAGATGTGAGTATCGATACTCAACCAGAAGAAGAAATAATTAAAGGAGACCAGATTATAGAAATAACTGACTAATTCAACCAAATGTAAAGGAATTATGTTTTCCGAATCAAGAGATCAGAAGCAAGCGCTCTGATCAAGGATGGATAAGTTGAATATGCTTGGGGATACAATCGATGGCAATTTGATTGGTCGAGATCCAACCAGGTTTAAAATGACGTCTGCGTCGGAAGGATGAATACTAGGATCTTATTGGGGATTGCGAGCATCCGCAACATTTTGAACCAACGGACTCGAAATGATAGTGACAAGGATGGCAATAAGATTGCCAGACTTATGGGATTAACCATATAGCACGCAAGCAAGAATTTCAAGATAAATATGTTGTTGAGGATTTTCTAAAGCTCGAATAGGATTTCGAAGACTTTAGTGAAACATATGTGTGAGGATTAATTTGTAGGTGTATTCAGTCGACAAGGAACTGCAAGGCAGTAGGCACAAAGGATTCTCGAAACAACGACCAATATTTCGGGGTATCTTGTAAGAACAAGACCAACTGGGGATGAATGTAAGAATGACAACTGCATTTAGCTATCCATTTAGAGTTGACGATGGAAGGGGAATTGCAATGCGAGGAACCCAAGTTCTCGAGTTAACAGCGGAGAGTATCTTCAGGGTCTTCTGGTGCAGCAGACGATCATCGGTAATAAGGTGCTCTCCGGGTGAAGTGATAACGAGATCCTAATGTTAGATTTTGCAAGATTCATTTATCCCGAATAGAAGAGAGATCAGAGTCCTAGAGTATAGACGAGGAGTAAAAGATCCTAATACCACCCATTGGTGTTGTGGGCCCGTAAGCCACACAACAAGTTAGTAAATTTGTTTCTCCAATACTAGACTCAACTTCGACCAAGGAGTTGGAAAGGGGGATTCCTACAGGCAGTCGGCTCTGATACCAACTTGTGACGCCCCCGATTTGTCCATACACTAATCATGCATGCAAATGTGTACGACCAAGATCAGGGACTCACTGGAAGATATCACAACACAACCCTAGACACAAATTAAAATAATACAAGCTTTATATTACAAGCCAGGGGCCTCGAGGGCTCGAATACAAAAGCTCGAATACACAAGAGTCAGCGGAAGCAATAATATCTGAGTACAGACATAAGTTAAGCAAGTTTGCCTTAAGAAGGCTAGCACAAATATAGCAACGATCGAAAAGGCAAGGCCTCCTGCCTGGGACCTCCTAACTACTCCTCGAAGCCGAACTCCATGTAGAAACATCATCGGGATCCTCTGGCTCCTGGGCTCCACCATCTGGTTGCGTCATCCGAGAAGAAGGGACAAAAGGGGAAAAGGGGGAGAAAAGCAACCGTGAGTACTCATCCAAAGTACTCGCAAGCAAGGATCTACACTACATAAATTTGCATGCATGATTAGTGTACGGTCAAATCGGGGGCGTCACACATGTACTCCCTCCGTTCGAAATTACTTGTCGCAGAAATGGATGTATCTAGACGTATTTTAGTTCTAGATACATCCATTTCCGAGACAAGTAATTCCGAACGGAGGGAGTAGCTGATAACCTGTCTAGGCTTGAAAATATGCTTGATGACCCACTACCTATTGATGATAGTTTTCCTGATGAGCAGTTAGCTGCAATAAATATTACTAATAGTACTCCATGGTATGCTGACTATGCTAATTACATTGTTGCTAAATATTTACCACCTAGTTTTACATACCAACAAAATAAAAAAAACTCTTCTATGATTTAAGACACTATTTTTGGGATGACCCAATCTTTATAAAGAAGGAGTAGATGGTATTATTAGACGTTGTGTACCTGAGCATGAATAGGGACAAATCCTTCGGAAATGTCACTCCGAAGCATATGGAGGGCATCATGCTGGAGATAGAACTGCTCACAAGGTATTGCAATCTGGATTTTACTGGCCTACTCTCTTCAAGGATGCCCGTAAGTTCATCTTATCTTGTGATGAATGTCAAAGAATAGGTAATATCGGTAAGCGTCAAGAAATGCCTATGAATTATTCACTTGTTGTTGAACCATTTGATGTTTGGGGATTTGATTACATGGGACATTTTCCTTCCTCTAATGGGTATACACATATTTTGGTTGTTGTTGATTATGTTACTAAATGGGTAGAAGCTATTCCAACCAGTAGTGTTGATCATAACACCTCTATTAAAATGCTTAAGGAAGTTATTTTCCCAAGGTTTGGAGTCCCTAGATATTTAATAAATGATGGTGGTTCACACTTTATTCATGGTGATTTCCGTAAAATGCTTGCCAAGTATGATGTTAACCATAGAATTGCATCACCTCATCCTTAGTCTAGTGGTCAAATTGAGCTTGGTAATAGAGAAATAAAATTAATTTTGCAAAAGACTGGCAATAGGTCCAGGAAGAATTGGTCTAAGAAATTAGATGATGCACTTTAGGCTTACACAACAACTTATAAAAATCCTATGGGTATATCTCCTTATAAAATGGTTTATGGAAAATCTTGTCATTTGCCTCTTGAGTTAGAACATAAAGCATTTTGGGCAATCAAAGAACTCAACTATGATTTCAAACTTGCCGAGAAAAGAGGTTATTTGATATTAGCTCATTAGATGAATGGAGTACCCAGGCTTATGAAAATGCTAAGTTATTTAAAGAAAAAGTTAAAAGATGGCATGATAAAAGAATCTAAAAGCGTGAGTTCAAAGTTGAAGAATATGTTCTTTTGTACAACTCTCATTTCAGGTTCTTTGCAGGAAAACTCCTCTCTAAATGGGAAGGCCCCTACGTCATCGAGGAGGTTTATCGGTCTGGAGCTATCAAAATAAATAATGCTGAAGGTACTAACCCAAAGGTTGTTAATGGGCAACGAATAAAACACTATATCTCAGGTACGCCCATTAATGTTGAAAGAAATATTATCCAAACTTTGACACCGGAAGAACACATAAAAGAGTCCTTCCAGAACACTCCAGAATCGTGAAAATAAGGAGGTACGTGATACGATAAGTAAATAGACTCCGAAAAATCCGCAATTTTTTCAGTTTTGGAATATTTAGAAAATTAGGAAAATAAGAAACTTCCAGGAAGCGTACCCTGGTGGGCACAAGACACCAGGGCGAGCATGACTTGCCAGCGTGCCCCGGTGGGTTGTGCCCACCTCGAGCACCTTCTGGACTCCGGTTTTCTACAGTTTGCTTGTTTCCAAAGATAAAAAATCTTTATATACCCCCCCCCCCGAAGGTGTTGACCCCCGTATCATGGAGAAATCTTTTGTTTTCTTTTCCTGTTGTTTTCTGTCAGATCCCATCTACCATGGCCACCTCAAACTCCTCCAAGGACAAGTTCTTCAAGAACATCGTCAATCCATGTCCGTGGGAGGTGGTGCAGCACCCTCAAACCATCCAGATGCATGAGGGGGTGCTGCACATCCGCGATGTGCAAGGACCCAAGGGGACGGGAACCATGGAGGCCAGGCTTGAGGCTATGGAGCAAGAGGTCTTCTGGTGCAAGGGGATGGTGGAGCGTGGGCTCAATGCCAATCACCTCATGATCACAGAACTTTCCTGTGATCTCAAGGTGGATGGCACGCCCGTGAAGGACATCATCTTCACCTTCAACGAGCAAATCAACTTTCTCCAAAGCCAGATTTATGATCTCCAATACCAAGTCTTTGAATACGAGGCGAGGTTCAAAGGTATGAGTTTGGTTGCCAGTTGCAGGACCCGTGGGACTCATTCTTCCTCCTATGATGGTGAACCTCTGCCATGGAATCCCGAGGATAAGACCGCATCTACATCATCACGACCACCATCTTCTTCACCACCAAATGAAAATTGAGTATCGGGTATGGGCACTCCCCTTGGCCTCCGCCAAGCTTGGGGAAGGTGCCCCGATATCATATCATCCCCGCTATCCTTTTGCATTTACTTGTTCTATTTCGATCTTTTGCTTTAGAATAAATGAAAGTTTAGTTTGATCCTTTCTTTTCGTGAGTTTGCTTAGTGATCTATCTTTGTAATCGGGTGCAAGATATATAATAAAGTTTTGTTTTGAGTTTTTGCTTTCTTTACCTACCTGTTGCAATAAAAAGAAAGGTTATAAATGAATGAATAAAAGAAGGGAAATAAATTAAGAAGATCATATGCTAATCTCATGGTAGGTGATGGCACCACATAAGGAAAAGTATAAGTAGAAAATTTTATTAGAGATTGGCAAACATAGCATTGGTCAATATGCAACTCATGAAAGAATTAATAAGGGAAGAGCAGGTTCACATATAAATATACCATCCTAGAAATCTTTTGTGATTGTGAGCCCCCATCAAAATATTATATGCCAAAATTGTTGACATTGGACAAGGAAGACAACTTAATGATTTATGTTTGTTCATATTCACATAGAAGTCATATTGTCATAGATCATTTAACATGTGGTTCTTGCTTAATATCTTTTCGAGCCAAAATTTCCGCACTAAGTAGAGATACTACTTTTGCATCCAAAAACCTTTAAACCCAAACATTTTTCGAGAGTCCACCAGACCTAACTATGGATTGGGTAAGATCCCTCAAGTAAGTTGTCATTGGTGCAATAAGGCAATAAAAATTGCTTCTAAAAATGTGAGATCATTTAGTGTAAGAGAAAATTGAGCGTTGCACGAACTTGTGATGGTGAAGAATAAAAGCGATAGACTGCATAATAAAGGTTGCTATCACAAGGGGCAATGCAATGTGACGTTCTTTTGCACTAAGGGGTTGAGCATACAAACAAATAAGCGCATGGCAACCTCTGCTTCCCTCTACGAAGGGCCTGTCTTTTACTTTTATGCAATGGGTCAAAGTCTTCTCACTATTCCTTTTTATTTTATCCTTTTGAAAGCATCATGTGGTGAGGAAAGATCTAGGCACATATGTCCACTTGAATATGGGTGGCATGAGTTATTATTGTTAACATCACCCTTGAGGTGAGTACATTGGGAGGCAAACTATAAGCCCCTATCTTTCTATATGTACGGTTGAAACGTTTTGCTCATGTGTATACGGTGAGTGTTAGCAATTATAGAAGACTATATGATGGTTGAGTATGTGGACTTGCCTAAAGGCTCCGATACGTGACCCTTCCTGAAAAGATGATGAATTGTAGTTGCAAAGTTGATTGAGAACATAGTTTGTTGGTTTCTAATAGAATTTATGCTGTATACTTCAATTGTGTGATGAACTGTTACTTGTTCATGAGAAGTCTATGATACAAGTCCTTTGATAAAAGTCTTGTGTTTAAATTTTTTGTTGTTATAATAATCAACATGATGCTTCTATGTCTGTATTTTGTTTTTATCGACACCTCTCTCTCAAAGCATGTGGACATGTTTTTTGATTTCGGTTTTCGCTCGAGGACAAGCGAGGTCTAAGCTTGGTGGAGTTGATACGTCCATTTTGCATCATGTTTTCTTATTGTTATTTATGTTGTTTTTATGCATAATAATGCTTTTTGGAGTAATTCTAATGCCTTTTTCTCTCATAATTTGCAAGGTATGCTCCAAAAGGGAGAATTCCGGCAGCTGGAAATCTGGACCTGAAAAAGCTACGTCAGGCCACCTATTCTGCACAACTCCAAACAAGCTTAAACTCCACGGAGAATTTTTATGGAATATTTGAAGAATATTGGAGCAAATAAGTACCATAGGGGGCCCACCAGGTGGGCACAACCCACCTGGGCATGCCAGGGAGCCCAGGCGCGCCCTTGTGGGTTGTGCTCGCCCAGGCCCACCTCCGGTGCCCATCTTCTAGTATATAAGCCATTTTGACCTAGAAAAAAGAAGGAGAATACTTTCGGGATGGAGCGCCGCCATCTCGAGGTGGAACTTGGCAGGAGCACTTTTGCCCTCCGACGGAGCGATTCTGCCGGGGGAACTTCCCTCCCGGAGGGGGAAATCATCGTCATCATCATCACGAACAACTCTCCCATCTTGGGGAGGGCTATCTCCATCAACATCTTCAACAGCACCATCTCATCGCAAACCCTAGTTCATCTCTTGTGTTCAATCTTGTTACCGAAACTATAGATTGGTGCTCGTGGGTGACTAGTAGTATTGATTACATCTTGTATATGATTGTTATATGGTAATGGTTTATTTGGTGGAAGATTATATGTTTAGATCCAATATGCTATTTAATACCCTTCTGATCTTGAGCATGTTTATCATTTGTGAGTAGTTGCCTTTGTTCTTGAGATCACGGGAGAAATCATGTTGCAAGTAATCATGTGAATTTGATATGTGTTCGATATTTTGATAGTATGTATGTTGTGATTCCCTTAGTGGTGTCATGTGAACGTCGACTACATGACACTTCACCATATTTGGTCCTAAGGGAATGCATTGTGGAGTAGTAATTAGATGATGGGTTGCGAGAGTGACAGAAGCTGAAACCCCAGTTTATGTGATATTCCGTAAGGAACCGATTGGATCCAAAATTTTAATGCTATGGTTAGAATTTATTCTTAATACTTTTCTCGTAGTTGCGGATGCTTACGGGAGAGTTAATCATAAGTAGGAGGTTTGTTCAAGTAAGAACAGCACCTAAGCACCGACCCACTCACATACCAAATTATCAAAGTAGCGAACACGAATCGAACCAACATGATGAAAGTGACTAGATGAAATTCCCGTGTACCCTCAAGAACGCCTTTCTTATTATAAGAGACCATCTTGGCATGTCCTTTGCCTCAAAAGGATTGGGCTACCTTGCTGCACTTTTGCTACTACTATCGTAACTTGCTCGTTACAAAATTATCTTGCTATCAAACTACTCTGGTACTTACAATTTCAGCACTTGCAGACATTACCTTACTGGAGAACACTTGTCATTTCATTCTGCTCCTCGTTGGGTTCCACAATCTTACTTATCGAAAAGAGCTACAATTGATCCCCTATACTTGTGGGTCATCATGGTGTTAGATTCATTACAATGTAATCTAGATTATTAATTGTAGTACAAGTGGGAGACTGATGGAAATATGCCCTAGAGGCAATAATAAAGTTGTTATTATTATATTTCCTTATTCATGATAAAGGTTTATTATTCATGCAAGAATTGTATTGACCGGAAGCTTAAATACATGTGTGGATATATAAACAAATAATGTGTCCCTAGTGATGATATACTAGACTAGCTCGTTGATCAACAGATGGTTAAGGTTTCCTAACCATGGACATGAGTTGCCATTTTATAATGGGGCACATCAATGGAGAATGGTGTGATGGACAAGACCCATCGCTAGCATAATATATGATCGTTCAGTTTATTGCTACTGCTTTCTTAATGTCAAATACATGTTTGTTCGACCATGAGATCATGCAACTCCCAGATACCATAGGAATACCTTGTGTGCTATCAAACGGCACAGCGTAACTGGGTGATCATAAAGATGCTCTACAGGTATCTCCAAAAGTTTCTATTGGGTTTGCATGGATCAAGACTGAGATTTGTCACTCTGTGTGATGAAGACGTATCTCTAGGCCCTCTCGGTAATACAACATCACAAGAATCTTGCAAGCAAAGTTAGGAGTTAGTTGCAAGATGATGTATTATAGAATGAGTAAATAGACTTGCCGGTGACGAGATTAAATTAGGTATGGAGATACTAACGATCAAATCTCGGGCAAGTAACATACCGATGGACAAAGGGAACTACGTATGTTGTCATAAAGGTTCGAACAATAAAGATCTTCATAGAATATGTAGTAACCAATATGGGCATCCAGGTCCCGCTATTGGTTATTGACCGGAGAAACGTCTCGGTCATGCCTACACCATTCTCGAACCCGTAGGGTTCGCAAGCTTAACGTTCGTTGACGATATAGTATTATATGAGTTATGTATGTTGGTGACCGAATGTTGTTTGGAATCCTGGATGAGATCACAAACATGACGATGAGCTCTGGAATAGTCCAGAAGTAAAGTTTGATATATGGGATAATTGTGTTTGGTCTCCAGAAGGGTTCTAGAATTCATTGGAAGGGGTTTTAGATGTTTCCCGAAATGTTTGGGTACGAGAACACTTTATTTGGGCCAAGGGGTAAAGCCCACGAGGCTTTTGGAAGGTGAAAAAAAGGATTTTTGAGGAGACCAGGGGGGCAGACGCCAGGGACCCTAGCGTCTGGTCCTGGAGTCCGAGAAGGACTCTTTCCTTGCGGGCTAAGCCGACTTTGAGGAGGCTCTTTCTCCAAGAAACGACCCCACGGCTCAACCTATAAATAGAGGGGCAGGGCTAGCACCCGTAACACATCAAGATTCACCAAGCCGTGTGCTGGCAACCCCTCCCCTCTAGTTTATCCTCCGTCTAGTTTCCGTTGTGCTTGGAGAAGCTGTGCGGAGATTGTTCTTCACCACCACCGTCACCACGCCGTCGTGCTGCCAGAACCCATCTGCTACTTCGCCCCTCTTGTTGGATCAAGAAGGCGAGGACGTCATTGAGCTGAACGTGTGCTGAATGCGGAGGTGTCGTACGTTCGGTACTTGATCGAGACGGATTGTGAAGGTGTATGACTACATCAACCGCGTTGATAAATGCTTCCGCTTAGCGATCTTCAAGGGTATGAAGATGGTCTCCCCCTCTCGTAGCTATGCATCTCCATGCATTAATTTTGCATGTGCGTAGCAATTTTTTGTTTTCCATGCAACGTTCCCCAACACTTTCTTCTTTCTGGATGTTGCGATCAGATGATGGACCCCATGAGCTAGCTGATCCCGTCGTCGACTACTACTACCCCGACGGTGACTACTATTACGTGGAGACTGCCGACGACCAGGAGTAGATAGGAGGATCCCAGGCAGGAGGCCTTGCCTTTTCGATTGATCGTTGTTGTTTTTTGCTAGCTTTCTTAAGGCAGAATTGTTTACCTTATGTCTGTACTCAGATATTGTTGCTTACGCTGACTCGTTTGTATTCGATCTTATATATTCGAGCTCTCGAGGCCCCTGGCTTATAATATAAACATTGACTTTAATTTGTGTCTAGAGTTGTGTTATGATATCTTCCCGTGAGTCTCCGATCTTGATCGTGCACATTTACATCTATGATTAGTGCATGATTAAGTCAGGACGTCACACTAGAGTAGTCATTAACATACCCACGAATGTTTCATCCTCGAGGCTGTCAAACACTTTGTTTCAACCATTGTTTTCTAAAAATTTGGTTGTGACATGAAGGGATTGTGCCAAATAAGTGGTTATGCATAGAGTTTCGTCGTGGCTTAATTTTGGAAATTATAGATCTTGATATTTGTCTCTTTCGAGCTCTTGTGACCAGTTCCTAGTATTTAGCACATACACATACATTCAACAGAAAGCTGAATAATATTCGATGTAGTGTTGCCACTATGTAGGGCAACAAACTCATAGCCGAAATCCGAGCCGAAACTCTGATGGATCGTTCATTGGTCAGCGAAGTTCTCAGCACAACATCAAGAAAGTTGACGAAGCCACAGTTACACACATACACATGCTGAGGCGGAGGATGAAAAAATGAAGGTGTGGCGAACTCTGAAGTAACTTTTTTGATACAAATGAAAAACCATAATATTCAATACCTATCCCCTTCCCCATGGCTTTGCTAGCCCCTTCCCCTTACTCTCCATCTTCTGCTGGCAAAGACGCAAGGCCACACTACGCCCTGCTGGTGCAGCGTGAAGGATGTGATGCTGCCGCCGCTTGGTGCGCCTAGTTCTCGGCCGCTCGGTGCACCAGTGCACCCTGAGTGCCCAACCGTGCCACTTGCTCGACGTCCACCACAAGCCACAGCCGCCATCATCCGCCACTACCCCTCGTCATGGCCAGCCGCCGTCATCCATCACTACCCATCGTCCTGGCCAGCTCCCGTTGTGCGCAAGCTCCTAGGGTTATTGCGTGTCGCGTGTGTGTGCGTCTCTATCTGGCTCTCGATCGGTTAATTTTATTTCTTTTTTAGGGTAATGTTGATCGGTTCATAGCCAGGTGAGAAGTGCAAATGGACCAACTGCTTCTGTGCTGGATACCATGTATGTGCCCCAACTATGTTTGACTGGCCCATCAAGCGAACGGCCTCTCCCTTTAGCGATGGTTCCTACGACAAAGAGGCAGTGTGGCCAACCGAGAGAAGTCTATGTAGGTATAAAAATATTTTTACACCAAAACAAGGTACGGCTGCCGCCAGCCCTTGCCCACTGGGGTCCTCCGCAAGCGTAAACGTGCATATAGTAGCAGGGCGACAGCACCAACCATTTAAGAGATGCAACACGGATTTTTGGCATAATCTCGTCCACCCTTCAACTAAGTCGCTCTAGACAATTTAATCCACAAGTGCTATCGAGTCTATTAAAATTAACAATATGGGGTTCAACATTTCTAACATCATCTTCTTTACACACGTACATGTGCAGAGGCGGAGGGCAAAGAGAATAACGGTCTCACGAACTCTGAAGTAACTTTTTTGATGCAAATGCAAAACCATAATATTCAATACCTACCCCCTTCCCCTTGGCTTTGCTAGCCCCTTCCCCATACTCTCCATCTTGTGCTGGCGAAGACGCGAGGCCACACTGCGCCCTGCTGGTGTGGCGTGAAGGATGTGAGGCTACCGCCGCTTAGTGCGCCTAGGTCTCGACCGCTCGGTGCACCACTACACCCTGCGCGGGAGCACCCAACCGTGCAACTTGCTCAACGTCCACCACAAGCCATAATCGTCGTCACCCGCCAATACCCCTCGTCCCGGCCAGCTCCCGTCATCCGCCACTACCCATCGTCCTAGCCAGCCCTCGTTGTGCGCTAGCTTCTAGGGTTGTTGCGTGTCGCGTGCGTGTGCGTCTCTATCTGGCTCTCGATCGGTTCATTTTATTTATTTTCTAGGGTAATCTTCATCGGTTCATAGCCAGATGAGAAGTGCAAATGGGCCAACTGCTTTCGCGGTGGATGCCATGTATGTGCCCCAACTTTGTCTGACTGGCCCAGCAAGCGAACGACCTCTCCCTTTAGTGATGTTTCCAGCGACACAGAGGCAACATGGCCAACTGAGAGAAGTCTATGTAGGTATAAAAATATTTTTGCACCAAAACAAGATGTGGTGGATGCCAGCCCTTGCCGACTGGGGTCCTCCGCGAGTGTAAACATGCATATAGTAGCAGGGCCATAGCACCAACCAGAAGTTGAAGCACCATTTAAGAGATGCAACACGGATTTTTGGCATAATCTCATTCACCCTTTAACTAAGTTGCTCTAGACAATTTAATCCACAAGTAATATTGAGTCTGTTAAAATTAATAATATGGGGTTGAACATTTGTAACATCATCTTCTTTACAATTTTTCTCAACACCCAAGCCTGCGAGGACTTTCTCTTGTGCATGGTTATTTTTGGTTAAGATTAATTTATTTTAAAAATAGTCGCACGACAAGTCTCGGTTATCTAGATTAAACCTAAAAACACCAGTCCGCTACAACCCAACTGTCATTGGAATTCTTGAACAAGAAATTTCGCAAGTGCCGACGACAAACAAGCTAAGCTCCGGCAAAACTGTAGTCCAAGAAATATTATATTCTATGGAGGGGAAATTGGCGAAGGCGCTTCCGGCCACCGCCCACCGGTCATGACTGCAAAGCTGGCCACAAATCTTTTGGAAAATGACTCTGCCTTCTGGATCTGTGCTCACCGTTCATTCAACGACTAATCTTCAACGTCATGAAGATGTTAGGGAATATACTCCCGGGCTATCCTTTTTTTCCCATGTGTCCAGCCGACCAGCCCAAAAAATTCCGGCAATTGTGCCGTAGACAAGTGGGCTATGCGGCTAATATTTCTGTAAGTTTTACCGGGAATCGCAAGAGATGCGATTTGATAAAAGAGATTTCTGAATGAAATACTCATGTGTGGAGTGCTTGGATTAGTGCCGTCCGGCAGGTTGTCGACGAGAAGGACGGCGGCGATGTTGGCGGGGATTGGTTGAGCTGAGAGGTGATTTAGACAACAAGGACAAAGTCATCTCATCTCAGCATCTTTAAACATCAGAACAACAGGCGAATAGTAGTGGTCAGAATTGATCCTGGGGAGGTCCAGCAGACCAGCCATCGCGTTTATTTAGGACTTGTTTGGGACTACTCCGCTTCTCAAAATTCAGCTCCGCTCTAGAAAACACAATCTAAACGGGGTAGCTCCACAATATGCTGCTCCACAAAAAAACTAGAATCTGGGGTCCAACTTCCTGTTTTTTGTGAAGCTCTCTAGGGGATGCTTCAAAAAATTCTAGAAGCTGGAGTTGGAGGAAAATTACCCACCACTACCACCAGTAAGGGCATGTACAATTGTTCTAGCTTAAGGATGCCACGTAAGATAAATGATGAGGTGGAGGAGAGAGAAATCATAAGAGAAGGCTTATCTTAGCTTATTTAAGAGAAGACAAGAGATGATAGCTTAGCACAATTTGTCTCACCATGTTTTTAGGAATAACTAATTATTGAAGATAAGGCTAAGAGATGACCCATTGTATACTTGTTTTTTTGTCATCTCTAATTTACATGCAAAACTTAAGATAAGACTATCTTAGCAACCATTGTACATGCCCTAAGTGGATACCCCTTCGTCAGCCAATCAAATAGATCCTTTCCACCAAATTCTCATTCTTGAAGCTGGAGTTAATTGGAAGCCAAACATTCTCTTCGGTGGAGCTGCAACTCCTGTGAGAAACTGCTCCAAAATGAATTTGATAGAGTAAAACTGAATTTCGTGGAGCGGAGCCGTCCCAAACAGACCTCAAAAGGTTTTTCCTATACTTGGATTGCATGCTGAATGGACCTCAAAAGGTTTTTCCTATACGACGCTCGGTGCATCAAATTATCGATCAGCGGACACGCGTTTTGCAGCTGACTTTTTTAAACTTATACGTGGGTGTTTCTTGGTTTATCTGTTGGATTTTCTTCAGGTTTTTATGGTTTGCTTCTGATTTTCTTTAGGATTTTTATTTTTCCTAATTCCTTTTCTTTTTTACCTTTTCAAACTTCATTAATGTTTTCCTTAAAATCCGTGAACGATGGTAATATTTATGAATAGTTCCCAAATAGCAAACATTTTTTAAATTAGGGGAAATTTTCTAAAAATATTCACCGATATTTTACAAATACATGAATGCTTTTAAAATTTTGCGAACATTCTCAATAAATTTCATAAATATTTTATGGTTCATATTTTTTCTTAAATATCATGAATTTACCAAAATAGTAAACATATTGAGTGACTGTTTTCTTGAGAATGTGAATAAGAAATCAAAGGAAAATATAAATCGAATGAATCAAAGAAATAAAAGAAGGAACAATAATCGCTCAAAGCAGGAATGAGACGCACATACCGGTGGAATCCTAACTACGGGAGCCCAACATTACAGCCCATGCATGCCGTCCTGGTTTCTACCGAAATCACTAAATGAGGAGTACTCCTTAGAAAGATCACCTAAAATCCTCATATTGTGACAAATGGCGCGCTGCATGTGCATCACTTGTCGCAACCCGGGTGTTTTTTCTTTTTTCGTAGATTCGTTTATTCAAAATGTTTTGTCTCTTAAATCGTGCGTCCAAATCTCGAACCGCTTTCACCGTTGAATTCCTCGCGTCGAGATCTTCAAAACTAGATCCCCATGTTGATAGGTTTTGA